>OY728129.1:1137844703-1139116370 GCA_963277665.1 Viscum album
TCTAATTCATCATTCATGGCTTTCACCCAAGATTTATCTTTTGCAGCTTCTTCGAATGAGGATGGCTCTACAACTGATAGAAATACAGATTGCGTGGTATTCCTCATCCTTCTTGTTTGAGTGGTTGCACTCCTGTCCCCAATTATGTTGGATGGATCAATCTCAGCTCTTCGATTTCTCCTACGAGGTTCAGTAGTATTCTCTTCAGTTATAGTTTCTTCTTCAGATTCTTCTTCTGAGTCAACATCATGATGTGATTGATGAGTGTTTTGAACAGCTTCCTCTATTTATGCATTTGTATTTTCTGCACGTTCACATTCTCCATGACTTTCTATCAAATCAGCATATGACTTCCTTGAAGCATTTTTGGTTTTCTCTTCAATTATCTTAACATCATTGCTTTCCACAATCCTTCCCAAATGCTTGTTGAAACATTTGTAGGATTTTCTGTTCATTGAGTAACCGAGGAAAATTACTTCATCTGCATTGTTGCCATATTTACCTTGATTTCCTTCTTTGTTCCTGATGAAGCACTTACTTCCAAAGACACGAAAGTATTTTAGAGAAGGCTTCTGTCCATGACACAATTCATATGGTGTCTTCGTCTCACCCATATAAAGTCTTGTTCGATTCTGAATGTACACTGCAGCTTGAACAACCTCTTTGCAGTAATGTCGTGGAATACGACTCTCAATCAGCATAGTTCGTGCCATGTTGTTCACCTGTCGATTCCTTCGTTCAATAACTCCATTTTGTTGTGGAGTTCTCACAATAGCTACCTCATGTTGTATCCCATGCTTCTCCAGATAATTTTCAAATTCAATGGACGTGTATTATCCTCTATTGTCAGATCGCAACACTTTGATTGTTCTTCCAGTATCATTCTCGGCGATTCGTCGATATGTTTTCATGCAGTCAAGGACTTGTCGTTTCCTGTGAATGACCATCACACATTCCATTCTACTGTAATCATCTATGAAAAGGACAAAGTACCTTTCTCCCTGAGTTCCGACAATATTTATTGGCCCACAAACATCTGTATGAATCAGATCAAGAAGGTGTGACGCTCTTTTCTTCTTTGGCCGATATGAACTGCAGACCAGCTTCCCACAAATACAAGCATCACAAGTTTTTTCACGCTCACACTTCAGGTTGGGAATGTCCATGACAATTCTCAATTTTGATATTTTCTCCATGTCTTGTTGATTGATGTGTCCCAGTCTCCGATGCCACAAATTTTTTTCTTCTTCAACAGTCATGTAACATACATTTTCTTCACTATCAACCTGATACAAGTTTCCTTCTATTCTGCATCCCTTCATAAGTGAATTGCTAGTCTTTCCCTTGAAAGTGCAGCCTTTCTGATTAAATGTGACTATAAGTCCTGAGTCACAGAGTTGACTCACGATGAGGAGATTATGACGTAGGCCATCTACGTAAAGAACTTCAGTCTTCTTTAGTTTTCCGTTAGCTAATTCGGTACTTCCACTCCCTTTGATTTTCAGATCCCCATCATTAACAAATCTTACTGTACCATCGACATTCCTTATGATATTCGTTAGTAGGCCAGCATTACCTGTCATATGAGATGAACAACCGCTATCCAGAATCCAGGTACAGTTGTTCTTTGTAGCTTTGAGGGCCACCTCTGCAAGGTTGGATTTCTCAATCTTCTTCCTTTCCTTCCATGAGACATTAGATCGAGTATAAAGAACTGATGGTCTTTCAATTATCTCTTCCACATACCCAGGTTCTTCATAGTCAAAGTCTTATTTGAGAGGTGAAAACCTGTTTGAAAGAGCAACACTGTCTTGATGAAGATACTTGACTTGTCTTGAACTTCGGTATGAGGTGTCCATGTCCCTTCTCTGCCTGCAATTAGCGGCCTTATGACCAAAGTTAGAACAAAAAAACAATATCCATAGAAATTATTTCTTCTATAAGAATTAGGATATGAAACTGTTCTACTTTGTTGAGCTTATATATCTTATCCATTCAGATAGATTCTTACCTCTTCACAATATGACATGGTATGGCCCAGATAGCCACAGAACTGACACTTCATGAGAGGAAATGTCTTATCACTTGAATTTCTCCTCAAACCTTCTTCCTTCGGAGAATAGTAAGACTGTCTGTCATTTCTGAATGTTTGAGGATAATTTTTAGGTCCCCTTTTAGTTTGGATTGAGGGTTCCTTTTTCGGAACTCTAGGCAACGTTTCAACATGTTCAACTTTCATCTTATCTTTCTTTTGGATCTTTTCACTTCCAGCAGTGGATGTCTCGGCCTCACAACCAATTCCACTATTTCCCATGCAAGCGGGTCTTTGATCAATCAAGATTTTTCCAACCCCATCTGAACCACACTTGGCTCTTGCTAGTAATTATGCATCTGAGAATCTTCCAAACTGTATTTTCTTACTCGATTCTTTAGGAACTGATTCAGTATCCAGTTTACTCCTTAGAGTAACTACTTCCTCCTCAAGACCATCAGCAGTCTTGGATTTTTCATCCAGTCTGGAGGTGAGGTCATTGATGACCTTTTCCTGCTCTTCGATTCTCAGCATCAAATCTACTACATCATCATTACTTTCAATTATTTTAGACTGTACCTTCACAAATTCTTCCAGTCGTTCAATTTCGGCTTCAAGTTGATCAACGTATTCAGTTGATTCTTCTACAATTGATTTCCACTTATTGCAACTCTTACATTTAATCTTGAGCTTACTAACCGCATCCTTAAGTTGCATCTCAGGATCTACACAAGTTCGCAGTTGTTTTTCTCCTTCAGTATATTATGGCTTTTCAATAGTGGCCATCATAGAAGCATGGTTCCCAGTTTTGAAATCTGGTTCTTCTTCATCACAGAATTCATTATCATCTTCTTCCTCTTCACAGACAAAACTCTTCCTTTGCATTTTCTTACCATATTTGAAGTCCCCCTTTTTGAAGAACCTTCTCTGAGGCTTCTGGAAGTTTTCATCCTCACTATCTTCATCATTGATCATTTTTAAACACTGAGAGGCAATGTGCCCAACTTTTCCACAACGGAAACACGCGAGAGGTAACTTCCCTTTGAATTTCCCTTTCCCCTTCTGGAACTTCTTTGCAATGAGAGAAAGAATTTCTTTTTCTTCGTCATCTTCATCGTTAATATTCTTTGAGATTTTCAGTTTATCCATGGCCTTTAATTCCATTTCCTTGCTCACCCGAGTCGTAGCATCTTCAGGTTTGACTCTCATTTCATATGATACCAAACTGCTGAGTAGATCATCTAGAGAAAGTTTGGAAAGATCTCTTTCCTCAAGGGATGACACCTTCGCATTATAAAGAGGTGGAAGTCTTCTCAATATTTTCTTTACAATATCAATGTCTTTGATTTCTTCGCCTAGACCCCGAATAGCTCCAACCACTTCAGTAATTCGATTGAAGAAAGAGTCTGCATTCTTGTTTGGATGCATCTTCAGATCATCAAACTGATTGTGTAGCACTTGTAGTTTAGCCTCCTTCACTTTGCTATCACCTTCATAAAAATTCTCAAGTTTATCCCACATGGATTTTGCTGAGGTGCAGTTCATCACCTTAAGGTAGATCTGATCAGAAAGGGCTGCAGTGAGTGCATTCTGTGCTTTAGCATCTGCATCAAGAAGTTTCCTGTCTATTTCAGTCATAGCAAGGCCTGTTGGATCACTGACTTGTATTCCTTGCACAGTAGAAAAGAGAACTTCCATTCCAAGAGATCTCAGATGATATCTCATTCTGTTCTTCCAGATTTGGAAATTGCTTCCATCGAAGGGAGGGACTCCCCTAACATTGACCGCGTTTTCCATAACGAAAACAAAGGTCTGATTCAACACCAGCAACCTGGCTCTGATACCACTTGAAGGATCCCGGAATACCCTGAGAGGGGAGGGGTGAATCAGGGTGACCACTTTTTCTTTTTAATGTGATGGATCTTGTTCCCATGTTGGTAGTAACTTGTCGAACCTGTATGAAGATTATGATTAGAAAGCAAACATTCACATGCACAGAGAAGACACATCCCTTTTTACTTGGTTCACCACCAAGGGCTACATCCAAGGAGCATACACCGACAGATTTTCG
Source organism: Viscum album (assembly GCA_963277665.1). Classification (NCBI taxonomy): domain Eukaryota; kingdom Viridiplantae; phylum Streptophyta; class Magnoliopsida; order Santalales; family Viscaceae; genus Viscum; species Viscum album. Next base: position 1,137,848,807 of record OY728129.1, read on the forward strand.
GTCGTACCAAAATCCACTATGCTTCACTAGCTATAGATTACACAAGTTCGGGTACAGTCACTCTGTCCAAGGCTCACTGCCTTTACAAAGGTTCTGAGATAGCTCACTGCTTCCCTCAGATCACTCCCATTGACTCCCCCTGGCTTACTACTGTTGGTGAAGTCACTCTCAGTTTATAGACGTGAAGGTCTCTTCAATCGAAAGTCATGAAGTTCATTGTCTCATGTTCAGCATGAGACTTTTCTTGCATCAGAGTCCTGAGTTTAATGCTCTGTTAAGATCCAAATTCCAACCACTGAGGAAAAACCCCTTTTCCCTTGTCCACGGGGCAAACAACCTTTGGAAAAGGCCTTCTCAAGGTACCCGACTTTGCGAGGCTCCCAATTTTGCAAATCTCAAACAAGACTTCGCAGAGCCCCTGCCATTTCGCGAAGCTCAATCGCGAAGCTCAATCGCGAAGCACTCCCGCGATGCTCCAGACTTCGCAATGCTTGGCTATCGCGAAGCTCCTGCCTCTTCGCGATGCTCGCTGAGCCAACGCGGGGCGCACGTCTTTCGTGGATCTAGAATAGTCGTCGCGAAGCTCCTCTTTCGCGAAGCACGCTGCCTTTGCGAGAGACCTTTGCGAACCGAGAGAAAAGGAATTTCTCTGAAATTCTCTCTACTTCTCTTGAGGGGGTCGGCCTCTATTTATAGGCGATTCCACCGACCCTCGACCCTTCCGCGCGAAGTCAACGCCACGTCATCTCAAATCGTGAAGCTCCAAATATTCCGCCGGAATTCTCTCCAAATCGTGAAGCACCACGGAACTTTTCCATTCGCGAATCTTGACATAGTCACGAAGAATCACCGTCAACATTCCTTCGCGCCTTCGCCGCGAAGCTCCCTCGCAAAGCCCTTCATCGCCGCGAATCTCTCCAGCCGCTTCCATTCGCGAAGCTTGACGTAATCGCAAAGGCTCACCGCCTCCATTCTTCTGGTCTTCGCGAAATCCAGTCCATGCATCCCATCTTCGCGAAATTCATGCCTTTTCCATATTAAATCATGATCTTTATGGAAATCCTATTTTCGCGATGCTCACCAATTTCCAAATTTTGGACCCCAAAAATTTGGCAAACTCTGGGAAACGGCGCCACCTTCAATACTATTGTGTGCTTGAACGGTATGATCTCTTTGCTTGTACACGATCCGAACTTCCATTGATGATTGACAACAAACACAAACCACACTCCAAATCATGCATAGAAGACCATGGTTCCAACAAATTCATGATATATCATGATAATCATAACATGAAAATGTGGCAATAACATTTAACATGATATTAGCACAATCCATGGCTCATTGCACGTGGAGCATGAGTAAACCCTAATTGCAATTGAATTAGCATGAGTAAAACCTCATTTAAATTGAATTAACATGATTAAACCATCATTGAACTTGACATATCATGATACTAATATTTACCCAATGTATTGGAGCACTGTCAGGGTGCACCCTTCTTTATCATTTCATTTCATGCATAAGTGTGCCATATAGATCATACAACATGGATTCACTAAACATCATAATTTATTACATGAATAAGATTCGTGGAATACATAAATTTATGTCCTCAATCAACAAGTATATGTTCCTAAAGGTGAATACTCTTGATAGAGAAATGTTTATGGTATTTACTTACACGATGATTTTTGCATGGAAATTTTATTGTAACTTCGACAGCATAACGACGTCAAATAGAAATTGTAAAATGGGTTGATGAGAGATAAAGTGGTATCTAATAATTTATAAATGAAATAGAAATTAAGGGGTTCATGTAACATAATATCCCCACATATGTAATGTAATTTATATGTATAATATAAAATAATTTCTTGAATATAAATGAGGAGAGAAAAATTCCTTACGGAATTTTGGCATGGTAATGGGTGTACATGAGAGGAATTAATGAGAGAGAAAGAGGTATCTCATCCTTAAAAAATAAGTAAGGAAGTATGTTGGAGGTGAAAAATCACACCCCAAAATTTGTAATTGAAAATTAAAGGGTATAACAACATAAATAAATTTAGACAAAAATGAGAAAGAAAGAAATCCCTTACTTGGAAGTGTGATCCCAAAGGATTGGCAGAGGCTTGAGAGAGGCTTCTAGGAATCTTGGGGAACCTTAATAGGATTATAAATAGATGATGGAAGAGTTTTTTATTTCTTCAAAGGTTTTGAGTGAAGATGAATGGGAGATTGAGTGGGTTTATATAGGTAAGGAGAGGGAATTTTTTATTATTTAGTTTTTGGACACTACATATTAAACTAATCAAAACCACAAACCATCCAATTGTTTTTTCCAATGGGTTTTTTGAAAGTGGATTAGAAAAAATATTTTATAATTCCAATGTCCGAACATAATATAAAATTAGGCTTTCTTATGTGGAGGTGAGTCACACTCTCAAGGAAATCATTTTAAAATGTTAAAATAGTTTATAAGTCTTAGAGGGTCCACTAAGGCATTGTAAAATTAATCAAAAAAATATAAAATCATATTATTTTAAAGGTAAAACATATATTGGATGAATATAAATTTTATATTATTTTATTACATCACTATTGGGTCATTATGATGTCATAAAACACATTATATATTTAAACGGTATTTAATTTTTACCTAAAAATTCGCTTATCTTAGAAAATTATGAAAAATTAAATGTTAGATAATTTTGGTTTCCTGAATCCAAAACTATTATTCATTTTATCAAAATAATTTTATAATTATGTGAATTTTAAATTTTAAAATAAAGAAATATATTTATCGAAAATTCATGGGTTTTGAAAAAAAATGCTTTCAAACCGTAATAAAAATTACAATTATATTCATTAAAATTATACTATAATTTATATTTAATAAAAAGTAATTTAGTAATTATATTATATTAAAATATTATTTAAAAATAAAAATACTATTTGTGATTTGAAAACCATTTACAAAGTAACAATAATAAAATTAATGTATATTATTTATAAAAAAATCATTCACATAATAATAATGATAGGGTCTTGTTACATAACCCCTTATAACACCCGCATAATACCTAATGGTAAGGTGTGCAATGGTGACCGACTCTTGGTGTGGCTCTGATAACATCTCTCGGGTGGTAATCTCTATCAACTTCCACTTATACCATAGGTGATTCCGTTCAAGCTTAACGTGTTGAATCTCATCTTGGGATTGGTCAAGAGCTTAGCCCAATGATGATACCTCCTTTCTGAGCTCCGACAAATGGGATTCGTATGGAATAATTCTACTAGATGAGGCCATCGATTCCATTGTTTGAGTGCATTAGATTTGTTAAATCCCTATATTTATACTAATCATGTGATCACTGTTCAATGGATATATTAGCAATGTTAAAAAAAATTAATGGTATTTTAAAATCCGTAAAACCAAGGATGTGTATTTGTTTTATATAACCATTTTACATAGTAATACATTTAATTAGATTAAGAGGAATTTTCATTAATAAAAGTTTGGGTCGTTACAATCTTCCCACTTTAAGAAATTTTTCCCTCGAAATTTCATTTTACCACACTAAAAAATATGAGGGTAACTCTTCTTCATCACTTCATCTGATTCCCACATTGCTTCTTCAAACTTGTGGTTTCCCCACAATACCTTGATGAAGTGCATTTTCTTATTTCACAGAACTTATTCCTGAAGATCTAAGTTCTTCACCAGCTTCTCTTAATAGGAGAGGTCATTCTCCAATGGTACCACCTCTGGATTGAGTACGTGTGATGGGCCAGGTATGTACTTCATCAATAGTGATAAATGGAATACATCATATACTTGAGTCAGGTTCGGTGGTAGTGTTAGTGATAAGCCACTTCTCCAATGTGATCAAGGATCTCAAAAGGGCAGATGTACCTTGGAATAAGATTTACCTACATACCCAATCTCATAACCCTCTTCCAAGGTGATATGTAGAGGAATAAAAGGTCTCCAACTTTAAACTCTAGGTCTCATCGACAATTATCAGCATATCTCTTTTGTCGACTCTAAGCTACTTTAATGTGCTTCTAGATGGTCTTAAACTTCTACACCATTTCTTTGACCATTTCCGGACCTAGGAGTTTTCACTCCCCAACTTCATCCCAACATGATGGTGTTCTGCACCTCTTCCCATAAAGGGCTTCATAAGAAGACATTTGGATGCTTGAGTGGAAACTTTTGTTGTAAGAGAACTCAACCAGAGGAAGATATTGACCCCATACTCCTTTGATGTCCATTGAGCATGCTCTAAACATGTCCTAAAGTGTTTGTATAGTCTGCTAAGATAGTCCATCATTTTGAGGATGATAATCTATACTAAAGTTCAGCTCAGTATTTATAGTGTGTTGAGACTCTTCCAGAACTTATAGGTGAATCTTGTATCTCAATCAGATACAATCGATAGTGGTACTCCATGTAGCCTTACCACTTATCTAATTTATATCCATTCTAGTTTATCTAATGGGAAATCCTCTTGAATTGAAATGAAGTGTGCAATATTTTTAAGACTATCCCCAACAACCTAGAAATCATTTTTTCCTTTGGATATCATTGGAAGCCCAGTGACAAAGTCCATGATGATGTTTTCCCATTTCCATATTGGTATGGGTAATGGTCACATCATACCTTTACACTTTTTCCTCTCAGCCTTCACTTTATGACATACTAGGCACTTTGATGTATACTTAGCGATCTCCTTCTTCTTGTTATCCCACAAATAATCCTCTCAGATACCTTGATACATCTTTGTACTTCCTGGGTGAATAGAGAAATTTAAACTATGTGCATCATACCAAAGTTCTTTCTTTAACTTTAGACTTTATGGAACACATAGTCTTGACCAAAATCTCACAATTCATTCTTCATTAACATTGAACTCCGAGGATTTCCCTTTCCTAATAGTTTCCACTTTCTTCTAAAATACCACATCATCCTTTAACCTTTCTAAAAGAGACGGTTGAGAAATAATTTGTGAAAGGATTTATGATGTTCTGTTCATTATGATAACCATGTCCATCTTCATCAAATCTAAGAATATTGGATACTTTTCAATTCTCATCAATGATAGAATTGTTGGGTCCTTTCTACTTAGAGAATCCACCACCTTGTTCTCTTTCCCAGGGTGGTAATGGATTGAGAAGTCATAGTATTTGATCAGCTCTAAAAATCTTTGTTGGCGCATATTCAACTCTTTATGTGTGAATATATACTTGAGGCTTTTGTGATCTATATATATTTCACACTTCTCCCAGAAGAGGTAATTCTACCAAATTTTCAAAGAGGAGATTACTCCAGCAAACTCCAGATCATGTGTTGGATAGTTTTTCTTATGAAATTTAAATTGCCTTGAATCATAGGCAATGAATTTTTCATTTTTCATTAACCCACAGCCCAATCCCTTCTTCAAAGCATCACTAAATACCATAAAAAGTTATCCACTTATGGTTAGTGTGAGAATATGCGCAATGATAATCACCCCTTTTAACTCCTTGAATCTATCTTTGCATTCGTCACTCCAAGAAAACTTGAATCCCTTCCGAGTTATCTTGTTAATAGGGTTTGAGAATCATGAGAAATTTCTCACATATCGGCGATAATATCCAGCTAACCCAAGGAATCTACGGATATCTTTCACCGATGTTTTCCTCATTCATCCTTCAAATGTAGTTTTCTTAAAAGGATCCACATATATCCCATTAGTTGTGATTATATGACCCAAGAATAAGATCTCCTTCAACCATAACTCACACTTTTTGTACTTTTCATAGAGATTCTCCTTTTTCAAGGTCTCTAGTATAGTGCTTAGATTATCCTCATAATCCTCCTTGGTTTTGGAGTATATTAGAATATCATCTTTAAAGACTACCAAAGATTTGTCGAGGCAATCTATAAATACTCTATTCATCAAATCAATGAATATTTCTGGAGAATTAGTGCGTCCTAAAGGCATTACTATGAATTCATAGAGCCCTTACCTTGTACAAAAATAAGCCTTGGGTATATCCTCCTTCTTCACCCTTACTTGGTAATATCCTGACTGCAGAGCCACCTTGGAGAAGTATTGTGCTCTACACAGATGATTGAGAAAGTCATCAATTCGTGGTATTGGATACTTTTTCTTTGTCATGATTTTGTTGAGATCACTATAATCAATGTAATGGTTCACTGACCCGTCCTTGTTCTCGAAAAAGAGGACCAGTGCACCCTATGGTGAAGCACTTGGGCATATAAACCCTTTATCAAGATTCTCCTATAGTTATTTCTTTATCCCCTCAAGATCCACAATATAAATTCTATATAGATTCTTGGGTATTGGAAAATACTCAAGTATAAGATCAATCAAGAATTAAACATATCTTTTAGGATGAAGACCAAGAAATTCATTGAGAAACACTTCAGTGAATTCCCTCACAATAAGCATGTCTACAAGGATGGTTGCTTCCTTAGACTCAATCATCTGAGAAATATACACATGCTCATATGGTAGTAATATCTACACTTGATATGATTATGCTAAAGAAGATTTATCCTCATCTTTTCACTTTTATAGAATCAGGGGTCAAATCTCCATATGGAGAGTGATTTCCCTCTCATAGCAATTTATGTTGGATATTTATAGGGAAATCCAATCCATTCCAAGAATTGCATCAAATTCCACCATAGGGAGTATGGTGAGGTTTTCCAAGAAGTTCAATACACAAATTTTGATAGGGTAGGAGTTATGTTCATGGGATGCAACGATTTCCCCATTTTTCGTTCTCACTGACATCTTTACTTCCATGATTTTTAGTGGTGTTGGGTTTCTCTACTAATATTTCTGGATATAAAAGAATGTGTAGAACTAGAATCATAAAGTAAATTCTTTTTTATTGAATTAATAACTTGTGTACCTGTCACCACTTCGTTTTCGGGGTTCACTTTGACAGTAGTGATGGAAAAAGCTCTCCCTTACTGCCTTGGAGGTTGTTGGTTGCCTCAAAAAACCCATGGCATATAAAACTACTTTACAAAGTTCCTTAGTTCTTTGCAGTTGAAGAAATGAACAATGCGTTGATGGTCAACTGGAGCATTCTTATCCTCTATCATAGAAGAAGGTTATTATTTTCAACAGTTAATGGCCATATTCCCTTCTCTTCCACACCTAAATCATTTCCTCATCCCCTTCAGGCAATTTCCAGGGAGCTTCTTTGCACATCTTTGGAAAGTGGGGGACTTTAATTTCTTAGGACCATTGTATTTATCCATCAGAACACCAAAATTATATTCCACCTTAAAATTCTTATCCCCATGATACCCAAGAAATTATATGATCTCCATTTCAAATTTGAGGGTACATCAGACAATTTCCTCATATCCATCGAAGTCATGGATCTCCAGGGCTTTCCATAGGCTAGGTTTTAGCCCACTAAAGAAGTGGTCAACCATGCATTTGGGGGGTAATGAAAAAGCCTAGGTGTATCATTCAAACATTGTGAATTTATCCTCGTACGATCTGATGGATTCATTGTCTTTTTTTCTTTAAGTAAAGGAAATCCATTTCTATATTAAGTTGGAGGGTGTGCAGAAAATATTTATTGAAAATCATTTTACAGAAATCATTCCATTCCAATGCCTCATTCTCTTACTCAAGCTTTGTATTTTTTATCAATGTCCATCGTTGATCATATTCACCATCCATATGATAAGTAGCTATAAGAACCTTCTCTTGTTTGGAACATTTAATGATATACAAGATCTTATCAATGGAGATGATCCATTTTTCAGTTATTGATGGATCAGATGATCCATTAAAAGTAGGAGGCATTTGTCTCAAAAATCTCTTGATTGTGGATTGTTATTTATTAGGTGGGGTTGGATGTTTCTCTTGACCCACATTTCTAGTCAAAACATGAGTTAACTAAGAGATTATCATGACAAAGTTTTCTATTCCCGCTCCCATCCATTTGGTTATCTCATTAGAACAGTCGTCACATTGATCTTTGCATCAGTTTTTAGCCCAAGTTCTCTTATTACTGGCCATTGGATGGAATAAAAGGAAAGTTAGGGGTAACACATAAAGGGGAATTATATGAAAAAAATTTATAAATTATAAATTACATTTATTTCCTTAACTTATGAATTTATAGGCTTTATTCTATGTTATCTATGATCTACTCTCAACATATATTCTTAGAGGATTTTTTTTATTCCCTTAATAATGGTTTATACTAAGCTTATGAATTTACCAAATCATATCCCCTAGGAGTTTTTTAACCAAAATTGTATCAAGGCCTATTTTTATGCACCAATTCCCATTCGAGTCAAGCTCAAAGTGGTGTTTTTGAGTTTTACCCCTAGATACATACGTTCCAGAGCCTCCTCTACTAATTTGTATCCAGACAGGGATGTATTTTTTTGATAAACCACTTAATATATACTAACCAAAATTTAGGGATGCTTTTATTATACTTATTCTTATCCCTAAGGCTTTAAGTAGGGTTTTCTTATCCTAATCCCAAAACAACTAAACCCATCCTCTTATACCAACTATAACCACCCTTCTCTTTATTACACCCTTAAACTTGTTTTATTACATAAACATGCACTTAAGACAACTATAAGGATCGATAGGTCTAGAGTCTTGGGAAAATATGAACATTACATAACAACTTAGAACATAAAACACAACATCTTTATTGAAAAATTGTTTTACATGACCACAACATTCCTTCATACTTAACATTGCATGGAAAAACCTGAGGACATGCATAAGAAAATGGTGAGATATAAATCTCAGTAAGGGAGTAAAAAAGGAATAACTTGAATAATATAGTACATGTTATGAAATAAGCATATCAATAGAGCACAATAGAAACATGAACATAAAGGCATGATATAGCATGATTATCACAACACGGAAAAGTGGCCACAACATTTAACATGATTTTAGCATGAGTTAAGGCTCATTGCACATGGAGAATGAGTAAACCCTTATTGAACATGAATTAGCATGAGTAAACACTCATTAAACTTGTATTAGCATGAGTAAACCCTTATTTCACTTGACGTATCATGATACTAATCTTTACCCAATGCATTGGAGCGTTTTCAAGGAACACCATTCTTAATAATTTCATTTCATGCATAAGTGTGCCACATAGATCATACAACATGGATTCATTAAACATCATTATTTATTTCATGAATAAGAGATGTGTAATACATAAATGTATGTCATTGATCAAAAAGTAAATGTTCATAAATGTAAATACCCTTGATAGTGAAATAGGTATGGTATTCACTTACACGATGATTTTGGTATGGAAATTTTGGTGTAACATCGGCAGCTTAACGATGTCAAATAGAAATCTTAAACTGAGTTGAGGAGAGATAAAGGGGTATATCATCATTTATTCAAGAAATGGACAGTGAGGGGGTCATGGAACCTAATATCCCCACATATGTAATGGAATTTAGATGCATAATATAAAATAATTTCTTGAATGTAAATGATGAGAGAGAAATTATTTACGGAATTTGGGCATGGTAATGAGTGTAAATGGGTGACATTAATGAGAGTGAAATAGGTCTATCATCATTAAAACATAATGAGGGAAGTAAGGGGGAGGTTCAAAATCATACCCTAACATATTTAATTGAAAATAAAAGGGTATAAAAATATAAAGAAATTTGGACAAAAATAAGAAACGAAGAAATCCCTTACATGGAAGTATGATCCCAAAGGTTTGGGAGAGGCTTGAGAGAGGCTTATAGGGAGCTTGGGGAACCTTGGGAGGATTCTAGATAGAGGATTTTAGAGTTTTATCGAGCTCCAAAGGTTTGTAGTTAAGATTAATGGTATATTGAGTGGGTTTATATAGGAAAGGAGAGAGAATTATTTATTATTTAGGTTTTGGACACTACACATTAAACAAATCAAAACCACAAACCAAACCATGGTTTTTTCCCATGGTTTTTTTCCAAAGTAGTGTGGAAAAAAATATTTTATAATGAAAATGTCCTAACATAATAAAAATATCAGGCTTGCTTATGTGGAGCAGAGTCACACTCTCAATAAAATCTTTTAAAATGTTAAAATAGTTTATAAGTCTTAGAGGGTCCATGTTGGTGCCAAAATTGGGGAAGAAGAAGAAAAAGTGGAAAGACTTAGGGGCTGCCTCGTGAAGACCGTTCATGGAGCCCCCATGGCCCCAGGACCACCATGGAGCAAGGAGACGGTATGCCCCGCGAACCCCTTTGATGTTCATGAGCCTGCTGCGGAGCAAGGAGGCGAGATGCCCCGTGAACCCCTTTGACGTTTGGAAGCCCACCGCAGAGTAAGGAGACATGATTCTATGCGAACCCCTATGGAGTTCGCGAGCCCACCAAGAAGCAAGAAGGCAGGATCCTCCGTGAGCCGATCTGAAATTCGTGAACCCTCTGTGAAGCAAGCTTCATCTTCATGCTGAGTGAGCTCTGCTTCACGGCGCCTCTTGCCTATACATATAAGGATCCCCCCGAGCCCAACAGATGGATCATACGACCTTTCCCCTTCTTAGCTCCAAAATCAAGAAGCAATTCCTGCTCTGTGAACCATGAGATGCTTGAGGTACTTTTGCATCACGAAGTATCTCCCCCTTTCTTTAATTCGTCCAGTCTTCAGAGAGGGATGCCTTTCACCGAGCCCACATTCCACTATGAAGGATGGAGATCTCCAAGGGGACTCGTGTCCTCTCAAAGCACTTATGCTTCGCAAAGCACCCTCCATACACATGTGACCTGCATGCTAAGGTAGGATCACTGTACCTTGCGAAGCACCTTGCTTCAAAATCCTATACATCATGAGGCACCCTTGCTTCACAAGGAATTGCTTCACGAATGCCTTTACACCTCACAAAGCACCTTCCATATGCACCTATTCCCTATTCTTAGGCTACTACACTTTACTTCGCAAATCATACCCCGTCACGAAGCCCCTCCACTACATGTAGCACCATAGATACACAAGGCCTCTACTTATGGGCCCCTTTCCTCCACGATCCCTTTTCTCATGTGACCTTCTAGGTTTGCAAGAAGAAATTTCAGATTCCCTTGGATGCTACTTTCCAGTGCGTTTCTTTGCCTCATGATTCTTTGCATAGGCATGCTAACGACTTTCTCTTCTTTACATAGCCATGAAAATGTGGACCCCCCAGTGGTTCACTCCATGGAACCCCTCACCATGGCATTGCTGATGCCTTCCCTTCCTCAAGGCAGGTGGGTATCAGTCATGTAAGTCCTAGGGGTGTGGAGTGATCCCACCTTGTCTGAGCTACTAGACGTTAAACTGCCATGCACTATCATCCTTGGCACATGACGTTAAACTGTGACCTCACCCTGGAGTCTATCCATGGGGAAAGGGAAACCATCTTGGTGTAAGCCCCTATATTTTCTTGCAGGAGGCAGCACTCCTGCTCCTCCTCTCTTCTTTAGTGCCAAAGACTAAGAGGAGAGATGGGGACATGGATTTTTTTATTCCTTCCCTCTCCGTCTGGGATTTTTTTCCGTCCGAGCCTCCACCCTGGAGTAAGTCCCAATATCCATCTGTCCAGGGCCACTCCATGCGTAATCCCCTGTTTCCTCTTTGGGCCGCTCCACGGGTAATCCCCTGTTTCCATTTTGGGCCGCTGACCATGTGTAAGCCCCATTCCACTTCCCAAGAATGCTCATTTCATGATGTGATCATCAGGTCTTTTGTGCCTCTTGTTTCTCACACTGAGCATGAATCACGTGGGCTTAGAGCAAGCACCGACCATGCCATCCCTTCTAAGCAGCCTATAGTGTAAGCCCCACACACCATCCCGAACTACGTGGAATTTGATCCTTTCCAAGGCAAGGTACGTAGTAATCCTTGCTAAAGTTAAAGAACAACATCCATTGGTTCCAACCCCCCTCACATCGGACCACCTTCATCCCGCATGATGTTAAACTGCATGCCCCATTTTCATCCTCCATGATGTTAAACTGCATCCATCAACCTGGAACTACGTGGACTTTGATCCTTGACAAGGCAAGGTACGTAGGAAGCCTCCCTGAGGTTCAAGAACACCATCCATTGGTCCAAACCACCTTCTCATCGGTGCACCAAACCCATCCTAGAACTATGTGAACTTTGATCCTTTCCATGGAAACGTACGTAGGAATCCTTCCTTAGGTTCAAGCCCAACACTCGGTCGTTCCGACCCCCTTGACATTGGTTCGCCAACACCTTCCCAAAGTACATGGACTTTGATCTTTTCCAAGACATGGTACGTAGGAAGCCTCCCTAAGTTTCAAGCCTAACAACCAATAGTCCTGACCACTTCACGTCGGTCCACCCCGACCTGCATGTCGTTAAATTGTATGCATGTTTTGTGCCCCATCCAGCGGTAAGCCATTGTGATCCCCTACCCAACGGAAAGCCCTTATGAACCTCATACAGCGGTAAGACGTTGTGATCCCTACTCAGTGGTAATATGTTGTCAACTTCAGTCCGCGGTGAGTTGTTGTCAACCTAAACTCAGCGGTAAGCCGTTGTCATCCCCTTAACCGGGCCCCATATCTATGGTCTGTCCCAATGACGTCAGATCAACCTCAGGCTGCTAACCATGCATAAGACCTATTATATCATCGGGTCACTGTCCTCTACACACACCACAATCATATTCCTCCTCACCGAACTACGCATACTTTGATTCCTTACCACAAGGATAAATAGGAAGTCTCTTCGAGGCTCAAGCCCAAGATCACCGTCATCCTCACGTCAGCTGCATCTCATTCCCCCTTCACTTCAATTAACCACCCATCATCCATATTGATTCTTACCCTAGAAAACACATCCTAGTGAGATCATGTCAATTCACCACTCCACCGCTCCTAGCAATATCCGGGTAACTAATCATGTTTTAGCCCCGACATCAGTGTTCCCTCCAGGGGTCGCACCCATCTGATCCACTCTAGTCAGTATTCTGAACAGTCCGATCCATCTCTTCTAGACATTAAACTCATGGAATACCCTTTTTTATACATGGGAAGCTGAGGAAAACCTCATAGACATGCCTATGGCATATAATTCCCCACATTCGACGTGGGATTCCTCGAGCTCCCACTCCCTCAAGAAGCCCTATAATAAGGGGAAGAAACCCAGACGCGCTAGTGTTCTGGTATCCAGAAATGCTAGTGGTGTCCAACGTGACTACTCCCCCAACCGAAGGTTTCTTCCCTGGCTGGACCCCCTGGAATGTCTCGATAGAAGAAGTGTAATTAACCGGTGTCCATGAAGATATGTCACCGGGAAGATTTTCATGAACAACATCTTATGTCTATAAGAGAGACCCGGGATAGGTGAAGAGTTTCAAGGAGGAATCCATAAAAGGAAGAACCTACATCCCCTCATCTCATTTCGATCAAGGAGAAAACGTCCCTGAACAAGGAATGGATGCCACCCGACTTTGGAAAGTGGGAATGTGGGGCCACAAATAGTGTTGTCGTCCCCAAAACAGACGGATGTGCGTGCCCGGGAGAAAGCGTCAGAAATAGAAATGGTGAACCCGACATGAATTCTTCTCCTCAATGTGGAGATTAGTAGAGTTTGAGACATCAGTGGACTAGCATGTCACCGGATCTAGCTATCCGATTTCGGGTCCCGCCAAGAAAATAGGGGCTCTGGCGTGAAACTTACCAGAATTTGGGGCAGTCAAAACGTTGGGCATCTCGGTATGCAACGTTGTCAGCGTGGATCCCTCTTACCAGGCATGGAATAAAGAATGGAGTTGGGGAACTGGACGTTGATTTCTTTATTTCAGCAATAATGGTTTAATCTCCCTTCTTTTTAGGAACCATGTTGCTGCACTAGGAGACCAATCGCCACCCTCCCACCAATGCAGGGGCAGGGGCAACACCAATGTGGAAACCCCACATGGCTTTGTAATTTCTGCAATGACCTCCACAACCACATCTTCTGGGAGTCTGCGCCCTATCTCCCCTTCTTAATTCATCTAGCGAAGGGCGATCAACGACCTCGTACGCTGGTACGAGGATGAGGGAATTATCCCGACTCAGGATATAGCCCACCAGGAACTAGAGGTGTCTGCGCCTCATCACCACCACTACCCCCAAGGGACACGCAGTGAGCCACTTCTCCCCACTCCAACGTACAATTGTTTTAGGAGCCTCTCCCCAAAATGTGTTGACGAATCTCTCCCCTACACCAACGAGGTAGGGGATGTCTGGGAAAACCCAGCTTGGATCCCGTCTCAGAAGCCCCCAAGGAGGGCCCCCACTAGGCTATGCTAGTGCCTCCACCTGGTCCCTCGAGATGAATAGTAGGTAAGCTATGTACCCACACCATCGGCTTCGGTCTGTTTGACCTAATGCTAGCGTAGGCCGCAAGCTGAAGAGGACACCCAACAAGGGGCATCAACGTCAGCAGCTACTGTGGCCCGAGCCACCACCGACATATATCACCAGACCCCTGTGTATGATGAGCATGGGAATTCATACTCCAAACTCGGATCGAGGCCCCAACCACCCCATGGGCAGGCTGGGTCGACTCTCTTGGTCGCCGACACAGGCAGTGGCCGCCGCGGAACAATCCACAGTGACGACACCCATTATGGAGGTCCTCCCCGTACCGCCACCATGGAGAGTGTGAGTCCTCCCTACTTCCAAGCTCAGCATGGAGGTTTGCCTCATGCCACCTTCAACCCAAATGAGGGTCTTCCCCACAACGACAACACTCAGTATGAGAGTCTTTCCCGCGCACATTACACCAGTTATGGAGTCATTTATCCTTCTATAGACTACTGGGGTGGGGACATTGCACATCCGGTAACTCTCCAATGTGGGGTCCCTCCCTATGTTCTCTTAGAAATAGGAAAATTCCTCCTCACCCTGGAAATCAGAGGGGTGGAGGTCAGCTTCACTTCACCAGTGCCCAACACGGAGGTCCTACCCATGTTCAGCTCAACCACTATGAGGACCTTCCTCACACTGATGTCACCGGGGGAAATAAGCATGGAGGTCCTACCTGTGCTCTTTTCATCTCTAGCAGAGGTCTTACCCCCTCCAACACTACTCATAGAGGTCCTCCCTATGTCCCCTTTGATATCTGCCCCGGTGCTCCTCGCGCCCTAGCTTACTCCGGAGGAAATCCTCTCAGCCCCAACACCAGTACGGCCGAAGGTCCCCCTCGTGCCGAAAATCTACCCTGTCTTAAAGAGCCATCCAGGGGCAGGAAGTTGGGTCATCACCGCCACAAGAAGAATTTTGGGAAGGTTTGGATAGAGATCAAACCAGTCCTATTCTCAGATTCTGAGGCAGAGTACAACTCAGCGATGGAACCCTCGCCTAGGTCCTCCATGTCAAGGACCGGGGAAGGAATGAGGCGTGTCAGCCTCATATGCCCGGAATGCAAGGTTCATCGGATTTCCACCTCTCTCCACATGTATATTTATGAGGAATATTGTTTTGCATCTCCACAGGTCGTGGCTATGCAATCACCACTATCATCACCAGAATCACTCTCTACCTCGACTAGATATCACAGAGAGCTATTCTGGGGACCAATGGTGGATGAGCAGCAACGTTGTCTATTGATAGCAACCGTAGTCCCCACACCAGAAACTACAACTGTCAGACCTTCCTACTGCGATGTGGTGGCTAAGTCACTACACTCTTCATAGGACAACTTGAGATGTGGTGGTTTTTCAGCTCTCTTGTTGTATTCTTCACTAGCTAGTCTACCGTCCCAGCCATCCGCTTCGGTACCGCTATTGGTTCCTCAACTGCCTCCAGTTAAAAAGTGGGGAAATGAAGGGAAAAACTCTGAATCCAAGTAGAGGAGTTTATGGAATATCCTAATAGCATACCACTTCCCTAAGATTTTTTGGCCTGTTGAGGAGTCAAATTTTTGTGCGCCCGAATCCCTCACACGAGAGGAAGTCGAGTGTTTCTGTCAAACCCTCTGGGCGATGCACTTACATCTTCATCACCAGCGAGGGGAATACCCTAAGAGCCAAGTTCATTTTGAAGACATTGGAGAGGAATGCCATCTACTTGATCTGGCCGCACTCCCCGTGGCCCAGTGCCCTGAGTCGCCAGGCCGCCGTAGGGCCCTCCAGCACCAGTGCGTTCATAGTTTCAATGTACTCCGTCGGATTATCAAAGAGGATTCTCCCCACATACAGATCAGTGGTTGGGGGAAATATACTACCCTCATCTTTAGTTCTATCAAGTTATAGTCTGACTTTCGAGGTGATATCGAGGATATTCCCCTGGGTAGAGTCATAGTAAACATGGACAATCTATTGGAAGAGGAGAATGAGCTAGAGATCCTTAGTGGGGACCTCCCCCTATGGTGTTCCATGGCTATTGGATCTGTTGGGAAGGGTTACTCACCAATAGAGGAGCCTGCTAGGTCTCCCTGCACCCACCAAGGTATTAGTTCTTAGCTAGAATCATAGTAAGGGTAAAGAGAATCTCAGAGCCACCAAACCCTCTGACCTATCTCGCTCAGTGTAGAAGACGGAGGAAGATCCGAAAAAAGCCGCGTTGTGTCAGCAACTTAATGAACAAAAGAAGTTGGTTGAAGACCTCCTGGCTAAATGTGTTGTATAGAAAGGACAATAATATGGTGATCCTCGACCAAGATAGAAGGGGAAGGCACAACTCCCCCTCAATGAGCTACCCCCGAGTGACCCTGATCATCCTGCTCAAATAGATAGGGTTAAAGACGAAGCTTAAAGCAAGAGGGTGCAGTACGTATCGCCAAATCCTCCTGAATGGTGTGACAATCCTTGGGACCTAGCTTGGGCTCCCCCAGCTTCCCCACAGGTCATTCCATCCAGCTGCTCCATGAGCCACTGGACCGCCTTATCATGTTGAAGAACCCGCCAACGTACTGTTAGTTAGGGATCCCCATCAAGACAGGAACCCAACCCAGATGATCCAATGTAAACACTCATTTCCCGCCTTGAGGCGTTGGAGACATGAAAAGTGGCACGCTCACCTGATGGAAATCCATATCCAGCATGGTTGGATCATATGCCAGCACCCCCGAGTTTTGGGAATCCCACCTTTTCCCCCTTCAACGGGACAGGGGACCCACCGCCGCACTTGGGCCACTTCATCTCAATGTTTGGACCCATGTTGGGGACCTCAACGCAGATGGAAGCCACCAAACTCTGTTTTTTTTTCAAACATCAGAGGGACCAACGTTCATCTGGTATAGCCAGCTCCCCATCGGATCAGTAGCCGGTTGGGAAGACCTCCGTAGGCAATTCCTCTACCAGTTCAGGCCCACCACCTGGAAGACGAGTATCGCAGACCTATTCAAGTGCAAGAAGTAGCCTGATGAGCATGTTGCAGACTTTGTCGCCCAGTGTAAATGGCTCACATACTCCCTTGACATGTCGTTGAATTAGAAGTAATTGCTAACGATGTGTATAGGAAACATCAAGACTGAAATGGTCCCCTCTTTGATCACCCAGAAATACCCCGTGGGATTCAAAGACTTCCTTGATAAGGCCCAGCGCCTAGAAGAATCCCTACTACATGCTAATAAGGCATGTCTGTTTCCTCTTTCAATCCCCGTGAGAAGAGATACTTAAGCCGAAACCATCGCAGTGACCCAAATAGAGGCCCCCAGACAACTAGAATTGTTACTAGTAGAGCTGGATCCATAGCCTCATAGAGGCCCTCCACCTCAGGAGCAGCTTCTAGCCCAACAACGCCCACCTCAGAATCGGAAGGTTCCCTCGCGCAATGTGTCGCCACCGCCTATGCAAGATAACCAGGCTCTACTACCTCAACAAGCTCCTCAAGGTCCTCATTAGGGTCAAGATCCAAGGGACCCCTTCCTGGATAGGAGAAACCGGACCTACTCTTTCAACGAGGATCAGGTCCCTGGTTACTTCCATAGCACCATAGAGCACAAGATTGTACGTTTTCCTGAGTGCAGAAAACCAAAAGTGGTGAACCTCATTGATCTCCCTAACTACTAACCTTATCACTGGATCCTGGGGAACACTTTTAAATAGTTATATGTTTTCAAATACTAGATCCAAGACTAGGTGGATAACTACATATTCTGGTTAGGCCCAGACCCAGTATAGGTGGCGTGCATCTTCGTGAAGCCGGACAATAGTAGTGATAGTGAGGGTGAGTGGCGTCAGGTTTCAAGCTGTGGGTCCCAAAAGTATGAAGACCGGGCAGATCATAAAGTTGTCTCCTGTGACCATGGTGTCATCTGTGCACTCCTGAATAGACTAGAGTCTTCAAAAGCCACAACCACTTCTTATTCATTGTCATCTCAACCGTCCTCCTCTCAGAAAATCAAGTGTCGATATTACAAGGGGAACGAAAGTCCCCTCCCGGTGATGTCATCATCCTGTACTCTAGGCGACTTCATGCCCCCGAAGATGGCGATTCCTACCAGAATCTTCCCAAAAGCAGATGACTCTTCAAGTGATAGTCAAAGGGTATGACTCAGTTAATACTGTAGAGATGGTAAACCCCTACATGATTCCGGACGATGAAAAACGTCAGGCAGATCCTCCTGACATCCCCAGCTGTCGTCAGCGTCAGTGTAGTCGTTGCTATATGGGATGTTGTAGTGCTTCGGTCAGCACGTCCATCCAAGCTATTCATGCTACTGAAACCAGGAAATAAGCTCAGTGCAATGATCAGCAGGTGTAGCCTTCTCATCTAGTGTCATCAGGTCCACCTTCATCACTGTTCGTGCCACTAGATCAGACAGAGCCTCCCACACCTCACCGCAATTAGCCGCGCTTCCCTAAAGATCAATCTTAGTCATTTGGCCCCACTCTAGTAGTCACTCCATAGGATTAGACTAGTGAGTAGCAGGATATTCCTAGTACTATTCAGTCACTAGTCCAGTCAGTAGGGCCCACCATACCTCCTATCATAGAGTGACCTCCTATAAGCAGAAGTTCATGCCTGACACAAGAGTATGATGTCCTCAAAGAGATTACCAGTATCCCAACAAGGATTTACATCCTTGAGTCCCTTCACCTATCGGAAAACATGCGGAAAGCCATCACTTAGGCTTTAAGAAGCCCCCTCCAGTTTGAGATGGAAGTGGAAACCGCAGAAGCCTTCCACGCTGAGGTAGTTGAGAATGCTGAAGGCCAGGACATTATCTCATTCTCTAGAGAAGATGAAGGCTCCACCATATAGGGGCACATTCTACCATTGTACATCACCAGCCAGTTTAATGGAGTCGAAGTCTGCCACTTTCTCGTCGACACGAGCTCGGGGATTAACCTAATCCTGACTTGAACACTACGGAAACAAGGATTGTATGAAGATGATATGAGCCCCTATGACCTAAGAATCCATGGTTATGATAGGACGGAACAGACACCGGTCTTCAAGATCCACTTGAATACCTAGTTTGGTGGTCTACTTGCTATTAACGAGTTTATGGTTGTCTCCCAGGACACTGCCTACAATGTATTGATGGGAAGGTTGTGGCTCCACATGCATGCGGGGGTTCCCTCATCATATCACTAGTTCCTCAAGTACTCCCTCAATGGTTTAGTGGGCATGCTTAAAGGTGATGCATCTCCCTTTTCCTCTTGTGAATCCCTATATCTGGATGTCGACTACTACAAGAGCAAGGACAAGCCGATTCAGAACAACGATGTCGATCTTTCCATGGCTGCGACCGACCTGTGGATAAATCTAGATCATGCCTATGTCTTTCCAATCCTCCGATTGGAGGATACAACCCTGGACATGGGACAATGCTTAGTTGTGTCTGGAATGAGTGGGAAACACATTCCCAAGTCTAAGAGACAAAGGAAAATCACCTCGTACTCCTATAAAAATCAATCTCAGGTGATCCCAGATCCTCCTCCTCCCATAAAATACCAGGATGTCTGCCCCATGGCAATGAAAATATGTCATACTTGCTTGTTTCACTCGGATAGAATTAACTGGATCAAGACAACATACCACTACTACTTTTATATCATCAAGTGTGGCCCCTTGGGCCGAAGACTAGATGGGATCAGATCCACAACCTTCATCACTATGGTTTCGGCAACACAGGAGTCCCCTGATGCAATGTCCACTACCACTCAGGCTGAAACAAACTTCCCATCGGGATCTGCCGACTAAGAAGAAACTCCTCCTACTAACGATATCTCTTACATAAGGGAAGAAGAGTATTTAGAGGAAGCTCCTACCACCTTTTAAGGGGGCTTCTCAACCACAGTTCATGAATTGGTACAGTTGAACCTCGGTAACGAGGTAGACCTGAGACCCACATTGATCAGTGCCTACATGCCCCCCGAGGAGAAAACGCGGTACGTAGAATTCCTTAAATAGTACCATGATGTGATTGCCTAGAGTTATGAAAAGATGTCAGGACTAGATCCTCAGGTAGCCGTCCACTACGTTGGTCTCCCAACAAATCATTGCGGGTTCATGAAGCCACCCAGAAAGATGCACCCTTATCACAGTGCCATGTTTGAGGCAGTAGTTGATAAGCTAATTAGTGCCAATTTTGTTAAGGAGATCTAGTACCCCAAATGGATATCCAACATTGTTCCAGTCCGGAAGAAGAACAGACAAATTAGAGTCTTCATCGGCTTCCGAGATCTCAACTGTCACTGTCTGAAGGATGACTTCCCCCTTTATGTGACAGAACTCTTGATTGATGCCACTTCTGGGTTCCAAGCTCTCTCCTTCAGGGATGGGTACTCCGGGTACAACCAGATCTAAATGGTCCCTGAGGATGAGGAGTTTACAACCTTCAGGGCACCACAAGGTACTTTCTGTTACCAAGTCATGCCCTTCAGTTTAAAGAATGTCAGTGCTTCCAATTAGCGGGCCATGCATCACATATTTAAGCCAATACTTGGGACATTGGTGGAATTTTATGTGGAAGATTTGGTGATCAAATCTCTCCAGCGTCAGGACCATCTCAAATACCATGAGAAAGTGTTTTTCTTCCTCTATTCTTGTCACCTGAATATTAATTCACTGAAGTGTGCCTTAGAGGTCACCTCCAGAAAGTTTCTCAGCTTCTTAGTCAGATATCGGGGTGTTGAGATCAACCTAAAGAAGATCAAGGTGATCAGCCAGATGTCTCCCCTGAGCAATATCTGAAAGCTTCGAGGTTTCGAAGTCCACTTAGCCTATATACGCCAATTCATCACGAATCTGGCTGGAAAGTGTAAAAAAATTTCTATTCTCGTGAAGAAAGGCACACTCTATGAGTGAGATGAAGAGTGCCAAACTTATTTTGAAGAAATAAAGCATTATCTTCTCCAGCCTCTGATCTTAATTCCATTGGTATCCAGAAATCCGATGGTCCTTTATGTGACCACCGTGGAATGATCTCTCAGTGACCTTCTCACTCAGAAAAACAATGAGGGGATAGAGAACAACCTTTACTACCTCAGCCACATGATCCTCAATACGGAGACAAGATACTACCCTATAGAATAGAGCTGCATTGCGCTGGTATTCGTAGTAAAAAATTTGCGACATTACCTAAAACACCACAAGTGTCCTGGGTAGATCCACTGAAGTACATCTTGAACCATCTCTTGTTGACAGGACGTCTAGCTCAGTGGGCGGTAATCCACCAGCAGTTCGACATCAGGATTTCTATCAGAAGGATATTAAGGGGAAAGTGCTGGAAGATTTCCTTAATGCCCATCCGGCTCCTGCTGACCAGTCCATGGACCTCGATATCGCCGATGAGGTGATCCTCTATGTAGACCAATCCATGTTATGTTGGAAGATGCATTTTTTTTGTTCTTCCCAGAGCCCCACTGGCAAGAGGCTCAATGATCCCAGACTCAACAGGGTGGGCCTGAGTATCATCTTCATTACCCCGGAACAAGCCAATCTTCCATACTCATTCATGTTGTCAGAAGGCTGCACCAAAAATGAGGCAGAGTATCAGGCTTTCATCACTTGCCTCGAGCTGGCCCTTGAGATTGATGTTCCCCATTTACATGTGAGAGGGGATTCTAAACTAGTCATCAAGCAGATCAACGGTGACTATGTCGTTATAAATCCAGAGCTCATACCACTGTTGGAGTATACTCTCCATCTAATGTCCCAGTTCCCATATTGGCTGGAAGTTACTCATATTCCTCGATCTTAGAACGGTCGGGCTAGCGCCCTAACTAGCCTGGCTGCATCGCTTGTAGAGCCCGAACAGGATGATCTGATTATCCATGTGGAACACCGAAGAGTCATTGCTCTTTTCACCCCAGATAACGATGACAACCCACATGTAAGCTACCTTACTATCGGTGCCTCCATGTTAGGACCCCTGGGTCCCCCGTATGTAGTGATTGAATTGAATCCATATTGGAGGACCTCCTTTATCGAGTATCTCCAAAATGGTTATCTCCCGATAGATTGGGCCGAGCACAATCAAATCCGACGCCACGCATTATAGTTCACCCTCCAGGATGGCCCTGGTCATGAGCGGATCCTCTACAAGCACGGGTTTGAAGGAGTTATCCTATGTTGCATTCAAGGAGTCAAGATTTCTCAGGTCATGCAAGAGGTTCATGCCGATTCCTGTGGGGCTCATCAGACCGATCCAAAGATATCTCACTAGATCCAGAGACTGGGGTACTTTTTCGGTATGAGGACTCGATGTCAACCACCATAGCCTCTCCACTCTACAAAGTATTCTTGTCCATTTGCAGTATGAGTACTTGATGTCTTGGGACCATACCCACCAATGACAGCTCGCCAGTGCAGGTTTATCCGGACCACCACAGATTTCTTCTCCAAGTGGGAAGAGGCAGTTTCGCTCAAGGAGGTCATGGACTATGTCATCATTGACTTCGTGAGATCCAACATCATCTACCGATTTGGAGTCCCTCACACAGTCCTCTACGATAAGGTCACGAAATTCCAAGCAGCTGAGCTGAAGAAACTTTATGCTAAGTACAACATCCATTCTAACCACACCTCCCGCTATCATGCAGAAGAAAATGGATAGATAGAGTCATTCAACAAAACCCTATCAAACATTTTGCAGAAAATGGTTGGTCAAAACAAGAAGAGTTGGCCGGACAAGCTCCCCAATGCCCTCTGGTCTTATCAGACAATGACTCGTAATTCCACCCAGGTGACCCCATATTCCCTAGTGTATAGAATAGAGGCTGTCCTTCCCATTGAGATTCAGTTTCCATCATTGCGCACAGCTATCTATGATTAGAAAGCACCAAATAAAGTATCTAAAATCCCTCTAGCTATGATAGAAGCACTTGATGAGAATAGGCTTTGTGCCCTGCACAATATGTAAAGGCACCAGAACAAAGTGGATTGAGCTTTCAATAAGAAAGTTCACCTCTAATCCTTCTTACAAGGTGACTTGGTACTGGATCTCAGGACACCAGTGATACCCGGCAGGAAACCAACCAAGTTGGAACCCAAATGAGAAGGACCATACATTGTTCATAAGGTTTAATCCAATGGAGCATACTCCCTAGTTACCATGGAAGGTGATCATATAACTCCTCCCACCAATGCCATGTTCCTCAATAAATAATTTTCCTTACTCATAACGGTTCTGAATAACCCTAAACCGAATGGTCCTGTATGATCCTAAACCATTGGGTCCTGCATGACCCTAAACTGCTGGTCCCAAAAGACCTTAAAATGCCATGTACCGCATGACATTAAACTGTACATCATCCTACAAGATGTTAAACTGCACCCTTATAACTATGCATGGCTTGATTCCCATCCACATGGGATGCGTAGAAATTCTCAGATGTTAGGTCTTGAGTCCATCCCCCAAACTCCTTTCTTCGACTATCACCCCTGGGTGTAGTTATCTTGGAGGACCCTACATGGTGTAATGCGGGATTCTTTAGCCCCACTCATGTCAGGAGTATGAAGATCTCACCATGTAATCCCTCCTCGTTCTTCTATTCTCCCACGTCCTCACCGTACGATGCTAAACTACATGGCCTTCCAGAACTATGTGTGGCTTGATTCCCATCCTCATGGGATACATAGGACCGCCCATACATTTTTTCTGTTGGTCTAGACCAAAATCCTGAATCTCCTCTCAGGTCAGAACACACGGTGTGGTGCTGGCTTCCTCTCTAATTCACATCGAGTTCATCATGACCCTGCCATAAATCCGACCCTGTGGAGACGTTCACCTCTGTCACCGCCCTTCTTAACGTTAACATGCACGAGAACATATATGATTCACTCATTCCTTTGATTGGGACTTCATTATCTTTCACATCCCAAAGGACCCTCGACTGGCATGGATGCTCAACCCAAGGGCTCTCCTACCATTTTGGGCCAACTTCCTCGAGGATTTTGAACAACAAACTGATATAACTCCCACATTGTGAACATGGTTTGAGGTTGATGCTCATTTTTTGTTCCCATTTCAGGTCACACGATAAGGAAAATGTGTTTTGAACATGGTCAACATCTATCCTTTGTTGTTTTCACCACCCCATATGTACCAAATATTGAGTGTAGTGGTTTGTTCTTCCCTGCTATATCTTCAAGATGCGATCCCCTCGGGTGATGCTAGCTATCAGACCCTTATATGATAAGGAAAGCTGGGTCCTGATCCTTGTTTCCCACACTGAGTGCTGCTCACGTGGGCTTAGAAGCTGTGATGAGGCGGTAACCACTTAAGAGGTCATATGGCTATAGTCGTCCGGGATTCCCGACCTTAGGTCCCTCGACCCTTTTAGCCCCTCATCCCAAGTTTTCATTTGGGATTTTTCGGTATGACATGGGGTTATGTCCCCATTCATGTCGGTCTATTTTTCCATGTCGTTCCGAGATTTATGACCTTAAACTAACATCACTACTGTCCTCACTACAAGACATTAAATTGAAATTTGGCTGTGACATTCTGTACGTGGCCTAATCTCGGGCCCCTGACCCAAGCTCTTAGTTAGGGTTGTATGGTGTGGTATGGGATTATGTATTTATTCACATCAGGTTGATCATTGTGCTATACACAACCCTTATTGGGGGTATTTTTCCTCCATTTGTGTCCTTACTGCATGACGATAAACTGCACATCATCCTTGTCTAGAACTATGTGTGGCTTTATTCCCATCCTTCTGGGATATGTAGAACCGCTCGAACATCTAGTCTTTGAGTCCATCCCCATCTCTTAGAAATCCCCATGTTATCTAGGCCTCTTAGCCTATATTCTACTGGGAGAGGGATATATAGTGTGGTGTGGGATTATGTCCTCATTTCACATAAAGTTTGTAACAACCATGCCATGTACCTCTTTCTCCTAAGATTTCTCCATCCACTTATTCTATACCCATTCTTTCAAATTGGTTGCTCTCAAGTTGATCACCTTGAACCTCTTCGGTAATTCACCAATTTATCCAAGGGTACTCTGGTTCGGCACCTGGAGTGTCAGATTTTACCTGGACATGTTCTCTCCCACCTTCCAGGATCCGTGTTCCCCTTTATTAGCTCTTCCATCATCTTTCACATATGAAGGGACCCCCGAATGTCATGGATGCTCGGCCCAAGGGCCCTCCTACCACTACGAGCCAACATCCTCGAGGGTTTCAAACAAAAAATTGATACAAGCCCGCGTTGCAAAAATGGTCAGCGATCGACACTCATTTGTTGTTCCCATTTCAGGTCAAACGATATAAATGTTGTGTTTCGAAAATGGTCAACAATCATCCTCCATCGTCACAACAACCCCATTAAGCCCAAAATATCGGTCACATGATTCACATAATTTTCCACCCCACCATGTCTAAAGTGTAATTTTGACACTCTTGGTACCATTCCTCAGTTCACATTTGCACATTTGGAGGACAAACCACGGTAAGGCATTCTTCGGGGCTCCGAACCAATTCCATGTATTGCAAAGACCTCTTCTGCCCTTGTTTCCCACACCGAGATCGAATCACGTGGTCTTAGGGATTGGATCAAGGTCTGCACCTATTTGGAATAGTTCCTCTTCTCCATGGTTCATGGTCTAAGACTTTAAACTAATATTCCGTCATATTTCCACTCTTAAGAACTACGTATGACTTGATTCCCATCCTCTTGGGATACGTAGGAACACCCGAGTATCCCCTATTCAGGTCCAGCTCAACTAAGAGGTAGTCTCTCCTACTTCCTACCCTCTAACCTCTTTGTCCCCTTGGCCCAAGGTTTCCTTCTTAGAATTACACGTGGTGTGATGTGGACCTCGTCCTTATTCATGTCAGGTGTGCTTTATCGGACCATGCACATTCCCTATGGAACCTCACCTCTCCTGTATACGTCCCAACCATATGACGTTAAACTATGTTTCTTGGTCCCATCACATGACCCTAAACTATGACATTATCGTCCTAGTCACACGACAGAAAATGACACTACATCGTGGTGTCCTCACTCGAGGGGACATCATGTATGGTATCAGTCACACACCATACCATTTGTCAATGCCTACACATGGATTGATTCTTGTGGTGATGCCTGGACTTTATATCATAGGTCCATCACTTCACAAAAAAAAATAACACGCATTCATCCTAAAGGACAAACAAGATCTATCAAATACTTCTTCTTTTGGTGTAAGGGTCAGACCCGCACAACCTTATTATCCTTGGCACCAGTATCCTACCGGGCCATTCCTAGAACTATGTATGTATTGATTCCCATCCTTATGGGATACATAGGAACACCCACACACCTTGTCTTGGGCCCATCCTAACATTCATTTCTAGTACCTCGACCTAAAACCTCCCCAAGGTACACATGGTGATCTGAAATCCAGGTCCTTATTCATGTCGGGTTGTACAATTACATCACCATGTGTCTCTCGCATTTGTTACCATCCATGTTCCGAGATCTATGACCATAAATTAAGACCACTCCATGTCCTTTCCGAAAGACATTAAACTACATGACATCTTCAGAACTATGTATGGCTTGATTCTCATCCTCATGGGATACGTAGGAATGCCCAAGCATCTTGTCACCGGCTCCAGCCGTAGGAATCTAAAATCCTGCCCCCTCTTTTTTAGCCTCTTGGCCCAAACCCTTATGGGAACATGTGGTGTGGAAACTACCGATCAAATTCTCATTCACGTTGGATTTTTCAATAGCCGCACCATGTGCCCCCCATGTCTTAGTCCATGTTCTAGGACCCTAAACTAAGATCTCCCTATGGGAACTGTGCATCACGTTTGGCTATATCTCCACCCTGCACACAGTCCATTAAATCAAGTACCATCCTTAATGGTCTACCCTAGGAACTTTATTTGGAAGAGTTCAACCCCAGGACCTTTCTCCCGGGGAAGGTACTCGAATCCCTCTACCAGATACGTTTTTTTGTCATACTCAGATGTGTTTTGACAAAGATCTCGAAGTGTGGAATTTTCAAGGGGACATTCCCCTCATTCCATGTCCAAGATTCGTGAGCCTGTTATTTGGATCCTCATCCTCTTCCACATTCAATGGGACCCCTTCACGGCCTAGTCTAATGACACATCGACTCACCTACAATCTCAGGCCAACGTCCTTAAAGATCCCGGGCGGCATTTGCGACAGGTCCCGTGTTTCAAACTTAGTCAGTGATCAACCAGCATCTGTCTATCCCCATATAAGGCTAACACGATATGGATGATGTGTTTCAAACACGGTCAATATCCATACCTTATCATCATTCTACCATCATTGTGGTCTAGATATCAAGCATCATGATTCACATATTTCCACTTCCTTATTTGGAAGTGGAATTCTGACATACTCAGCTTTACTTATTTGCGCATCTAGGTAGGTTACATGGACGGGTCAACATCATTGGGATGAAATTCACTGAGTGTCCCCTCACACCTAACACATTACTTCCTATGTCAGGAAAATACCACCACTACTCCTTGTTTCCCATATCGAGCATGACTCACGTGGTCTTAGTAGTTTTGGTAGGATGTGTACTAGCGCAGCCATGCCAAACATTCCCTTCATCATCTCACATGACATTAAACTGCGCTCTCAAAACTATGTTTGGCTTGATTCTCATCCTTATAGGATACGTAGCAATGCCCATGCATCTCACCTTGGGCCCAGTCTCAAGGTCATTAACCCTCCTAGCCCCTTGGGCCCGATCTTGGTCCATGTAGTATGACCTTTAAACTATGTACACTGTCTTTACCATATGGAATAAAACTATAGGTCTTCCTAGGTCCTTACCAATGAAGTCCTGTTCGGAGGCATATATGATCCCTGATCGGATAGATACACCCACCTAATGTGTTTCCACTATGGTGGAATAATTTCAAGAGTGTTGGACTCCATTCGAAAAATCCATCACTCCACCCTCCACGCTTTGTGTTCCCCTTCATTCAGACCCGCGTCCCCTTTCACGTCTAAAGGAACCCCCTAATAGTGTGGATGCTCAACCTAAGGCTCACCTACTATCCTAGGCCAACTTTCTGAAAGACTAACATGTAGCATTTTGAGTCAGGCCCCATGTTTCGAACATGGTCAATAGTCAGCGCTCATTTTTTATCCCCATTTCAGGATAATGAAATAATGATATTGTGTTTCGAATGAGGTCAACAGTTGTCCTTCATTATCACACCACCCATACAGTGTTCTAAATTTTGGGTATCATGATTCACACGTTCCACTCCCCTATGTTTGGATTAATTCCAACACCCAGGAATTACCCCACTCGTGCACTAGAGAACATTGGAAGGATGACAAATTGATTGTTCTGAGGTCCTCATCCTTCGATCGGGCCCCCCTTATGTTCCTAGAAATCCAGATTGGTTGTTCAAACCCCAGATGCCCGATGCTTGGCCGACACTCTTATGTTCAGATAGAATAGCATGGCGATCATCCCTTGTTTCTCACATTGTGCTCGACCCGCATGAGCTTAGGGATTGATCCCTCAATATTTCACAAATATAACAGATGCATGTAAAACCAATACAAATAATGAAACCCATGCATGAATCTTGAATAAAACAATCAAAGCATGAAAGTGCGTTCGAGGGTTTTTTTATCCTTACAGCATCCAAGGGTTAATCCCTCTCATGGATGGGTTAACCCCATCAGAAAAAAGTTGCAGCTCCACCACCCTCTGGCTTGTGGCGTCCAGAATTTGCTATTGCCTATTCAGATCCCGCTCCGGCTCGGCAGTGATGGGGAAAAATTCATCAGCCACAATTTGGGACTACTCTATGATGGTCCGGATGACGATCATCTCTTCAGAAGCTTGCTTCATGTGTTCTTTAGCCTCCACCAGCTGGGCCTTTAGTCGTAATATTAGCTCTGATTACGCACTGGGGGAGGCTGAGTGCTCATCCACCCAGACCTGCAGCCGCTGAACCTCATTTTTAGAATCCCAGAGCCTCTTGATGTTCACCACTTTCCTTTGTTTCCATCCCACACTAAGGTCATGGTCATACTCCAGAATCTTCTCCTCCATAAGATCTCAGATGAGCATGTGGAGATACAGGGCATATACCCCCCATCGCACAATTCATGCAGCCGTGAGTGAAGTCTATCCATTTCATCTAGACATTTTATATAGGGGTGTCATCGATGAAGCACTTGATTAGGTTCCATGATCGGCGATGGACTATTTTTCTATCCTCTTCATCAGAGGTTGTCTCGTCCTAGTCGGCACGGTTGGAAGGCTCATCTCTGGGGAATGACCCTAGGAACTCGTCAGCAGGATCCACGTCTGGTGTTTGATCACGTGTGGAGGGACCCGGGCTGTCTGATCGATCCTCATCATTGGATCCCACCTCAATAATCTTGGGATCTTCCCCACTAACGGTCACACCAGTGATTAGGAGCACTACAGTTTGGTTGGTTTGGATATTCTCCTCCATGATCACTGACATTACCCTAGGTAATGCCCCGCCAGAAGTCCCGACCAATCTCTCTAAGGAAGCCCACACCATTTGAAGAACTGTGAACACCAAAAAGAGGCATGGACATCAGTTGACATGGTCAACATGTGATAGTATTGAAGTTGGTATAGGAGACTTACTGAGATCTAATTCCCGGTCTTGTTCTTGGATTGATGTCGTCGGGACCCCAAGGTGTGGCCCTCCGTATATTGTCAGAAGGTTTGGAAGCTCTAGAGGAGCCACCTTGGGTGTCCTAGTCATGCTAGATGCGGTAATCATTGTAGCCACCGGTGTAGATCCTAAAGGCCCAACATCATCCACTATGGGACAGGAACATGTTCTAGGAACGAGGTCCCCCTACACGGTTCAAGTATTATCAAGGATTCCAGAATGACCTGGAAGTAGACCCTAAGGAAGGGGCTTGGGATTTTACCTCAAGAGCCTCTAAAAATTCTTCAAGGTTAGAGTCTTTATCACCAACTTCTCCCTCCTATAATGGGCTCCCTCTACTGGCCTCATCCCCCAGGAGGATTCTTCTGATTCTTTTGGGAATGGGAATAGTTCCATCAAATCAGCAGCTGACAACTACGGTGGGGGGGGGGGGACTGTACGATCCAAAAAAACCTTGACATGATCTTTCATTAGATGAGGAGCACCATGAGAATGCATGATGTACTCCATCTCGGCTAGGTATTGTTCCCCCTCCGCTTGGGACACTGAAAAGCTGGGCCCTGATAGGGAATATCCCCGGAAAATCCATCCTGAGATGGTTCAAGTGTTGCCACATCTCAGTAGAGCTAAGGAAATGCCTGATGATATCCCATATGTCCCAGGAATCTGGGAATACGACATTATCCAGCATGTCTATGTGGCACAGTCGCTTCCCCAGAGCTTGGGTAGATATTCTACGAAATACTCATAAGGACCTCCCCTCTGGATGACTCTGTTCTTATGGAACCACCAGGTCCGCTGACGCTGTTGGGTCTGCCACCACTACCTCCCCCTTAACCAGTGCGGGCCTCACCGCCACAGCTGCCCCTAAACCGTGAGATGTCCTTGCTTCCTTCTGGACCTGACCTCGAGGTTGGGGGGTTACACCATCACCGGCCTGGATAGTTGGCTACTTCAACATCTCCTCTAGGTAGGCCTCCTTACAGATTTTGGCGTATTCATTTACCAACCTCAAGACAATGGTGGGCGGAGGTAGCTCATTCCACATCTTCATGTATTCCCGTGTGAACATGAGCCACATCTGCCACATCACACATGGATGTTCCTTATAGTGCACCCCTAAATAAACCTATGGGGTCAGGAGCTGCATACATTGAAACTGCCTGGAAAATCGTTTCGGGGTGTATGGGTCACAGAGAGGCTCACAGTCCACCCTGGACACCAGGACTCCACCTCAAAAGGTCAGGAGATAGGACCGGTGCTCTTCTGTTCCTTGTCCATCATCAGTAAAAGCACCCATCGACAGTGGAAACTGGTGAAAATTTAACTCCTCTACCTTCCACACCCAGTTCAATACCGACACCGCGGTTAGTTTGGCCAGAAATCTCCCTTCAACGTTTAGGATGGAGGGGAGGAAGTTCGATTATGGAGAGGATATGGGGTTTGAATATTCATAATCCCCCCTGACGTGCGCCGCTATCCACCGATATAGGAGGTGGAATAGCCCGCATATCCTCGGTGGCCTCTTCCCCTCACTGATGTACCGCTACATATTGTACATCTTGGTAAGCATCAGGATCCTGAGGTTGATCCTCCCCCTATCCCCAATATGTAAGCCATGATGAATGTGCTTAGTTGCACGCCCATGTTTGTATCCCTCGCCAGCTGGATCCAAATGCAAATGAGAGCCGTGATGAACACTGTCAACCTAACTACTGGCTTCTGCTCAGTGTTGACGCTAAATCCACATGTCTTCCACTGGATTTCCTCCAAGAGTCACCAGTATGAGTGCTCCTTTCCCCATTGAGCCCCCTTTGGGCAAGTCCGAGGCCTCACCAGAAACCGCCTCTCTTCTGGAAAATTCAGAAACTGTTTGAACCCCTACCTGAAATAGACATCCCTCATTGCTTCCTTGTCCTCTCTGGGCACCAGCTTCATCAACACCATCTCCAGTGGCAGTATTTTCTC
Organism: Viscum album; assembly: GCA_963277665.1. Lineage (NCBI taxonomy): Eukaryota > Viridiplantae > Streptophyta > Magnoliopsida > Santalales > Viscaceae > Viscum > Viscum album. The sequence continues at coordinate 1,137,880,862 of OY728129.1, forward strand.
TAGATCCTCCCACGTACCTATGACAGGGAGGAATAAATCATATGTAACACCTAGTATCGGGACTCCCGAGATCTGGTACACATCCCACAAGTTGATGCCAACCTCCCTGTGGTGTAAGTGGAAGGTATTGGTCCTCAAGGACCACCTACTCAACAACTTCGTCATCATCTACTTTGGTTGATAGATATAGCATACCGCCTTTTGGTCACATAAACATTCATTACATTACACAAAAAAAAACTTAATGCATGAAACAAAAAAACATTCATCTTAAACACATGAAAGGCTTATCCTTATGTTCATCCTAGGTTCATTACTGAATCTCGTAACCTAGGTACATACATCAAAAGAAAGGGTGAGCAGAAGACCCAGAAAGGGAAACAAGGGAAACATTTAACATGTAAACTTGAGATACATCAATAAAGTCATAAAAAGAACATTAAGGCATGAGAATGAAATCATGAGGAATATCATAATAAAAATAACGTATTTTATAACTTGAAGATGTGTCTATAATATTTAACAAAGACAATCATTTCCGTTTCACCAAGGTCCATCCCCAAGGTGTTAATAACAATTACCAAGGTTATTCACCAAGGTATCAGTCAAAATGGTCATCTCTAGAGATTAAGTCTTTACCCAATGAATTTGAGTGCTATCAGGGCGCACCCTTAAATTCTCCTTTATTATCATGTGATCCACATATATCATCATCAATAATTTCATAAACAACCCATATAGCATAAACGAAATGGGTTTTATTTCATAATCATAACGTTTTAAAAACTGCTTTAAAGACATGATCTTTATGTCACTTTAAAAACCACAGAAAAGGAAGGTGGGTCTCATGTATGTAAATCCCATAATTTAAAATAGAACATTTTGGTATATATGTGAATACCCCTTTAGAAGTAAGAGCTTTGATTATTCACTTAATAAAATAAAATAATTTTATGAAAAAGAGGGAGACATTTGAGATGGAAATTATGCAGCATAATGGCTATGCTTCGGGGTTTTAGAAAACATTGAAAAGAGAGAGGACATAGGTCACCCACTCATAAATGATCCAAATAATAGTAGAGGGATATAATATAATGGATATAAGAACATGGTAATGAAATTTTAAAGACATACCATATGAATTGAAAAACATGGAAGGAGGACAAAAATAATATTTCTCTTATGAAAATTCGGCAGCCTAACGACGTCACTTAAAACAGCAAAAAAATGAATTGATGAGGTCAAATAGGGTCTCTCATCATATGAAAATAAAAGATAAGTATTACAGATATAGAGATCATACCCCAACATAATAAAAAGGAACATGAAATACTTGACATGAAAATAGATCTTGAAAATGAGAAGCGTGAAAGAATCCCTTAAAAATTCAGTAGCCTAACGGTGCCACTTAAAACATCTAAATACTGAATTGAAGAGATAAAATAGGGCCTCTAATCATATGAACATAAAATATCAGTATGATAAATATAGAGATCATACCCCACATAATAAAAATGAATTTGAAATACTTGACATGAAAGTGGAACTTTGAAAAATGAGAAAGGTGAACGAATCCCTTAAAAATTCGGCAGCCTAACGGCATCACCTAAACATCAACAAAAATGAATTGATGAGAAAAAATAGGGTCTCTCATAATATGAACATAAAAGATCAGTATGATCGATATAGAGATCATACCACAACATAATAAAAAGGAACTTGAAAGACTTGAAATGAAATTAGAACTTTGAAAAATGAGAAAGGTGAACGAATCCCTTAAAAATTCAGCAGCCTAACGGCGTCACCTAAACTTCAACAAAAATGAATTGACGAGGTAAAATAGGGTCTCTCATCATATGAACATAAAATATAAGTATGATAGATATATATATCATACCCAACATAATAAAAATGAACTTGAAAGACTTGACATGAAAGTAGAACTTTGAAAAATGGGAAAGGTGAATGAATCCCTTAAAAATTCGACAGCCTAACGACGCCACTTAAACATCCTTAAAATGAATTGATGAGAGAAATAGGGGGTCTCTCATCATATGAAAATTAAAATGGAAGTAAGAGTAATATAAAAGAACATCCTCCGACGTAAGAACATGGAGAATGAAAGAAATGACATAAAAGAGATTACATGAAAAGAAAGAGAGAGGTCGGATCCCTTACCTTAAAACGTAAGTCTTAAAACTCAAAGGTTGGGACCTTGAGGGCTTGGGGGAACCTTGGGAGGACTCCTTGGGAGGTAATGAGACCAGATCGTCGTTGGGGGAGAGTTGGGAGTCGAATGGATGAAAGGATGTCTTGGTATTTATAGGGAAAGTGAGGGGACAAGGCATTAATGGCCAAGGGACACCTCATTGGTAGTTTTGGAAAAACCATGGGTTTGCCCATGGTATTTTCACATAGTATTGGGAACATGGGTCTGCCATACAATAATTAATCACCTTTGGTTGGAAAAACCTTAAAATATCTCATGACATCATCATGACATAGTTATGATGTCATTAAACATACAGAAACCCTAAAACTGTATTTTCACTATTCATCGAAAATTCAACTTTCTCGGAAAAATCCCAAAATTTCACCTTAACCAAATATCGATGCTCTGATTTCAAAAATGAACTCCATTTTATAAAAATAATTTTTACAATATTTTTAATTTAATTTTTAAATAAATACACTATTCACCGAAAATTTATTTTTCTCAGAAAAATCCCCAAAAATTACCTTAACATAATATCGATGCTCTGAGTTCAAAAATGAAATCCATTTTATAAAAACAATTTTCTAAATATTTTTAATTTAATTTTTAATTAAAAAACACTATTCACCCGAAAAAACTAATACTTGACTAATAATTTATGAAACCGTTATTTAACCATTTTATTGAATCACATTACTTAATCAAGGTGCCTAGATTATATTAATACTTTCTTTAAGTGAGATTATTAATCCATTTGGTCACATTACTAATCCTAAGCATAAAATCACTATACATAATTTACTATTAATCAAAAATTAAGTTGATCTTATTAGACTCTAAATTTCGTATTGAACATAATTGAAGAAGACCATTTTTTGAAAATCATTACACATTTTTAATTATTTAAGGTTTACATAAACATTTTTAAAATATCATTTCTCTAAAATTCATAAGAAATATGCATAATATATTTAACCAGACATTTGAAAACTCATAAACTTCATCATAAGAAGAAATCAAAATTTTTATTTAAAACAAAGGATTACACAAGGCAATTACTGTCTCCTTACATAGCCCCTTATCACACTAGCATATGACCTAAGTGTAAGGTGTGATAAGGTGGGAGAATCTGAGGGAGGCTCGGCCAATATTGCACGAGTAGTAATTTCTATCAGTTTGAACTTCTCACGAAGGCGATTCTGTTCTAGCTTTACACGATGAAGTTCGGCTTGGGTTTGGTCCAGAGCAAAGCCCAGTGGTGCTACCTCCTTACCAAGTTCTGTTAGACGGGCTTCGATTGGCCCGAGACTACTAGATGAGGCCATCAAATCTACTTTCTATATTAATTAATCAAGGTCACTTGTATTTAGAGACAAAATTCGCAACATTCAGTTTTCAACGGTCATACTGACTAACGATCATATAATAGTCAAAACCCAACAGTCTCATTTTTATTATACTCATGTTATCAAATGAAACAGTTTTGTTGAGTATGAAAAATAAAATAACACACAAAATTAGGAAACATGATTTATTCAAAATATCGGGTCATTACAATCTTCTCCCCCTAAGAAATTGCATCCTCGCAATTTTTAAAATTGGGTTTTGAAATTTCATTGAATGTCCCACATCGGAAAAAGAGTCAGTAACACTATACTTTAAAATAAAGAAAAGGAAGTACAAAGGTCACCCGAGATAACCCATACTAGGATTCCATGTAAGAAAACATGGATATGGAAGAAAAAAAGGGTCAAGTTCTGAGAGAGAGTGATAGAAAACATGATTAGGAGAAATTTAACCACAAAAAAATCACAAACTTATGATGTGTGTAAACGGTCATTGATTACCCAGTAGGAAACTTAAACCAACAACATTTTTGTTTTATGTTCCTTTTAATAATTTTGAGGAATTAATTTACTACATAGAATAAAAACATAAGGAAATATACCTACCTTCCAGTAGAGTTTCATCCTTTAATAAGTTTCTACCAAAACTAATATTTTCTCCAAACGATGAGCATTCAAAACTACTTGGTCTCATCAAAGCATAAGAATCATCTTATATAGAATCACATAATCCACCAAATATTAAATATCTATTTCTTATATCTTTAAACATTATCCCAAAAACAGAAAGGGTAAGATAAAACGACTCTTCCAAAATAAAGAACCCTAGTGGAAGGGAAACTACTTTAAATCTTCAAAGTTCCACGGTACTAACCAAAGTTCATCATAGACCATTCCATAAATAATTGTTCTTAACATTCCTCAAAATAAACCAAACTAAGATTGAAACCCAAATACAAGAAGGATTTGATAACATAGTCTTCCAAAATAAACTTCATTGTTCATCTCCAAACAACATCAACCACTCCTAACATCTTATAACAAAAGTATCTAACCTAAACATATTTTACCCAAGATAGGTTAATCATTTCCATAAGTAACCTAAATTAATATAAGTCAACCTTAAATTCATCGATTCTTCAAAATATATGTCAACCTTTACTCAAAGAAAATACCGTAGTAATCTATTTACCTCGATCATATAGGGTCCCCAAAATAGTGAACGTCTTCCAAAATAATAATAACCTTTTAATCCCCTAATAATCTCTATCATATTAATACGGAAATCATCACATTTCCTATCACATTGGTTGTTGGGACATTTTCTTCCATTCCCACCATTAACTAAGAAAAGAAAGTATAATTAGGGACTTAAATACTTAGCCAATAATCATGAAAAGGTACTTAAAGCATATAAGGATAACTTGTAGAAGAAAATTATACCCTAACTTGTGATCCCCTAGGTTTAAAACTAGGTTATCCATGATCATATATTCTTATGTGAATCTTTATTTTATTTTATATTTGTTCCTTTAAAAATGGTTTATACTAAGCTTATGAATTTACCAAAGCATATCCCCCAGGAGTGTCGTAACCAAGAGTGCAGCAAGTCCCATTGTTGTGTACTATTTCCCGTTCAATTCTAGCTCAAAGCAGTGTTTTTGGGTTTTACCCCTATATATATCTGTGCCAGAGCCTCCTCTACCTGCTCGTATCAAGACAGGGATGTATTTTCTTGGAAACCCCTTACTCAATACTCACCAAAATACCATGAAGATTTCCATTATTTAAACTTTTCTATAGTGTTCTTCCTAAATTTTTAGATCCTAATTTCCACAAATAAATAAAAAATCCTTTGATACCAACTATATCATCCCGCCTTTTATCACATAAACTTTCATTACATTAAACAAAACTGAGGATCTTTAAGGTTTAGTGTCTTGGAAACCAGGAACTTAATACATGAAACAAAAAAAAATTCTTCTTAAAAACTTGAAAGGCTTCTCCTTATGTTCATTCTAGGTTCATTACTGCATCTCATAACCTAGGTACATACATCAAAAGAAAGGGTGAGCAGAAGGCCCAGTAAGGGAAACAAGGGAAACATTTAACATGTGAACTTGAGATACATCAATAAAGTCAGGAAAATAACTTTAAGGCATGAAAATGAAATCATGAGGCATATCTTAATAAAAATAACATATTTCATAACTTGAAGATGTGGTTAAAAAATTTAACAAAGACAATCATTTCCGTTTCACCAAGGTCCATCCCCAAGGTGTCAATAAAAATTACCAAGGTTATTCACCAAAGTATCAGTCAAAATGGTCATCTCTAGAGATTAAGTCTTTACCCAATGCATTGGAGCACTATGAGGGCACACCCTTAAATTCGCCTTTATTATCATGTGATCCACATATATCATCATCAATAATTTCATAAAAAACCCATATAGCATAAAATAAATGGGTTTCATTTCATAATCATAACGTTTTAAAAAATGCTTTAAAGACATGATCTTTATGTCACTTTAAAACCCACAGAAAAGGAAGGTGGGTCTCATGTATGTAAATTCCATAATTTGAAATAAAAAATTTTGGTATATATGTGAATACCCATTTAGAAGGAAGAGATTTGAGTATTCACTTAATAAAATAAAATAATTTTAGAAAAAGAGAGAGACATTTGAGACGGGAATTCTGCAGCATAACAGCTATGCTTCGGGGTTTTAGAAAACACTGAAAAGAGAGGGGAAATAGGTCACCCACTCAGAAATTATCCAAATAACAGTATATGGACAGAATATAATGGATATAAGAACATGGCAATGAAATTTTAAATACATACCATATGAATTGAAAATCATGGAAGGAGGACAAAAATAAGATTTCTCTTATGAAAATTCGGCAGCCTAACGATGTCACTTAAAACTACAAAAAAATGAATTGATGAGGTCAAATAGGGTCTCTCATCATATGAACATAAAAGATAAGTATTATATATATAGAGATCATACCCCAAAATAATAAAAAGAAACATGAAATACTTGACATGAAAATAGATCTTGAAAACGAGAAGGGTGAAATAATCCCTTAAAAATTCGGCAGCCTAACGGCGCCACTTAAAACGTAAAAATACTGAATTGAAGAGATGAAATAGGGTCTATCATCATATGAAGATAAAATATCAGTATAATATATATATATATTATACCACACATAATAATAATGAACTTGAAAGACTTGACATGAAAGTAGAACTTTGAAAAATGAGAAAGGTGAACGAATCCCCTAAAAATTCGGCAGCCTAACGACGTCACCAAAACTTCAACAAAAATGAATTGAAGAGATAAAATAGGTTCTCTCATAATATGATCATAAAATATCAGTATGATAGTTATAGAGATCATACCTCAACATAATAAAAATGAACCTGAAAGACTTGACATGAAAGTAGAACTTTGAAAAATGAGAAAGGTGAATGAATCCCTTAAAAATTCGGCAGCCTAACGGCGTCACCTAAACTTCAACAAAAATGAATTGAAGAGATCAAATAGGGTGTCTCATAATATGAAAATAAAATATCAGTATGATATATATATAGATAATACCCCAACATAATAAAAATGAACTTGAAAGACTTGACATGAATGTAGAACTTTGAAAAATGAGAAAGGTGAATGAATCCCTTAAAAATTCGACAGCCTAATGGCGCCACTTAAGCTTCCTTAAAACGAGTTGATGAGAGAAAGAGGGGGTCTCTCATAATATGAACATGAAAAGTTAAGTAAGAGGAACATAAAAGAACATCCTCCAACATAAGAACATGGAGCATAAAATAAATGACATAAAAGAGATTATTTGAAAAGAAAGAGAGAGGTCGGATCCCTTACCTTAAAACGTAACTCTTAAAACTCAAAGGTTGGGACCTTGAGGGCTTGGGGGAACCTTGGGAGGACTCTTTGGGAGGTAAAGAGACTAGAGATTTGTTGGGGGAGAGTTGGGAGTGTAATGGATGAGAGGATGGCTTGGTATTTATAGGGAAAGTGAGGGGACATGACATTAATGGCAAAGAGACACCTCATTGGTGGTTTTGGCAAAACCATGGGCTTGCCCATGGTATTTTCCCATGGTATTGGTCACATGGGTCCCCCCATACAATAATTCATCACCTTTGGTCGTCCAACCCTTAAAAAATCTCATGACATCATCATGACACAGTTATGATGTCATTAAACATACCGAAACCCTAAAACAATATTTTCACTATTCATCGAAAATTCAACTTTCTCAGAAAAATTGAAAAATTTCAGCTTAACCAAATATCGATGCTCTGATTTCAAAAATGAACTCCATTTTATAAAAAAAAATTCTAAATATTTTTAATTTAATTTTTAAATAAATACACTATTCACCAAAAATTCATTTTTCTCAGAAAAATCTTCAAAAATTACCTTAACTTAATATCGATGCTCTGAGTTCAAAAATGAAATCCATTTTATAAAAATAATTTTCTAAAAATATTTAATTTATTTTTTAATTAAAAAACACTATTCACCTGAAAAAAACTAATACTTGACTAATAATTCATGAAACCGTTATTTAACCATTTTATTGAATCACATTACTTAATCAAAGGGCCTATATTATATTAATACTTTCTTTAAGTGAGATTACTAATCCATTTGGTCACATTACAAATCCTAAGCATAAAATCACTATACATAATTTACTATTTATCAAAAATTAATCTGATCTTGTTAGACTCTAAATTTCATACTGAACATAATTGTAGAAGACCATTTTTTGAAAATCATTTCACATTTTTAATTATTTAAGGTTTACATAAACATTTTTAAAATATCCTTTCCCTAAAATTCATCAAAAATATGCATACTATATTTATCCGGACATTTGAAAATTCATAAACTTCATCATAAGAAGAAATCAAAATTTTTATTTAAAACAAAGGATTACACAAGGCAGTTACAGTCTCCTTACATAGCCCCTTATCACACCAGCATAGGACCTAATTTTAAGGTGTTCAAAGGTGAGAGAATCCGACGGAGGCTTGTCCAACATCGCACGAGTAGTAATTTCTATCTGTTTGAACTTCTCCCAAAGGCGATTCCGTTCTAGCTTCACACGATGAAGTTCGTCTTGGGTTTGGACTAGAGCAAAGCCCAGTGGTGCTACCTGCTTCCCAGGTTCCGTTAGATAGGCTTTGATTGTCCCGAGACTACTAGATGAGGCCATCGAATCTACATTCTATATTAATTAATCAAGGTCACTTGTATTTTTAGACAAAAGGCGCAAAATTTAGTTTTCAATGGTCATACTGACTAACAGTCATATAATAGTTAAAACCCAACAGTATCATTTTTATTATACTCATGTTATCAAATAAAACAGCTTTGTTGAGTATGAAAAATAAAATAACACACAAAATTAGGAAACAAGATTTATTCAAAATATCGGGTCGTTACAATCTTCCCCTTATGAAATTGCATCCTCACAATTTTTAAAATTGGGTTTTGAAATTTCATTGAAAGTCCCACTTCGGAAAAAGAGTTTGTAAAACTATTACTTTAAAAGAAAGAAAAGGAAGTACAAAGGCCACCCGAGTTAACCCATACTAGGATTCCATGTAGGAAAACATGGATATGGATGAAAAAACAAGGGGTCATGTTCTGAGAGAGAGTGATAGAAAACATGATTAGGAGAAAGTTAACCACAAGAAAATCACAAACTTATGATGTGTGTAAACGGTCTTTGATTACCCAGTAAAAAACTTAAACCAACAACGTTTTTGTTTTACGTTCCTTTTAATAATTTTGAGGAATTCATTTACTACATGGAATAAAAACATCAGGAAATATACCTACCTTCCAGTAGAGTTTCATCCATTAATAAGTTTATACCAAAACTAATCTTTTCTCCAAACGATGAGCATTCAAAACTACTTGGTCTCATCAAAGCACAAGAATCATGTTATAGAGAATCACATAATCCACCAAAGATTAAATATCTATTTCTTATATCTTTAAACATTATCCCAAAAACAGAAAGGGTAAGATAAAACGACTATTCCAAAAGAAAGAACACTAGAGGAAGGGAAACTACTTTAAATCTTCAATGTTCCACGGTACTACCCAAAGTTCATCATAAACCATTCCATAAATAACTGTTCTTAAAATTCCTCAATATAAACTGAACTAAGATTAAAACCCAAATACAAGAAGGATTTGATAACATAGTATTCCCAAATAAACTTCATTGTTCATCTCCAAACAACATCAACCACTCCTAACATCTTATAACAAAAGTAGCAAACCTAAACATATTTTACCCAAGATAGGTTAATAATTTCCATAAGTAACCTAAATTACTATAAGTCCACCTTAAATTCATCGATTCTTCAAAATATATGTCAACCTTTACTCCTCAACGAAAATACCGTAGTAATCTATTTACCTCGATCATATAGGGTCCCAAAAATAGTGAACGTTTTCCAAAATAATAATCATCTTTTAATCCCCTAATCATCTCTATCATATTAATATGACAATCGTCTCATTTCCTATCACATTGGTTGTAGGGACATGTTCTTCCATTTCCCACCATTAACTAAGAAAAGAAAGTATAATTAGGGAATTAAATACTTAGCCAATAATCATGAAAAGGAACTTAAAGCATATAAGGATAACTTGTAGAAGAAAAGTGTACCCTAACTTGTGATCACCTAGGTTTAAAACAAGGTTATCCATGATCATATATTCTTATGTGAATCTTTATTTTATTTTATGTTTGTTCCCATAATAATGGTTCATACTAAGCTTATGAATTTACCAAAGCATATCCCTCGGGAGTGTCATAACCAAGAGTGCAACAAGGCCCGTTGTCGTGTACCAGTTCCCATTCGAGTCTAGCTCAAAGTGGTGTTTTCGGGTTTTACCCCTATGTACATCTATTCCAGATCCACCTACCTGCTCGAATCCATACAGGGATGTATTTGCTTGGAAACCCCTTACTCAATACTCACCAAAATACCAGGAAGATTTTCATTATTTAAACTTTTCTATAGGGTTCTTCATAATGTTTTCATATCCTAATTTCCACAAATAACTAAACCATCCTTTGATATACAGAATTATATTAATTTATTAAACCATATATATGATCATCAAATGAAAATTATTTTGAATGGTTACGATGAGAATGAAATCTCATCACATCGTGGAGACGGTAAGCCGTACATACACATGAACGACAATATCATTCTATTAGTGGTGAAATCGTATATAATTGGATGTTATATTATATATAAAGAATAATTAACATGTTATATTTATTATTAAATAAGTTATACTCATTATTATACCCATTCAAATAATGTAGTGTTGAATAACAAACTACACCATGATGTGGAGACGGTAAACCGTACATACACACGTATGGTGACTTTGTCATTCATAGGATGGATAGAAAAATGAATATGGTTTTACCAAATTTATAATAATATCTTAGTATATAGAAGGTACTAGAGTTATTATTTTAGTATGGAAATAGAAAAGAAAGTGGAAGTGGAAGAAGAAAATTTTTTTGAAAGAGGTGATGAAGTAATGGCCTCTTCTTCGGGTTTTTCCTTTTCATTTTGAACAAAAGGGCTCCATAGGCTGGCTTTATGATCAAATTAAGGCCTCTAGGTAGAAGTGAGGGTAGTTGGGAGTATGTTTGAGTAGGTTTTGGACGAGAACAAAAGGCTTTGGAGGTGTGAAAGTGAGATAAGTGGAAGTACCCTTTTATAATAGAGGTGAGTGTCACTTTAGGAATAGCTTGATATATTATTTTATTATAAAATAATTTTCTTTTTATAATGGATCTAAATGGATTTATTTCGAGGATAAATTGGGGATGGGTCTAAAAGCACTCAACCAATAGGTTTTATACAAGTTAAGGTCACCATATTAACCTTATCTTTTAGATTTAACTCTTAGTTAAATAGTTTAACATTTAACATGTCTTCTTGTATTTTTATATTACATGGTTAATAAACTTACTATAAAATTACAAGAGAACCTCAAGTGGTTATTTAATGACATATATTTCATTATATAAGTCCTTTGGACAAACCTTATATTTTTATGACTATTATATAATTTAATAAAATGGTATTTTTTTTAAAAACTCATTTATGTGAATTTTGACACTATTTAGTATTTGGTTTTTGTAAAAGTAATGAAAACATTATTAATTCAAAAAAAATCATTTAATCAACCATAACATGTCATATTAACCTAGAAAATTCGTAAAATGCATCAAAAGTCTCAATTTACAATTATTCTAATATTTATAACATCAATTATTTTAGTCTTTAATTAATAATGTAATTAATGCATCATAATTGGGTAATAAACAAATTTAATTAATTAATATCTAAAAATAATAAATAAAATACCATGATTTATTAAATATTTTTAGATTTCGAATTAATATTTATAGTCTAATTTATCTTATGTGTAAGCCTATATTAAAAATATTTTAGTTATTAAACATTGAATTTAACACTTTTAACTCTTCTTTAAATAAAATATAATAAATGTTCTAATCTAATCCTAGTGGATAAAAAAGGATCATACTTTTGTACTAAGGTTTATTTTGGTAGAAATAAACTTATCTAATAGAATTAGGACATGTGTTAGGGTAATTATAATATCACTTTTACCTTTAATTACCCTATTTACTTTTAACCGAGGTAAATAAAACTCAATAGTTACTATTCACCAAAAATTATTTTCATCATATTGAACCAAATTTTACTTAATTATGTCAATTGCGTGTCTTAGATTTATGAAATTAAATTCATAGAAGCAGTACAATTATGTTTTATGCAAACTTGCAAATGTTCCTAGAAGGTGGGTAAAAGGCGTTAAATAGTTCAATAAAATTTTATATATATAATCTTATTAAAAAATGAATCTAATGAATAATATTGAAATTATATAGGTATTATGTTTCTATTTTGACTTAAATTGAATTTAAATAAAATAAATAATTATTTAAATAAAAAGTCAGTTTTAAACAGTAACACATTGTTTTCACTATTCATCAAAAATTGAATGTTATTAGAATAATACCAAAAATTTACCCTAAGATAATTTTGATATTATGAATCGAAAAATGAAGTCTATTTTTAAAAATAAAATTTATTAAATATCAAAATGTAGGTATTTCTATTCATAACAGCTAGTTTTATTGGTCGTGGCATTCTAGAACTCGAAGTTGTATACAATGTAAACTATTGAATTATTCAAAGAGAGGTGTACTATGGAAGATTGGGGTGTTAAATTCTTCCCTCCTTAAAATAATTGAATCCTAAAAATTTCTAAAATACTATTGCATAAAAAGATTTGGGTGGTTCTTCATCACAATTTCCTCAGGTTCCCATGTTGCCTCTTCCATTTTTTCATTTCTCCAAAGAACTTTTACCAGATGAGTCGTCCAATTTCTCAACACCTGTTCTCTGGTATCAAGAATCTTGATAGGATTTTCACAATAAGAAAAATAGCGTTCAGGTTCTCATTCTTCATAGGTGAGAACATTCATTGAGTCCGACTTTTATTTTCTCAACAGGGATACATAAAACAAATCATGAACTTTGGAGAGACCAGGCGGCATTTCCAAACGGTAAGCTACAACTACAATTCATTCTAGAATATTGAAAGGTCTGATGTACCTAGAACTCAATTTACCCATCTTATAGAATCGTATAACACCCTTCCATGGAGATACCTTCAAGAAAACATGATCGCCTATTTGAAACCCTAAATCCTTCCTTCAGTTATCGGCATAGCTCTTTTGCCTACTTTGAGATACTTTGATGTGGGTTTTGATAATCATCACCTTTTCTATTGTTTCTGCAACAAGTTCTGAGCCTACAAGTTTTATTTCACCAACATCATCCCAAAAAGTTGGTGTGTGACATCCCTTTCCGTATAATTCTTTATATGGTGGCATCTGAATACTTGAATGGAAACTATTGTTATATGAAAATTCTACTAGAGGTAAATACTGATCCCACATAACTTGAAAGTAATGTGACAAATATCTCAACATGTCTTTTAAGGTTTGAATAGTGAGTTTAGATTGTCCATCAGTTTGATGGTGGTAGGCAGCGCTCAAATGAAGTTCAGTATCTAGGTATTTCTGAATACTTTTCTAGAATCTTGATGTGAAACGAGGATCACGATCAGAAACAATCAATAGTGGTACTACATGAAGTCGTAAAACTTCATTAATATATAGACTTGCTAAAAGTTAAAGTGGTAAATGTTCTCTTTAGTTATTCAAAACATTTTTCACACTCTTTTTCCCAACAAATTTACCCCCTTTACGTGTGATCTTGGTTAATGGGTCAGCCAATCAGGAAAAATTCTGATGAAAAATGATGATAATAACCTGCCAAACCAATAAAAATGCATACCTTAGTTATACTCATTGGTGATGTAAATTCTTTTATTTCTCTTTTCATAGAATGATAAACATAGATTCTATCCTTAGAGAATGTATTACCAATAAAAGAAATCTCATAAAGCCGAAATTTAGACTTGCTAAATTTCTCATATAAATCATTTTTTCTAAGAGTTTTCATAATAGTGTGCAAGTGGTTTTCAGGATCTTTATAGATTTTGAAGTATACCAAGATATCATCAATAAATACTGCTACAAATTCATCAAGATATTCCTTGAAAACTCTATTCATTAGATCGATGAAGACAGAGGGTGCATTAGTCGGTCCAAAAAGAATTACTATAAACTCGTAATGCCCATACCTTGTACGAAATGTTGTCTTCAGAATGTAATCCTTTTTCATGAACAATTAATGATATCTAGATCGAAGTTTAATCTTTTAAAAATATTTATCTCCATGAATTTGATTGAATAAATCATCAAGGAAATGTTAGGGATACTTTTTCTTTATTTTTATAGCATTGATCTCCTTATAGTCAATGTGGAACCTCATAGATCAATCTCTCTTATTAACTAAAAGAACCAGGGCTCCCCATGGAGAAACACTAGAAAGAATAGATCCTTTATTACTCAATTCTTCTATTTGTTTCTTTATTTTTACTAATTCCATAGTTTCCATTCCAAAAGGGGTCTTTGATATGGGAATTGAACCAGGATTTAAATTAATGGAAAACTGAATTTCTCGCTTTGGAGGATGTCCAGGTAAATCCTCGGGAAACACATCAACATATTCTTGAAGAATATTTACTTCCTCTATTTGAACATTATTTTCCTCACCCATAGTTATTTCACTCTCTTCCTCCCCAATAATTGAATTTAGTAGAGCTACTAGGGGTAGATCTAGATGAGAACCAGATGGTGATGTTTCTTTTCTAAAGATAAGGTATTCCTTATTATCATCAAAAATTGTAACCTCCTTCTTCATACAATAATTTTTCTCATCATGGTCCGAATGACAATCCATACTGAGGATTATATCAAATTCAATCATTGGTATAACAATGATATCAGCAGATAGAGCACATTTATATGCCATAATGGTAACTAATTCACAAAACTTTTTTGCAATGATAAATCCCGTAGGAGTTTTGACTGAAAAATCCATTGTTAAATCAAATTGAAAAAATACAATTTTCTTGGAGAACATGGAAGATATTAAAGAATGAGATGATCCAGAATAACATAATGTGTTGGATAAATTTGAGGAAATGATTAATGTACCTTACACCACGTCATTCAGAACTTCAACCTATGAAGTTGTGATTGCATAAGCTTGACAGTTTTCCCTTTTCCTTTTCTAAGGTAAGTTTCCTTGACGCTTAGGAAAATCATTTTCATAATGCCCCATTTCATTACAACTGTATCATTCAACATTGAAAGCCTATTTCTTCCCTTTGCAATCATGAGCATAGTGGCCTTTTTCTCCACACTTGTAACAGACTCCCATTCTGTTCAGTTAAGTACCATGGTGTTTCTTACGAAATTTACTGCAAGATAGAAATTCAAATTTTACCTTATTACCCTTATTTATATTTCAATAGTGTTCAACAGATCTATTCTTATCTTTCTTTTCTTTAAAGTCTCAAGACATAGATAATTCCATTTCTGTATTGATATCACATGAGACAATATCTTCGTATGATGAGAGGGATTATGAGACTAATGCTCGATGGAGAAATCATTTTAACCCATCAACGAATTGATCAATCTTATTTCTTGGGTAATGTATATAATTTTTAGCATGCCTTGATAACCTTGTAAATTTAGCCTCATACTTTGCGACATTTTCATCCTCCTTTTGCCTCAGACTCAGAAATTGCCTTTCTATATCTACTCAAGGTTCACGGGGAATGTATTTTTATAAGAAAAGATCTTTAAACTCCCACTATTCCATATTTTATACTTCCTCATACTCCTTTATTTTTTTTAATTAATTACCAATGTTGATCTACATCTCCTATGAGGTGATAAATTTCCATGACAACTTTTTCCCTTTCGCTACTCCCTAAAGCATGAAATATTTTCTCTGTGGAACTTATCCACTGTTCAGATAAAAATGGATTTCTATCCCCATTGAATGTTGGTGGTTTTTTCCTAATGAAGTATTCTAAAATTTATCCTCTTTGTTGTGGATCAGGGTGCTCTATAAGAGTATGGTTTTTATTCATAACCTGAGTGATTTGTCCCTGTATGGTTATAAGCTGTTCAGCACCAGTTGCATCACCAGCTCCACTATAATTATCTTAATTTAGAGGAAAATCCCTACATTGATTATTTGCATTGATAAGGTTTCCATTCCTTCCACTAGGCACCATTTCTAAATAATGGCATACACTAGATTAGTTTATGAATCGTAATACATGATTCCAAACTAGTAAAATACCTAACATAAATTGAATAGTTTATGCATATAATCCATAATCATAAAAATTCTTTCATTGAGGAGGTATTTACTCATAAATCCTTCATAATTGTTTGTAAATAAAATTTGAATCATCCTAAGAATATCCCCCGAGAGTTTTGTAACCAAGAGTGAAGCAAGGCCCGTTGTCGTTCACTAGTTCCCATTCAAGTCTAGGTCAAAGAGGTGTTTTCGGGTTTTACCCCTAGATAAATCTATGCCAGAGCCTCCTCTACCTTCTCGTATCTAGATAGGGATATATTTCTTGGAAAATTCAAAAAATATCTACATTACTAAAATTCTAGGAAGTTATTCTATACTAATCCTCAAAGTTTATCTTAGGGTAATGTTACCAAAAAAGTGTTTTTCTAAATCTAGTTTCCAAGTTTTGTACTAAACTTACTCTGATACAAACTGTAACGCCTCGACCCTAGTTACCCAGAGTTGGTTCATTGTTACATAACATTGGAATGATCACAAGAGATCATGTCTCGAAAGACCGGTTAGTTTATTAGTCTTGGAGGTACTAGATACATACATACATTTCACATTACATTATGAAATGCAAGAACTACAACATTGTGTATCCTTTGAACCAAATAATATCCCGTAGCCTATTCCTACTGGTCAATCATAATGCACTTCTTCACATCCTGGGAAAATTAAAACATAGAAAAGGGGTGAGATCATATTCTCAGTAAGGATAAAAATATAACATAAACTTACATAAGAAAACATAAACATATAAGGAAATTTATAAGACTAAAACACAAGCCTTTTAAAAATAAACTTTGTAAGAATATACAAATGTTAAATCAAATAATTACATTTACTTATTCACATGGATATTCTACTAGTGGAATAATCACATGTAATATCAATAGCTAATTTCATAATGATGGAATGCATCATGTCGGACATCATAACCACATAGTCAAGGCCTCGTGCCAAAATTACAAATAAGATTTTGTCAAGTCTTTGTTCCAAGACACTAGTTTGTCTCATGAGACCTACAGATGCATCTAAGGGATATAGCGGGCCCCTCCCATCACTTACTACGTCCATTGCATTCCTTATATGAAAATGTTGAAACATGACATAAACATTCGTATTAAAACTAGCATACGAAACATTAATACTTTAACCATAAACCATGAACGGTATAAAAATAGAATATCCACAGTCAAAAATATTACAAAACCTTCAATACAATATGGAAGATTTTATCATAATAAATCGAATTCAAAAAAGTATAAAATCCAACAATGGATGTCAACATAGATGAAATCAAAACTATTTGAGAGAAATATATCTCTCTATTTTGAAATCATTTAAAAGCCACATAATTATAAAGGAAACCATTTATTTTTAAAATATTCTTATAATATTGTAATGGAATCTTTGAAGGAGTTATAACAGTGGAAAATAGCCACACACATCGTATAAGTTAAAAAGACATTCTTTCTTTAATTTGTCGAAAAGTTCATAATGTACCCAACTTGGAAAGTGATGGAAAGATTACTTTCAAACCATTTTATAAAAATTAAAATGAGTGTATATATGAATTTAACCCGTGGTCTCGTAAATAGTAATTTTTTTGAAATACATTTTTATGAAACACATATTTGGATGATAAAGAAGTCCCAGTATATACTTAAATATAAACAACCTCGGATAATTAAGAGATTGTAAAATTAACCCTAACCTTGTACTTCTCCTTAGTAGAGGGTAGGTTTACCTCCTTTATAATGATAAAATCATTGTTAATAAATTATAAAAGAACAAAATACATAAATATGATATCATATACGATCTTCAAATATTGCATTGTTAATGATATATCAGTAGTATCATTTTTTTGGGTGTTAACTGATTTGTTTTCATTTATATGTTTTGTTACGCAAGTTGTATTTTTTATTGACAGTATTTATTTGATTCATATCCAAAATGATATTATTTTCTTAAACATTATTTTTAATCATCAAATGAAAATTATTCTTGAATGGTTATGATGGGGAACTAAATCTCATCGCTTCGTGGAGACGGTAAGCCGTACGTACACACGAGCAAAAAATCATTCTATTAGTGGTGAAATATTATGTAATCGGATGGTATATTATATATACAGAATCAGTAAAATATTATATTTATTATTTACATCATTTATACTCATTATTATACCCATCCAAATAATGAAGTGTTGAATAACAAACTACACCATGACGTGGAGACGGTAAGCCGTACCTATGCACGTATGGTGACTTTATCATTCATAGGATGGATAGAATAATGAGCATGGTTCTAACATATTTATAACAAAATATTAGTATGTAGAAGGTAGTGGGTTTATTATTTTATTATGGAAACAACAAATAAAGAGGATGTGGAGGAAGAAAATAACTTTGAAAGAGGTGATGATGTAATCACCTCTTCTTCCGGGTTCATCCTTTTGATTTGAACAAAAGGGATCCTTACGTTGGTTTTCTGATCAAATTAAGTCCCATAGGTTGAATTTAGGGTAGTTGGTAGGATAATTTAGTAGGGTTTGGCCAAGACAAAATGCTTTGGAGGTGTGAAATTAAGAGAAGTAGAAGTACCCTTTTATAAGAGAGGTGAGGGTCACTTTAGTAAAAGCTTGAAATATTATTTTATTATAAAATCATTTTCGGTTTATAATGGATAAAAATGTATTTATTTCAAGGATGATATGGGTATGGGTCGAAAACCTCTCAACCAATAGGTTTTATACAATTTTAGGTCACTATATTAACCTTATATTTTATATTTAACTCTTAGTTAAATTGTTTAAAATTTAACATGTCTCCATGTATTTTTATATTACATGTTTAATAAACTTTCTATAAAATGAAAAAAAATCTCAATTGGTTCTTTAATGACATATCTATAATTTTATAAGTCCTTAGGCCAATCCTTATATTTTTAGGACAATTATATAATTTAATAAAATAGTATTTTTTTTAAACTCATTTATGTCAATTTTGACTCTATTTAGTATTTGGTTTTTGTGAAAGTAATAACAACATGATTACTTAGAAAACAATTAATTTAATCAACCCTAACAAGTCATATTAACCTATAAAAATTTTCAAATTCATAAAAAGTCTCAACTTACATTTATTTTTATATTTATAACATCGATTATTTTAGTCTTTCATTAATAATGTAATTACTGTGTCATCATTGTGTCATAAATAAATATAATAATCTAATGTATAAAAATTATAAATAAAATACCATGATATAGTAAATATTTTTT
Source organism: Viscum album (assembly GCA_963277665.1). Lineage (NCBI taxonomy): Eukaryota > Viridiplantae > Streptophyta > Magnoliopsida > Santalales > Viscaceae > Viscum > Viscum album. The sequence goes on from OY728129.1 coordinate 1,137,900,630, forward strand.
TTATTTATAATGAATATTTATAGTCGAATTTATCTTATGTGTAACCCTATATTAAAAATGTTTTAGTTTTTAAAAATTGAATTTATTACCTTTAACTCATCTTTAAATAAAATATAATAAATATCCTAATCTAATCCAAGTGAATAAAAAATGATTATACTTTTTTCATAATGTTGATTTTTTATAAATAAAATTATCCAATAGAAGCAGGACATGTGTTAAGGTAATTATAATATCATTTTAACCATTAATTGCCCTATTTAATTTTTACCGTGGTAAATAAAATACAGAAGTAACTATTAACCAAAATTATTTTCATCCTATTGAACAAAAGTTTTCTTAATGATGTCAAATATTTCTCTCAGATGTTTAAAATTCAATTCACAGAAGTAGTAAAATTAAATTTTATGCAAATTTTCAAATATGCCTAGAAGGTGGGTAAAAGGCGTTAAATAGTTCAATAAAATTTTATATATCTAATATTATTAGAAAATGACTCCAATTAATTACATTGAAATTATATAGGTATTATGTATCTATTTTGTCTTAAAATTAATTTAAATAAAATAAATAATTATTTAAATAAATATTTAGTTTTAAACAATAACGCAGTGTTTTTCACTATTTATAAAAAATTGAAAGTTTTCAGAAAAGTACCAAAAAATTTACCCTAAGATAATTTTGATATTTTGAATCCAAAAATTGAAGTCCATTTTGAAAAATAAAAATTATAAAATTTCAAAAAAGTGTGTATTACTATTCATAACATCCATTTTGATTGGTCATGGTGTGCTAGAACTCGAAGTTGCATACAATGCAATATATTGCATTATTCAAAGAGAAGCATACCATTGAAGCATGAAGTGTTACCTATTAATGTATGGTTGTTGTATTGAAAACCATAGTTGAAAGTATATTTTGATATTAACCTTATTTCATAGATTCCCATCATTTTTTTATTTTGGAATTTCTATTAATATTGTTTTAGAAAACGGAAAACCCATAGGCCGAGTGACAACCCATCGTGTCCGACAAGGCTGCCGGGCCTAAACCCACAACTGAAGGGTGAAAAGGGTGCATCGCCTACCAATAGCCTACCTAAAGTCATGGTCAACATTATTTTTTAGTTATTTAAAATATCTAATGTATAAAAGTTATTTTTATTTTAGGGACATTTGTTTTATCAAATATATAACATGGTATTGGAAAATGATTTTGTGATTAGGTGATTCATGTTATTTCAGAAGAAGTTTGAAATTGCGTGAATCCTATAACATTATGGTAAACATAATATTTTGAGGAATAATGTTTGAATTGTGTTTTGGAGTCAAATATGATTTTATTTTGGACTTATGGTGATTCAGGATATTTTCGAAAATGGTTAGAATATCTTAGAGATTATGTGATTTAGGCAATGAATATTTTGTATAAGATGTTAATATTTATTGAGTTTATCTTAAATAATGTGATAAAATACTTCTATTTTTTGTGTTTCAATATTATTATAAAAAATATTTGAGTATGTATAGTTATTTTATGAATAATCTATGTTGAAATTTGGGTATTACTGTTTAATTTTTGAGATAAAAGATGTTTTTCTTCAAGAAAATGTTAATTATTTTTTGATAATTATATTATATTATCCTAACCATTTTCTTTTTTATTAATGTTTCAATATAAGATAAATAAATAGTTAATATTTTATGGATTATGTGATTATCTAGAACTAGATTCTAGTGCTCTAGGTGTGAAAAAGTTACCTTAAATACTCATCGTTTCAAGAAATGGATTATTTTGTGGTGGAAATTGATTAAAGGATTAAAGTCTAATTGTAAAGTATATGTGTTTACTTATCTTCACAGTCCATGAATTAAATTAATTCTTCAACTCTAGGAAAATATCTTGAAACAAAAAATTTTATACAAGTACCTCCTTTTTCAATGAATCAAATGTTCCCTTAAATCATCATATATTTAGAGCATTGTGATTGTTAGCATTCTTCTGACCATGTTATCTATCACTCTCCATTAGATATTGATGGTTATATTTTTCTTCCATGTCCATTTCTTCTTATATGAAACAATAGTATGTTTCATATCCGGTGATCTTCTTACTCCCCTTTTGTTATTTTGATGTAGAAGTTTTATCGACCATTATTATGGTGTGGGATTTCAATAAATGTTTTTGAATATTCAAATCTTAGATTCCAAAACCAAATTCAAAAATTGAAATGATACAACTTATTTAAGGATGGTATAATTCAACACCCTATGATTTTATGATATGTCTCTTTTAAAATAAATTTAATTTCTTCCATAGCTTACATTGTATGCAAAACCGAGCTTAAATGTACCACGATATACTATTAAATTTTATTATTTTAACACTAGTCCTTAAGTTGGAGGTTGTAAATAGGAATAAATAAATTATTAAAACATAGTTTAAAATTTTTTATGAGATTAATTTATTCATTACCAATTAATTATAAATGAAAATATAAATCAATTGAATATAAATGGAATATTTTTATTTTTATGCTCCCAAAGGCATTTTGTCTTAATAAATTAAATTAATTACAATCAATAATTGATATTAATAAAATATATTTGTTCTATAATCAATAAAAAAATTTATATTCATACAATATATTTTATAGGTATAACCTAAGAACAAATCCAATTTTATGCTAAAAAACATATATTCTTCAAAGTGTCAGTTTTGCCGCCTTTTGATGGTAAACTTATTTTAAATTCAATTTTGACACTTTTATATATTTTATTTGAAAAAATAATATTATTCTTTGAAATGTGAGTATAAAAATTTACTTTGGTGGAATTTATGGTATTTTTCTGATAAGATTCATTTTATGATGAATAGTAATAAAATATTACATTTTAATTGAAAACAGCTTTTTCATTTAAATATTGTATAGTGTTAAATTATATTTTTAATTATCTTTAAATTATATTCGGATTAATTTTATATCTTTTAATGTAATATAGGTCATTTAACTCAATTTTACATTGAATATGATTATAAAAACATTATAATCTTTGGTACGTTTTCACTATATAAAATCATTTTCTCATTCCACCAACGAGATTAATTTTAAATTAATTGTTGAAAATTTCATTTTATAAAATTTAAAAAATGGATTCTATATTTGGAATCCATGTTTCTAAATTATGTAAATATGGTTTTTTTGGGCATAAGAATAAGTAATTTTGTAATATTTTAATTACCACAGTTAAGGGAAAATTGGGAAATTAAGGTTAAAAATAATATTATAAATATTATAAAATTTACCTAACACATTTGAAAATTTTAATTGATAATTATTTTCTATACATATGAATTAAAGTATCAGTTATGATACAATTTATGTCCTTTTAGATGAGAATATAACCTTTTTAATATTATATTCAAAGGAAAGTTAATTTTGTCATACATTTGATTTCAATAAGAGAAATATTTTTAATATGGAGTTATATAAAGGATATGTTAAACTATAAATATTATTTCGAAATAGAATATTTTTATCTATATCATGGAAATTTATTTATAATATTTAGTGATAATATAATTACTTTAAATGGTGACAAAATGATGATATAGTAATTGTTTAATTAAAGGAAGAATCAAATAAATGATATTAAATACATTAACATAAATATAATTTGACATAATTAATGTAATTAATGAATTTTCTAAATTTATTTGACATATTATAGGAGATTTAAAATATTTTTCCTGATAATATCATGTTGTTATGATATTTTTATAAAGTCAATTAATGAATATTTTCAAAATTAACACTAATGACATTTTAAAATAAATAATATTTTATTAAATGATATAAAATTAATAAAAATATAAAATGTGGTACAATTATTTTTATTAAGTTATATATTTCATCAAAGACTCATTTATTAGTCTTTTTTTATTTTATATAAATTATATTAACCCTAAAAGTGTAACTTACATGATATCACAGTAAGAGTTAAAAGGGTTAAACAAGGGTTAAAACAAAAATATAAGGATTTCAAAAATAATAAAAACTTTTCTAATTTTAATTTTATGAATTTATTTCAACCCATAATCATTCTATCTTAAAATAAGTCATTTTGGATTAATTTTTAATTGAATGTTAATTTATATTAATTTAATATTCTTAGAGTTTCCAAAGGTACCCCTCACCTCAATTATAAAAGGGAACCTCCTCCATCCTTTCTCAAACTAAATTTAGAATTATATATTGACTAGTATCTGCCCATTTATCATCTAAAAATACTTATCCCATATTTATATTTTCTTTTCTTCTAAAAATACCAACCCTAGACCCCTTTAGAAGAGATATAAAGGAAGTATTCTAAAGAAGAGGTAATTGTTTTACTGACTCATCCAAGTTCGTTTTTTCTGCTATGTTTTCATTATTTGTTTATTAAATTATAATTTAATAACTATAGTTTAATCTATATTATAATATTTTATTATGATTATGGGAAAACAATATTTCAACTTTTATCCACACAATGGAAAATAAAATCAACGTGTGTGCGTATATACAACTTACTATCTCCACGTAATAGTGTAATTTGTTTTTCATCGACAATTTAATTGGATGGGTATAATGATGTAAATAATGAATAAATATAGTAATTATAACCTGATATTAATTTTTTATAATTAATACACCATCCAATTATTTACCTTTTTCATCATTAAGGGAGTGATACCATTGTTTGTGCATACGTATGTCCTACCATCTACGTGATGCGATGAGATTAATTTTCCACATTAACCATTTAATAATGATTATAATATATATATATATATATAATTAGTAAATATAATATATATTAACTTAATATAATTATTTAGATGAAAGACATATATCCTATTCTTAAGAAACATGGTTTACATGACAAAACATGCATAGGAAAATGAAGTAGTTAACACCCAAAACAAGGATAATAATAGAATATTAATAACAAGATAATATAAGAATATCATATATGATATCATAAATATTTATATGGTTATAGTATAAATTAATTGAATTCATGAAACCATTATATATGAGGTTAAAGCACATTCAAAAAAAATGATTGTATGAGGTAAGGGATTTTTGTCTCACTTTTATTTATATGGGACACATACCTTAAACAATACTTGTTTATTTTGTGTGGTGTATATATTGCCTTGGAATTTATTTTATTATTAGTATTATTAATATTATTTTATTTTAATATCTATATATTTTTCTTTATTTCTTGGGGTAGACGATCCTGTTGATTATAAAGTGGTAAGGGTTAATTTCATAATCTCATTATATTTTAGGATTGTTTATATGTAAGTATTTTATGAGGATTATTTATCATCCATGTCCATGATTTTGATTTTTTTTCAAAAATTGTTTTACTATTATCTTATAAGTGTTTAATTTGTTTTTATCCATGTTAAAAGTTTTATAAAATGGATTTTAAGGGAATATTTTTCATATTTTACGAATGAGGTACATTATGACTTTTTCAAATAAAATATAGAAGAAATGTTTTTTAACTTATACACCATCATTAGATTTTTCTATCATCATGACACATGAATGTCTTGATGCTTCCTCTAAAATTTTACAAGATTCTTTTCAATGAAAATTGTTTCTTTTAAAATTTCATGGAATTTTAAATAAATGATTTCAAAGTAAAATAAGGAAATTTCTCATAATAAATTTTTAATGATCTTATTAGAGTATTTCCATATATTCTAACATCCATTGTTTAATATTATGATTGATTGTGTATAGAATCTTAGGATACCATTTACCATATTTTATAGAAGGTTTTATGATCATTTTGACTATAGATGTGATATTTTGATTCCATTCATGGTTTATAGTTGAATTATTCACATTTTATATTCCATTTTTTCAATAAAAATGTTTATGTTGTTTATGTTTCAAAATTTATACGAGGATTGAATTGGACTTAGTGAGTGAAGGGTGGGGCCCACTATATCCCATTGATGAATTAGTAGGTCTCATGAGACAAACTTGTTTGGTTATTGGATGATGTATTACCCATTTATGTATGGTGTCTTGTCTGAAGCTTTGATAGTTTTTTTATGATGCATGACATTATGCCTTCCCTCATTATGAGACTAGTTATTAATATTCAATTTGATTATTAGACAAGAAGAATATCCATGGTTAAGTATCATTCTCATGTGATTTTTTAGAAGGAATTAATTGATAATATTCCATTCCTTCCATATTATGATATGGTTATTGATTAAATGAAATGTGTTTTATTTAATCACCTTGACAAAATAGTTTATTCTTGTTTATGATAGCTTATGATGTATGTATACCCTTACTGAGGGTCTAAGCTCACCCCTTTCATATGTTTTATTTTCTCCTTGATTCCAAGATGTGTGTTATGACTTATATAAAGGGTTAAGCTATGATATTTATGGTGTCCTCAAAGAAAATACTTTTTTTATGTTTTAAAATGTAATATGAATTTCAAGTATGTATATAGTTTACCAAGACTACTAAACTACTAGGTGATTTGGGATGAGATTCATTGTATCTTATGCCAATTTAATAAAGTAAAGATTGAACTCCAGGCTTCTAGGGTTGGGTTTATTACAATGATGGCAGTATTTGTTGAGCTAATTACATCTGACCTATGACCATGGGGTCTATGCTTGATTTCAAAGAAATGGTGGCAAGTCAAATTCCAATAATTCAATCATTCCCTACTGAACATGCAGAAGTTCCATGAAATGGTGGCCATACGGTAAACCTCGTGGTACCTTACAGAAGTGAGGGATTCTTTTATCACCCTGGATTTTCTTTTATAAGAGTATGAGGAAATCTATAGATGTTATTTACTTTTAGTAATTCCATTGTCCATTTTCTGAGAGATAAAAAATGAGACCTCCTAGAGATAGATTTGTGGGTTCTAGACAATGAATTAAGATAATGAAATTTTCATCAAAGTCTAACCACTAAATATTTGTAGTGGTCCTATGCTCAACGACATTGGTATGTAATTTCTCCCCCTCTATTGTAATATTCGGGGCCCATGTAGAAGGATTCACAAGAGTCAAAGGGAGACACATCACCTTGGAGTAACCATACTTGAACTTTGAAGTAGTACTTGAGGAACTGGAGATATGAGGAGGGGTTTGACTCATGAAAATAGATCTAGGGACTACCCATAAGTGAATATTAAGTGGTATCTTGTGAGACTACCATGAATATAGTTCTTGATATCAAGCCACAAAACTGGGCCTTTAACCAGATTCTTCCACCAAATTTCTTCTTATTCTTGTCATAACCTAGAATATTTATGTTGGAAGAAGTCATATCTACTTTGATCAGCCAAAATATATGGAGTATCTGGTTTAAGATGAGATTGATCCTAGAAAGTTTGTCGACCCGACAATGATAGATCTCCACAAAATTGAACTAACCTGGGATTTACAGTGGGTGGATGTGCCCCTATATCTGGGTGACCTCCTCCAATATATAGAATGAGATGACATATTTTAATTCCATTAACTTTAACTCCTCTACATAGTAGTCCTCTGTGGTAGCTACCTCTTAATTGAACTATATGGTACTTATCAAGGATTTTGTAAGAGAATCGCTCATTTCTTTCGACAAGTGAAGAGCCTTGAGGATCAATATTCTTACAGGTATGCTGGAGAGGTGATTCAACATGTCATATTTTTATGCCAAATGCACTTTTTTCCATGGGGGAAATATATTTTGTAGGAGTCATGACATATTCTGTTGGTTGTACTACTGAGTTATGGATGGTATTGAAAATATCACATTGCTAACTAGATGAACCATTGTAAACCACTATCAGATGACTGTCAATTGTCTAAGTCTTAACTCTGGGTAGATGCGGCTGATCACAGTGTTTCCATGGCTGATCTATTTGGTTAACTGGAACCATCAGCTATGGAAGAATGTCCTATTAAGTAGGATGATAGGAAAATTCCTATTGATTTCTATGCAACACCTGCTTCCTGGTCTCGGTAGCACGCATAACTTGGTCTGGGGTTCTAGTCTGAGTATTATGGAAGATCAATTTTCCTAGACCTTTCCTTAAATGGCATTGGATAGAGGCACCTTGGGGGTTTACATGGTTTTCCTCACTGTCGGCAAGTGTGAAGTGGTCTACCAAATTTATGGGTATTCTATTGCTAGGAGGACATAGGGTTTTTCTCCCAACTTCGGAGTCATGAATTCACCTAGAGTGTACGATATATTTTTTACCAGTAGGGGGCACTGATTCCCCTTGTTTCATCAGCATATGATATTATGATATTTGGAAGGATGTGATATAGATGTAGAAGAAATTTCTTGAGAAGGATAAGAGACTTTAAGCGATTCTATCCTACCAAAATGAGATTTTAGGATTCTATGGAAATGAGAGATTGCTCTGTGATCATTCCAACCATCATACTTCTATGTTCCACTACTGGAAGCTATATTCCATTCCTTCGAACCATCACTATCACTATCAGGCACAATATAGATATGTGTTACCTTTAATAGGATGTCACTTAACATGACCAAACTGTTATCCAATTGTTCTTGGATCCAATACTTACACACATAACATTCCTTTATGGTATATTTGAGAATCCTATGGTATGGAAAAATGGAAAGGGTGATCAGTGTGTCTCGCTTTGTGGGATCTTCTTTGGTCTGGTAGCTTCATAGTTCCCTTCTCTTTGGCTTATAGAAAATAACCTGGGAGCTATGCATCTTTGAAATAATATATCAGGTTCCTTTTTTGGGAAGGGAACTATGAGAGGCTAGACTATGTGAGGGGATGGTTCATGATAGGGGGATGGAGCCACATTCTCCCATCTAGGTGGATGCACTCGTCATGGAGGTTCCTGACAGTTCTACGCTGGGCGAGGATGTACCTGGTAGGGTTGTTGTACTCGAAGAGGATTCTCTGGTAAAGCGACCAAAAACTACATTGTCTCAAGGGCCTATACCTATATGAAAATGAAAATCTCTTTTATACAATACCTTATCATAAGAGTTGGAAGAGAGGTGGGTATGATTATTTGGCCTACTATGAGGCTTCCTCCAGACACTAGGACTTATCTGAAAAATCTCAGAACTTGCCTAGGAATTTCTGGGTGATGAGGGTGGGGAATAAATCAGTCTTGATATTAGCCACACACATCATTAATAGATTCTATTGAGATAGCATAATGTTGAGTGATTATGTGAGGCCTTTCCATTGGGCATAAAATTCTACGACTCATTCTTCAAGACTCTACTTGCACTTAAACAGGTCTACAATACTTTTCTTGCACATGGTGGAACTAAACTAGTAGAGGAATTTTATTCAAAGTTCTTCCCATCCAGTAACGACCCTATGAGTAGCTGTCTGTATCTGATGAATGTAGGTCCTTCCAATATCTGGGTGAAACATTGAAGCTTGATAGCCTCTTGTTTCTCTAGAGTTTCCAACATATGTCCACACCAAGAGATGATGTGGGAATAATGATACAATGAGTGACCTATCTTTTTGAGAAGGGTGAATCTAGGATTTCTAAACTCTAGTGGTGATTTTATTTCGTCCACCCATGTCGGGTATGGATTTCCATCAGGTGGGATCTCCACCTATCACATCTCTAGGGCCTTGAGGTGAGCTATGAGAGTGAATATCAAATCCCCATGGAGAGGATATCTATCTTTATGAGGATCCCTAACCACCAATGCGTTGAAAGGATCATCAACATGGTAAGTAGGCCTAGAAGTTCATGGATCATCATGACATGGATCCTGAGGAGGGAATCACATTGTTCAAGTGATTTTGGAGAATCATATCTCGGTCTATTACCATAAAATCCCACCTCTTATATGTATGGATGCATAGGATTTCCCTTATTAACTAGGGGAAACTGTACAAGGAGGTCTTTCTTACCAACTATAGGAGAAATGGTTTCCCATTTGGTAGTGTCTTAATCCAACCATCCATTATAAATGAGCTCATCAATGATCCTTTTAGGATCTATGAGCTTTCAGAGAAAGGAGGTTATCGTGGGCTCTGCCTCTATCTTTGGCACAAATGGGTATGGATTTATAGGGCCAAACATATTTCTTACCCTTATCGATGTATTTATGGTAAGGTAATGTTTCCTCATTGGTAGGATGTCTAAAGACATGAACTTGCCTTTTATGGTGGGTGTAGACACCTGTATATGCATCTATCTAGTAATGTGATGCCCCTTGAGGTAGATATTCCCTATCAAACTCTGCTCTGATTCCCCTGTTCTTATGAATCTCGATAAATACCATGCTTCCCATAACTATTTTTGGAAGAGAATTATTATCGTCAATGGGAAACTTAGGATTCCTCAGAATAGGGGTGATGTGGAGGGAATTGTACTATCCCTATCATATGGTCTACACATGAAAAAACACCTCTTCCATAATTTTATGGAGTACTGTGATGCTCTTGACGCAACATTTTTGGATGGTTTTACGGTAGCTGGGAGGCTCAATACACTAAGCCACAAGAAGTGCTGCAACCTCAGCCCTTGGTCACTAATGATTGATATCCTTGAGCTTCCCCTATCTTCCTTGATAAATAAACTATCAATCATAGAGGAATTGAAGCACCACCCTTATGGTCTAGAAAAAAAACATGACATGGAACTTAGTAAGGGACTCATGGACGCCGAAATTTTGGTTTTCATGTGGCCATAATACCACTGAAAACTAGTCAGGATCAAGAACCACCCACAATCCCTCTTACTCAGAGACATGTTCTTGGTCGGCCAAGGCTCCGATCAGTACTGGCTGAGAGATGGGGGTGGCATCGATGTGGATCAGTTCAGTAGGTGGCTAGCTAACAGAGGATCCATGTGTTGAGTCAACTCTTTTTTGTGTGTTGGGTTGTCCCTTGGGAGTGGTACCAACCACATCATCAAATCCATGTAAGTTGAAGTATTTACCACTAACTAATACGTGAGATTGGAGGTTCTAATCTATGGATCAACAGGGTTCTCACAATCTAGGTGATTCATCCCAATCCATAAAAAATGTCTTACACCTTGAGTATAGGTGGAGAGGAGGGAAATTCGAGGTTACAAAGATAGTCGCACCGTGAGACACTAGAATGGGGCCATAACTTCTTCCACCTGCATGTAACTTTAAGGAGATCTGGGAGCCTATATAACTCATCTTCCAAGAAGGTGAACTTAATCTATCAGGCTTATACTAAAAAATATAGCAGTTAGGGTGGAAAAATTATTACCGAGTCATCAACATACTTGGAATCTAAAATATCAATGAGGTCGATGATGACTTGGAATTTCACATGATTTCATCTTCAATTGGGAGTTTTCTCCCTTATTCCTTGAGATAGTTATTTATAAAATGGTACATATTTGGTGTGGAGGATACCTCCATGCTAATTGGTTGGAGCATGAGAAAGACCTGCATGCTGGTCGAAATAGACAATGGGATGACCTCTATGTTGAGAGGTGGGAATACCTATAGGACCTTCATACTAGTTGTTGATAGTGTTCGGAGGACCATTTCTATGATTTGTGGGAACATGGATAGGACCTTTAATAAGACCTTCTAAAGAGTGGGGAGTAGTTTTGGTTTGATTGGTGATGGTGTGGGGGAGACCTCATCATTTCATATCATCATTATAGGTTGGTCTGTAACAACTATCAGTGGTGCCAACAATTGATAAAATCAACCCATTCAGCATATGTGGTGGATGGGGTCTTAATTATAATTGGGAGAATATGGATCCATTTTCACCTATTGTAGGGAACTACCAGGATAAGGAAGTGGAGTAATTGGAAAATGGAGGAGTGGAAGATGAATCACCTTGTTGTGGATTCTCTTTCGAATTCCCCCGACCTTGGCATTGGGTGTGTTGGACTGGGACTGAAAAATAATGGGTGAAGTCCACCTGTTCTTCATCCTATGGTATTGGTCATTTATAGTGATGACAATACCTGGTGGGGTCTCTCCGTAGCATCTCTCGACTAGTAGTTTTTGTCAGGGTGACTTAGAAAACCCCACCTCCTCCACATAGTGGATAAAGTCATAGTATCATTCAAAGGAGAGACAAGTTAAATGGGTTGTCATTGGAATGAGGGGCGGTTGTTCCCTATGTATATCATGGGGGAGGCATCGATAAGGTCTCAACGTCTCCAGGTCTAGGAGGTCCATATCCCTTTCGAGAATGAACCCCTCATACTTGTACCGATGTACAAGGGTATCAATCACCCTCTTGTATATGATCTCTATGGGTGAGACGGGGAATAGGCACCCGATGGCCGAAGTTGCGTAAAAAACCATAGCATGGTTGGAGTCGTGTGGGATTTTCACATATATATTTCTTTAAACCGGAGCCTGTGGGTTCTGGGTTACTAATATGCTATTAGGTTAATATTATAAGGCTTGTGGATTTAGCTATTAGTATAGGTACAAGAAAGTGATTCCCAATTCCCCAATGTCATCCAATCTTCTGAAGATGGAGAGGGATCTGCACTGAAAAAGTCACAGACCAAGGATTCATAATTGCTAACTACACTAATTTATGATGAGTTCCATACTGGTCCCACCTTTTTCTAGGTGGGACCTGGTACCAAATATATAGTTCTAGTAACATGATAATCTATTAATTACCCAAATCTAATAGTCTCCATGTTGATGAGAAGATCATCATATTGAGTTCAAAACTTTCTATTTCGGATGCATTCACTAAGGCTCGACTGCATATTGTCAAAATTGTGAATGTTTGATTATTATATTTCCATATATTCTCAATTTCAAAAGGTGGGTGGATTTCATCACTTTCAATGGATATTCATTCTCCTTGATTAAAATGGGATTATGGGATGTTGGTTCCTCCTTCCATTTATTCTTCATTGGATATTGTCTCCTAGTCAGGGTCTCCCTCATATATTTGAGTCATTTTCATAGAAAAAAATTGTTATTTCATATTGTTGTGGAAACTAGTTAATTACATTGCTAGTATATGAACATTATGATTTTTTCTTAATAGGGAAGCAACCTTAGGTTAAGAGAGTAGCCATGTTGGGCATCGATAGTCATGTCTAGATGTTGGGTTCATTATTTACCTTTGTTCTTCCTCTTAGGAGGAAAACTAATATGAGGGATATTAAGGTACATAAACTAAGACATTCCATGTCAATTACAAGGTAATTATGATTGATTTGTAAGCATTAAAAGGTTTTTTATCTTAGGAATATCACAATTATGCTTGTGGTAGGTTTTTGGGTCATGTTAAAAGTTCTATGTTATGTAGAGACCGATCATAATTTATGGTTGAGGCGGATCATGGTACAATTTTAACATATTATTGAGATGACAAAATGGTTATTGACTTGTGAAAACAAGATGGATGGATCATAATGCCCCGTGGTGGAAGATCTGGGAGGTGTGTCCCTAGGAGGGAACACCTCAGTTTACCATTGGTCGGGATGCACCTCTAGGCAGACCCGAAGGGTTGATTAGAACACCCCTTGAGGAAGATTAGGGATTTTGGATTATAATTAACTATAGAGGTGGATCTAAGAGGTGTGTACATATGCAATAATATTTCACACCTAGAAGGATTACCAGTGGGCCAGAGTGCCCCTTAAGGCGGATCTAGAAGTTTAACCAGAATACCCATTGAGGTGAATCGGGGAGGGGTGTCCCTAGAAGGGAACAACAAGGTTTACCATTGGTAAAATTTCCATTATGGTAGACCTTGAGGGTTTATTATAATTCAACTTGAGTCAGATCATAGAGGTTCATCACTAGGAGGGAGAACCTAGGGTTATAATTTTTTGGGACACCCCTTGAGGCGAACTCAAAAGTTTGATCAGAACAACCCTTGAGCTATATCAGGGAGGTTCTTCCCTATGAGAGAGAACCTAGGTTTACCCTTGGTCCAGATTCCCCTTAAGGATGGCTCAGATGGTTAATTAGAATTCCCATTGATTCAGATTAGGGATTTTGGATTATAATTCCCTATGGAAGAGGATCCAAGAGGTGTTTACATAGGATGGAAGATGTCACACCTAGACGGTTTACCAGTGGATCAAAGATCCCCTTCAAGAGGATCCTAATGGCTTATGAAAATTACCCTTGAGTAGGATCTAGGAGGTGAATCCCAAGGAGGAATCACCTAGGTTTTCCATTGGAAGGGATTCCCCTTGAGGCAGACTCGAAGGGTTGATCAGAATTCTCCTTGAGGAAGATCGGGGATTGTGGATCAGAATTCTCCATACAGGCGGATCTAAGAGGTGTGTCCCTAGAAAGGAGGATGTAACACCTAGAAGGTTTATAATAGTGGATCACAATAACCCTTGAGGTGGATCCACAAGGTTAATTATAAATCCCCTTTAGGTTGATCCGGGAGATTCATCCCAAGGAGGGATCACCTAAGTTTACCATTGATTAGGATTGAACTTCATGAAGGCATCCTATATACACTATTTATAAGACATAGATCAAAACCCAAGAATTTCTATTCCATAGTTTATGTTTTTTGATAAGACCAATCTATACAGTTTAATGTCATGTGGTAAGGATGATCGTGTCATAAAAAGAGCATCAATGATGGATGGTTTGGGGATTACATGTAGAAGCTTCCTTCACAAGAGGATTTATCTTGGTTGAAGTGGTGTTGGTCTTACACCTAGGATATTCTTAAAGGATACCATTACATTTGATTTTTACATGGAGTATCCAATGGGTTGGAGGTTTGGGGTTTATCCCATTCCACTCATAAATGGGACAAACTATACTTATGTTATAGTGTAAGACTGTAGTTTTACATCATGTGCTGAGGATGTTTTCATGTAGTTCAACATCGTGAAACTAGGACATGGAACTAGGTAGTTTTATGTCATGTAGATTGGATGTGGGGGGGGGGGCTCACTTCTTACCCCTAGGGATTATGTGACCACTACTAATGTGCCTTTGGGAAGGGAATGATGTTGTAACTACCATAGAGAAGTGGTCAATAATGAGGTTCACGGTAGAGTCCCCATATTTAGAGGAAATAGGGGTTAGAGTACCCATTCTTAGAATAAAAAGGTAGGTGGGAGTATTGATGCACATATGGGGTGAGGTGGTAAGACATAGAGGTGGGTGGCACTGGTCACATGGAGACTTGAGGTGCAGTAGAATCGGTCTTGGATTGGTGTGGGGGCTTTGGGCCCTCAACCTTTAGGATGGAGGGTTGGTAGAAGGGAGGCACCCTGAAGGGTCCTAAGAGATGTTCTTTGTAAAGTTTGGAGGTTTTCTAAGGTATTTTCTACATGGCCTGGGGTCCTCGTAGAGGTTAGGGGATTTAAAAAATATTATTATTTTAGAAACATAGTGGCCCTTCCTCAAAGGGCTATCCTGATTCATAAGGGCAGTGCCTCGTGAAGGATGAATGCTTCGTAGAGCCTCTATTTCTACATGAGGTCTGATTTATTCTTTATGGGTGTATGTATTTAGGAAATGAAACCCAACTTAGGTGGAGGATTTCATGAACACATGAAAGGAGGTTTCATGAATCTTGGATACATTGGATGTTACATTTTGTCTTTGATTCATAAATCATGGAAGTTTATGAATTGGATGATATCTAGTAAGATTAAAGGGTTTTAACCATCCCTAAAATGATTAACTAAAGGGATTTATTTACAAGAAATGGGTTTTGTGATGATTTGAGTTTCCTATGAAGGCTGATGTGCTTCATCAATGGGCCTAGATTTGTGAGTCTGAATGTCGATTTCATATAGAAACTTTTAACATTTCATGCATTAATGAATATCTATATGACTCCAAATGTCATTTTATGTAGGTACCATTAGAAATTCACTCAGTCATGAAGAAATACCACAGTTAGGGATCTTTTCATGCATTGGCCATTGGAAAAGGAAGTGATCTTCACAAAACATACTCCTTATAGGGATTTTTGACATTTTGGCTCAGATTTTCTTGACACCGACTATGTATTCTTTGACTATACCTATGAAATTAATATTTTAGAGTCAATAGTAATCTCTTGGATAATCATAGGTAACACCATCTTTCACTCTCCAACTTCATCCCAACATGTTGGAGTCTGAAACCTCATCCCATATATAGCCTTATAATGTTCCATATGATTTCGTGAATAGAAACGATTTCTATATGAGAACTCCACCAGGGGAAGGAATTGATACCAAAATACTTGGAGATCCATTTAACATGATCTTAGTATATCCTCCAAATTTAGAATTTTTCTTTCAAGATGACCATTCTTCTACGGGTGATTAGTACTGTCAAATCTCTATTCTGTGTTCAATAATTATTGAATCCTTCTCCAAAACCTCAAGGTAAATCTCAAATCCTGATTAGAAATAATAGAAATTAGAACTTCATGAAATCTTACCACTTTACTTATATATATCTTAGAGAGTTGGTTAAGAGTTAAATATTACTTGATAGTGGTGAAAATTGATAATTTTTTTAAGGCGACTGACTACCACTAGATGGTATTAGTTCCTTTAGATTTCTTGGGGATTCCTAAGATTAAATCCATAGTTATTGTTTACCATTTCAATATTGGTATGGGAAATGATTTTATCATAATATTATACTTTTTTCAATCTAACTTGACTTATTATAATACAAAGGATTGAGATACAAACTCTACATTCTCCCTTTTAATGTTATGCCACTATATTTTTTCCTTCAAACCTATATATAACATAGCGCTTAATGAATGAATAGAACAATAATGATATTTGTTCATCATCTATAAGTTTCCTCTTTGATTCTAGTTTTTATGGGACGCATATCTAGGTTCCAAACATTATAACTCCATATTTTAAAAAAATTAAGTATGGAATATTATTTAACATATTCTATAAAACGTCATCATATAAAAGGGACACCTTGAACCACTCCAGAATGGATGGTTGAGAAGTTATTTGAAAAAGGTAGGATAAATATTCTTTTCATTATCCTCATATCTATGTTTTTCATATCCAAAAAGACTTTCCCTTGTTATCCTAATCATGGATAGAGTTATAGGATCCTTTCAACTCATATAATATACCACGTTGTTTTCATTCCTAGGATGGAAATGGATTGAACAATCATAACCCTTGATCATATCTAACCACCATCATTGGAACAAATTAATGTATTTTTGTGTTAGTATATACTTGAAAGTTATATGGTCTATGTATATGTCATACCTCTCTTTGTAGAGATAATTTTTTCAAATAATTAATTCAAATATCGCTTCATCCAATTGTAGATCCTGATTTGGATAGCTATTATCATGGATCTTTAGTTTTCAGGAGGTATTGGCAATAAATGTTTCATCTTACATGACTACACATCACAAGAATTTTTTGGAAAAATATCTATAGATCAAAAATCTATACCCATTAGTGGGTAATGTGAGCATACATGAAATGATAAAATAATTATTTATCTATTTAAAAACTCATCACATGTTTAATCCTAGACAGTATTTATCCCCTTTTGAGTTAGCTTGGTTAGTGGGATTGAAAATAATGATATGTTTCTAATAAATCAATGATTATACCTAACTAATCCAATTAAACTACAGATATTTATCACATAGCCTAGTTTGGGACATCCTTAAATTTCCTTTATTTTTGAAGGGTCCTCAAATATCTATTTTCTAGTGATAATATTCCCCAAGAATGTTAATTTATTCAACCAAAATTTACATTTACATTACATCACATGAATATTTTAATTCTAAAAGGCTTTACTTAAGTATTAAAATGATCCTCATATACCTACTTACATTGGGTGTATCTGAGAATATCATCTATAAATTATACCAAAAATTTAATGAGGTTATTTCTAAAGACTCTATTCATCATGTCCATAAAGCTTTTAAGAGAATTAGTCAGTCTAAATAGAATCAATATGAACTTGTAGTGCTTGTTCCTTGTACAAAAATAAGTCCTGGGGATATCATACTTCTTCACCATTACTTGATAATATCTTAAACAAATATCCACCTTAGATAAATATTATGATCCATGTAGCTGATCAAATAATTTTTCAATCAATGTTAAAGGATAATTTTTCTTTATCCTGGTCTTGTTAAGCTCTTGATAGTCAATGCAGAGTCACATTGCTCATCCTTCTTCTTAATAAAGAGGATTGGTTCACACCATAGTGAAATATTTGGGCATATGAATGCTTTATCCATATTCTTCTGCATCTTATTCTTTATCACCTCAAGTTCAAAAAAACCATTCTATATAGAGTCTTGGATATTATAAAATTTCCAGGTATAAGATTTATTGAAAAGTCAACCCCTCATCTAAGAGGAAGACCATACAATTAGTTAGGGAAAACATCATCACATTTTGTCATAATGGGAATGTATTCAAGGATGATATTTTTTTTATCTTAATTATATGAGTAATATAGTCTTGATTAAAAGGAAATAATTTCTTTGTTTGAGATGTTGGTACCAAATAAGATTCACCCCCCTTCTTTCACTTGTATAGAATCGAAGGATGATTCCTATTATGGATGGTGATCTCCTTATCTCATAAATTTATATTGGATCTATATAAGGAAATCAAATATATTCCTAGAATAGAATCAAATTATGATAAATGAAGTATCACAAGGCTCATTGGGAATTTAATCTCACAAATTTTTACATGGGATGAGTTAAATACTTAAGATGAAATAATTTCCCCATTTTCCATTTTCACCGATAGCTATACTTCCGTGCTTTTTAGTGGTGTTGGAATAGTTCAACTAAACCTCAATTATAAAAAATAATGAATATAACCAGAATAAAAAAACATGTTCTCTATCCACAAATGAATAACTTGCATACCTATCACCACTTCATTTGTGAGATCAAATTTAGTAGTTGTGATGACATAATCTCACCCTTACTTCCTTGGAGGTTGTTGGCATTGATTGTCTCTGAAGACCCTTGTCTTAGGGTATTGGTTTGCATAACTCCCATGTTCCTTACTATTGAAACACTATACTATTGGTTGAGGGTTTATTGGAGCATTCCATTCATCCATCACAATAGTGGGTTTCTCCAATCGGCGATCTCTAGCTAGGATCCATTCCTTCCTCCACCTAAAGCATTTCCTCACCCCGTTAGAAAATTTCTTGGTAGCTTCTTCAATGAATTTTGAAAAGTGGTATGTTTGGACTTATTACACCTTTATATTTATCCATCATAAGTACATAATAAAACTCCATTTTTTTACTTCTTATACACATGATAGCCTTGAGGTTCACTATTTTCCATTTTTTATTTGAGGTAACATCAGATAATTTTCTCGTAGCTATCAAAGTCTCGAATGGAAAAAAGGATTTTCGTAGACCCATCTTCATCCCACCAAAGAAGTAATTAAAATTATTTTTGATGGAAATGATAAAGCTAAATGTATATCATTAAATTCTTGGTAATTTTTCCTCATACATCCCAACATATTAATATTCATTTTTTATGAATTTAATTGAGTCCCTCTCCATTTTTAATTAAAGAGTGTGAGGAAAATATTTTTGAAAAATCATTTTTCATAATTCCTTCCCCTCCATTTCCTAAATATATTATTAAGGATTAATATTTTTGATCAAAATCAACCATTGATCAGCTTCTCCTTCCATATGATAAACAAAAATAAAGGTAGTCTCTTTATTAGAGGATACAGAGGATCTTCTCAATGGTGTAGATCCATTGTTCCAGGACTAAGGGAACAAAAGTTCAACTGAAAATCAGAGGTTTTTTTTTGCATAAAGGTATAAACTGAAACTTGATATTACTTAGGGGGATTTGAGTGTTCCTAATTATATAGGCTTAAATTCAAATCTTGAGTTAATTGAGAGGTTTTTGTCATGAAGTTCCCAATGAAGGACCCCATATCACTAAGAGATAGGAGGGGTGAATAAGTGTAAAGACATGGAAATTTCAAGGAAATTTTTTTCTTAATTTTCTTTGGAATTTTCCAAGAACGCAGTTTCTGACGGCACCTGATTCTGAGGCCCGGTGTGCCTGGAATCATTTTCTAAAGTTTATCTCGGGTACGTTTAGTGAACGAACGAGCGTGAATTCCTATCTTTTGAACCAATGCTCGGAATCGAATTCTGAGGGCACCGATGGAACCGAAGTGCCGGTAATTGCTTAGGAACACCTGTTCCGGAGTTGCGTTTTCACGAGAGTTGATGATAAAAATTGTGGAAGTTTAATTTATAATTATTCTACAATTTTTATTTTACTCTAAGTGATTAATCCTTTGGATGGAAGTTGAGTAACTACCCAACCTCCCTTGGGAGGTTATGAGGGTGGTGGGGCCCATATGAACCCCACCCCTTCATATCCTCTAAACCCCCTCAACTCCCTTTTAAATGTTGATAACTTAAGATTATTAACTTATGGTTTTAATGTGGTGAGTTAAATGTATGTTTTTGAAATTCAAACTCTTGAATTTCAAAAGCCTTGTTGTGTTAATAAAATAAGTTGAGAACTTATTTTATTTGGGTTGGTGTTTAGTTGTTTGAGAGATTTTGGGGAAAAAGCTAAGGAAGTATTGAGTTCTTATTTCCCTTTGACGAAGAACGCGAAGAACGAACGATCTCTGACGTGGAGCGCCGAGCCCTCGGAGACCGTCTTCTGCGACACCGACCCACAACGCGACGTCTTCTTCCACAACGTTCTTCTTCCGCAACGTCTCTTCCGTGACGGTTTTCCGCGACGAAATCTCCATCAATGTCTTCGGATCCTCGCTTCGAGACGCTGGCATTCGTCATCTCCTTTATTAAGGTAGGGGGTTTAAGTGTTTTTCTTTACGTGATTCTCTTCCGTCTTTTATCCGCGACATTTGGACCGCAAGATATCAGTTAACGGGAGGAGGCCAGACCGCACAAACATGACCATCCCCTTCCCTTTTTGTTTTTCTTGTTTTTTCGGATCGAATGAAATTGACGCGGTGTCGTCGCACCGCGCGGGATCGAGCGGCAAGG
The DNA here is from genome assembly GCA_963277665.1 of Viscum album. Classification (NCBI taxonomy): domain Eukaryota; kingdom Viridiplantae; phylum Streptophyta; class Magnoliopsida; order Santalales; family Viscaceae; genus Viscum; species Viscum album. The sequence continues at coordinate 1,137,921,679 of OY728129.1, forward strand.
ATGCGCGACATCGTCACGCCGCGCGGGATCGAGCGGCAAGAATGCGTGACGTCGTCACGCCGTGTATTCAATTTTTAAACTCTCGTGCGTGGGTTTTGATTGAAAGGCATTCGTATAATTTATTTTTTTGATAAATTATACCCTCTTCAATGACTAAAATCATGTGTTAATTATTAGCCAATTGATAACATCTAATGCGGAGGACGTGGGCCGAACAAACACGGTCCGACAACCCTCCGCAGCTTGTTTATCGATGTGCGGATCAACGGACGATGACGAAGCAGACCGCTATGGTGTTTGAATCCATTCACAGTGAAGGTTGAGTCCCGGGAGGACCGTTGGCGAAGACGGCAGGAGAAACGGACCACTGGAGCGCGTCTGGTGGTCCGCGGAAGGCGGTGGCGGCGCGCCGCCGGAAGGCTGGCGGCGGCGGTTGCCGCCGGCCTCAATCAGCGGTGAGGGCGGGCCGCGCACACCCCCCGCTCCGTGACTTCGGCTCGGTCGCGCTGGCCGAGCCACGTCTGGCCAGTCGAGCCGGACCAAGCTGGTCGGGTCGACCCGGTTCGGGCCGACCCAGGGGGGGTCGGGCCGGGTCGGGCCGGGCCTAGACCCCCCATTTTCAGACCCTCTTTGGTCTTTTGCCCATATCTTGGGATACGGACCTCCGATTGATGCACTGTCAGTTGCATAGCGATCCTTAGAACGAGACGGTCGTTTCGGTATATTGCACTCAAGGTTTCAGAATACTTTGTGTTCGGCTGGGTTGGTTCGGATACGAAACCAACCGGGCCCTCGTAGCGGAAATGCTTATATCTTGAGCTCCGGACGTCCTATTGACGTACCGTCGACTTTGATGGATTCCTCTAAGTGAGAAGGATCTTTTTGCTTACTCCGCTTGAGGTTTGGATTCCGTAGGAGTGCGGTCGGGTTGGTTCGCTCATGAAACCAACCGGGCACCTGGAACGAAAAAGCCAATAACTCATAGACCGGGCGTCCGATTGACACGCTGTTTGTCTCGTTGAATTCCTCTTGATGAGACGGAACTTTTGGAATAATTTTCCTAAGTTTTGGATGCAGTTGGATAGTGGCCGGGTTGGATTGCACCCGAAATCCAACCGGGCCCCTGGAACGGAAAAGCTGATATCTTTCAGACCAGATGTCGGTTTGACTAACCGTCAGCGGCGTTGGTGATCACGTTGAGAAACGGTCCCTATGAGTATACCCTATGAGAGTTCGGGGTATAGTTGAGTTACGGCCGGAATGGTTCGCACACGAAACCAACCGGGCCCCAGGGACGAAAAGGATAGTAACTCACAGAACGGGCGTCCGATTGACGTGCCGACTGTTGCGTTGAGACCCCTATGACGAGGTGGTCCTTTGACATACTTCTTCATGGAACTTTGTGATACTTGGAGTATCGACCTGTAGCTCGTGGAGTGGACCCTTCCGGAGACGAGCGTATGGAGTACGGAGACCGTGTAGCCGGCTGAGACCTGACGACTGCTTAACGGACTCGACTTGGAGTGAGTCGACTAGCCCAGTGGATGGAGCGCCAGGTATTTGGCGATAGACCCACGACGGACGGAGCGCCCGGTAGTTGGCCGCAGACCCGCGGTACTCGACAGGAGGAGTACCTCTGTAGGCTATTAGGGGGAGCACCTGGTATTTGGTGATAGACCCACAACGGACGGAGCGCCCGGTAGTAGGACGCAGACCCGCAGTACTCGACATGAGGAGTACCTCAGCATTCTTAGGTTAGTGAGCAGTACCTCGGAGTCATGATAGGACCATTGTACACTCCAGAGACGGAGCTTGTCAGTAGTTTCGTTTTCGATAATGAAAATCCTGGTTTGAGCTGAGACTTTTAACCTTTGTGTTTACCTCTTGATTGAGGTGGGTCACTTGATAACTTAGGTATATGTATGGGAATATACGTGGGTAGTTGTTATCCATTGATTTCATGATATTTGTGTTTCCTCATGATTGAGAGGGGTTACTTGATAACTTAGATATATGTATGGGCATATACCTAAGTAGAGGTTATATGTTGAGATCTTCTTTGTGGATATCCATGTTGGTTTTAGTGAGACCTTGAGGGTCTCGGGGTCCCTACTGAGTATTGTTATACTCACCCCTGCACGGGCTATGCCCGCACCTTGTTGTGTTTGTTACAGACGACGGACAGTGATGACGGAGGCTGAGTGTTCGAAGACTGGACGGTATCTAGAGGTGGACTTCACGGTGAGACGACACTCGGAGGAGGTTGACGGGCGAGAGCGTTGTGGAGGCTATCTATACCTACCCTTCAGGTAGGATCCGTGGTAGACGATCCAGAAGTTGCGCCATCTGTACCTACCCTTTAGGTAGGATCCGAGCAGGACGACCTAGGATCCGCTTCCGTTCTTCCAGCTGTTGTCTTTTTTCTGTTGTACTTGTTTAGTTGTAGTTTTACTTTCATTTGGGTTTGTATTCTGGCCCATTTACTTTCAGCACTTGCCTTTGTACTTAGTGTTTTTCTTCTGCTTGTACTCTGTGGTGTTTTGTTTACTTTTTTAAAGGAAATTCCTTCCCAGTTATCGGGATTTACGCCTTTGGTGCTAGTCGCCAGCCCCTAGCCTATGGAAGGCGGGCTTGGGGTAGTCACAACACGGGCCCCGAGGATGGGTCGTGACAAATTGGTATCAGAGGAGTCGGTTCTACCATAGAACTTATAACTCTGATATTTTCTTTCTGTGAAGCAATAGTGTTAACAGTACCAAGTGTGGTTTTCAGTTTAGGGAGTCCATTGTTGGTGCGGGCGGCCAAAGTATCCATACACCAGGACCCTGACAACTGAATTCTGACTTTGTGCACGAAAACACTGATTGCATGTGTGTTTCCAGAATTTTTATTTAAATATCAGCTCAAACCAGGTCAGCTCACCAGGTATAAGTCTTTTGACCGTGTCATGTTTGTTTCTTTCAGGATGCCTCCCCGCAGATGACCAGTTAGAGCCCCGAGAGTTGTTCATACTGACAGCCCGCCGAGCGACGTGGCCTCAGTACAGGGCTCTATTCCAGTTGAGGCACCAGCGGAGGCACCAGCGGTACTACTACCCATTTGTCCACCGATGCCACCAGCCCCAGTAGTAGAGGGTGCACGTCGCTTGAGCGCACTGCACGAGTTCCAGCGCTAGAGGCCACCCAGGTTCCGTGGAGAGACGGACCCGCAGGCGGCTGAGGATTGGCTGGAGGCTGTGGTGAGAGTCTTCAGGCTAGTGGGGACGCCAGCAGACTTCATGGTGATCTTTGCTGCCAGCCTTCTTCAGGCAGCAGCGGGCAGATGGTGGAGCCTGATGCTCCAGATGCATGACGAGGCGAAACTTCTTTGGGAAGACTTCGAGAGCCTGTTCTAGGCAGAGTTTGTACCAGCCACCCTTCGAGCGGTGCGTATACAGAAGCTACTTCAGCTACGGCAGGGCAGCATGACAGTGACACAGTATTCAGCGAGGTTCATAGACCTCTCGCGCTACTCCACAGATATGGTACGTGACCCGTTCTTCAGGGCCCGAACCTTCGAGCAGGGTCTCAGGTGAGGTATTAGAGCTTATGTTGTTTCTCACAGCATTCTGACGCAGACAGGGGTGTTGGAGAGAGCCCTCTTAGTGGAGAGTTTTCTTGCTGAGCAGTCTCCAGCAGCAGGACCCACCACTAGCCGGCTTGCGGCAGAGTCTTCTGCAGCAGGCAGTAGACAGATGACGCAGAGGTCCAAGAGGACCAGACCTACCGGTGGCCGACTGCACGACTCAGGTTCAGTTGTGCGGGGAAACCGGGGTTGAGTCAGAGCCAGACGTGCCGAGAGTGGACAATGTTACTCCTGCGTCGGAATTGGTCACATGGCACGTGACTGTCCGACCCGCCATGCAGATGACCAGCAGTTAAATGAAGAACCTCTCAGCCAGAGGCAGAGGTTAGATCAGGGCAGACCGCAGGGGACAAGAGGACATGAGAGAGCTCAGCTTCAGGCAGCTGAGTCCTATGGTCATGGAGCTCTGGAAGCAGATGGACAGGAGCGGGACTAGCTCCAGACCTGGAGGCTATTGATCATGTTGCTTCTATTTTTGTTGATGTTTGTCTGTAGTTGCTTCGTGTCTTTTTACTATGAGCTGCAATAATAAAAATACACTTATTTTGTGATGTTTGCTTTCCTATCCTTTTGTTTGGTTGATACTGAGTGGTCCTGGTTAAAACTGTTGACTTGACCCTCACTTTCGAGATTTCTACTGGGGGAGACCTAGTGACCTCACACTGATGCCGATAGTGTGACTCGACCCTTGGAGGCGAGAGTGACAGTTGGATCTCTTGGTAGTTACGTCGAGGCCTTATGACGTCATCCATGGCATGAATGCATCATTCATGTCAGGATTGACTATATTAGGCAATGAATGTGGTTTATCCAGGGGATGAGACCAGTTTTCTCTTATCGGAAAAGAAGAAATCATAGCAGCTCATGTGAGACTAGAGAAGGTCCAGGTCATCCAAGAGCGGATGAGGACAGCACAGGGCTGACAGAAGCCTCATGCTGACAGGACTTGGAGGCCTCTAGAGTTCGAGGATGACGATCATGTCCTTATACGGGTCTCACCTCGATGAGGTTTACGGAGATGTGGCCAAGGAGGCAAGTTATCTCCGAGGTTCAACGAACCTTTCTAGGTCCTCAGCTGGGTAGGCGGGGTGGTTTACCGCTTGACCCATCCACCGCAGTTGCACCAGGTGCACGACGACATCCACGTATCTCAACTGAGGAGATACGTGTTGGACCCTTCGCATATTATCGACCATGAGGACCTGGATGATGGCGATGGGGTGTCTTTCACGGAGGTTCCAGTGGGGATCGAGGATCGACAGGAGCAGATCCAACGAGGACGATCGATTCCTCGGGTGCACTTTCTCTGTCAGTACGGGAACCTCCAGGTGAGCACATGGGAGCGGAAGGCTCAGGTGCGTTCTCAATACCACTTTTGTAACCCTAGTTTGTGTTGATGCTTTACGGGGACATAAATCCCTGAGGTGGGAGTAATTTAAAGACCCAGAAATTTCAAGTAATTTTTTTTCTTAATTTTATTTGGAATTTTACAAGAACCCAGTTTCTGACAGCGCCTGATTCCGAGGCCAGGTGTGCCTGGAATCATTCTCCGAAGTTTAGCTCGGGTACGTTCAGTGAACGAACGAGCGGGAATTCTTATCTTTTGAACTGGTGCTCGGAATCGAATTCCGAGGGCACCGATGGAACCGCAGCGCCGGTAATTGCTTAGGAACACCTGTTCCGGAGTTGCGTTTTTACGAGAGTTGATGATAAAAATTGTGGAAGTTTAATTTATAATTATTCTACAATTTTTATTTTACTCTAAGTGATTAATCCTTTGGATGGAAGTTGGGTAACTACCCAACCTCCCTTGGGAGGTTATGAGGGTGGTGGGGCCCACACAAACCCCACCCCTTCATATCCTCTAAACCCCCTCAACTCCATTTTAAATGTTGATAACTTAAGATTATTAACTTATGGTTTTAATGTGGTGAGTTAAATGTTAGTTTTTGAAATTCAAACTCTTGAATTTCAAAAGCCTTGTTGTGTTAATAAAATAAGTTGAGAACTTATTTTATTTGGGTTGGTGTTTAGTTGTTTGAGAGCTTTTGGAGAAAAATCTAAGGAGGTCTTGAGTTCTTCTTTCCCTTTGAAGAAGAACGCGAAGAATGAACGATCTCCGATGTGGATTGTCGAGCCCTCGGAGACCGTCTTCCGTGACACCGACCCGCGACGCGACGTCTTCTTCCACGACGTTCTTCTTCCACGACGTTCTTCTTCCGCGATGTCTCTTTCGTGACAGTCTTCCATGACAAAATCTCTGTCAACGTCTTCGAATCCTCGCTTCGGGACGCCGACATTCGTCATCTCCTTTATCAAGTTAGGGGGTTTACGTGTTTTTCCTTATGTGATTCTCTTCCGTCTTTTATCTGCGACATTTGGACTGCAAGATATCAGTTAACGGGAGGAGGTCGGACCGCACAAACACGACTGTCCCCCTCCCTTTTTGTTTTTCTTGTTGTTGCGGATCGAATGAAATTGACGCGGTGTCGTCGCACCATGCGGGATCGAGCGGTAAGGATGCACGAGATCGTCATGCTGCGCGGGATCGAGCGAAAAAATGCGTGATGTCGTCACGTCGTGTATTCAATTTTTATACTCTCGTGCGTGGGTTTTGATTGCAAGGCATTCGTATAATTTATTTTGAATAAATTATACCCTCGTCAATGATTAAAATCATGTGTTTATTATTAGCCAATTGATAACACATAACGCGGAGGACGCGGGCCGAACAAGCACGGCCCGAAAACCCTCCGCAGCTTGTTTATCGATGTGCGGATCAACAGACGACGACGAAGCAGACCGCTATGGCATTTGAATCCCTTCACAGTGAAGGTCAGGTCCCGGGAGGACTGTTGGTGAAGACGGCAGGAAAAACGGACCACCGGAGCGCGTCCGGTGGTCCGTGGAAGGCGATGGCGGCGTGGCGGCGCCGGCGACCGGCGGCGGTGGTGCGCCGCCGGCCTCAATCATCGGCTAGGGCGGGCCGCACACACCCCCCGCTCCGCGACTTCGGCTCGGCCACGCTGGCCGAGCCGCGGCTGGCCGGTCGAGCCGGACCGAGCCGGCCGGGCCAGGCCGGGCCCAGCCGGGTCGGACCCAGGTCGGGCGACCCGGTTCGGGCCGACCCAGGGGGGGGTCGGTCCGGGTCGGTCCAGGCCCAGACCCCCCGTTTTCGGACCCTCTTTGGTCTTTTGCCCATATATTGGGCTACGGACCTCCGATCAATGCACCGTCAGTTGAGTAGCGATCCTTGGAAAGAGATGGTCGTTTCGGTATATCGCAATCAATGTTTCGGAATACTTTAGGTTCGGCCGGGTTGGTTCGGATATGAAACCAACCGGGCCCTCGGAGCAGAAACACTTATATCATGAGCTCCAGACGTCCGATTGTCGTACCGTCGACTTTGATGGATTCCTCTAAGTGAGACAGATCTTTTGGCTAACTCCGCTCGAGGTCTAGATGTCGTCGGAGTGCGGTCAGGTTGGTTCGCTCACGAAACCAACCGGGCCCCTGGAACGAAAAGGCCAATAACTCACAGACCGGGCGTCCGATTGACGCGCCGTCTGTCTCGTTGAATTCCTCTTGATGAGACGGAACTTTTGGCATACTTCGCCTGAGTTTTGGATGCAGTTGGATAGTGGTCGGGTTGGAGTGCACCCGAAATCCAACCGGGCCCCTCGAACGGAAAAGCTGATATCTTTCAGACCAGACGTCTGTTTGACGAACCGTCATCGGCGTTGGTGATCACATTGAGAAATGGTCCCTATGAGTATACCCTATGAGAGATCGGGGTATAGTTGAGTTACGGCCGGATTGGTTCGCACACGAAACTAACCGGGCCCTCGGGACGAAAAGGCTAGTAACTCACAGACCGGGCGTCCGATTGACGCGCCGACTGTTGTGTTGAGACCCCTATGACGAGGCGGTCCTTTGCGATACTACTTCATGGAACTTTTTGATACTTGGAGTATCGACCTGTAGCTCATGGAGTGGACCCTCCAGGAGATGAGCGTACGGAGTACGGAGACCGTGTAGCCGGCTGAGACCTGACGACTGCTTGATCGACTCGACTTGGAGTGAGTCGACTATCCTAGTGGACGGAGCACCCGATATTTGGCGACAAACCCACAGGGGAAGGAGCGCCCAGTAGTTGGCCGCAGACCCGCGGTACTCGACAGGAGGAGTACCTATGTAGGCTATTAGGGGGAGCGCCCGGTATTTGGCGATAGACCCACAGCGGACGGAGCGCCCGGTAGTAGGCCGCAGACCCGCAGTACTCGACAGGATGAGTACCTCAATAGTCTTAGGTTAGTGAGCAGTACCTCGGAGTCGTGACAGGACCACTGTACACTCCAGAGATGGAGCTCTTTGGCAGTTTCGGTTTCGATAATGAAAATCCTAGTTTGAGCTAAGACTTTTGACCTTTGTGTTTACCTCTTGATAGAGTTGGGTCACTTGATAACTTAGGTATATGTATGGGCATATACCTGGGTAGTGGTTATCCGTTGATTTCATGATCTTTGTGTTTCCTCATGATTGAGATGGGTTACTTGATAACTTAGATATATGTATGGGAATATACCTAAGTAGAGGTTATCTGTTGAGATCTTCTTTTTGGATATCCATGTTGGTTTTAGTGAGACCTTGAGGGTCTCGGGGTCCCTACTGAGTATCGTTATACTCACCCCTGCACGGGCTATGCCCGCACCTTGTTTTGTTGGTTACAGATGATGGACAGTGCTGACAGAGGCCGAGTGTTCGAAGACTAGATGGTATCTGGAGGTGGACTTCACAGCGAGACGACACTCAGAGGAGGTTGACGGGCGAGAGCGTTGTGGAGGCTATCTATACCTACCCTTTAGGTAGGATCCATGGTAGATGATCCAGGAGCTGCGCCATCTGTACCTACCCTTCAGGTAGGATCCGAGGAGGACGACCCAGGAGACGCTTCCGTTCTTCTAGCTGTTGTCTTTTTCTGTTGTACTTGTTCAGTTGTCGTTGTACTTTCATTTGGGTTTGTATTCTGGCCCATTTACTTTCATCACTTTCCTTTGTACTTAGTGTTTTTCTTCCGCTTGTACTCTGTGGTGTTTTGTTTACTTTAATAAAGGAAATGCCTTTCCAGTTATCAAGATTTACGCATTTGGTGCTAGTCGCCAGCCCCTGGCCTATGGAAGGCGGGCTTGGGGTAGTCACGGCATGGGCCCCGAGGACGGGTCGTGACAATCAGGGTGTCAACTTGTTCTCCAAAAGTGACTGATATTGATCCCACATTGGTAAGATCTTTTTAAATTTGTCTCATGGTATTGTGAAGTAATTAAAACATTAACATAGAGCAATAAAATACAATAGTTTTACTTGGTTCACCACTAAGGGCTTGTCCAAGGATCAGACACTGACAATGTGTTCGTAATACAACAATCAACTAATCTTCACTAGATGTGAAATAAAGATGTTTTGAAATAGTCACTCTATGCCAAGAGCACATCCTTTAAATGTTTTTAGGGATATCATACTATGTCCCTCATATCACTTCCATCAAATCCCCCTATTTCATTGTTTTGAGAGAAGTCTAAATCAATTTATCGACTTGAAGGTCGCGTTAATGGTTTGGTATTAAAGTATTTATCCCTGAATTAGGACGAGACTATGATTGAAACATAGACCTAAGATGATGAAATTTGAAATCCATTTCCACCTAAATCTGATTTTCAATACTGCCTTTCATAAATCTCCTTCATGAAGATCATTTCCTTCATGAATCTCCCTTCCTTCGCAGAACAAACTGCCTTCGTGAAGCACCCTTGCCTTCACAGAACAAACTCATTTGTGAAGATCACAGAGTCAATACAGAATATCCTATCACCGTGAAGATAATTTTACTCATAATAATTGGCATCATTCAAGACTAATCAACTCTTTCATTGATGATCAAACTCTCTTAGAAACCTATATTCATAGAGCTCACATAGCTTCATGAAATCAAAGAGATTCCAGATTTTCCTTGAGATTTTTTTTGTTTGAAGCACAAATGGGTATCCTTATATATATAGTCTCAGAATTCATGATGATCAACTACCTACATCACTATTTCCATATCTACAAAAAATATCATCATGGCGCTCCTCCCTTAGTGATTCTCCACCAAAATTTAATGTAGTAACATAGCTCACCGTTAACACATTGCGTAGTCGCGATGCTCTTGTTCTCATATTTGTGAAGATCACCATCTCCATTCATGATGCCCCACATATTTTCATTCCTAAACCCATTATTTGTGAAACTCATGATTTTACCATTCTCATGAAGTGTTTATTCTTGGAAACACCCCTTCATAATGCTAGCCTCTTCCTCTGTATTTTTAGCCCAATAATTTGGAAAACATTGGGAAAGGACGCCACCTTAAATACTGTATTAATCTTGTACTATAAGATCTCTTTAATAGAAAAATCCCCAATCTTCCATGGGAGGATTTACAACAAACACAAAACATAATCCATTTATAGAAAAGAATAGCCCCGGTTTCAGCACCCAAAATCTACTCACATCAGGTTGGGAATCCCATTTGGGTAGCCATTACATTGTGCATCACATTGGTTGTTGACTCAGTTTCTCCTATTTCCATCCATTTGGCTTGAAAAGTGGGAAAATTAGTTACGAGTATTTTTAAACTATTAAACATAAAAATGGGAAACCATGAACATTAACATGAAAACTCATAAATGATATTTATTATGTAAGACATAAAATTATAGGTTTTAATATATGTTTTCAATTATTTATTTTCTAACATAAATTATTATAGGTATTTTTGGTTCCCTTAATAATTGTTAATAAGGATATTGTGAATTTACCAAAGCATATACATTGGGAGTGTCAAAATAGGTGTTAATAAAATCCATTTTTCATTTACCAGGTGATGAGTGAGTTCAGATCAATGTGCACTTTTGAGGTTATTATGCCTCGATACCTCTATTACAGAACCACATCCACTTATAGTATCTAGATAGGGATGTAGTTTCTTTGAACCCACTTAATATATAATTTAGTAAAATTTAGGGCTGTTTTACTATTTTAATTTTTACCTTAACGAATTTTACTATATTTTTAAAATCTTAATCCCAAAAATAATCATACTTTGATCTAATACAAACTTTGAAAACCCATATTTTAATACACTTTATTTCTTATTTTATTATATAAAGGTACACATAAAAAAATCCCAAAATAATTTTAAGCATAGTTTATTTTCAAAATTAGGTATATAAAACATAAAAATGAAACATGGATACAAAATAATTACTATACTTCCATAACATGCTTATAAAATTCCATCATTCTTCTAAAACTACATGGTATAACCTAGGGACATACATAAGAAAGAGGTGATATATAAATCCAGAAAATGGAATAAAAAAGAATAGAATAAGGTAATGTAGTACATATCATCCATGGGGAATATCAAGGTAACATAATAGGGGTGATAATCACAATATTGAACAATGAGGCCGTCATAACATGATAACATAAAGGTACTATTGGAATATGGATGCAACATTAAAAATGACATCACAAAAAAATTTCATGGATAACTAGAAAGACATAATAACATGGTAGAAAAAGTCCCATAATGGATTAGGTTTACTCCCTAATCCCATTTATTTCATCTTTATGGATTAAACCATTACCCAATGAATTGGATCACTATCAAGGTGCACCCATCATAATATGTACATGATCATGTGTGTCACATAGATCATTCAACAAAAGGAAAAATTTCATAAAATTTATTCGAATTATTAAATAGTGTGGGTTAAATACTTAGAATTATCAGATAATAATCTTGAGTTGAAATGGGATCAGGTATTCAATACGTTAATGTTTATCATGGAAAATCACATGATAATTGAAGCAGTATAATATGGGTACTAGAAGGCTCATGGGAGGGATTAATGAGAGTAGAAGGGGTATCTAATCACTTGGAAATAATAAGTTTAGTAAGAGTGATGTATGAGAACATATCCCAGCATAAAAACATGGAAAACAAAAGGCATGAAATTGAAGTGGTTCTTGAATAAATAGGAGAAGGAGAAGATCATTTTCCTTGAGAGGGTGTTTCCAAAAGATAGGTAGGAGCTTATTATTAGTTTGGGGACACATTGGGATGGACATAGAGTGGGAAGGGGAGAGTAATTTTCTGATCTTAGGGTTTTGAGTAAATATTAATGGGAGTTTTGGTGGGTTTTTATAAAAAAAGAGAGGATGATTATTTATTATTTTCAAAATATAATTTTTGGACTACATATGATAAAGTAATCAAAACCACAAGCCATAACATGGGTTTTCCATTGGTTTCTACTAAAGTGGAGTTTTATTCATTATTTTTTATTTTTAATTACCCAATGGGTCAAACCAATACAGTTTGTGATGTGGAATTAAGTAATGTTTATGAATAATTGATTTAAAAACCATAAAATATAATATTGGTATTGGAGGAATCATTAAGGGTTTATAAAATTAATCAAATAATTTACTAATTTCATTATTTTAATGGATAAACATTTATTGTATCTTGGGAACCTTTTATGGAATATATGTTTTCACTTTTGGGTCATTATAATGTCATAATACATACCGTATATTTATATTGTATTTAATTCTTACAAAAAATTTGACTATCTCAAAAAATTATAAAAAATTAACCATTGGATAATTTTGACATGGTGAATCAAAAAATAATATTTATTTTATAAAAATATCTATAAATATTATAAATTACACTTTTCAATCAAAATTCACATTTATTAAAAGTACTTTTCTTTTAACAATAATAGTTTAATGACCCTTATAAAAATTATTTTTAACTTCATAAAATTATTTTTTCATTTATATTGAATAAATAATATATAATAATAATATTTTATTAAAATATTAGTCATTTAAAAAATTATTAGATTATTCAAAAACAGTGCTTTGGTTGAATCTATATATTATTCCCAAAAATAATATTTGTGTTTCATCGCAACAAATTTTATTTTTTTAATGAAACCTATTCTTTAATAATTATAAAGTAATAATAAAATGCTAAATATGATAATTATTATATTAAAAATAAATGTATGAAAATTCATACTGTTAGGGTCTAGATACATATCCCTTTATTACACCATAGAACTCCCTAAGGGTATGGTTTGTGAATGCGATATTTTCTTAGGGTTGTTTGAAATACATAGTTTGGGTCTTAATCTCGATGAGATTGAACTTCTCCCATAAATAGTTTCTATCATGATTTAGTTTCTAAAACTTTTTTTTGTGATTATTTAATGTAAAATCCTAATGATTTTATCTCCATGAGATTCTCTTATAAATGGGATTCATAAGGTATGATCCTACTAGTTGAGGCCATCACTTATTTCATCTATACCAATTAGAATTTATCATAAATGTTAGTATATTAATCATATAATCATTGTAAAATGGTTATATTATAAAAGGTGATGATTCTTAACGGTATTTTAAATTTATGAGACTATATAAAAATCCAAAATAACCAATGTGGTGCATGTGTTTTCCATAAACACATTACATAGTAGGGAATTTAATTTAATCATAAAAGAAACTTCATTTAAAAAACTTTTGGGTCAATAAATTTTTGATATGGTATGTTTTTTGTGTATTAAATTGATTATTCAACATTTTAGGAATGAATTGGATATGTAATGAATGGTGGGTCCTATAATTATATAGACCCTTTATGCATCAACAAGTCTCATGAGACAAGCCAGTTGGACAAACTTATTCAAACGGTTTTCTAGTATAGAATTACCCATAGTTTAAACTATCATGGATCAAGGCCTCAATAGAAATGATATAATTATATCTAAGATCATGATGTCCAATATTATACATTCAATTCATTGAAAATTAAATTATTATAATCCATGAGATTATTTAATATATATTATCCTTGGATACATTTTATGCTTAAGTTATTGGTTAAATGACAAAGGTTTTTAATTATTTACCATTCTATATTTATTATTTCTTATTTAATCTTGATATATTCCATTTTACATAACTATTTATGATAATTTGAGCTAACCCTAATTTTTTTACTTTCTCCAAGATATGATAAATGAATTTTTGAATGAGTTAAAGGATGTATAATATTTATATTCACTATATTTTTATATTTTAATTTGAACATAAAATGGGAACAATGTTTATATATGATTCTTCAATAATAATAAACTATTAACTCATTTGATATGTGATCTATTGTATCTATTTCCAATGTAATAAAATAGGCACCGAATATGTGTTTCTGGATTTGGGGTTGTTTTAGTTAGTATTAGAGAAATTTTAGTAAAAACCTTGAAAAGTAGATTTAGGAAAGCATAAATTTGGAAACATAACCCTACGAAATTTTTTGAGGATACGTATAACTTTATAAAATATCATAAAATTATTGGTAATATGGAGATTATGTGGCTTTCCTAGAAATATATCCTTGTTTCGAAACTACCAGTTGATGTGGTTTTTGCATAAATGAATCTTAGGATAATAACTTTTATAATAGTTCGTTGAGTATATCTAGACCATCATTATGGTGCAAGGTTAATGGGAAATTACTGTTCAATTAGTTTGAAACTATATGGGAATATGACTGGGTTAATTCAAATTTTATTTAAAAACCATTTATAAATATTAGAAAATATTTTTATGATTTAAAGATATTTCCAAAAAACAATGTTTATGATTCAGGGATTAACAATGCATAAATATTTTAATTTATGTTAAGTGTTTCATCATATTTATATTTATATATTATGATTTAAAATTCATTATTTTATGATATAATCTAGTAAATACCCTGAAAAGGTAAAACATCAATGTATAATAAGAGAACAAAGCAATTTATATCATGTGAAATTTTTTTAATGGAACATACTATAAAATTCATGATAGGAATACGAGTTTTTTATAAGTGTAGGGAAAATGTTCATTTGGATAAAAAACTAAAGGGGAAAAAATAAAACAAAACTATCTAGTTATTTAATTATATATAAATGGGGAATTATTCATAGTAATATCCCAAGTGTTATGGATCCTACCATAAAAGAAGAAAAGGGGAGAAGTCCAAGTTTATGTAATCTCAGCATCTGAGATTGAAGCTCCTAAGGATGTGGTGGCATGCACTTTAATCATAACCTCAAATTTTTCCAATGCATTATTTGATTATGTATCTTTACACTCTATTGCTTATTCTATATTTTATAATAAAACTAGATATTTCTCTAGTACCTTAATAAGGGAGTTTTCCATAAAAACTCATAGAAAATATATCACTATAATAATGATGTGTTAGTTAGTTCCCATTATGAGATATAAACATGCCCTGTTTGTAAAATTTATTAATATTCATGTGGCTAAATTTTATATAATCTTTGGTATGGATTGGATTTCAAATAGAATCAGAAAATCAATATAAAAGGGATGTAAATTATGATTTTTATGGAGATATGAAATTGATTATATTTATAGGGGAGACATCATAATCTGGGTCATGTTTAGATCTACCACCATCAGCTCTTTAGAATGAGATTCTTAGGAAAGATAAGCATAAAAATTTATGGATGGAAAAGGTAATACTCAAATTGAGAATGTAACTACTATATAATAATAGATTGGTGTATTTATTGAGGAATCACTTGGACATCCACCTGAGTGTGAAGTTGATATTTCCATGGATTTAATCCCTTTGCAATACCTATATCAAAGACTCCCTGTAGAGTGACCACAATGGAATTAGTGGAGTTAAAGAAACAACCATAGGATTTGTGTAACATGAGATTTATAAGAACAAGTGTTTCACTTTGGGAAGCCCCAATTATTTTCATAATAATGTAATATGGTTGTATGAGTTTTTTCATTGATTATAGTTAAATCAATGCTATTACTATAAAGAAAAATTATCCACTACCTCACATTGATGACTTTTTTGATCAACTCCATAGAGGTCAATATTTTTCAAATATTTAAAATCATTCCTGGGTATCAACAATTTATTATAAATAAGGAAGATATTCCATGAAAACATTTCTTATTAGGTATGGACATTATGAATTTACAATAATTATGTTTGGGTCAACAAAATCACCCCATATTTTTATAGATTTAATGAATGAAGTAATCAAGGAATAACTTGATAGTTTTGTTGATCTATTCATTGATTATATATTTGTATATTATAAAACCTATGAGGACAATTAGAATCACTTTTAGATCATTATTGAGACTCTTCAAGGAGAATAATTATATTGGATGTTTATAAAGTGGTAATTATAGACTTAGAATTTTCTTTTCTTGGTCATATTGTATCCAATGATGGAATCCCAGTTGATACTATGAATACATAACCAATCAAATAATGGTCTATACCAAAAAATAGTTGACGTATGTAGTTGCATTGGTTTGGAAAGTAACTATTAGCGATATGTTAAATTTTTTTCCCAATTAGATATCCAGTTAACCAAGATTACACATAAATAGAAAATGTTTGCATAAACAAAGGAATGTGAAAAATATTTTCAATAATTAATGATGAGATTTTTCAATGCAAAAATTTTCTATCTACTATATGAATATGTTGGATTTGGGATATATAATGATGCATCAGAGAAGGTACTTGGTTGTTTCCTTATGAAAAATGATAAAGTTACTTTATATGAATCAAGGTAGTTAAATACTTGTGAATATATCTTTATAAATATTGATCATCAGTTGAAAGTTGTAAACATTAATTTGACTATATGTAAAATTATCTCAATAGAAAAATATGTGAGAAATACATATATTATAAGAGTATGAAATATATATTTTCCTATAAGGAAACTAAAATGAGGTAAAAAAGGTGGGTCGATCTACTAAAGTATTATTATTTCTCAATACAATACCTCCCAAGGAAGGAAAATAAGGTATAAGATGCATTGAGTAAGATAGATCATGAAATTATGACCAAAATGAGGTTTGACAATGATCATATGTTCAAGGATTATTAAAGATGGATATTAGAATTTTTCTAGAAGGGGAAACATCAGTCATTTTTTAAGTGATTTTTAAACCATATTTATTAGAAAATTTAAATATTTCTCATCCAAATTCTGAGAATTTTTAAAATAAAATTACAACCACGAATGATAGGGAATTCGAAAAATTCGTTTATAGAGACAATGTTATGTAATTGGGAAAGAGGCAATGTGTTTCACATTTACTAAACCTAAAAATGAAATTTTTGGACCATTATCATACTATAATTTCTCTATACACCCTAGAAGAACCAAGATGTATAGGTATTTGAAGAATATTTTTGGTAGGATAATATAATGTGAAAAAAGAGCTGATTATGTATCAAGATGCTTAGTTTTTTAATAGGTAATGGAAGAGAGAAAACATAATATAGGAGTCATAAAACATATACCTACTCATTTGTGGAAATGAGATGAAATTACAATTAACTTTATCATAGTATTACCAAATAACCCTAGAAACAATGAGGCAATATAGATTATTGTTGATTGCATTACCAAAACTGTACATTTCCTCACTATAAGAGGAGATTTACCTCTTGGACACCTTGGAAAACTATATATTAATGAAGTTTTAATACTTAATGGCACAACTCATTCAATTTTTTGACTAGGATCCACAAGTTATATTTAAATTTTGGAAAAGTCTTTATAAAGCTCTTGATACTCTACTTGATTTGAGCACTTCCAATCATCCTCAAACTGAAGGACAATCCAAAAATACCATTAAAGCATTATAATACATGTTTAGATCATTCTAAATTGACTTTAAAAGTATATGGGACTATTATTTACCGTTTTTATAGTATTTATATATTGTTATCTACCATTTAATTATTCAAATGGTGATATATGAAGAATTATATGGAAAGAGATAACATACTCCAACTTGTTGGGTTGAAGTTGGTTAAAGGAAGATTATAGGCTTAAAACATGATAAGGATAATATGAAAAAGTTAGAGAAAATCAAGAATCATATTAAATAATCCCAATTTAAACAAAATATCCATGTAAATTACCAAAGGAAATATTTGTAATTTCTAGTGGGAGATCATGTTTTCTTGAGATTATCTCTTTGAAAGGGTGTTATAAGGTTCAGTATGAAAGAAAAAATGAGCCCCAAGTACATCAAAACTTTTTAAATTCTATAAATAATTGTATATATGGAAAAAATTTGGGAATTACACCAATCATATCCAAATTACATTATGTTTTACATATATTATTTTTTAAGAAGTACATCCCACACCCAACACATGTGCTCACCTCTAATGAAATAAAATTGGAACATGATCTATTTTAATATGAAAATACAATCTAGATTCTTGACTCTAGAGAATAAGTGTTGAGAAAAAGATTAATTTACTTGTAAATACACTTTTGAGAAATCATAAAATAGATGAATCAATGTGGGAACCTAAGGATGTTATGATGAAGAAACACACTCATTTGATGAGAATGTTATATCCACAAAAATTTCAAGGATAAAATTTTTGAAGGATGGAAAAATAAAACACCAATGATTTAAATATATTAAGGGAAAATTATATTTTAATAAAACTATAATACATTTAATATTTTAATATTTCATGACACAAAAATTCTAATTTTATAGGATTAATATCTATTTTGAACTTACTTGGTGAAATAAGCCCAAAATTAGTTTTTTTTTGGAAATTTCCATTAGAAATAAGATTTATGAATAATTGAAATTTTAATATTAAAATATTAATAATTTTATTTATAAATCACGTGTTATAATATTTATAATTAACCACATATTTACAATCACTTTGATATAAATAAATATAATATCATTTATAGGTAAAATTGGATATTTTTCATAATTATTTTTTAAATATATAACATCATTCCATTTTAATTAATTAAAATAACATTTAATAAACAATTCTTTAAATCAAATATATATATTATATATCTATTTATATAAATTTAAATCCATATAATGATGATTAATATTCATATAGTCAATATAAGACTATCTTATGCTTGAAAAATTCATTTCTTGAAAAATCATTTTCATCATGTTTTTCGGGTATATTTTTAAATAAAATTCTACCACATATATGAATTGAGTTAAAAAATTTATATTCTATATTTATAATAACCATAATTAATATTTGTAAATAAGTTAAGATTTATTTTTTCATAATCAATAGTAAAATATGCAAAACTTTATTACCATGGTTAAGGTCTAAATGATTTTATTAAAGGGGGATCTAAAAAGATAAAGGTTAAAATGACTTAATACTTTCTTAAACCTAATATTTTCGATTTATTTTTAACTTAAACGTATAACCTTATAATATGATTCATTTTTAGCCATTTTTCTATAAAGTGACTTAATAAAATTTTAAATCTTTGAAAATTAAAATTGTGTCACTCCCCTCAATTATAAAATGGAACCTACTCCCCTAAATTATTCACAAATATTGAGCCATTTAGATTTACCAAAATATAAAACAATCTCTCCCCAAAATCCTTATATTTATTTTGGGTTTTGGTCTTCCTAAAAGGACATACCTAGGGTGTTGAGGAATAGATCCAAAGAAGGTTTCTCTAAGAGAAGGTAATCGTCTAAACGAATCACTTGATTTTTTTAATTCTTCTTTTACCACATTTAGTTATTTCCAATAAATTTCAATATAATAAAAAAATATACCCAATATATTAATAAGTTATTATGTTTATTTCATAAAATTTATCTATCTTGTTCTCCATCAAATGGGAAGCAAAACAATCGTTCATGTGTACGACGAACTACCGCCTATTGAATTGATGTAATTTATTTTACATCACCTCATCACAAGGATGGTAATAATTATTGAACTAATAAATATATATGATTATTATGATATATTATTGATTTAATTAATTTAATATATCATCCACTTATAAACCCTTTCATCCATTTAAAAATGTTAATGTCGCTTGTGTGTACGTATGTCTTACCATCTCCATAAAGAGACACAATTCATTTTATATATCCACCTTTCAAGAATTATTATAAAAATTTATCTAATAAATAAATATGATATTCAGAAAATAAATATAATTTTGAATATGATTAAACTGTAACATATATTCAAGAACTAGAAGATTTTAATTGAAACATACATGAGAAAACTAAGCAGTTAACACCCTAGACAAATAAATAAAATAAAATATTATTAATGAATGGGTGAAAAGATTTTATACTAGGATCATATATGATATTAAAATTATGAATATGGTTCTAGAATAAATAAATAAAAAGTTTTAAAACATTATATATTAAGTTAAATTTCATTCAACCAAGTGTAAGTATAGAGGTAAGAGATTCCATCTCAATTCCCCTCCATTGATACATATTTAGTATTATGATTGTATTAAATTTTTTTGTAGTGTATATACTACCCCTTTAATTTATTTAAAATGAATTTATATTTATTTATAATGATTAATTTTTCAATTAATGTTTACTATTTTAATGGGTTTCAATTTAAAATTTAAAAAATAGTTCAAAATTTATTTTACAATCTCATTTTTTTAGGATTGCCTTTATTTTCATTAAAGGAATATTATAATAAATCATTTATATAATTCATATATTTTCTTACACTATACCATTAAAGGAATATTTATTTTATGTTTCCAATGTAAAATCGGAAGCATGTTTGTTTCTGGTTTTTCGATGCTACTAAAATATTTGATCCCTTGGGATGTGATCTCTTATATACAGTTCTAATGAAATAATGTAGAAACTATGTCTGGGTTACTATAGTTGGGGTTTTTATAGGATTGGTGGATGGACTAGTTACCACCCATGAGTATTGGGACTATCATTTCAATCATGTGTGTGTGAAATGGGTATGCCATGTGTAATAAATGGATAAACTATTTATTATTTTATGTTACATTATATTAATTGATAAATTGTTTTTATATTTCTCTATTTTATTTTAAATTATACTTTTAATTGTGAGATAACCTGTTCTTATCCAACTGGCATGAGTTGGGAAGTCTCTTGGGGACTTCATAATTAGTATGTTTACTCATTCCCTACATATTAACATTATTGAATATAAAGATATTATTATTTATGACATAGGTAAATGAAAATTAACTTATTTATCTAGTGGGTCATTATGATGTTACTTTCTATGTATGGTGTTTTTATCTTGGAGTTCTTATGTGGAGTGGTTAGAGTGATGCCGCATTAGTGTTATAACATCATGATGCTTTTTAGATTATGGTTATATGTCTTGTTTTGTTTTGTGATACTATTATGATATTGTTTGTTATTGGTATTTAATTTTATTTGTATTGTTTATATTTCATTGACCATAGTTGTTTTTATTTCTTCTATACTATTTGTGTTTTTAGGGAAACTTTTCACCCCAACAATTTATAAATTCACTCTGAAAATATTTCTATCCTTTGGTGTCCAAGGGATATCACTAAAGATTAGTGGAACCTAGGATATTTCCAATCTAGTGGTTAGGGTTAAGATGTTACACACCGAAATTCACTAAAATTTACTTTCACTATAAATATATATCTCACTGACAGTTAAAATGGGATTCCGAAATATATTACTAGGATTGGTACCTTTTTAAAAAAAATAACTAATAAGTAATGTGAAAAACAATCATTTTATGTTTCTAATATCAATTTTCAAATTTTTTAAAAGTATGGGGACAAAGCCTCATTTATTATTAAAGGAAAGAAAAAATTTCTTTAACTAGGTAGAGGGAGACCCATTACATAGCTCGAAGGCCCACTGGGCATTTAGCCCATTACATGGCCCGTAGGCCCAATTTTTTGGACCATGGCCCATTCTGTGAATAGTACTACTACAGTACCTACAATGCTACAATACCGCACAGTACCCACTGGTACTGCATTACCCTACACCTCTACAGTTACCTTCCATCACTACAGTGTCCATCATTGCTACAGTTCCCCCGCTGCTATAGTACGATACAGTCTTCTACATTACCTGCGCCCAATGGGTTTTGAACCCCCATTTTTCATATAGGATTAAGGGGTGTTTACCACTAAGAAGAAAAATGAAAATCACAATGATCTAAATGTGATTTTTTTCACAAATAAAATTTAATATGTTTAATTATTTAAGTTATATTTCTAAAAAATATCAGATTATTGTAATTATAATAGATGTGTTGAATAACAGGGGCCCTAATTTTACTTTTTTTTTTGGGGTTTTGTGGAAATCTCATATACCTAAAATGCTTAGAGATAAAAAGAAAAATGCATCCAAGATTTTCCCAAAGATTAATTGAATATATCCAATGAAATAGAGTCATAACCCTTAGTTCAAGTCTCTATTAATTTAATTCAACTTACATGATCACTAAAAAACTAAAACATTAATCAAAAGATTATTTAATCATTTTATAATCTATAAGAGATTAAATATCAAATCTTATCTAATATATTTGTCAATAAAAATTGTTTATTATAAACTCCTAAACAAATAGAAATAGATAGAAAATAATTTAGGGGAGGGTTAGGGGAGATATATTGAGATAAACGAGGGATATATTGAGATAGATAGATTTATGATATAAGAGTTACCAAAATAATTTTCACAATTATTATAATACTATATTAATTTTATATCATAGTCCATTTAATTAGAGAGGATCAAAAGACAAAATTTGTTTTGAAGCATTATAGAATGAGGAAGTTTAATGGTATATTTTTTTATATACTACCCACCAATTATCCGCCCCCAATCAAATTCTGTTTCCTTCAACATTTTTTTATATATACAACCCATTTCATGATTATTTAAATTTTTTTAATAATTCATTGAAAAATTTAGTGTATAAAATAGAAATAAACATAGGTAATATATCATAATACATATAATTACCCAATTAATTCAATATGATTATGGATGTACTATATAATATGAACTATAGTAAAATGAATTTCAACAATCTTGATCATGGGAAATAACTCCATAAATATCCCAATTTCTCTGAAGTGTCAAAAAAAATCATATTTGACATTAGGTCACATCACATGTAATAAGTTATGGGATTGTATATAAACTAATTTGGATATAAATATATCATATCATTACTTATCTATTTCTTCTGACAATTTTTTATATAAAATAAAACATCATTCACATATCTTTATATTTGACCATGTGTACCTTTGTAATATTATGAACTGATAATCGACAATAGTAAAGAAAAGTGAAATTTGATAATATATCAATGTTTCTCTGGTAAAAAAGGGTTCATTACATTATCTAACCTTATTGAAACCAAACTTAGGTGGATGGAAAGATCTTAAGTACCACCCAATCCCATTTCTAAAAGCATTGGGGGTGACTAATATTTAGAGGGAACACAGATGATTATAGGAGTTATTGTACATATATAAAATATATTAGTAACAATCATATCCACTAATAAGAGAAAATATATGAAAAATATAAAATAGATATATATAACACATCATAAATGCATATATGAATGAAATGATAAACCCATAATCTTGTAGTTAGCATAAATGAACCCAAATTAAAAATATTGAAATATAATTTAGAAATGAAAATTAAAGACCAAAAGAACTTAAAAAACATACACCACTATATAAAAATGAACATTAACTCCTGGAAAACACTAAGTAATGCATCTAATAGATATAATCCACCATGATTACATATAGAGTATAAATATTTTTCAAAACAATGATTATATCACTACACAAGTTCCTATGTAGGGGAATGCTTAACAATATCTAGTAGGAAAATTTAATTAATGAAAAATATTGAAGTAAAAATTCATGTTTACAAAAGAATAATGTTTTGAAATATATAATATAATTTTTTCCTTGATACACAAAACTATGAAAGTTCATCCCAATCTTATTATTTAAATAAAAAAATATAATTTTTATAATACCCATACCCAAGTCTTACAACATAAAGTGCTCCCCAAGTAACCTAATCAAAGTGTTATAATTCACTCTTAATGAGGATATAAAATAAAAATAAACCCTTATACATGAGGATAATTATCACATTAAAGAAACAAATGATCATTCCTTGACCTTTGATCAATATAACCTTACCGATCACTATACCAATAAAAATAGTATGTACTATAAGGGACACAAATACATAAGACTACAACCCATTGAGGATAATATATTTTGGTGGGACACTAAATTACATACATTAAACAGAACCTATCTTATAGTCATATAATCTGAATACATTTAATCATTCATTGAAAATCGTAGTTGAGGGAAATAAATAAGAATAAGTAATATATCATCCAATATGTAATACCCTAAATAATAAAATATGATTATAAATATACAATAAAATTTTGACTATATTTACAATTATTTTAATAGTGATTATTTTAGAGGATAATTCCACCAATCTTCAACATTAATTGGAGATTCATATATTTTATTCCTACCTTGTTTTATATCATATCACATATAATAATTTATGAGATCATATACAAACTAATTTGGTTATAAATATATCTTGTATGATATTAAAAAAGTTTTAATTTTTTTTACCAAAAATAAATCGTCATTCAGATAACCTTATGTAAGACCATGGGGTCCTTTATAGAATTATGAATTTATAATCCATAAATATTTGAAAAAGATAAATTTTATAAAACATCAATTATAAAATATTTATAAAGGGTTATTGACATGGGCTTAATATACTAGAATGTCACTTGGGTTGATAACAAGATCTACAATTCCACTACATGACCATCTATAAAATAAAGTGGTTGGTGATTAATACTAATAATTAATATACATAAATATGGTGGCATTTTACCTATATAACCTTTATTGACAATAATAATTTTTACTAAGATTGGAAAATGCATGAAAAATCATAAATAAAACTATGCAACACATTATAATTACTTGTATAAATGTAATGTTAAAACTATAATAATTTAGTGAACATAAATCAACCCAAATTAACAATATATAAATATAATTTTCCAATGATAATGAATGCCTAAATTACTTATGCAAACATACACTATTATAGAACACCAAACATTGATTTTTGGAAATAACCAAGAACTACATCTACCAACTCCATACCACCAGGATTACCTCTAAAATACATATCATTTACTTAACCATGATAATGTAACCACACAATTTCATATATACGGTAATGTATAACAATTCCAGATAAAAATTTTATTTAATAAAAAATATTAATTTTTAAATTCATGTATATATAATATTAATGTTGTGAAATAAATAATATATATTTTATAACTCACCATTCAAAATTATCCAAGTTAAACCTAATATTATGAAATAATTAAAAAATATATATTTATCAAGAGAACCATACCCAATGTTTACCAAAACCAATGATGCACAAAAAAACTGATATAAAGTTTTATAATTCTCACCAAATAATATACCAAAATGAAACCAAACCCTTAGAATTGATGAGAATCAACTTATTAGAGAAACAAATTAACATGACTTGGCCTTAGGGGATAGAACCTTATTTACCAACACACCAATGAAACAATTTTTGTATTATAGGGTGTAAAAATACAAATCACCATACACCACTGATGATATTATAATTTTTAGGGATTCCAAAATCAATAAATCAAGATAATCCTATCTTATGGCCATTAAGATTCCCACCCCTTGGTTTGGTTCAAGAAAATCAAAATAAATATATGGTATTTATATGGAGGTATCTCATTTAAATTCTATATAATTTTTGAAACCACAAGATACCCCATGTTCTCATGTTAAGAATATTTTTAATATCAAGTAAGTGACCTAAGGGAAAACCCCTTATAATACCCCTTAACTTTGTTAAAACTGCATACCTAAATAGAATATATGAAGAATAACATCACCATATAATCACATTATCTATATTTTCCAATATTTTATATTTTAAAAAATATTTGTTACCCCATTGGTCCTTCTAAGTATTTCATTAAATTGTTAGTCATTTTATTAGAAGTATCTCGATAATAGTCCCAATTTTTTATTAGGTCTAAATTAATTATTAAAAAATTCATAAATTATATAGATTCATATGATATTTGGGATCATATAAATAGGTTATTACATTAAAAATAAGGAAATATTGGGTTTTAGTGGTACTTTTGTGTGTTATACACACTATCACATTCCATTTAGATGTTATGGAAAACCAGGGGCACCACATGGCCCAGTCATATGACACACCCTATTCCACAGAAATGCATGGGGAATAGATCTATGGTAAAATAGAGTGACTTTAAAAAAACCTTGACCATGAAACATTTAATGATAGGTGAGATACTAAAATGCTGTTATGTGATTCAAAACCGAAACATTCATTAGAATAAGTTTGGGGTCATGACACATGATGAAATATAATCACCTTATATCAACCCCTATGCATGAAGTATGCATAATTTGTTTTCTAACCAGTGATATAAAGATGGATCTATAATAGTTTCATATTACATTAAATAAGTTTATAATTTATGGAAAATCTAAATCATCCCAATTAAACAGCCAAATTCCCCATGAATAACAACATTACACAAGTGATCGGGTGAACATAAATCAAATTCATAGATAATCCAAAAGTGGTGGTATATTATCCTTATTTTAATAGTGAAGAGAGTTAATGTATCTATTATTTTGTATAGATATCCAAAAAACACTTTTTATCCCATTGGTCATACCTCATTTCTTTTAATATCATTAGTGTTTCTAGTTCTAGTACTATTGGAATCCCAGAGACCAGATGAAAATGGTTTGTGGTTAGATTTATCAAAATACCACATTTCTCTATAAACTCATAGTGGTCATCTATTTACAAAATTTTCATTTTCTTCCTCATATAATGGAAACCTCACATACTAGTATATTAGATTTATGATCATATTAATATTTTCACAATAAGTATAGCTCTTTATAAATCAATGTTTTACATGTTCATGAATATTTTGAAGGAAAAAATATATTTTCATCATCTCTTATGATACATTATAGGATAATTTATATATGGGATATATAAAAACCCATGATTATAGGTTGTAATATAGTTTTATAGATTCGTACAATATATACAACAAACAATAACATCCGCTTATTGGTATTGAATTATTTATATATTCATATATGATATACACATATCACTATTATTAATATTAAAGTATTTTATTATACTAAAAACCATTAAGAAATATACCCAAGAGTTGTTCTGGATACATCACTCTCATTTTGAGCTTATTTTATGAAATTCATTATTTTAGATATTCAAATTTATGAAATACAAAATTTTCACAGCATTTTTATTCATTACGAAAATATGAGTAATATTTTAGGGGTTGTATTTAAAGAAACAATTATTTAAACCATTTGGATTTATTTATTATAAATCTTGAGAAATTTTAATTTTCACTCAAATAAAAAAAATATAATTAAAATTTTATAGGTAATATATATCACTTTTTTATATATAATAATGCCATATATGTTATTAAGTTAAATTTTTTTACCCTTATAATATAAATTATTGTTAGTTACTATATTTTTATATTATATAGTGCTATTATTTGTTTCATATAATTTTATAAATAATGTTTTTCCATGTTAAAATTATGGGAAAAAATAAAATGATAATACTAGAACGTACTTTGAAAAAGGTAAAAATATGAGAATAATTATATATGAAACTGAGAGATGGGATGTGATATAAGATAATTGTTTTATTATATTAAATAATATATAATTATGAGTCAATAATTTCAAATGTGATAGAAGTAAATACACTGATACATACTGTGATACAAAGGGAAATTTTGTTTGATTCATTTTATGGAATCATTATAATTAATATTATAAAACATAGGAGCCATATTCCATGGAAAATTAAAAGAATGATTTGAAATATTAAAATCAGTTAGGATTTAATTTTGAATTGTTTTTATGATTGAGATATATAAATAACGAACAAAGAAGATCGTGATTAGAATAGGAAATTTGATGCATGATTTTATATGGCTTTCTATTACCCCTATGATTTTTATTCACTTGTGTTCCTTTTATTCTTGTGGTTACTAATCTTAATTATTTTTACCATGTTTTTTAACAATAATATTTATGATATATATATATATATATAATATTTATAAAAAATTTATTATACCTCGATTTAGAAGGTACTAAGTATAGTTGTGCCTATACTTAACAAAACATAGTGCCTTTCTAGTGTTGTGCCTCTAGGTGTGAAAAATATATTGTTGTTGTTACTGTATTTTACCTCCCTCTAAAATTCATTTTACAGATATAAAATATATATTCAACGAGTTATATGTAAATAATATATTATAATAAGGTTGACCAAATTATAAAGACTATAAAATTACCTATTTATTTTATAGATTATTATTTATTTTTATCATATTTGTTATATTTAAACCATTTATTCACTCCTTATACAACTTAATGTCTCAAAATATTAACAAAAATTAGTATAAGATTCTAGAAACTATAAGGTTTTTATTGAAATTTAACCTATTTAAAGAGAGGATCAATACAAAATGATTTTTCATGCGATAATTGATGATAATATACTCTCGAGATGTAAATTAATTGATTATTTGGATTATTATAAAAAGAAAATTAATTTGGAATATTACATGATGAATCTTTTCATCCCAAGACAATCTATCATGATAAAACCATATAAATTTACCAACTGTTATCTCGATCCATTTATGTATGTATAAGATACTATATATGAATTGAAATATAGTGTTATAAATACTCTATTTTCTATATGATAGAAAATATTTTTGTATATGTGTTTTCTGGTTTGAAAACTCAACATTTTAGAATGTATTTTATTTTAAATAATAAAATGTTCAAAAACTTATGTTATACACAAAAAAAAAATGATCTTAAACACATTATATTAACATTATTTATAATTTTATAAGAATAATATAACTTCTCATAAATAAAAATAGAGAGACCAATTAAAAATACTGACATTTAGAATGTATTTTATTTTAAATAATAAAATTTCCAATAGATTTTGTTACACACAACACCAAACAAAATGATCTTCAACACATTATATAAGCATTATTAAAAAATTTGTAAGAATAATATAACTTCTCCTAATTGATAATTTGTATTATTCTAACTAGAAAATTCATTTTGAGTCTTACATGATTAATCTTTTCATCCTAAGATAGTTTATCATGATAAAACAATATAAATTTACCAACTGTGGTATTGATCCATTTGTAGATGTATAAGATACAAGATATGAATTAAACTGTCATGTTATGAATACGATATTTTCTATATGAGAAAAAATTATTTCATAAATGTGTTTTCTTGTGTGACACCTTGAGATTTTAGAAAGTATTTTATTTTAAATAATAAAATGTTCAATAGATTATGTTACACACAACAAAAAACTAAAATTGTCTTATACACATTATATGAACATTATTAGGAAAGTTATAAGAGTAATATAACTTCCCCTAAATAAGAATATGGATACCAATTAAATATTACAATATTTAGAAGATAAATAATAAATATGATTTAATGTTAGAAAAGTTTTTTTTCAAGAACTATTTATAAAGAATTGTTAGTTTTACCCTAATAAATTAAATTTTCCACTTCTAAAATAAGATTATAATAATATGTAATTTTACAATTTATGACCTAATATATTAACATTCATTTAATTAGTAATAGACATGAAATTAGATTTAGAATAGTTAAAGTTAAAAGTTCCTAATTTCATAAAATTAGTTCTTCATTATATTTTGAATATTTATTTAGAACAAGAGTTTTCAAATTTTATAATTTTAATTTTATGAAAACAATATTATTTTTTGAATTCATCTTCTCAAAATTAAATTTGATTGAATTTTTGGGATGTTTCTAAAAAGGATAAATTTTGGGTGAATAACGAAAAATACCAATTTGAAAATACCCTCCCTTTTATTAAATTATAATTATATAAGAATGAATTGACAGTTTTTAAAAACTTTTAAAAAATTTAATAAGTAAAATAAATTATTTAAAATATTATGTTAAATTTAAAAACCTCTCATTGGCGTTTTAAAAATTAAGTAATATTTTATTCTAATAATTGAATTTTTTTCGACCATTATACTAAATTAATTATTTAAAAATTAAATTTCAGTTTTGGATTGGTTTTTAAGTCGCATAAATCTTACTTTTATAAGAAAACACTAAAATTAATTTATATCATGTCTATGCTTTATTTTTGTGTAAATTTGATTTATGCTTAAAAGATATTTTTTAAAAAACTGTTTTTAATTTCCTTTTCTGTATTTATATTAAACATATTTTCACCACCTAAAGAAATTGAATATTGTTTAATGGTTTTCATATTCTTATTTATAAGGTTAATTTTTTTATTAAGTTATATTTTTTTAGTCAAAAAATTAAGTCACAATAGTAAAATATAATTGTCACAACATGGTTTAAAAGTGTTAGAAAGGGGGTTAAACTATGGGATAATGGTTCCAATATATATAAAAATTGTTTAAATTTTATTTTATGAGTGGATTTTAACATTCCATATTCTAAAATGTTTCCACATTTTGTCACTTGACCATGAGAAACACATTTATAATATTTTAGAGATAATATTATTTATAGGAGTGCAACTTCTCTAACCTATAAAAGAACCTCTCATCTTCTCACTTATCCACATACTTTTAACACCATATCTAAAAACATACCTACCTAAATAACTCCTAAACACCTTTATAAATTACCTAGAGGCTATTTTCTTTACAAAAGACTAAACTGAGAATCCATGAGGTATTTTTAAAAGAAGATTATCCAAGGAAGAGGTATTTGTTCTAACAACGCTCTTTCAAATGTATTTATTCTTAAATATTATCCTAATATTATGTAAATATATTAAAATAATGAAACCAATATCATTAATATAAGTAAATTTTATTATTATTTTTTGGAACATCCATTCTTAATTGTTTTTACCATCATTATAAAAATGAAAATGTTATATGTGTATACGTGCGGACTACCATCTCCATGGATGACGTATTTATTTTTTCACCACCACCACACATGGATGGTTATAAACTTGGATTAAAGGAATAAATGTGATATTAATAAAAAAAATATTATTCCATGAAGATATACCATTATCTACCCTCTATAATTTCCATCCATTGACAAATGAAAACATTTACCATGCGTACGTGTGTACTAACGCCTCCATGAACAATATATTTCATATTTCATTACCACCTTAAATAAATGTTTTCACAAATGGATTCAATAAATAAATATAAAACTTATGAAATAATACATTTAAAAAATATATAATTTATAGAAAACTAGAAATGTTATTAATAAAGAATGGTTATCATAAAATTTAATTTCCTAAAATGAGTATATCAAGACACTTTATGAGTATTAATTCTTACTGTTATTTTAAATTTTTATTCTTTATTTAATTTTCTTTGGATATGATTTATCACATTTAATATTTTTTTTAAACCTTAAACTTCTATAAATTTTATAATATCTCTATAAAATAAAACATTTTTACTCATCCGGTTGTTTTAACATGTTGTTGTTTGGACCGGTTTTACCACCTACTTGAATAATGTTAATGTTTAGGTCAAAAATGATTTAATGAATGTAAATATCATTAATATTATATAATAAATATGAATTTAATATTTTTTGATAATTCTATAATAATGAATCATCCATCATAATAATAGAATTTAAAGTAAACGTTTATGGTTCTTTTAGACCATAAAAAACAAGATTATCAAGGAAGATTTATCTAAAATTAACTATTTCATAATCTATTAATTTTTTTTGGAATTAAATAAACCCTATATATTGAAACATTAAGATATTATGTAACTATTGGGAAAATATATTTTTATATTATAGAGTTACTAAATTGTTTTTAGACAACAAACTAAATAATAAAAAAAACCAATGCGGATTATGCCAATTTAGATCCTATGTGAAAAATGATAATAAATGAAATAAGAGTAATGATAATATGTGAATGAACATGGATTTTTTTTTTGAGAAAGTAAATAAATAATATAATTTTATTATCTGGGAGGGTAGAAGTTGTATTATGTGATTCGATACTTGAGGTAAAAGATTTTTTTTAAAACCTTATTTTAATGTTTTCCTTTCAAATCATTATGTTACGAATCCATATTATTTATATGGTTTCAAGAAAGTTCTTATCTATAATATTATAATTTATTAAGTACATTTTAAATTATATTATACTTTATTTAAAATGGTTTAAAAGGTAATATTTTAATTTTTTCCTTTCAAGTATTTCTTGACATTCTCTATACAGATATGAAAAATTATTTTTTCAACAATTACTACATGACTACCTTTTCCCAATGTAAAGAAAATAATTCATTATAAAGCTTACTATTCATGATAACATGTTTTTTCAATGTAAATTCAATTATTATATTTTTTGTAAACTCTAATTTTTAAAGTGTTATCAAAACCAAAAAGATATTTTATCTTATTTTATGAGAAAATTGAATAACATTTTTGTTATTTGTTCAAAAAAGTGTTATAATTAAAATTGAAAGATTATATATTTTTTCATGTAATTTTTATAGGAGAATATAGATGATGATTAGTGGACCTAGTAAAAAACCCTATAATTCATTGTGTAATGATTTATTCATTATAGAAAAAAATGATCGTAATTAACAGGTTAAAATTTATTCCATTCTGTGTGAAATATGAGTGAACACGGGCGATGATTATTCTATCCCATGTTACATTCACTATTTACCATTTTTTTTATTTTTAATTGGTTTTTTGAATAAAAATTGGTTTGTCATGTGATTATGTTTTATTTATATAATATTGGTATTATTATTCGAAATGGAAAACTTTATCATGGGTTTTTATGCAATTCAAATTACTAATGAGTTTATATTATTTTTTTATACCTTACCGAGAATTATTTTTTCTATACAATGTTTCAAATATTTTTCAAAGTTCTTAAGGATGAATAGTTACATTAACAATTTAAAAGTTCTATTTATGGGAAATTTTCACGAGTGAATAAAAAAGAGACATGAATTAAATATGTATTTAAACTAAAGAACTTATACTCATAGAAAAAATGTATACTCAATGGATGTTTCCACTTTGTTATGTTCTGGTTTCTCGGATTATCTAAAAATATAAACCTAAACGATCAAGGTAATTTATGTTTATAAAATACTTTATATTAAATGCATAATTATGGGTTTGTTATGTACGAGTTTTCATAGTTGGTATTGAATCCAATGTGTAATGAATATTATTTTAGCACTACATCATGGATTAAAAGTATGGGGTGTTATATTGTGAATTAAATCAAAATTTTAGAACATTAGAGGTTAATTTTTTTAGAAAAATAAACGTTGTGTATTTTAATATATGGCCATATTATCATGAGATAGTCTTTGAGGGTTTACGTGTAACATTATCGAATATATATGAATTTTAGAATTTTTTCCCATATATGTAATATGGTAAAATATGTAAGAGGGAAATAAGAGGAAAATATCCTTCTAAATCAATGACCTGAAATGGTTAGAGTTGAAACAAGGTAGTTTGTGTCCGTGTTAGGTCAATTAACATAGGCTATAAATCATGGAACCGATGTAATAGTTCAAGTGAATTCTATATAGAGGAATATTTCAATTGTAGGGAATTTTGTTAAAAACAACCCTCTAGTATGTAGGAGAACTTTAGACCAAATTTTACCTGAAGGATGGATAAATAAATTAGATAATATATTTTATTTTTTGTAAAAATTAATGTGTAAAAATTTAATTCTTATAGTTTATCATTTTGAAGTATAATTCGATCAGTGGTGATATTCAATTAAAAATACCAAATAAAATAATGAAATTGATACCATGGATTTGACGTTATTTAATGATATATTTCCTGAAATGTATCTTCCTAAAGTAATTCAACATATAATGGAAAAGAAAATTATGAATTTGAATTAAATATATGAATATAAAATTAATGTATACAAATAAAAGTTTACAATATTATCCAAATATTCATTAAATTTTATTATGGAACTGGAGGGTAAAATTGATAGGTTTTTCACAAGTCTAAAATCAAGTTTTTGATGAGTATTTTCCTCTTATGAATTTCAAATTTATGAGTATGTTGTTCTATGTGACGATAATGTTTAGATTATTTGTACTATCATTTATTTATCTCATAAAAATAAGAATTAGTCATGGATTCCAATAATGATGAAATGGATAGTAAGGAAAGCTATAGGTAATCCCCCACATGTTCTAAATATGGTAAAAAACATTAAGGAATGTTTAAAAAGTTCTAAAAAGTGTTATGAGAGTGGTATTTTTTAGTATTTAGTTGATGATTGTAATGAATAGTGTAATGATAAGACTATTAGTGGAAAATTTTATTTTCGGATAGTGACATGGTTAAATTTCCATGAGTTGGTTCATTATTGAAAAACAAGTCCAATATTAGTTACTGAAGGTGGAAATCATCAAGACAATATGAATAATGGTTTTGTAAAGTCCATTGACATTATAGATGAAGATGAGGAATTTATGAATGAACATTAAAAGGTATGAATTGTTTTTATAATAGTTTTTAATTTTTTAAAAAATGAATCATGATTCAATTTAGGTTAATAAATATTAGAAAATGATTCATATATCTGATTATAGAAAGAAAGTATTAAGGAATCTGACTAAAAACCTTGGTAAAAGGTACATAAAGGAAGTAAAATGATTGAATTATCTACATATTATGTTTTTAGAATTTTGATTTTATGGTATTTATCGATGGTATTTTGGTATACTCTAAAGGTTATGAGGATTATGAGAAAAATATAAGGATTATTCCACTTACATTAAATGAAATGAGGTTGTATATATAATTTAGTGGATGTGAATTTTGGTTACAAAAAATTTAAATACTTTGGAATATGGTTGGAATAACAGTTGATCCCACTAAAGATAAAGTGGTAATGATTGAAAACGACCTACTAATGTCATTAATATTTTATGTTTTCTTAGACTAGTGGGTTATTATCGATGGTTTATTGAAAAGTTGTCTTAGTTATCTAACTAACTAACCAGGTTATAAATTAATTTATATAAAGGAGTGTGATGAATGTTTTTATGTTTTAAAATTAAGATTGGTTAATTCACTAGTTTTATCCATTCTATATAGTTATGGGGAAATTTTTATAGGGATGATTCATTAAATTTTTTTTTGTTTTTATGAGATAAGATGAAATTATTTCATATGAAAAATTCTAATTGAATCCCCATGAGTAGAATTATAATAAGAATTACTTTAGTCTTTTTTTTAGTAGTTTTCTTTTAAAAATATGGAAATATATATTAAAGGGTAATGATAATATTGAAAAGTGATTTTGTGTTAAAGTGATATTTTTTTTATATATGTATTAAATAATACATGATTGAGGATTAAATGACCTTTAAGATTTGTATATAATATTTTGATAAGGAGATTCATGTTTTTTTAAACTTATTACATTTTAGACTATTTTATATATTTTATAATGCAATATTTTATATCCTAACGGTTGATATTATATGAGGAATAAATAATGAGTTAACCTTTTGGAAGCATATATCATTTTGTGTGGTTTTTGTTTCATGGTGTTTCAGGTTATTTTGCTATATATTAATACATTTTAGAGAATAAATGAGTCGGGAATATCTATTTTTTGGTATGTGAATTTATGAGTGATTATTTTAATTTTGGGATAAAATTTTAGTTGGTCAGGGAAGGATATGTGATCAAATATTTATGATTTTTGGTTTTCAAATTTGGTCAGGTAAATTTTGAAGAGTTATGGTTATTTTTGGAATGATCTAAGTTGAAATTATACTATTATTTTTATATTTATTTTTTTGAGATTCAACTATTAATTATTCATATAATGGTTTATTAATACTTATTCTAACCATTTAGTTTTCAATAATCAGATACAATAAGGGGAATAGTTTGACATATTTCCATATATCACAAAATCCTTTAAAATATTACTTTTTTATGCTTCAAGAATAATAAAATTCATCTTGTTCATTCATCATTGGAATATAAAATGAGTAATAGGTGAAACATTATCCACACAATAGATGGATAAAATTAAAATTAAAAAAATTAAAATAAATGAAGCAAGTATATTTTCTCATTCTCTACCTTGATGGTAAAATAATTCATCAAACTCAAGAAAGAGGAAGACAAATCTATCAATTCCTATATATAAAATGTTTCTAAGATATCATGGAATTATTTTTTAAATTTATTCAAAAGTATGAGACTTATAATGATACATATTTGGTTTTATAATATTTAATTATAAAATATTAAGTTTCTTAGTAGTTACATAGATACTACCTATCATGATAAAATCTACATCAGATTTTATTACTATTTCATGATAAACTCATTTGGTAGGAAACAATTAAAATCACAAGGACTAAATTTCTTTATGTGGTAGATAATATAACACCCTATGATTTTATAATGTATTTTCATTTAAATAATAATTTGTTCAATTGGTTATGTTACACGAAACACCAAACTTAAATGAGTTGTTTCACATTAGAAGAACATTATTATGAAATTTAGAAGAAGAATAAAACCTCTAGTAAATAAAAAATAGAAACCAATTAATAATTATTATATTTAGAAGATAAATAAATGATATGATTTACTGTTTTAAATTAGTATTGTATTATTTCCTAATAAACTAAATTGATCACTTTTAAAATATTATTATTATAATGTTTAATATTAAGTGTATGAACTATTATATTTACATTAATTTAATTCGTAATTGTTATGAAATAATATTAAGAACACGGTAAGTTTAAAAGGTCATTTTTATACCAAACAAGTTTTTCTTTATATATTGTATTTTCATTTAAAATATAAATTTTATAAATTTTGAATATTAATTTGTTGAAATTAAAATATTCTTTTTAATTCATCATGTCAAAATTATCTTAGGGTGATATTTCAGGATTTTCTGAATGTGTTGATATTTCGATGATTAGTGAAAAACACTGATTTTGAAAATAATGTCTCTTTTATTAAATTATCGTGATATAATAATGAATTGAATTTTTATGAAAACTATTTTCCCTAAAAAATATATATTCAATAAGTAAAATAAACCATTTAAAAATATTATGTTATAATTAGGATCCATTTTTCTCATTTTAAAACATAGAAAAGGTTTTATTCTAATAAAATAATAATTCTAAACCCTTTTATTAAATTATGCATTTGAAAATTTTAAATTATGTTTTGAATTGGGTTTTAAGTCCAATAAGACTCATTTTTTAGAAATATATCAATAAATGTTATAAGGATCAATTCTATAAAATATTTTGGTGTAAATTAATTTTTATGCTTGAAACTGAATTTTTCTTAACAAACTCGTCCGTCATATGTTTTTTATATTAATATTATATGTAATTTTTACAATATAAATAAATTTAACCTTATAATGATTTTTTAATATTTTGAATCGGAAAGTTATTTTTTTAACATGTTATATTTCATTTTTAGTAATAAAATTGAGTTACCATAATAAAATTTACTCACCATCGTAAGGGTTAAAAGGTTTAATTTTATTGTCACACTAAGGGTTAAAGATCCATATACCTATAAGAAATTTCAAAATTTTATTGGATGAGTGGATTTAACCCTTACTTTTGCTATATTTTAAAATTTTCAACTTGAGTCCACTAGACCTTGGGAAAGATATTTATAATATTTTAAATTTATGATTATTTACAAGAGTGCCACTCATCTCAAAAATAAAAAGACCTCTACTATCCTCACTTATCTACAAATATTGAGCAACCTAGATCTGTCAATAACTACCCAAATACATACCCAAAACTATTATACTTGTTTCATTGCTTCTTTTATTTTCCATAAGCCCAATTCAAGAAGCCTTAATGTGTTTTTTTAATGAGGTTATCAAATAAAGTTCAATATGTTATAATAAATATGCTTAAAATTTATTTATTCTTATCCCTTCTCCAAATATTCTATTACCATGTTGAAAAGGAACCTTCTAGACCAGTGAAGAATCCCTATGGGGTGGTGAATCGGTGATCCAATATCCATTTATTTTTTATTAGTGAAACAACCCTCAACATCGGTTAAAGTGAATCTTGATCCCTATTCAACACACAGACCTAATGGGAACAATATATTTACATGGTTCAACTATCAAAATATGAACTATAGTCCTTAAAATGATCTAAATTCTACCAGTATCATACAAATCACTAGTTTTAACAAGTAGGTACGACAAGAAGGGTCTATCATTGAGCTCACATTACATTATGTCTCTCAACTATGATAGTGATTCCCACACTAAAACACTGAAAAAGAATTTAAAATCATTAAGAAGAAATCCATCCAAACAAATCCATCAATTTTTGACACAGTGTAGATAATCATCTTATAATTAAACCTATAGAAATTTAGGTATGATCTCTTGAAATTGGTTCAATTTTCACAACACATTATTCTTTATCTTTTATTATTATTATTTTATTATTCTTCATAACTTCACACTCTATATTACATCACGAACATACTTTTCATCATATAAAACATAAGATGCAATTTAAAATTTTCAAATTAAAATTTAAATCAATAACCTCCTTCAACCAACTCAACTACCCCACTTCAATGAGATCCTTTAGATATTCCAGGACCAATTAGACATTGTTGATTCTTCCACAATGACATAAATGATCAAGTTATAGAGAAAAAATATTTTATAATAAGAAACACCAGTATAAAATCTCATTACTAAAAAAACCCCAACATGACATGAACCATAACATAATGTAAAATGCTAATACATTTTGTCTTCAAAATGGAAACTACCATGATGTTGTTATTCTGTAGTTGGTTGTTTGGCATATACTCATACCTATCCACCAAAACATGTTCAACCATGGGAATAGTCTCCTTCCTTAGACCATTTTTTACTACACCAAATATCAACAAAAACTAGTCAAACATCACCTGGGACATTGTATGCTTCCCTGTTTAATACAGGTAGTGTTAATGAACACCATGGGCACCAACATGACTAGTTTGGCCTTTTTCCTTTCACACAAGAACAACCCCAATGCACCAAAACCTTACAAATTCCCTATAATATGGGTTTAGTCCTCTTGGAATCTCCTCCATATACACCATGACCACCACAAGTGCATGGAATTTCCCTTGTTATGCAGTTCCTTCAAAAATTTCCATCCACCAATGGCGTGGCCTTATGGATTATCAAGTTTACCGAGAGCCTTAAAAACTTCATGAAAATCCTTCATCATAATGAAATAATAATGAATAACATAATACCTAGAAACACATTATTTGACATAGAATATTTTTTATGTATTGAAAACAAAATCCAAAACACTAAATCATATCCTCTTCACTAATTCTTCAAAATGACTTGTCACAATAACCATCATAGAACTTATTAGGATAAAAAATATACCCCTTTAAATTAGGTTGTCAAAAAGGAAAAAATATCAATATGAAACTCTTTAAACATAGTAATGGATCACTATAAAATACTCATAAGCCTATGTGAGTGAAAAAGGTATAGGAAATAAAAACATTGACTAAACAATACCATGATCTAAATAATATAGTGATCTATATGAAACATATTTAACACAAAAGTCACATTCTTCAAATAGAATTTCATCATCATATCAATAATTCCTTTAAACCTAAAGGATTAATGAAATACCTTTTAATTAACTATTAAAGTAATTCATGAATGAGAAAATCACATCTCACCCCTTTGAATAACTATCTCTAAATATATATTTCCTTTCAAGATATAATTTTTTGAATTTTTTTCTATTTTTAAAATAAAATAAATTTATGTTTAAGTGATAACTGAACAAGGAAGACCAATAAGTAAGGCAACATTCCCAAGGGGATCCAACAATGAAGGCATAAGGCAGACCAAACCCAAAACTCCAAAAAAACTGCAACCTGCGGCATCATGCCACACACTCATCCCATCACTTCTCTACACAACGGTTGTGATACACATCCCATCACCGCTCCTTGGGAATTATAATTGATTCCCATACATAAACAAGGAACAACCCCATAGATGATCACTAGAACACCAGCTTCACTAATAACATGGAAAATATCACCAGATTACACAACACTGAAACCACCAATGCACCAGGAGAAACACCAACACGTCCCATGCCTCTCATCGGGACAAAACAAGCATGAAAGAGAATAACCTCCATCACTTGGACCACAAAACCCATACCAAATTTCCAAAGAGACCTTCAAAGATGACCAAAATGGGGTTGTTTGCAGAAGGACAAGGAAAAAATAGAATACAAGGACCTCCAATAGGTGGAATGAACCCCATGAAATGAAAAAAGAGTGACACTAGACCATAAAACACTAACGATAGGGTGTGAGAACACTGAAAGTCTAAACCCCACAAAGTAGAACCATCGAAGAAGGTGGATAATGGAAAGGGAATTGTTGATAAGGATCTAAATGTGGAACCTGGGGACAATGAAAGGGGATGAGGATCTGTTGTTTCTCCTAAATATGGAGACAAAGAAGGTGACAAACATCACTATGCAACAAACCTATAACAAAAAAACATCACAAAATATATTTGAAGGATCAAGGGGAGGACTGGAAAAGGAATTTTGTGGGCTCTGAGCATTCCAGAGGTCACCATCTGCAACTGCGTAATGACCCTAGAAGAAGATGAAAACCTTGTCATGATCCTAAAACAATAAACCCAACTTCTTGAGGACCAAAAAATAGTCACTGAGTGCAATCGGTACCCCGTCCACATAGTGTTCAATATGATGGTGTTGAAACTTCTTGGTTACTCGGAGTAGGAGTTGAAGCGGGATAGTGGATCCAATATGATCATTAATATCCATATCCTCTAAGAGGAGGGAAAACCCTAGAGGGAGAGATCATGAGAAAAATTTCCCTTATAGGTATATAATATTATTTAATGAGATAATTCACCCAAATTTAACACATATCAATGGACCCCCCCTATATTAAATATTGACACTTTGACAAAAAATTAGAAGATAAATATAAATAAAATATTTATGTTGTAAACTTTTCTCCCTTGTTGATAACAATATACAAAGACAATATGCTAGAGGGGACATATACACAATACCTTATTCCTCTAATTAATTAGGTTTAACACCAAAATTTAACATCATATTCTAAAATTCATCCTTTGAAAAGGGTTTGGTGAACAAATCCACAAAATGTTCATTTATATGAAAAAAATTACAACTTAAACTCACTATTATTCACTATCTATTTGATGAAATTATATTTAATATAAATATTCATAGATATTGAATATTGAACTATATTATTTTAATAATTAATGACAATTAGATTATCACATACCATAAGTAATGGAAACATCACTTAAACATTTAAATATTCTAGTTAATTATTAATCCACATAAGTTGTGTCAAGGAATATGTGGGAATAACATATTAAACCTTGTAAGTTCTCAAGTTAACTGAATTCTAGTTCCTTGAATACTAAAAAACACATCTTTATCTAAGAAATAAATTTCCAAAATATTTTGATTTCCAATCATCAACACTTCCATCCCAATCTGTATTTGAAGAGAAAAATATTTTAAGCTTACCATTACTTTA
Organism: Viscum album; assembly: GCA_963277665.1. Lineage (NCBI taxonomy): Eukaryota > Viridiplantae > Streptophyta > Magnoliopsida > Santalales > Viscaceae > Viscum > Viscum album. The sequence continues at coordinate 1,137,963,252 of OY728129.1, forward strand.
ATAATCCAATACATAGTTCTATTTACTTGGATGTATATAAGTACTAAAATTTTATCTGTGAAATTAGATACCTCTGGTGAACTTGGATATCAAGAACAAAGTGTAGCAACATATATAATATTTGTTCTTGAAGCTATTTAGTATAAAAACTATCAATAACCTTATAAAATTCTATTGAATCTAAATAATTACCTTTCTCATATTGGTAAAATTTAGTTCCTAATAAAATTGGTATAGATATTGAATTAAAATAATCCATTCTAAAAAACGTCATCATTTTTTAAGTACACATATTTTAAGATTGAAAAATGAAATATTTCCCTTGAGAAATTTGTAAGCAAAAAAAATATCTCATGTCAACAAGAATATATATTTCTAAAAGATTATTAATTTCTATAGAAAACTCTTCAAAAAATCCTTAATAATTTCTATGAAATATAATATCATCTATATAGACAATAATAATGAGAAATACCTCATTACAATATTTGATTTAGAGATGATATAAACTCTTCCATTAATGAATTTCAACTTCATTAAGTAGGTGTAAATATTATAATACCATGATCTTAGGTACTTATTTAGTCCATATAAAGGCTTATTTAATATAAAAACACAATTATCATATTAATCAAGAAATAAACCACATGGTTTCTCAATATACACATCATCTTCTAATTCAAAATAGTGGGAGGTTAACTTGACATCGAATTGAGATATCTTACATTTACTTTATACTAAAATGGAAATAAACATTATAATTGTTTCAATCCTTGAAACCAGTGATAATATCTATTTAAATTCAACTCCTTCAACCATTGAATATCATTACACAATAATATTTCTTTATTTTTCACAACTTCAACTTTTTTATTACTCTTTTTTTTTGAACACCCACTTTCTCCTTATAATGTTATTTCCTTTAAGACAGGGCAATAACTCCCAAGTTTCATTATTTTCTATTTGGAATGACTCTTAATTAATTTAATTGATAAACTATTGATGTTTCATTACTTCTTGTACATATTTTGGTTCATCTTGATAGAACAATGAGATATGAGAGTTCATCCCCAAATTTCATATAGTTTGAATCTTTTTCCATAATTTAAAAGGATATTTTAGACCATAACTTGTCTTATACACCTTGGATCATGTGATAAAGATTGATATTTATCACTTCAATTTTATGAGTTAACTTTTGCAATATGAAATTCTTCATAATTTTCACCATTTTTAGAAACATCTCCTTGTTTTCTTCATAAAAACATATTCATTTTCATCACTTATGTAATGTATATCTTCATGATAGTTCACTTTAATTTTTCATTCCATAAATATCACATAAAAATTTGAAGTAATTTTTATTTTATATTTTTTTTAAAAATGATATACTCTTCTTTTTGATGGATAACTAATGGATATACCATCAATACTTATTATTTCAAAATATCCCAGATTTTTACCTTTTAAATTTGATAATGAGAGGTCTTTCAATAAATATTAGATTATTAAAACTTGGAGATTTATTATAATATGTCTCATATGATGCCATACCATAATTAGGCCTAAAAAAGTTATATATATATCACTACTCTAGTATGTTGTATCCATGAAAAATGGGATGTATCATGCTCTAACAACATTGTTTAAGACATCTCTAGAAAAATTATATTATTTTGTTCAGGCAAACAATTTTATTGTGTTGTGTATGGTGTGCTGAGTTCATGAAAAATTCCATGTTTCTCAGTATAGGCTTCAAATATGAAGCTGGTATACTCAACACCATTTTTAGTTTAAATCATCTTCAAAGTGTAACAACACTCTTTCCTTACACTTCGCCTGAGACTATTAAACATTTTTAGAGCCTCTAATTTATGTTTCATAAACATAATACATGTTATGGCAGTAAATTAATCTATAAATTAAATACAATAATTATCTCTATATGTTTATTTCATCCTTATAATCCCACAAATGTTACAGTAAATTATCTAAAAATGGTGAGTAGATTGTATTTCAAACTTCTTATGTGAAGTATTCACAATACTTAGATTTTGATAAGTGGAACACATCTGATTCATTTCTCTAATAAATATTTGAAAATAATTGATATTATATCTATAAATAATATTAAAAATTATATATTGGCCCATATTACCAAGTCTTTAATGTCATTGTTGATTTTCTTATTTCACACACAAATAACCGGAATTTCTAGCAACACCAATTTGAAAAACATTTCCTCTTATTCACTTTCCTCTTATCAAGATACATCTATATTTTATGATCATTAAAAACCCATCATTCTATAAAATCACTTCATTAATTCATCACGTAACTGAGACACACTAAGAATATTGTTTTTTAGTTCAGCATCATACAAAATACTCTTGAATTTCAATTTATCCTTACCAATAAATGATGATACAACACCTTTAATTTTATGTGACCCATAATTTTTAAAGTTCATAAAGGCAGATTTAAAATTTTCAAAATCCTTGAGTATATTCATATCCATTTTCATATGTGAGGAAAAACCACTATCCCAAATCAATGGACAACCTATTTTGGATGTTTTGTAAGAAACTTCAAAAACCATAAAATTATCTTCGTCTTTATACTTCCATTTCTAATAACATTAATTACTATATATTGAGCGCATTTGGATTGTAGCATAATAAGACACCATATTTCAAGGTGAAATATTTTCTCACAGCTTTCACAAATATAATCTAAGGCTTGATCTCTATTTTAAATTTTCAATTTAGATTTCATTTTTTGTCTTTGAATTGTTTTATTTTGATTGAGATGAATCCCCTTATTTTTTGACATCCAAAAAATCTAAATTCATAATTGGGTTGATAATTAAACCACCAAATCATTTACATGTGACCAAAACCTCTATAGTATCAAAAATAACCATATAATTCATGTTTTCTATTTAAACCATCATGTTATACATAACTTCAAACATATCTTTTATACTTATTCCCACCATTAATATTGGATCATTTTTCTATTTTTTTTTTCTAACTTCTAATTATTTCTTATTTATGTCAAACTTATTTTTAAATATTTTAAAACCCCATTTATAACATATTTTTTTATCCAAGTTAATGCTTAAAAATTTCTAGATTTTGGATCATCACTTGTCCTGGAAATAACATTGTTCTTCATGAATCACTTATTCGACATAGATTTATCTATAAGTCATTAATCATTAAGAAAAGTTTTTTCTTGGTCTTATTGAGCTTCAAACTTCATCAAATATTCTCCAATTTCTAAAATAGAAACTTCAACATTAGACGAAAATTTCTATAAATATTATTCTATTTGGATCAAGTTTTTTTTTAAATTATCAAACTTATTTTAATTCTCCTTAAATGTATCTTACAAATTTATGTTAACAATCTTTTTGTCATAAATAAATTTCTTCAACCCTTTAACTTCATCAAGAAACATTGATTTTTATTTAGTATGAAATGATTAATTTGTTTTAGAGGATTGATTTTACTTATTCAAGTATATATAGATTTTAAAAATATATATATCATTGAGACATACTCCTTTAGTTCTATTTTTATTGATAATTATAACTCAGTTTCCTCTTTATATTCTTCAAATTCACTACCACTTTCACTAGTGAATTATTCATTATTCTCTTTAGAGAAAAAGTATTTCATCAACATCTCTTGAAATGTATACATAATATTGTACATCACCACTATCCCTATTTTTACACTTAGATAAGAAATTTAACTTTCTTATTTATGAGAAATTATTTCTCTTACCTTTATAAGAAACCATTGGTTTTCAAAAATTTGAAGATTTACTCTTAAAGAAAATCCTTGAGGGAACTTCTTATTCATCCTCTAAATAATCTTCTTTTATTTTGGGAAAATTTAAAGAAAAATGTAAAACTACATCAAATATAAATCATTTTATAGAAATATTATAGTTAATACCACCCTAAACACTTTTCATATTTATATATATTAGAGAAATCATCTTATCAAAATTCTGATCAAAATCATAATTAGAAAAAAAAACTCAACATTGTCTTCATTAACATATTTCTTAATATTATATTTCTTTGAGGACTTAAAAATGTATTTATTTTTTATCCCAACACTTCTTCTTGTGAGGAAACATTTTCCTCATCTCATAGGCAATGAGAATACTATGAGTGTTTCATGATCCAAATCTTCGAGTTTAGTTACTTTAGCATCAAACCTATCCAATAAGATGTGGGTTATCTTATCAACCACAATAGTATCATCCCATTTATCACCATATCATCTTGTTATACTAAAAATCTCATTTACTCTTGTGAAATAATCATTTAATGTCTCATCTTCTTGTATTATAAAATATTTTTTTTAATCTTAAAATATACAGCTTATCTTGCTTCACCATCAAATTGCAGTCATATATATTTTCATGTTTATCCCAAATGTATTTGGTTGCCTTGATACCACTCACTTTAGGAAATTATTTCTTAGATAATGATGATAATAAATAATTCATGGCCTGACCATCATTATCAATATTACTTCTATCCATTTCTTTCAATGAAACAATTTCAACCTGTGGTGGAAACCTAATAGTTGTATCCTCGTGAAATTACAAAATAATAGAAAAAATATAAGGCAATATCATATCCTTAGAAATGAGATAATTATTCCCACAAAATGTAGGATTCACATTCATATTCACTAAATTACAATTTCCCATGTCATTCATAACAAATTTAGTGAAAAAGAATTTGAAAAGAGATAAATTCATTCTTTTAAGTTAAGAAATGAAAACACTGATGAGGGTAACTGCCTATAATACCACATGGAAAGGTACATATTAAATCTTTAAATAATCACTTGGGGGAGGTGTGAAACAATGATCTAATTTATTTTTATGTTTCCATGGTGAAACAACCTATGACAATAGTTAAAGTGAACCATGATCACTTTTTGGCACTCACACTTGAAGGGAACATCTGATTTACAAGTTTTGCCTCTCAAAATGAGAATATTAGTCATTGGTATGATCCATAATTTTCTAGGATCATATGAACATATAATTTTAACATACAGGTATAATAATAATGATTTTCCCTTGAGATCTTATCACCTGATGTCCCCTAACTATGATATTTCTTCCTGTACTAAAATAATGATAAATAATTTCATATCAATAAGAATATAGACTTCCAAAAATAAAATTCATTTGATGATATAGTGTTACTCTACCTATTCTTCTTCAACCTTTAGAAATTCAGGTATGATCTCTTAACATTGTTCTAATTTTGACAACCCCTTATTCTTTATCTTATTTTCCTCTTCTTTATCTATTCACACTCTAATTTCGGTTACAGACATACTCATCATAGTATAAAATTAAAAATCATAAGATCCAATTCAAATTTTTAAAATTTTAATTCAAATCTATAACCTCCTTAAACCAACTCAACTACCCCCACATCAATTAGAGCCATTATATCTTCTAGGATCGATTAAACATCATTTATTGCTCCAAAATGACATAAATGATAAAGATAGAAATCCACATGATCATCCATGAATCAAAATTAGTATAACTACTCATACCATAATCTAAAACCCCAGTCACAGCTTGAGCTAAGGCATAGTGAAAAATGAAAATCCATTTTACCTTTAAAATGAAAATTATCATGATGTAGTCCTCCTAGATTTGAAGGTTTCAGCCTATACTCCTACCTGTCCAGGATGACATGTTCTACAATTGGAATGGTCTCTTACCTTGTACCATTTTAAATTTCTATAACACCTTTCAAACATGATTGGTAATATATCACCACACGCATAGTTGGATTTCCTATTTTGTAAAGGAATACTCAATGAACTCTATGAGGACCACCATGACTAGTTTGGACATCGATTTTTTTTGTACATGTACATCATGAATGCACCAAGATCATCCATATTACCTCTACCAGGGGAATTATACTCTTGTACTCTTCTCTGTTTCCACTATGGACACCACTTGTGTGTGGCCTTGACCGTGTTGGGAAGTACCTTCACAAAGCACCCTACACCATGGGTCCAGTCTTGGATGGATTCTTCAATCTTATAGGAGTCCTAATGTACTCATTAAAAACCAAAATCATGATTAAATAATCATGATGTATATCAAGGAATAAAATATTACATAGAAAATTCTGATTGACTTAGAATATCATTTATGTGATGATAGTAAAATCCAACATAATCGATCATATAATATTCACCAGTTTTTTAATCTCACTTATCAAAATATCCATACTAGAACCAATTTAGATCAATACATAATAACACAATGAAAACATTTTAATTAATATACTTAAATGTTATTATGTTTATGGAATGACCATTCTCCACTTTAATTCTTCTTATAAAAATGAAAATGGTGTTCATATGTATGTGAAAACTACCACCTCCATGGATAGAATATTTCATTTTTTCATCACTACTTCACATCGAGGGTTATAAATATTTATTTAGGGAATAGATATGATTTATATAACATAATTATTATTATTTAAATATAATACATTATCTTCCAACTTTACATTCTATCAATTGAAAAATGAAAACGTTACCAATCCGTATGTTCAGACTACAACCTCTGTGAATAGAATATTTCATTTTTGATTACCTACTTACATGGATAGTTTAATGAATGGATTAAATAATTAAATAATAAAATTATAATAAATTAATTTTATAATATGATAATTTGGAAATACTATTAATATTGTTAACAATTAATGTTCATCACAAAATATAACTACATATAATAAAATTGTTGAGGCCCTTTTTGAGTGTTAACCATTTATATTTATTTTCCATTTTTATTTTTCATATAAATATTCCAAAATATTATCTATTCACTAATATTTTTTAAAAGTGATAACATCACTATAAAATAATATATTTCTACTCATTCGGTTGTTATAACATTTTCTTATTTGGTTCAGTTGGGGAGCCTACATGAATGATGTTATAATATTAATGTCAAGAATGATTAAAAGAATATAAATATGGGTAATAATACATAATAATGATGAATTTATGATGTTTTAATAATTTTGGAAAAATAAAATTTCCATTATAAAAATGGAACAAAATGTAAACAATGATGGTTATTATATACCATAAAAACAATCTTATCAATGGTGATTCAAGGAAAAGTAAATATTTAATAACCTATTAAACTATTTTATTTTTTGAATAATATAAAACCTATAAATTGACACATTAATATCTTACAGAACTATTGGGAGAAGAAAATGTTCCATTAAAAAGAAATAATTTTTTATTGAGATTATGAACCAAACAATCAAAAAACAACCAACATGAATTATTCCATTATAGCACCAAAGTGACAAATGATAATAAATGAAATAAACATAATCATAAAATTTTATTAAACATGAAAAAGGTTCTAAATCAAGATAGTATTTAATATAATTTTAGTTTTTAGTAGTGTAGAAGTCGTATGAGGTCCGTCGAGACTTGAGGTAAGGGGTTTTTTTTAAAACCTTGTTCTAATGATTTCCTTTAAAATATTTCTCTTCCATATCATTTTTAATTATATGATTTGAAGAATGTTCTACTATAAAATACATTTTTTATTTAAGGTTATTATAAAAAATCCTTGAATTTATTTACAATGTTAAAAAATATTTTTAACATTTTCCATATGGGTCATTTTTGACATTTGTTATAAAGGTACAAAAGAATTATTTTTAACGTTCATCCCATTACATAATTTTACCATTATCATGAAATTTAAACATTATGAAGATTCATATCCATGTTCTCATTCTTTTAAAAATTAAATTAAATTTTCAAATTTTCACATCAAAAAATCAGTTTTAGGTCAGGATACCTTTTCAGTTTGACCATATAATGAGTCATTTTTTTCTTGGGTTGTTATGGGTGTAATTTTGGAGTTTGTATAGTTTTGTGGGCCTATGATCGATTGTAGTATTGTCAGGGAAAATCAAGTGGTTCATCAAAGAAAACGGTTAGTACTGTTTAGAGTTATGTAGGAGGTCCCATGATTAGCACATGATTTGGCGAAACCATGTGGGACTTCTCCAAAAATTATGAAACATGGGAAAGTGGAATTTTACATGGTTAATACTTGGGTTTTCAAACCATGTGTAATGTAACAAATCGTATTCCACTGAATCGTTGCTCTGAGATAGTGGGTTACAAGGCCATAAGTGAACCTCCTCATATGTTAAAGTTTATTGAATAGAATAAATAGAGGGGTAACAAATAGTAGAAATAGCTAATTATAATACACATGAGAAGTTAATAGATTGAGGTAGCAGTAAATAAATATAAATAACACATATGTAACAATAAATAAAAATTATATAAAATATTAAACAAATATTTCATACATATAACGCCAGTCACCCACTGGGATGACCATATAGATATAGGAGTACAAAATGAAACTAACATAAAAGTACAAGGATATACTATTAACTCCAAGACAGGCCATGTACCCTATCTGCATATACTATCAAACTGCATTAGCCAGATCAGAATAACTCACAAGAGTATCTCTACTCAAACATGCAACTCTGGGCCTCAGTCTTATCCACCATGAAATTGTTCTCAACTTGAAAATAATACATAAGGCCCACACATACACCAAGGTGCATGTGCAGAGTTGAGAAATAATCTCAGTAGTCCACTATGACAAGAAACCTATAAACATGCTGGTCTAATTGTTGGAAAAAGTAAACTGCTTGTCTAGGTGACGTACAACTAAAAAGAAGGTAAAACAAATAACATGAAACCATAGTCTAACCTAGGTCCCATAATACCTATAAATTGGGAAATATCCACCATCGATTTCCATATTTATTTATGTATACAAGTACAGTACCATACCTATACATATATACATAAATATGAATATTCACTGGTATGTGAAATAAAATAACATGAAAACCAATTTGTAGTCGATCCTTGGGTCCATAATCCCAATCTCTTGGCCATCATGTGAAATGGAATTTAGCTAGACATTGTTCCACTCAAGTCGTGTATCATTAAGTTGATCTCTAGGTTTTTAATCCCAATAGACATGTACCTATTTCAGAAAACACTAGAAAATGTATCTGAGAAAGCTACCTCACCACAGGGTGATACTCATCCTACTCCTAGGTTCACCTGTACTCGCCTCCAATCACAAAGAAGGATATCGTATATTAATGGTTAATCCTTTAATGAAGGATACCACATACTAATGGTCAATACTATAAATAAGGATTCTAGGGAGTATATCCATACATCCTATAAAAGGTAACTTAGTTAGTTTCCATGCTGCTCACGCCTATAAATCTTGCCCAATTTCTGATCCCTGTGTCTCGGTTCGTAGGCGGTCACGACATTAGGGATTCGGATAATCACCAAGGGTCTGAACCTTAGGTGATATTTAGAGATAACTCACTAGGGAAACACTATGAAGAAACTCTTGAGTATCATTTCATATTTAGGAGAGTGTAATCATCATAATTATAGGCCGGGGATATCATAATAATCCCCACCACTTGGGATATAATAATCTATAATGAGTCTTGGGTTTCCATGACCATATAAATAGAACTCATAGGTTAGATTCCATGAAACACCCCTCAAGTCACATAACTGATTTGGGAGAGTTTAATCATCCCAATCATAGTCCAATGAGATCATAATAATCCCCACCACCTAGGAGAGTGTAATCTACCATGATTCATGGGTCTCCATTCCTGTATAAAGAAAAATCATTAGTGAGATTCCACGCAACACCCCTTGAGTCTCATAACTGACCTGGGAGAGCGTAATCATCTCAATCATAGGCCTAGGAGATCATAGTCATCCCTACCACCCAGAAGATAATAATCTTCCATGAGTCTTGGATGTCATACACTTATATCATAGGCTAGGGAGAGTGTAATAATCCCCACCACATATGACTAGACTATGAGTATATCCAAGGAATTCCTTCAATAGGTAATCCAAGTATCACTCAAGGCATACAATTTAACACATAAGGATCAACATCTAGATACCAAGAAAAAACTATGGTCAAACCAAAAACATATATCACTATATATATTACAATATACTTACATCTAGGATTAACAGACAACTCCTAGGTAGTACCACTTGGTATAGTAGTAAATATCAGAAATAACATGTATTAGAAACTGAATCCTTGGTAAGAACATCTGGGAATTCCATCAAGAATAACAGATCACAGGAAGAACATCTATGCATTCCAAAATAAATAATGTTGCCTTATGTCTGGTTCACAACTACCAACCAGGAAAAACCTATTGTAAACAATTCTACATCAACAATATTCATTTCAAATATATAATAAAAGGACTGAGGGTGGAATTAACAACTAAACCAACTCTACTACCACAACCCCAAGGGATTACAATTTCAGAATGAGTTCTAAGGTGACACCATCTTCCATATCTATCCAAACCTGACGTACATCTTAGGGTTGGGCACACAACAGGCACCCGCTGGTCCCTCAATTCAAACACTGAGAGGCATCCTACTTGAAATCCTTGAGGTAAGCACACAAGTAAATGAATACTACTAGGGAACCTTATTTTAATGGTAAAAGAGTACTAATAAATGTGATCCTTGAAACATTAATTAATGTAGGAATCCTACAAGGTATTCTTGAAATGAGTAGTAAAACATTTGTATCCAACAAGGGATCCTCGGAATGATTCACAAGTACATGGATCCTGTAGGGGACTCCCTAATTCATTTTGATAAGAAATGGAATCCCTCAGGGGATCTTTAGTATACATTAAGAAGATAGGGGAATCCTACACCAGATCTTCTAAGTCAAAACATAAGAAGAGTAATCACACAAGGGATCCACGATAACATCAAGTCTCATTAACTCTTAGGCCAAAAGGAATTTCTTACAAGGGATACTTCCTAATAGAAAATTATAAAAAATCAATGGTCATGAGAGATATCTCATGGATCATCTCAGATCAGGTCTCACATACTGGGTCGGTCTGGACACCGAACGTTTCATTCTCATTAAATTCTATATCAAGAGATGACTGAATTAAATTATTATAGGAAGAACCTATCCATTTAGGTAGAATCCCCAAAAAACCATTACGAGTCCTTCAAATTATCCACATTTTTCATCATCACAATCTACATGAAAAAATTATCCAAATAGACTACTCTTGTTTCAAATTTTGAATCCAGGTTAAGATGGCGTGAAAAAACCTAAAAGGAAAAAAAGGCGAAGTACACGGCATGTCAACCTTGGTACGCGATGTTTATTACCAAAGGCCCACATGGAAGTGTACCTATGGCATCCTAGGAATGTAAATACCCCAGGTACATGATGTATAAAGTGGGGACATTTTGTGCACCCCACATGGGCTACCTACTCGTGTCTCTCAACTGGCCTAACCAAATACTTGGAAAGTCTATGTACTCATACATGGTGTGTGACCCAAACGACATCTGACTATGTACTCCACACATCCATATACCCCTACATGGGTAGCCAGATCTAGATACTTGGATACAAGACCGAGTACTAGTACATGACATGTTCACCCCGATACATAGCATGTACTCCTTAAAATTTATCTTCCCTTAATGGGAAGAACACATGACACGCCACCCTAGACTACATGTCATGATATCAAGTTTTCTTGAATAGAAAAACCTTAGATAACCTAGAAACCCTCTATTTTACTCCCAAATCAATAGGTCAATCCATTAGGGGTCATTATAAACCATAATATGAACTTATATTTAGAAAACAAAAAAACTAAATTGGTTTTGTTTTAAATATTAAAAACAACCTACCTTTAGGAGGAAACCGGAAAACCATCATTTGATTTGATGGTCAACGACTACTGCACATAGATCCAACACATTGATGGATTCATGGTGGTACCTATATCATCTTATATATCCCCATTTCTCTCTCTATTCCACTTTTTTCCTTAGGTTACAGCAAAGGAGGAGCCACCTAGGAGGAATCCACGTGAAGTAAGGGAGGAAATAAATAAAAGAAAAGAAAAAGAAAGAAAAATAATAAAAGAAACAAATATGTGACAGGGATGGCCCCATTTACCTCCTTGAGTTTATGACTTTCATAGGCTAAACTCCCCATCCCAGACTCAACAGAGAAGAAAAAATATCAATCTGATGCTCTATTCAAAAGATAACACTGAACGAACCTCCATGAATAATTCAATATGTAATTTACAAATTATTAATTATTAATTATTAATTATCCCGTTAAAATTATAATAGCTCGGAGTTCTACTAAACTCTTTCCTCAGGTAAACAACCTATTTTGGGACAAATGGTGTCAAAACAAATATCCAGGATCATCTAGTAATGGAAAAAAACTAGTTTACCCCCTTACAAGTATCTGAATACAAAAATTAAAATTTCTAATCAATATTACACTCTATAAAACACAAGTCCTTAAAATATCCCCACTATAATCCTTCTCATCCCTAATAAGACTAGTGAAAATACTAGTTTCCCATTATCTCAACCCAAGCATCTGGAATAGAATGTTATCTAGATTATACAATGACCATCCTCATAGCATCAACAAATGTCTTATATATAGAAGACATTTAACTATGAATTATGTGGTACTCCCTACCATAGCAATATCTTTCTCATCATCTCAAAACCAAACTTCAATTCTAAAGAAACCTAGAAAATGTCGAAGTTTAACTAAAAATAGGGGTCACCTCCCCTAAATGTCCAATGGTGCACTCCCCACTATATATATTACCTTACACCACTCCTCAAGCATAACCTCAACAGGTTTACTTCCTCAAACAGAGAAAAAAATTTAGAAAGAAAAAGGAGCTTGACATAGGGTTGAATCTCTCTCAGCATACTCAAGAAGAATCAACACAGATCATTATCTTCTATAATAGGAGTAAAATAATATTTATTCAAAAGTGAATTTACATGTCCCTCCAAGCCACGCTCATCATCTTGTAAATACCACACTGGGATTCATCCATGGGTGAATCGTCTTATGCTACCCCATCCACAATGTCACCCATACCATAAATGAAAATTTATCATATTAAACCACAACTCCTAGGAAACTAATCCCATGAAAAGTCATGAAAACATCATTCATCGGCTCACACCCCTCCACTCATCGATTAATAATTTAAATGATATGACGCACAAACAGCATGTGGAATTATCACTCGACTCAAACTCTAGTGAAATGTCTATTAAAAGGATATGGTAACCATGCTACATGGTATGTCAGTCTCATAAAGATATAAGATCCCTTGGAACTCCTCTTCAAAATAGGGCACCTCACCGTGCCACGATTTATTCCACAACCGTCCACCACACAATGTTGTTTTAGTCATGTGCATCTACTCATTATTTGACTACATTATCTACAATGAAAACATTGGTCAATTAGGCTAGTAACCCAAACAATACTGCCTATTCAAGACAATCTTGAAACTCTAGCACCTAAGGTTCTTACAAAACGTTTAAGGAATAAACAAGCCTAAACAAAAACTTAAATCTCCTACCATGAATCAATCTCAAAAAGAGAATAAAACCAAGATCATTTTCTAAAATACATCTAAAAACATGTGTAAGCTCTCTCACATAGGTTTCCCTAGAAAAAAATGAATGTAAAACTACCAGGGTTTGTGTCAAAACTAAGGGCCCCTTGGTCTACCTCCCATCCCTACAAAACAATCCTCACAACTAAGTCACATGATCCAACCACCTAGACAGAAAGGTCAAACCCCTTGAAAGAAGTTAAATATCACAATGTTAAATGAGTTTAAAAATTGAAAACATGGCCTACAAGGTCATGATCCTCACAGATCATCCTCAGAAGGAACTGCTCCCTGGAGGTCATGATACCTACATAGAAGAAAAACTGAACTGACACTCACTGGGAATCTGCATATGGTAATACCCATGGAGGTCAACTTCCTAAGAAAAGCCTAGGTATCCATCAATATTGTACTCAGTTATCCGAATAGATAACCATGACCTAAGAAACAACACCCAAATGGGGTAAAATATAAAGGCATCATGTGCCATATCGAACTACTAGGTTCACTCCACCTCTTATACTCAACGACTGAGTCATTATCCTCACAAAAAAATGCCTCAATGTTGATCCTCATAATCTTGCATAAAAATAAAATATATATAGGTAATTAAGACTAACCAAATAGGCCTTAGTCCTCATTAATAATCTCACACTAGAAGGATTATATGATGTGAATCCTATATGAAAAATATGATGCATGATCCACCTCTTGTCTCTATTGGCCAAGGGTTAAAATCCATAACTGGACACTTTCTAATGTCCAAGAGCTAGAGAGCCTTATAAAATCATAACATCCACAAAAAATATGCATTTCTCAAGGCAAAAATCATAAACAACTTAACATTTCAGATCAGAATAACAATCTTATACCCCGGTATCTAGGACTTCTAACCAGAGCAAGTGTTCTCGATACACTAGTCTGATATCCATCACAAGTTTCATAATATTCCTAATAATAATATCTACTATATCCAAAATTGTAAAGACTAGGAAAGGAATAGCTCTAATTACACTTTGTACCATCCTGACCTGAATGCCACTAAACCTGTGCTCTAAGCCAGTGGGTTACAAGGCCTCAAGCGCACCTCCCCATATGAAATAGGTTTCAGACTAGCAGTGAGGGCCTAGGGTGTGATTGTGGGGAGTCTAAACCTTCATATAAGAGTAAAAAACAATGAAATATATAATTATAATACATAATAGAAGTAAACAGAGTGCATAAGATGTAAATAAATTGAAATAGAACTTACTGTAACTATAATAAAAATGAAATAAAATTCCTAATAGCTATGTAATACATACAACACTAGTCACCCACTGGGCTAACTATACAGATACAGGAGTATAATAAAACCAAAATAAATGTACAGGGATCTACTACTAACTCTAAGATAGACCATATACTTGGTTTCTAAATATTGTCAAACTGTAGTAACCTAATTTTAAAGAACTCACATGAGTAGATCTTCTTGAACATGCTACTCTTGGCCTCAACCCTATGCACTATGAAACTATTCTCAATATGAAAATAAGGCATAAGGTGTAGATGTACATCAAGGTGTATCTGTAGGGGTGAGAAATAATCCCATTAGGCCACCCTAACAAGAAACCTATAAATTTGATTCTCTAAGGGTATAGAAAATTAAAATTCCTAGCTTAGTAGAGGCACAACTAAAAGAAGATAAATCCAATAACATGAAACCATAGTCGAACCCAGGGATCGTAATTCCTATCAACTGAGAAAGTGACAACATGGATTTACATATCTATATATGTATACATGTATAGTCCCATACCTATAAATATATACATAAATATGAATATTCATTGGTATGTGAAATAAAATAACATGAAAAACAATCTGCAGTTGATCCTTGGGTATGTGATCTCGATCGCCTGGACATCATGTGAAAGGTCATTGATCTAGACATAGTTCCACTCAATTCATCTATCAATAAGTCAATCTCTATGTCTATAGTCCCAACAGACATGTACCTAATTAGGAAAATTCCATAAAATGTCTCTGAGAATGCTTTGTCACCATAGGGTATACCCATCCTACATCTTGGTTCACCCATACTCACCTCTAATCACTATCGATGATGTAGTTTACTGATGGTCAATCATATAAGGAAGGATAACATGTACCGATGATCAATCCTATAAAGAATGTCTCTTGTGAGTACAAATATACATCTTGTAAAAGGTCACTAATTTGGTAGTCTGGCTTCCCATTCCCATAAATCATGTCCAATGTTTGAGCCCTAGGTCTCGGTCCATAGGCAGTTACAACATTCAGAACACATATAATCCCAAAGGGTTTGAACCTTAGTTGATCTATAGAGAGAAATCACCTGTGAGATTCCATGAAACACCCCTCAAGTATTGTAACTAATCCAGGAGAGCATATTCATTACGACCATAAGCTAGGAAGTTCTTAATCATCACCACCACTCAGGAGAGTGTAATCTACCATGATTCTTGGGTCACAATTCTCCAATAAAGATAACACACCGGTGATATGCCATGCAATACCCCTAGAGTCTCATAAATGATCCAGAAGAGTGTAATAATCTCGATCATTGGTAGAGGAGATTTTAATCATCCCTATCACTTTGAAGAGAGTAATCTACCCTGATTCTTGGGACTCTATACCCATATAAATAAAACTCACTAGTGAGATGCAATGTAACACCCCTCGAGTATCATAACCGATACAGGAGAGCGTAATAATCCTAATCATAGGGAGAGGATATATTATTAATCCCCTCCACTAAGGATAGAATAATCATCCATGAGTATTGGGTTCTATACCCATATATCATAGGTTGTGGAGAGGGTAATCATCTCCACCACGTATCACTAGCCTGTGAGTCTGTAAAAGGAATTCCTAAAACTAGGAATCTAATTACCACTCAAGGTATACAAGCCAACACATAAGGTTCAATAGCCGAATACTAGGAAACACCTTTATAAACCAGAACAATATATATCACAATATATATACATCAATGATCAATAATCAAGTCCTAGGTAGTACATATGGGTATACTAGTAAATATAAAAAATATCATGGCTTAGAAGCCGAATCCCAAGTAAGCACATATGGACATCCAAACAAGCATAACAGATCCTAGTAAGAACATTCGGGCATCCCAAAAGAAATAAAGATGCCTCACATCATGCTCACAACTAATAACCATGAAACACCTCTGGTAAACAAGGCTACATTAGAAATAACCATGTAAAAGTATATACAAAGGAGTGAGGGTGGCCCTAACAGCCAACCGAATACTACTACCACAACCCCAAGGGATTACTTGTTCGTTACAGATTCTAAGGTGACACCCACTACCATCTCTACCCAAACCCGATGTACAACTTAGGGTTGGTCAAAAAACGTGAACCCACTGGGGCCCTCAAGTAAAACAGTGAGAGGCATCCTAATAGGGATCCTAGAAGTAAACACAAAAAAGAAGGAATCCTATTAGGTATACATAGCTTAAAGTTAAAGGAAGAATACTAAAATGATCCTAAAAATAGTATGAAATGGTGGAATCCTACAAGGTATCCTCAAAACAATGAGAAATACTAAGGCGTCCATCACAGGATCCTCAGAATGATGAAAAGGTACAAGGATCATAGAAGGGACTCCCTAGGTCAGTTCATAATCAAAGGAATACCTTAGTCGATCCTCAGTAGGCAGTAAAAAAGATAAGGGCATCCTGTACAAGATCCTCTAAGTCAAAACATAAGCATGGGATCCCATAGGGGATCCTCGATAACATATAGTCTCACAAACTCTTAGGATATAGTGTAACATCTATCAAGGGATATGTCCTTATAGGAAAATCTATGAAAGCAACGGTCATGGGAGATAGCTCATGGATCCTTATAGATAAGGTCTCACATACTAGGTTGTTCCTAACACCCAAACATTCATTCTCATTCATGTATCTATTTGGAGATTAAATAAATAGATTGCGGGAGGAAGAATGTCTCCAATTAGGTAGAAGACCCAAAACATCCATTTGGAGTCCTCAGAACACTTCACAGGTTTCATCATCAGGATTTACGTGGAAAACTACTTATAATGGACTACTATTGGGTCCAATTATGACTATAGGGAAAGAAAATGCGAAAAATACTCAAAGGGTTGAAAAGGGGCAGTACACAATATGTCACCCTTGGTACACGACGTGTACTCACAAGGGCCCATATGGGCATATACCTCAACTGTCTTGGGTGTGTAAACGCCCCAGGTACATGATGTGTAAGGAGGGAACACATCATGTACCCAATAACGATTACAAACTTATATCCCTAAAATAGAATAGAAGGAGACTTGAACATTCCATGTACTCATACATGGAATGTGACCCACATGAGGCTTGGCCACATATTCCACATGGACATGTACCCCTACATGGGTTGCCAGGCCTGGGTACTCAACTACACAACTGAGTACCAGTACACAACATGTACAACCCTATAAACGATGTGTACACCCCTTTACATGGCATGTGATCCTTAAAATTCATCTTACCCTAATGGGAATAACACACAACATGTAATACTGGACAATGCACCATGTTATCGAATTTTCGTGAATAGAAAACCCTCAGATCACCCAGAAACCCCCATTTTTACCCCAAAATCAATAGATCATGCCCTTAGGGGTCGTTAGAAAGAATAACATGGGATTATATTAAGAAAAACAAATAAATGGGTTTTCTGGTATATCTGAAAAGAAACCTTTCTTTGGGTGGAAACTGCCAATGATTTGTCTGATTTTGTAGTACACAATAGTCTCTCATCGATCCAATGCCTCAAGGGCTTCACATCTGTACCTCTCTTCCCTTATCTCTCCCGATTTCCCTCACTCTCCCTATTCTTACTTAGGTAGTGGTGAAGGAAGAGAAACCTAGGAGGTGTCTGTGAGAAGAAAATAAGGAAATAAAGAAAAAAAGGAAAACAAAAAAAAAGAATAAAAGAAAAAGAAAACGAAAAGGAAAAGGGGTCAGAGCCAGGCCCGACACCCAACTTGAGTTTATGACTCACCTAGGCTGAAATCACCATTCTATACACAGTGAGAGAGATGAAATCTTAATCTTGTGCTCCATTAAAAATACATACTAAATGAACCTACACAAAAATTTTAATATTTAATTTATTAAATATTAAATATTTACTATTCCACTGAAATTAAAATGGCTCATAATTTCACCAAACTATTTTCCTAGGGTAGACATCCTATTTTAGGACCAACAGAGTGGTCAGAACCATTATCTGTGATCATCTAGTAAGGGGAAAAACAATTTTCCCCCTTATAAGCATATGAATGAAAATATTAAAATTTATGCTCAAAATTTATGTCTATAAAGACACACGTCGTTACACTATGTAACCAAACCATGTTGTTTCTCTTATAGAGTAGAAATGGGGAACATAGTTTTTAAAAAATTTTGTACAAAATATATAATAAAAATTAAACAAATTAAATTTTTATTTTATGAACTGAAAAACATATGATTCACCTCATTATTCTTTTAGTGGAACATTATCTTGACCTAAGAGACTTCTCTAGTGATCAATTTCAAAGGATCTTGGGTGTTGGATCTTGTTTTTGAAATATATGTCTTAGTTCTTCATTGTCCTTCATTATTCTCCTAAATCTATTTTTTTACTTGAATGGAACCTTACATCATGTTTATTGAGGCTAGATATAAATTTTTTGATATGATAAAATTGGGTTTCTAATATTTTTTTCATGGAATTGGGATTTTTTTCATTTCTTAGATTATTGATGTGCGTTATTTAGGAATAATTCACATAATTTTTTTTCTCTTATTCCCTTTTTTTGATAAATTGATTAATTGGATATTTTGGAACCCTTGTTGGGATCCCACCAAGCTTATTTTTATCACACCCTAAACATACCGCTGGGTATGAGGAGAACCTTTATTATCTAATTTAGTAAAGGGAAAGGCCTTTTAGTGAGGTAGTGGGATCCATGTAGTGGGGTGAGGGATTTTGGTGGTGCGATGGTGGGATGTTTCCCAATTAGAACATGTATATGGTTTCATTATCTATATAAATTAGTTTCTAATCATAGTTTATGCTTCATTGGTTTGACTTATTTTCACTTTGATATATCACAACCATAATTTGAATCTCTTATGAAATATATAACTATTACTATCTTATATGTCATGCTGGTTTTTCTCTTTAGTTGGGTGAAATCATTTTTGAAAGGTTGTTCTTATTGCTCGAGTGCTTGTTGTCAGCACATGGGGATCAATAATTCCATTCAGTTCATGTTTCAAATCATTTTGGAGCCTAGTTTTATGGTTTATCTAGGTAGGTTCCTAAGAAATTGGTATCATAGGGTGCTTGTGCTCAATTTTCCTTATATTGGGATTTTTGGTAGACAAGAGATAGGATTTCAGAGGCATAAGGGGTAGTTTATGAATGTGTTCCTAGAAAACCCTCTTTGTAATGAGCCTTAAGTTACCATGGGACATTGGGAAATGTGTCTCTTGTGTTGAGTTTGGATTTGAACACAATTTTTGGATTGTGTTCTCCTGATGCATGATTCAATTTCTTCCCCATATATATGGTATTTTTTGTTTCCTTGATGTAGTGCCATGACACCCAAAAGTCTTCCTTATGTTCCTTAAGAGGGTGCTAAATATGATTATCTATAAGGTAACCCTCCAATTGATAAGAACCTTGTTGAGGATATATTAATTTTTTTTTTCATAGTGGATTGAAATATAGATCTTTATCAAACATAGCATAGGGAAGAACAAGCAGGAGTTATAGGATATAAAGATCAACATAGTGAATTTCTATATTAGAATTATCTATCCATTTAAGGGATGAATGACCCTTAGGAAGAATAGGATAGGTTTTATAAGATTTATTATATCTTTTACTTAGATTCTCTATAATCTATTAAGGGTAAGTAAGCCTGTGGGACCTAGAACAATATGTTGGTATGTGATGGTATAGGGGAGAAACATAATGAATTAGTGTGGAAAGACTTAAAGACCATATTCTTTTAGTAATTCATCCTGGAATCCATAACTATAGTTAAATTTATGGAGTTTATATCCATTCAAGATTGATATCATTTAGTGAAATATTATGATAATATTTTTTATGAATTGGTCTATTTTTCTCAAGTACGTATGACAAAAAAAATGTTGACAGATCAAAGATTTATTATGTTTTTGCAACCAATAATTTATTCTATGATCTTCATGAAAACTATTTTCACCTATGAAGTGGATGAGGATAATGTGATAATTCAATGATAGATCTAGTTAGAATTTCTGGTTTGTTTGGACTCAATACTCTACCAAGTGGGTACTCCAGTGTCTCACATAGAAATAAGAGGAAGTGTAATTAGACTCATAGAGATGGTAGTGGTATCTCTCCATAATAGGTTCCCTTTACACCATCGGTGGTAGCTATAAATGTTCCTTTGACTTTATAATAGTGGAAAAAGATAGGGTACACCAAGAATTATTGTCCCATACGTATAAAGGTCTGTAGTTCATGTGTATTCCTAGTTTTTTTCTATAGGTTTTTTCAAGATCCACCTACACATCATTATCATTATGGTTCATTATCTCCTAATCAAATTTTGGTGTAGTTGGAAGCTTCTAAATATAAAGGTATGTAGTTATATGCCTTTTTAGTTATGAGGATTCATGCATTAGAGAATTTTCCCATGGAAGTTGACATGTTCTTAGTGATAGTGAGTGGTACGATTTTTATTGCATAATCTGTAGAAACTACTCTATTCGATACATGTGTCTATCATTATTTTTTATAAAACAAGTTTGTGGATATTTTGAAACTTATAATAGAACTCATTACATTTTTTATGGATCTAGAAATGCCTCTTGGAAGAAAAGGGTGTAGGGTTTTTGATTTCCCACATGCTCTTTCTCAATCTATAATATTGAGTTCTGTTGGGACTTTTTAGTTCTCAAATTGGATATCTTTTACATTATTATTTGGATGGACTTGTTAGTTTCCCATAAGGCCAAGGATGATTTCTGTCATTGTTGGGTGTTTATTACTACTCTCGATGGGAACTCCCATGTGTTTTAGTTTGAATTTGATTAAAGGTCTAGTTGACCAGGACCTCCTCATCTAGAATCAAGAAGTTTGATATCCACCTTATCAGTAGAGTCTGTTGATGAATACTATATGTGTGATCTTCCTTTTTTGGTTAGGTATTTTCATGATGTATTCTTTGAAAAATTCTATGGTCATCCCCTGGTAATATAAGTGTTTTTTAGTCAACTTGCTTCCCAGAACTCATCTGATCACTATTTCTTGCCTCTAAATGACACTAATTTAATTGAAAGGGTTAAATATTAAATGGGATGATTAAAAAAGATAAAGGTTTTATTCATAATATTTTATCATCATGGGAACATATTATATGTTTTTCCTATAAGAAAAATTAAACTCTTCAACAATTTGATGAATATCTAAAAATTAATCAGCTAATAATTAAGAAAAATATCTTTTTCCTCACAATGATGACCTATTTTATCATTTAATGGGTGAAAAGTGGTTATAAAATATTGAAATATGGCTTGTTTTGTAAGACCTTGATATATTTATGAGATAGATTGTTTCAATTTCATTGATTTCTTGTGTTGTATGCTATACCAAGACAATCTTGTTCTATACGCAATAATGGATTAGTTTGCGGTATTCACAAAACTATATTTATCTTGTGTTACAAACAATTTAAAGTTCTTTTTGATAGAATTAATTTCATTAGAGAACTAGTTTAATTTATCAACTAAATATTATTATTTTTTCTTATAACCTATTGATTATAATGGAGGGTATGAAAAGTATTAACTTTCTTCTAAAAAACTATTTAAATAAATACAAGTGAGTTTATAAAATAATAAAATCATTCATGATGGTTTTTATTAATGTAACATGTATTTAATATATTAAATATAATTTTTAATATTCATCTTATATGTTATCAAGATATGATATAAGATCAAATTCAATTTTTCAGATAAAATAGCATTTTTAAAAAAATTCAGTTTTGCAAACTTTTGTTGGTGACCCCATTTTAAATATTGTTTTGACACTTTTATATATTATATTTACCAAAATAAACTTCTTCCTTGGTATCAGGACAAAAAAGTTTACTTTGGATTAATTTTTTATATTTTTCGGATAAGTTTTGAGATTTGATGAATCGTAAAAATATACAAAATTTTAATTGAAAATAACTTTTTTCATTGAAATAATTTATCTGGATAAATTTTAATATTTAATGGTTTTAATGTATAAATATAATATATTTTTTTATTTAAAATAATTTTGGGCATTGGCATTAATTTTACTATGAATTTTGATTTAAAAACATTTCAATATTTTGCAATGTATTAACTTTTAAAACCTATTTTCCATTCAAACAATGGGATTAATTTTAAATTAGTTACTAAAACTATGTGTTTTGAATTTTTAAAAATGTATTCCATATTTGGGATCAATATTTCCATATTATTTTAATATTATTTTTTTTAATTTTGGCCTTTATGAATTACAACTTATGTAGTTTTTATTAATACAGTAAAAACGTAAATCATGTAATTTGGGGTAAATATAATATTATAAAATTACCTTAACATACATTATAACATGGATGGAACAGTTCTACTCGATCTAAATCATCCCTGGGCTGAAATTATACTCTCTTTAATCTAATTGGATAATATTTGGATATTAAATATATTTTATTTAAAGAAAAGTAAAATATGTATTACTCAAATTTTAATAAAAAAATTGTTTTTAATATAAGGTTATACAGAAGATAAATTCAATTATAAATAATAATTTTAAATATAAAATGTTTTTATTTATCATGGTAATTTATTTTTAATTTTTAGAAAATAAATAATTACATTAATGGTTTATATATTAATGATGCAGAAATTATCTAATTGATGAAAAAAAATAAACTAGTTTTTATTAAAATGATAATAACCATTAAAAGACACAACCACTTGAAAAAATATTATTGGTTGAGTATATCTCTACTATAATCATCCAAATTTTGAGTTATTGACCATTTGGAGCCTTATAGAAGATATTATGACACTTATATTATTTTTTAAAGTGATTTAAACTTGTCACATTCATTTTTTTAATAAGTATAATATTTTTAATAATGGATTTTTTAGAATATATATTTGACTACAAGTATTATTATGAAATATTATAGTTTTATATTTTTCATATTATTTTATTTTTAATTTTTATTCAATAAATAAGTGTATTGATTACACAAAACTAATGTTGTAATTATTTTATTAAGGGAAATTTCAAATAAATGTTATTGAAAATATTAATATTAATATAATTTTAACTAATTAATATGTCTAATAAATTTTATAGTTTACCTTGAAATCTTAGTAATGTAATGAAATACATGGTTCACATTTAACTTGATGTGTTAATATTTTTAAAAATCATGTAATTGAATAGTGTCAAAATTGATACTATTGATTGTTTATCAGAATAATATTTTATTAAATTATTTAAAAAACATAATTTTATAAAAAATATATAATAAATATTATATGGTCTAAAATGTTCTAAGTTATTTATCTATTTTCTAATTCACATCAAATAAGTAAATATGACTCTATTTTAGTATTGAAATATTTGTTACTTTAATTAAAATTAAATAGAATAACTAGGTATTAATTACAATGATAAGATTTAAATTGATTAGAGAAATTGTCTAAAATGTATTTTTTATAATATTACAACCTTATATCATCTAAAATTTTAAATTAGTACATTTTTGAGGTTTTTCGGTGGGGTTTTATTTTATTATAAATTAATATTCTTGGAGATCCCAAAAATGCCCCTTAGCTCAATTATAAAAGGGAACCACCTCCCTCACATCTTCACTTCACTTTGAGCCTCCAATATTGGTCATACCATTCCCATTTACCTTCTCAACATACCTAGTTACATTATATAGATTCTTTTCTTCTCAAAACACTAATGGTACTACCTTTATGAGGAGATTTTGAGGGAGCACATCGAAGAAGAGGTAATCTCCTCTACTGATTCTTTCAAACTATTTCTTCTTCTACTTCATCTTCATGAGTTGTTTTTATTATAAAGCAATAAAAATAGTATAAATTATATTATGAGATGTTATTATGGTTATAAAATAACCATATTCCACCTTCTATCCATCCTACGAAAAATGAAATCACCACACGTGCGTACGTACGACTTACCAACTCCATGTCATGGTGTAATCTATTTTTCACCACCATCTTACTTGGATGGATATAATGATGGTAATAACAACTATATATTATTATTAAAACATGATATAGATTATGTAATAATATATATGTCATCCAATTTCATACCATTTCATAATTAAAGGAATGATATCATTGCATGTGCGTACCTACAACCTACCGTCTCTACGATGAAAAGTGATTCATTCTACAAAATGATAATATAAATTTATATAATGAATTAATATTATATATATAATATGTTTATAATATTTTCTAATGATATAACTATGAACTAAGAAGGTTAACTGATACTTATTAAATATAACATACTATGAAAATGAAGCAGTTAATAACCGAATAACAAGTAATAATGAAATTTCAATAACAGATAGATGATAATATGACCATATATGATATCATAAAAATTAATATGACTGTGGAATAAGTCAATGACATTATTAAAATAATTATACTTAAGGTTTGGTTACATACAAAGGATATCATTCCTTAGGTAAGGGATAATATCTCAATCTCATTTTTATCTGATATTTTTTATATTTATGTTTTTAATAGAGTATAGTTATCATACACATCCATGTTTCCAAAATATGTATTCAATTATGTTATTTATATCCTTATAATTTTTTTAAAGTCAATATTTCCCATTGGTGAATTTTTATTAAATGGTATGAAAGGAATGTTTTTCATTTTTAGTATGAGGTACTTCTTGAATTTCAAAAAAAGTATGAGAATAATGTTTTCTTTTAACATATAAAGCATGAACATATTTTTAAATTTTCATAACACCTTATTTACATAAAATTTACTTTAAAATATTTAATTTTTATTTTCAATTAAATTTTTTTCATTTAAAATTTCCTGGAATTTTTTGAAAATAAAACATTTTTGAAGAAGAAAGGATATTTTTCTCAAGAATTAATTTCACGTTTTTTATCAAAAAATGTTCCCATATAAGATGAAATTTTTTAATAGGGTTCTGTTTCATGTATATTATCCATATTATTCCTATTGTTTGATTATTTTTATGATGTATTGTTATTTATAAAATCTATTTGTTTTATATGGATTATGTTATGATGGAGTGATGGTTCAGAAACCCATTTTTATTCCTTGGAATATGCTATGATGAATGATTTATGTTTTATGGAACATGTAAGAATTATTTAATTATGATATGGGTGGTACATATATCCCTCAAAATTTATTGCGTAACGATTTATATTTCATGAGATATGTGGTATTGGAATGAAAAGTAAATTTGTATCAGTAATACTGGGTTGGAATGAGGAGTGAACTCAGTTCAGTAATGGACTTTTTATGATATGATGGTATTGGTAATGAGACTTGACTAGTATAGAAATGATTTTATATGATTATGTTTTTACAAAATTACATGTTTTATTCCAAATTTATTTTCTCATGTATCATGTTCCTTTATGATTTATACCATATGAACTTCCCATATTTACATCATGACTCAAGATTTTGATATTTGTTATAGGTGGTATGATTTTCAAAAGTTATTTTCATGTTTCTAGATTATTATTTTTATGTTTTACTTAATTTTTTCCATGTTTACACCTAATGAGAATTTTATATCACTATTTTAATATGATTTTCTTTCCATATGATTTAAATAATAGTTTTAGGTATGAAAAATAAAGGGTAAGATCTTTATAGGAGATGTTGAATATCTTTACCCAAAAAAAATATTGTGTTACAAGTTTCCAAAGGCACTAAACTAGTACTTTATTTAGGAATCTATTTATGTAATGTATTAATTATTCCACATAATTATTGTAATGTATATGTATGTAATGCTTTGGTATTTATAGTTTTTATCAGATAGAATGTTTAGTTAACCTTTGAAAACTAGGATGAGATAACATTAGTGACATCCCAAAAGATAGTTGTAAGATATGTATCGGGATGTCCCTAAGGATAAATCTAACTATATGTTACTATCCTTGAATTTTTAATAATGATCCTTATTATCCTTGAATTAAACCTGAGATTTTAGATATTGAAAGTACTTACCCTTGATTATGTTGTTTTCCTAGTATGATTTTTTCCTCTCACACTATTATTTTTGAGTTTTAAACAATGGATGGTACCTTAAGTAACCATGTTACTGATCAATGAAATGATAAATGAAACAGTCATACTTTTGAACAACCAAATGTAATGGGATCTAGAATGAAAAATCTTATCTCTATACTTACACAAGTTGTGAATCATCCTAGACTTCCAAATGAGCAGAGAAGGGAACAATATTCTGTTTTGTCCTTCAGGAGGAAACGTCCACATTCTTTCAGTGGGTCTTCCAACCCAATTTTGGTTGAACAATGGAATAGTTCCATCAAAAATATATTTTATATCCTTCACTATTCAAAACATGAAAAATTCATTTTGGGTATTTATCAGTTAGAAGGTGAAGCGGACCAATGGTGGAATCTAATCAAGAATACAAGGCAACAATATGAAATTGAATCCATGGAATGGGATGAGTTCAAGAAAATATTCTCCAAAAAGTAATTTAATATTATTATTTGAAGAAATATGTAAATGGATTTCCTTCAACTTATGAAAAAGGATAATTAATCCATTAGTATATTCTAGGAATCTTTTACAAGACTTGTAAGTTATGCTTCTAGATGTATCATCAAACCTAAAAGTAAAGTTGATCGATACTTCAGTGGCTTAATACTTGGTCTTAAAAGGGTGTTATCTATAATATAATTTAGTAAATATGAAGAACTTGTGTATCGTGTGACCAAGGTAGAAATGGATGTTTTTGTTACATATCAATCTCAAGGTTTTGACAATAAACAAAAGATGGAGTTTAGGGGAAAATCTAAAAACCACAGTGAAAAAAATGAGTGTTTCCTTATGAAAAAAGTGTGGAAATAAGAATGGTGGATATTTTCTTAAAGGTAATAGTGAATGTATTAAGTGTGGAAAAAAATTCATCAAGTAGATGAATTCCGATGTAATGGAGAAAAGATAACTAATTATTTCAATAGAGAAAAGGCTACAACGAATTCACCACCCACACTTAATTGATACAAGTGTATGGAAATGGGTAATTATGCTAACCAATTCTCTAAACCAAGGGTTACTGATGATGATCTATATCAATAACCTCTGAAGGCAAAAAAAAAGAAAATCACATGTGTTCACTATTTGTGATGTTGATTATGACAACAAGGTGGTTGAATGATTGAGTGTTTATGTATTGTGATCCCAGAATAATGATGTATAATCTCATTTATAGTATTATATAATATTGAAATATCTATTTATTGGTCCATTGTGTTTTTTCCACTATTAAATGGTATTGGTGACCATGAAAAGTGATTGATTTTTTTTAAAACATATGATATGTGAATAATGCTGGGATAAGGATATTTAGAGATGTTTGATAGAATAAATGATCTTAGGAATGATATGAGGAAAAAGTGATTTGTGATATCAGGGATTGAGTATATATAATTTTTGGGATTTTTGGCATGTGGAACATGTTGATTTTTTAAATCATGCATCTTATCACTAAGGTTCTACGGCAATTCAAGTTATTACCATGTTTCAAAAAAAATACATAATGAAGGAATTCACATGTTTCGAATGTTAATAACATGGAATACCTTATGATATATGGGGATAAATGTTATACCTATTTAGTGAACCTATTTATAGAGTTTTAGATTTTCATGTTTTAGGAAGTTTATAAGATTATAAATTTATGGAATGTTTATGTCAATCCTCGGATGGAGGTTTATAGAATAAAGTATTATCCACCATATGTGGACTTATTCATATTTGATAACTTGTGCTAGCCTTATTTATTATGGTAAAGATATATGTAATGAAATATCATTCTATTTAATGATATCATAATCTACTAATGCTTTAGGAATGATAAATTCAACTTTATTTGTTTGAATAAGAGGAGATGCAGAAACTGTTCAAGGCATGACCAATGGTGAGATTGTACCGAAATAAAGTAATTATTTCTTCTCATAAAAATATATTAAATTTTAGGAAAAGAATCTTGAAACAAAAAATTTTATCCTACTACTTTCTTATCTGATGAATCATGTGTTCCCTTATATCATCACAAATTTATGGATTTTTGATTGTTAAATTTTTCCAAACCGCGTTCTCTATCACTCTATATAAAAACATGACATTTAGATTTCACTTTAATATCCACATTTTCACTCCCCCCCCCATGTTTTTATATGTGTAAATATAGTTATGAGTTACTTTGGGTAAGCATTCTGTTTCTTACATTCCTTTTAGAAAAGTGGTTTTAGTATTCCTTTTTAAAATGTTGTTTTTTATGAAAGAAACATTAACGTATAAAAACTTTTTTAACCCCAAATAATTTTGATGGTGAAATTAATTAAAAGGGGGTATTATTTAAGACATAGATATTTTTATGAGATATATTTTTTAATTTATTTGATTTCTTTTGTTGTACACTACCCCAAGATAATCTTGCGCTATACGCAACACTAGCATAGCTTGTGGTATATAGAACTCTATACTTGGCTTGTGTTACACAAAATTTAAATTTATTTTGATATAATTAATTTTACACAATACCATGTTTAATTGAAAAACTAAATATTATTATTTTTCCTTATAACATAGTCATTACAATGGTAGGTATGAACAATATTACCTTTCATCGGAAAAATTATTTAAATGAAAATAAGTGAGTTTAAAAAATAATAAGATCACTCGTGATGGATTTTATTAATGTAATATAAATTTAATACATTCAATATAATGTTTAAAATTCTTCTTATATTTTTTCTAGAAATTATAAATGAAGAAATTCAATTTTAAGGATAAAAGAATTTTTTTTAAAAAAATAAAGTTTTTCCACCTTTTGATGGAACAACCATTTTAAATCTATTTTTTTACACTTAATATATTATATTTTAAAAAATAAAATTATTATTTGTAATAGGGATATAAAATTTTACTTTTTATTAATTTTTGATATTTTTCTGATAAGTTTTGTGTTTTGATGAATAGTATAAATATAATAAATTTTAATTTAAAACAAATTTTTTCATCAAAATAATTTATGTGGATATATTATATTATTTAATGGCTATAAATTATAAATTAAATATATTTTTATCATTTAATATAATTTTGGTCTTTGGAAATAATTTTACCATGGATTTCGATATAAAAACATTTCCATCTTTGGAAATGTATTAACTTTTAAACCTTGTTTTCACTTCAAAATTGGGATTAATTTTAAATTAATTTCTGAAAAATATTTGTTTTGAATTTTTAAAAATGGGTTCCTTATTTTGAATTAGTAGGTCCAAATTATGTTAATATCATTCTTTTATTTTTGGGCATTATGAATAGTAAATTTATTAATTTTTATCAATACGGTAAAAAGGTAAATGTGGTAATTAAGGGTAAATATAATATTAAAAAATTACCATAAAACATTAAATAATATGACAGGAAGGTTTTTTTCTACCTAAACCATTCTTGGGTCTAAATTTTACCCTTTGAATTCCACTTGGATGAGATTATGACATTTAATATATTTTATTTAAAGAAAAGTTAAATATGTCTTACTCAAAATTTAATAATTAAATCATTTTTAAAATAAGGTTATAAAGAAGATAAACTTGATTTTGAATACTCATTTGAAATATAAGTTTTTTATCATCGTATGTTATTTGTAATTTTTAGGTAATAAATAATCGCTTTAATGGTTTATATATTGATGATGCAAAAAATATTAAATTGATGAAAAATCAATAAACTAAATATTATTAAAATGATAATAATCATTAAAAAAACACCTGAAAAAATATTATTGGTTGAGTATATATCTAGTATAATCATACAAGGGTCGTGTTATTGACCATTTGGATCCTAATAGAAAAGATTATAACCCTTATATTATTTTATTTAAAGTGATGTTAAACTTGTCAGATTCATGTTTTAATAAGTATAATATTTTTAATGATGTATTTTACATAATATATATTTGACTAAAAGTCGTATTATAGAATATAGTATATTTATATTCATCATAGAATTATAGTTCTAATTTCTATTCAACAAATAAGTGTATTAAATAGTTACAAAAAACTGTTGTTGTAATTATTTTATTAAGGGGAATATCAAATACATGTTATTAAAAATATTAAAATAAATATAATTTGATATAACTAATATGTAAAATTAAATTTATATATGAAATTTACCTATTATTAATATAATAAAATTGTTTTTTCTAATTTAAATTTTTATCTTAATATTTTTAAAATCAATGAATTGAATATGGTCAAAATTGACACAATTGAGTGTTTTTCAAAATAATATTTTATTAAATTATTTATGAATAATAAAACATTTAAAAAAATATATAATAATTATTATATGGTCTAAAATTTAATTAAGTGTTTATAAATTTTATAATTGACATAGAATAATTAAATATGGAACCCTTTTAATATTGATATATTTATTACCTTATATAACATTAAATATAATAACTAAGTGTTAACTAAAATGATAAGGTTTAAATTGACCAATGAAATTTTATAAAATTAATTTTATAATGATATTACAAACTTTAATCATCTATTATTAGAAATTAGGATATTTTAGAGGTTTTTTAATTTTTTTTTATTTTATTATAAATTAATATGTTTGGAGATCCCAAAAGTGCCACTCACCTAAATTGTAAAAGTGAACCTCCTCCCTCACCTATTAACTTTACATTGAGCCTTAAATATTTTCCATTCCCTGAAAATTTACATTATCAACTTCTCTAATAACATTATAGAGGTTATGGTATGCTCAAAAGACCAACTATAGTACCCTTAAGATGAGATTTAGAGGGAGCACGTCGAAAATGAGGTAATCTCATCTACCAATTCATTGAAATTATTTCTTCTTATAATTCCT
This sequence comes from Viscum album, assembly GCA_963277665.1. Lineage (NCBI taxonomy): Eukaryota > Viridiplantae > Streptophyta > Magnoliopsida > Santalales > Viscaceae > Viscum > Viscum album. The sequence goes on from OY728129.1 coordinate 1,137,995,201, forward strand.
ATTAATTATTTGATTCCATTATAAATTAATAAATACAATATAAAGTATATGTTGAGATGTTATTATGGTCATGTAACAACCATATTCCACCCCTATCCATCCTACGAAAAACAAAATCAACACGTGTGCGTATGTACGACTTACCGTCTCTACATCGTGGTGTAATATGTTTTCACCACCATATTAATTGGATAGATATAATTATGGTAATAATAACTATATTTGATTATTAAAACATTATATGGATTATGTAACAACATATATATCATCCACTTCCAAAACATTTCATAATTAATTGAATTATATCATCTCTCATGCGTATGTATGACCTACCATCTCCACAATGCGATGTGATTCATTATACAAGATATCCATTAAAATGTGATTATATAAATGTTTAGAATGAATAAATATGACATATATTATGTGAATATAATTTCTTAATGATATAAATATGACCTAATAAGGAGAACCAAAACTTATTCGATAAAACATGCATAAGAAAATGAAGTAGTTAATACCCAAATAATGAGTAATAATGAAATGTTATTAACAAAAAAATGATAATATGATCATATATGATATCATAGAAATGACTATAATTATATAATGAGTCAATTATATCCTTTAAATCCTTATACCGGAGGTTCAGATACATACAAAAGATATCAGACCTATGTTAAGGGATAATTTTGCAATCTCATTTTTATCCAAGATGGGTTATATGTAAGTATTTACTGGGTTATATTTATCATCCACATCCATATTTACAAAATATATATTACAAAATATTATTTCAATCCTTCTAAATTTTTTTAAAGTTAATTTTACCCATTGTATAATTTTTATTAAATGGTATGAAGGGAATATTTCTTCGTTTTCAGAAGGAGGTACTTTTTGAGTTTCCAACAAAAGTACGATAAGAATGTTTTCTTTTAACTTATAAGACATGAATCAGTTTTTTATTTTCATAACACCTTATTTCCATGACTATTAATTTAAAATATTTCAATTTTATTTTCTATTAAATTATTTTCATTTAAAACTATGTGATATTTTGATTAAATAAAACATTTTTAAAGAAGAAAGGATATCTTTCTGAATAATTAATTTCAAGTGTTCTGTAAAAATTATTTTCCATATGAGATGAAATTATTTAATAGGGTACTGTTTCAAGTATAATAACCCTATTATTTATATGGGCTGATTATTTTTATGATGTAATTCTATTTATGAGATCCATTTGTTTTATATAGATTATGTTATGATGGAGTGATGTTTAAGAAACCCATTTTTATTCTTTAAGTTATACTTTGATGAGTGATTTATGTTTTCTAGAACACATAAGAATGATTTCATTATGGGATAGGTGGGACCTTTATCTACCTCCAATGAATTTGGGAATTGTTTATATATCATGAGGTAGACAAGACTAGAATGGAAAGTAAATTTGGTTCAATAATATAGGGCTTGAATGAGGAGTGAAATCAATTCAATAATAGACTTTGTCCTCTTTGATGGTATTTTCAATGAGCCTTAGATAATATAGAAATTATTTTCCATTCTTATGTGTTTTCCACAATTCCATGTTTTATGCCAATTTTATTTTCTCATATATCATGTTAATTTATTATTTATCCCTTATGAACTACCAAGATTTATTTCATGACTCGTGATTTTGATATTTGTTAAACATTTTATGATTTTAAAAAGATATGTTCATTTTTCTACATTCTTATGTTTATGTTTTATTTCATTTTTTCCATGCTTACCCTTACTGAACATTTGAGATCATCCTTTTTATATTTTTTCTTTTCCCCGTGATTTAAAGCAATATTTTAGGTAGGAAAAATAAGTGGGATTATTTTTATGGTAGATGTTGGAGATATTTCACCAAATTTCAAGATAATATTCCAATATTCCAGAGTCACTAAACTAATACAATCATTGGGCATCTGTTTGTGTAATGAATTAAGTATTCCAAAAAATTATTGTAATTTACATGTATGTAAAGCTTGGGTCTTTACATGGTTATCATTAACTCATAGTTAAGGATTTACATATAAAAAAGAATTATTTTAGGATTAATTACAACCACTTTGAATATCTTGTGATGTAATTTTTATAGACTAACACTCATATAGTTTTTATAGCGCGATGAACCAAATATTCCACCAATATATTTAATACTTTATTGTGGTATTTTTGTATGATATATTGGTTTATTAAAAATCTAAGGAGGATCCTAAGAATTATTTGGAATTTAATTTTAGAATCATGTGGAATCACCATCTTTATACTAATTTATCAAAATATTTATTTAGTATTTCAGAAGTGATGTTTTTAGGACATGTGTTTTTGGAACATGGAACCTCAACTGATCCAAAAAGGGTGATGATTTCTTATAGAGGAAGGAGAAACTTAATGTATCTAAGATATGAATCTTCTTTGGTAAAGCTAATTATTATTGACATTTCATAAAACAAATCTCAAATATTTCATCACCATTGATAGTACTCAATAATAAAGGGGTGAAATTATAAAAGGAAGAAAATTTTAATCATCCTTTGATCATTTGGAAATATATTTAACCTCAACTCCGGTAATGATTTTACTAGAAAATGGTGACAGTTATATAGTGTGTTGTGTTTTTTTGAGTTCACATCTTGGTTGTGTGCTTATGTAGGGAGATCATGAATTGGTGTATGAATCTCATAAGCTTTTTCCACATGAAAAATCTACCCTCTCACAAACTTAAAATGGCTATAGTTATTCATGCTCTCAAGTACCTAGGCCTGTGATTTACTTCAATTTTATTCCTCGTGTTGTGTTCTATGGTAGAATATGTAATCAGCCTAGTATATTCTAATAAAAGGTTTGTGGGATATATATTTTCATAGAAATATTTTAAACTCATAAAAAGTGATAGGTATAATACCTTCTGACATTTGAATTTAACATCACCTATACCCATGGAAAGGTGAATGTTGTTGTTGATATCTTTAGTAGAAAATTACCTTTTGTGGCCATAGTGGAATATAAAAATGACTAGAATCTCATGGGAATATTTTATTAGTTTCACTAATAGTTGTGGGAGGATCTGATAGGTATGATTCTTACCATTTCATAGTTTACTTCATCTCTCCTGAAGTCGATTATTCAGGAGTCGCAATAGGATAATGAGTTTAGGGGAATAAGGGAATACTTATATAGGGAAGAGAACATTTTTTGTTGTTATATCTCTTGGTAAGGGGTTATTTATTTTATCATTTGTTTCTTTATCGTAGTATGTATTAAGAATAATATTATTTAGGATCTTCATAGTTCCTCTTGGGATGTTCATCGTAAAAATAAAAAGATTTATTATGACATCAAGCGTCAGTTCTGGTTGAAGGGAATAATTTGTGACATAATTGAGATTGTGTCACATTGTTATACCCACTAGTATATTAAGGATGGGCACAAAAAAACATCTAGTTTTCATCACCTGAATCCTATGAAATTTTGGAAATGTGATGAGGTATCCTTGAATTTGATCATAAAATTACTAAGAACTCTCTTAGGGATGAACGCTATTTAGATGTGAATTGATAGATTAAATAATTTGGTGCACGAAATTCTGATTCCGAACACTTATAAAGATGAGGATTTTGAAATGATCTATATGTAAAAAATATTTTTTTTGAATGGGGTTCATTTTATTGTTGTCTCAGATAGAGATCTCAGGTTTACTTCTCAGTTATGGAAGGGTGTGTTAGTGGCTATGTGGACTCAGGTCAGATTGAGAAAAACTAACCATACTCAGACATATATCCAAATGGATCATTTTTTCGGACCATAGAAGATATGCTCTATGCTCACTTTCAAGATTTTGGTGGGTCATGGGATAACTATATGGGGCTAGTTGAGTTTTCCTCTAATCATAATTACTGATTTCCAATCAAAATGGATGATTTTGAATCTCTATATGGTTTTCCTTGTAAATCTCAACTAAGTCAGTTGAAATCATGTGAATATTATCTCGTGGGGCCTATATTTGTCCCATATGTTTTAGTAGAGATTCTTTTTATACAAAAACACTTGGTAAAAACTCAAATTATGTTGAATTTTAATGCTTATCATAATCATAAACCTTTGGGATTCCCAAATAGTGGCAACATTTTCTTGAAATTATCACCTTGGTTGGTTTACCGTAGGCTAGGGAAGAGGGTTATATTGGCTTCATGATATGTTGGACCAATTGAGATGATTTATCAAATTGGGAAGGTATCCTATTGGTTGGAATTATCATCTCAGTTGACTAATATTTATTATTTATTCCATATATCTTATCCCATGAAATATCATCACAATCCTTATAATGTTTTGATTTTGGAGGAGATTTATATATAACGAGACATGTCTATGGTTGAGGAACACATTTATATTTTTTATTTTGAGGAGTAATTACTACATATAAAATATATTATGTTGGTTTGAGTGTTATAGAGCTGTGAAATGAATTCTCATGAGATATAGGAGTGGTAATTATTGATGAGGGAGAAACAACCACATATTTTTTAGATCAGTATTCCATGGCTTAACATTTTTAGGATAAGAAGTTATATGGTTGAGATAATTTTCACATCCTAACATCACTTTAAAGTACATAAATTCTTTTTAATTTTACCATATATTTATTTTATTTTTTCTTGGGTTTTTTTTTAGTAAAGTTTTGTAGTATTTGGAGTTTTCTAGGCATACTCACAATTGTCTCACAATTAGGGAAAATCGAGCAGGTCATTCTAGGAAATCGTTCATCCTATTTCTAGTTCTAGAGGATGGTGACTAGTTAGTTCAAATCATGTAGGTCTTTCCCTCAAATATTGAAACATTGGGTAATGAAATTTCACATGGATAATTCGTAATTAGTTGAACTGTGTGACCAAACCGGGCCGATTCTCTTGTTCCCTAGAATAAGATGCATGGTTGGTGCATTATTTGTTAAAATATGTTTCTAAACTATGAAATGATAATTAATTAATCAAAATTTTTATTTTAATACACAAATAACCTTCTATTTCTCATTATTCATCATTTGTTTGAATAACCTCTTAACCTAGGATACTCCTCTTGGATATTTTGAATATTCCTTACCGCTTAGTCATTGATTTCTATGGATTATTGGCTGTTGGTTCTGGTTTTTCAAAGGTATGTAATTTTTATTCATTTTTCTTTGTTATTCTTCTAGAATTTATCTTTTCTCCTTAAATAGAACCTTAGATCAGGTTTGGTAAGGATAGATTAAAAGGATGTGAAATGATCACATTGGATTTCTTATAGATCCAAAGTAAAATTGGGAATTGTTTTTGGTATCTTCAATTATTATTGTGTGTTATTATGGAATCATTATGGTAACTATTTTCTCTCATTACTTTGTTTTATATATTGATGAATTAGACATTATTGAATGGGAATTATTTTTTTGGGATCCTCTCTTTATTCAAATACCACTTCTTTCCTTTTGTGTATGGATCCTATGAAATTATTGGAATAATAAGTTTTTGAAGTGGGTCATTTCGCTTAATGATTTTTCTTATGATTTATGCATGACTAATAATTAGAATCATTATTTCAGAATTATTGATGGCCTAATATATTATCTTTTAAATTTACATGTTGTAGTTTTTGATTTAAAATTAAATTCGACGTTGTATTTGATAAATAAATGTCGATTTCATACCACTATTGATATATTTGAGAAAATTGGATTTCAAAGCATGTTGTTTTTTATGAAATGTTTTTTATTTTAATTATTGAAATGTGATAAAACCTTTGTAAATTATTTTATAGGTTTAGCACCTGGGATCCTAGGGTACTTAGGTGTGTGTGTGTGTGTGTTGGGGGAGGGGGAAATGTAGGGAATTTTTTATATTATTTTTTTAGTGGAATCACATATTAGGGTATTCATCTGGTCCATTGGTAGTATTGTTGAGGGATTGTTTACATGAAATTCTAGGTGGGAATTACACATATTGGTATTCTTATGCACCATTGGTATTTTTTGGGGGATAAGTTTAGTGTGCAATAATCTTGATGGATCTTTATATGAGAAACCTAGATAGCAGAGACATATTTTATCCATGGTTAATTTCTATTATTCTTTTCTTTTATGTGAATTTTTGATATATTATTTGAGAATGATAATTGGTTTATTTTTAAATTTCTTTTGAAACTATTTAATAAGTAATGTTTTATTAGCTATTGAAAAGGGAAAATTTCCATTTTTTTATCAAGTTCAATAAAAAAATTTATCATGACTTCATGTATTTTAAAATTATCATATTTGGGTTATTTTAAAATGATTACTTATGTAAAATTTGAGGAATCCCTTTGGAACTATTTTTCTCACACCCTATACATATCCTGGGTATGTGCAAACCATGTTTTATCTAATGGTGGAAAGTGAAATTCACCATGGTGAGGTAGTAGGTTTCGCATAGCAAGGAGTGAGAGTTTAGAGGTGATGTGGTAGGATGTTTCCCACATGGAACATGGATATGGTGTTGTTATATTTTGTACTTTGTTTTTATTATAAGGTTATGTTTTTTGGGGTTCACTTGTGTTTCCTTTGATATATCATAACCGTTGTTTATATCTATTATTGCATGTTTACCCATTCCTATCTTTTATGTCATGTTTGTTTCTATTTCTGGTTGTGAGGAATCCTTCCCAAAGTTTGTTCATTTTTCTTAGGCTCATAGATCCAGCCCTTGGGGATAGGTAATGCCCTTTGGGTGATATTCTGAATCATTTTTGAGCCTATCTTGAAGAATTATCTTGGTCAGGTTAGGATACATTTTTGGGGATTTTTTTAGTTTTAAATAGTTATCAAAATAAAAAGATATTTCATCTATTTTTTATGAGATGATTAAAATTTATTTTCAAATGATTTTTATGATTAAAACTGAATGATTATATATTCTTTCATCATGTAATGGTTCTGTGACATTATAGATGATGAAATGCGGGCCTGAGATATGGCCATCCAATCCATTGGATAATGTCTTGTTCTCTATAGAAATGATGATGGGAATTCATTTTTTATAAGTTATTCCATTATAAGTTAAATATATGTGAATAGAGAGGATGAATATTATGTCACAAGATAAATTCATGATTTTTCTCTGACTAATACGACTTTTAATGTTTTTTTAATAAAGTTCCATTTCTATTCTGATTAGGTTTTTTTTATGAGATCAATGTTTTTTTATTTTAAATTGAAAAAATTCTCATGGTTTTTCTTGATTTCCAAAGGAATAATGGGTTTTTTTATTTTTATATACATTATTTGTATTGTTTTTCTCATCCCAAAATTTCAAATGTTTTTTATAGGTATTAAGGATGAGTAGGTATAATAACAAGCTCAAAGTTCTAGTTATTATAAATTGTCTTAAATGAAGAAACAATGTCATTAATGAAGCATGTGTTTCAATATAATAAATTATTTTAATGGTAAAAATATACACATAGTAGTAATATCCATGTTTTGGTGTTATTATTTTCCTAATTTTCTAAAACTTAATACCTAAAATATTTTGATAATATAATAAATTGAAATCCTGAATATTAACCTTATAAATATGGGTTGGTTATGTACGGGTTGTCATAGTTAGTATCAAATCCATTGTTTAAGGAATATGATTTTAGAACTGGATATGAGAGTATTGGTTTAGAGTGATATAGATTATATTACTTAAATTTATACATGGATAATATTATCAAACTCACCATGACACAAATAAATTTCAGTGAAATAAGACAGGAATTCTATAAAGGGGTTAATTTAATTTATTGGGATGCCCTTGGTCTCCCCTATTTTAGACCCCCTAGGCCTTGTTTCATTGTATTTTTTTCTTATTTGAATAAATATAATTGCATAACAATAATGGGAGATGATGAGACAGTAAATGATATGTAACAAATGCTTACTAAAATAGTAAAATACATGGATTGAATTAGAGAAACAATTGACTACTCAACACTTCTTGAAAGGTTATATATATGTGTGTGTGTGTGTGTCACTCTAAGAAGGTTACTATAATAAAAAATAAATTAATTTTTTCTGTTCTGAATGGGTGATCTAGTAATATCCTTCACACAGTATGTTTTAGAGTAGGATAACATGAACAATTAAGATAATTCAGAGATAAAAGGAGTATCCTTTCAATATTTCAATAGTTTATCTATTGAATTCTGTAATGATTTATATGTTTAATAAAATGATGATTAGATTTATAAAATTAGATTAAGGAATAAAAGGTTCTTAAATTAGTGAAAGGTATTTCTTAATAAATCAAGAAGAGATTCCAAGAAAAAGTGTAAGGAAGGTAATAAAAATTATTTTATATCTTCTAATAGTTATTTTACAAGATAATAATTTACAAACTAGGGGTATATCATGAAATATTTCCCCAAACTGATAAATTAATTGAAAAATATTAATTTCAAGAATAATGTAAAGAAACATATATAATATCTTATTGTTTTAGTGAATTCAATGTTTTAGTGAAGAAAAAAATCATGGGAATGAGTTTTAACATTTGTGAATAGAGGAAGGAGTTAACCATGTTATATTTTTTTGAGTTTGATTTTGATCATAAGAATAATAATATAGAAGAACTAAAATATAATTGTGATAAAACTCAAGATGAATATGATAATGTAATATCTTTTTATAGGAAACTCAAAGAAAAAATTAATAATTACAAATTATAATAAAACATTTAGAAGAAATATTTATATAACTGAGAATACCACATAATATAGAAAGACAACTAAATTAATGGATATTGATATATATAGAATTAAGAAATTTTATTTGAATAAAATGACATAAATTTTTAAATATGTGAGAAAAAATATCTACAAACTTATATATTTGAGAATAATCGCAAATTAAATAAATATAATTGGATATATTGGATATAATCCTAAATCATATAATAATTAATTTGTTAATATAATTTTTTTTAAAAATATATACTTTTAATTATTTTAATGTTGAATAATATTTCCAATGAATTTTGATTAATATTTGATGATTCTTTGGGTTAGAATATGTCTTTCATTTATGAATCTTTATCTTCTAAAAATCTATAAGTATCTACTGATAGTGATATATAAGTTCTTAAAGGGAAAATTACCAATCTTATAGTTCCCAAAATTAAATGGGTAGAAAAATATTCTTTTATGAAATTATTTAAAGAAAAATACCTTAAGAGTTTCAAAAATTATGTGTATTATATTGATATTTAATACTTAAAAATTATTAAAAATTAATAAATGTTTAAACCATTAAAAAAATGTGATGTAGAACATGTGATATTTGAAGAAAATTATAAAGAAGGATAATTGGATATGGTGAACTTAGTTTATCTGACTCAGCTATCATAAATAAGGAAAACCTTATAGATAAATTATAATATAATTTGATTAGTATATCATAACTAAATGATAATGGACATAAAGGTGAACTTGAAAAATGATGAATTTATTTTATATCATTCTAATGATGAAATTTTAGTTATTTCATTGATAAAAAATAATGTTTATACATTTAATTTTGATACATTAATGAAAACAATTGTTAACAGTAACAAATATATTTAGAACAAAAGTATTGATAACTATAATATAACCTTGTTATCTAAATTATTAAAAAATAATGTGGTTTTAAGAGTATAATATTTAAAACATGATACGATGTCATTCTATAAGCCATGAAATATAAGAAAAAATACTAGTTATTTTAAATATATACCTTAGATTAGAAACACTGAGAATTTACATCAATTCAATATATTTGTATTTTTTCCTATAATGAATACTAGTTTTAGAGGAAAAATATATACAATTTTTATTTTGGATGACTATTCATAGTTTGCGTGTGTTTATTTCATATTGCATAATCATTTGAATAAGAATCTATTTAATAGATATTTTCACATGGCTGTGAGTCTTTAATGGTCTTAATGACCAATGTTTTGGTAATTTTAGTATTGAGTGGTTGTTTTTATGTTATCCCTTCCACTTTTTCTCCACATTTCTTAAATTGGACATATATAAAATAAAAAATGGTTTATAAAAAATAATAACTTGGTTTAAAATGAAAAATATTACATGATCATATCAATTTGAAGTACCCATGGAGGAAAATTTCAAAATATGGAGTTTGAGAAAATTTGAGATAAATTTGAGTATTTTTATAAATTATACACTCTTAGGATTCCACAAACAATAAACGAGTTTAATTAAAGAATATAACTATAAAATATATTATACCAAACATACCTAATGAATATAGTAATACTATGTAATTTTTTATAGAACAAGGAAATATTATATGTTATATTATAACTAGTGTTCTTATTAGATATATCACTAAGAAAAAACAAATAATCTAAGGAATAAATATTAATTAGTGAAGATAAATTATGAAAAATTCACATTCTATGGGACCCATAGAATAAAAATTAAATTGTTGATGTGACATTTTTGTTTCCAAAATATTCACTAATATCAAATTAATCTCCACATTAAAATGTGAATAAACTATTTATTCCCTCTCATTTTAGATAGACAATTTTATTTACACCTAACACTTCTATAAAATCATAATAAGGGTGATCAAAAAATAAAAGTAAATTGGTGAAATAGTAAGAGTAAAATTTAAAAATTAATTTTGAAAAAAAGATAATGATAATAAATTACAACTATAAAAATTACACGAGTAAGATAAACGAAATTTTAACAAATATTGAAAATAAAATGTAAAAAATATGAATAGGATTGTAAGATATAGATAAATATATGTGGATAGGTTAACTTAATGAGTGTAAATATAAATACAAATGTAAGATATTTTGTACTTATGAAGTGTATTTTTTGGAATAAGATATTAAATTGATGAGAACGTATAAAAATATACACCAAATTTTGTTTTAACACATTTTGTTTTAACACATTTTGATATTGAATTGATGAATTTATTGATAATTTATTCTATTAAACTTATAGATTTGAATCTGGAGGCTAGATTATATAAAATTTATCAATAGAAATATTTAATAGTGTTAATAACTATAGGAGTATGTATAGTGAATATAAAGGATTTAGTAATAATTGAAAAATAATTATTTATAGAAATAAAAAAAGAAAAAGTAGTTGTTAAATATTTTCCCAAACATACTTTAACTAGATCTATTGAGAAAATATAAGTACCATGACGGAACCTCCAATAAAAATTAAAAGATACTAGATTAGTGAGATTCACTTTTATGATAATAAATAAGTGATTTCTACTATAAAGTGCATTGTTTCTGAAGAAGCTCACATCGCTAAAAAGTTTTATATCTTTATTTGTGATAGAAACAAATTCATTTACCTTATCCAGGTTAAAAAACTTATACTTTATATAGGAATTATAGTTCAAAATATATATCAAATAATTGACTTTAAATTCTTGAATCAATTCCTAGAGGAAAAACTATTAAAAACCCTTCAACTTCATTGGAAAATACTTTAGAGGAGGCTTTGGATGATTTAGATAAGGCTCTAGAGTCATAAATTTTTGAAAAATATTATTATTAGATAAGCTCTAATCAAGTGAAGAGACAAAAGGGAAATAAAATAGTGAATTATATTTGATGATACCTTTTCTCGTTATTTTTTTATATGTACAAAATAGTTTTTTTGATTAAAAATGTAATTTTATTTTATAAAAGATAGTGATTATTTTTGATATGTTCTTAACACAAAATTCGATCATTTTTATGTATCTTTTTTAAGGATATTTAAATATTATAGGGGAGAAAAATATTAAAAGTAATATTAAATTTTAGTATATATATTTTTTTAAAATGTTCACATATGGGTGATTTTGGTTTTGTTTTTATTTTTCTATTTTTTATATAAAATTAGGAAAGATGTTTGGTTAATCAATCCAAATAATCATTTTTTATCAGAAAAAGTCTTTATAAATCAATGTTTCTCATTTTCATGATTTTATTAATTAAAAAACACGTTATATTTATTTTTCATGATAAATTATAAGATAATCATTAATGCACCTAGAAATAAACCAAATCATTATAAAATATATAAATGTTTTTTTGAGTTGATTTTAGTTATTTTATTATTTTTATTATTTTAGTTTATGAAATATACATTGTTTTCATCACTTATATTCAATATGATATCTTCAGTGTTATGTTAACGATTACTTTTAAGGAATTAAATTTTAAAAATCATTTTGTGTTTTTGGTTAATTTTTTTAAAAAATATTAATAGTTGTCATCATATAATGATATAATCAGAACACTAGTGGTAATATAATCAAATCTATGATATATCATAACACCACATACATTATTGATTTAAACTTATTTATCCCGGTAAAGTTAAAAATCATTGTATGTATCATGATATAATATATGATGTTTTGTTTTCTCTAAGGTTTCGATATAAAATAAGTGATTGTAGTGACAAAATCATACAGAATCATAGAGTTCTAATGCTTGATAATACACAAACACAACCGGTAGTAAGTCTCTAACATTATAAAAAGAAAATATACAATCTATGATATGAGTATAAAATTTTTCTATGTTATTTCATGAAGAATTATTGGTGGATAATGTCATTCCAGATAGTAGGGAAGGTGTTGATGTGAAATATGATATAAAGTGATATCATACACGATAAATTTTATTGAAACATTATAACATCTATTATTGAAGAAAAAGTTCATGATCCATTGAGGGTTCAAAAAATTCATTAAAATATAGAAACCACGTGGGATTTAATACTGCGTACCGTTTATGATTATAGACTATAAATTACAAAAAAATGAATATAACAAAATGATTATTAATTATACATAATATTATAGAAACATTATTTCTACTTTTGTGAATTTTAGTCATCGCCATTATTATTTTTCATATAGTTACTATTGTTAATTTAGTTTCATTTTTATTTACATATAATTTTTAAACTCTTTCCATAAAATCAATATCCTTTTTAAATGATTATGCCTCTATTCAAAAATGATTACAATAGATTTTTAATATTCTTAGAAAAACTCAGAGACTTTCTTAGGATGTTCCTATGAGTATAAAAAAGGAACTATCTTTATTAAAGGGATTTGATCCCCTTAAAATATTATTTTTTATATTGGAACAACCCTATCATAGAGCTATAGGTTGAGAATACAGTAAAAATAGGATCATTAGATCAGAACTACTATAGAAATAATTATGTCTATTATTACTTATTATGCATCTATTTCCTATTTTTTATATTTTGAACCCCTGAATCACCCCCTTCTCAACTGATTACAATAACGACTAGAAAAGATAGTTTCGGAACAGGATTAATGTTAATCAATGAAACTCATTATTTCTCTACTGGTGCCAGTACGAAGAAGACATTTTTATGTAGTCACATCCTAAAAGGGACGTAAATATGATTTAATAACCTCACTTTCATAAGAATTCATTTAATTTAATTTATTTAATTTTAAATTAATTTATAGTCAATTAAAAATACAATCGTACTTTATATTATAATTTTAGGAAAATATTAAAATATATAAACCAATAATAACTTAAGTGGTTTAACAATCCTACATTAGGGGATGTACCATTGCTCACATTGGATATCTAGGGACATCTCATCCTCAAAACATGTATATATTTATAGAATAATATTATTAATTATATATTTATATAAATGGGTCCAACTCATTTCAAGGAACTAAAAATTTCTAAACTTTACGTCTTAAGGGAAGGAAATACATTGAGAAATTCCCTATTGATGATTTTATCATATGATTTCCATTTATGGGTTATTTTAATTATTCTATGGATTTTTCTTGTTCATGAAAATAATAATAACTAAAATCAATTAATATAGATAATTTAAATTATGATAAATTAATTTAAATATTCAACATGGCCTCACTAGAATCTTAGGCATAAAGAATAAAAATTTAAGGGACCAAATTATGAAAATAAAAATAACTATAATAGTCTACAAATTTTTAGTCACTAAATACTCCACATCACTAATTATTTTCATACTATAAAGAAAAAAATCATAAACAATCATTAGTATTGAGATCTTATCAAATGTTTAATTTCTAGATACTCATATTTATGCCACTATGCTTTAATGAGAACTCACTAATGGAATATACCTCACATGGGATACCTTCACTTGATTTCCTTAAATTAACACTGTTTTCCAAATAAATGTTTCAACTTTACTCCATTCTTATCTCTCCTTGGTAAATAATGTAAAAAAATTATACATATAATTATTAAGTTATAATATATAGAATAATTTTTGTACCTATAAATTCACTCCCTCTCTATTATCATATAGTTTCTAAATGGTTGGTTAATGTGTTTAATGTTTATGGTTGAATGTGGGGGTTTCACATGGTACACATTGTTGGAATGAATACCCATAGGGTTTTTGGGGATGTGTAAGGGTCTTGATAGTCCTTATAAAAACACCACTTTCTCTTTTTTATGTATGAAATTTGAGGATAAATTCATAGATCTTTTTTAACTCCTTAATTGATCCATTTTTTCAAATTTTATTTTGGTTGCTAGTATAGTCATAGTCATGTTATTGGGAATTTTATTATGTTAGTTAATAATGGAGGGAATATGTTAAAAGGTTAGATGGTAGGGATATACCCATGTAGTGAATTGAATGGTGATATTGAAGAGATATTGATGCCGATATACAACAGTGACTCCCCTCTTCTCTTTCTCCTCCTCTCATTTCTATTTTCCTTTAGGTTCATTGCAAGAGGTTCCCTCAGTTGTATGATAGTAATTTTCAATATCATTCCATTTATAATATCATGTGGTGTTTGTCTTTGTTTATTCTTCCCTTTTAGCATTCCCTCTTCACTCTCTTACCCTAATCCTTTCCTATTTATTATAATTCATTGAACCCTAGAGATGTACTTTACTTGGTCTTGTTTTATCTGGTTTCCTTTCCATTGTGTAACTTCTCTCTAATACTTCCTTGGTTCTTGTATCCAATGTTCTCTCTATGCTTTTTCAATGAGTCTCCATCCCCAATTGTAATTGAATCTGTTATTTTCCCAGGACGTGTGTTGATCACTAATGATTTCTTAGTGTTTGGATTAATGGGAATGTTATATTTGGGTTCGAAGGAGGTTTATACATAGTTTTTCATTTTTGTTTGGTCTTGTGGTATTTTTTGTACTCATCTATGGAAATTGGTTATTCCTAGTTCATTTACAAACTTCAAACCTTATTAGGGAGCTTCCATTGCTTTTGGTTTTACTAGTGTCTACCATAATTATCTAGTTTTGTCTTTCTTATCTGATTTTAGGGAATCTACATGACATGGTGAATTAGAGATGTTTTCTCTAGATAATAAGTGAGTTGTTCCGCATTTTTGTCCTTCTAAGGAGTTGACACTGAGTTTTTGGAACAATTTTTGGTTGTAATGATGAATCTACAATGAAAATCATCTATTATATACTATTTTTTGGGTTGTGACTTGAAAGAAACATGTGGTTTCTAATTATATATTTTGATGAAGGAACATCTATGTTGGGGTTTAACAACACTAAGAGTTTCAGAAGGGAGGCATTACCACCATCAATAATGAAGTTGACTGATATAGAGGGAGCTTGAATGGATTCAATTGGTACAATTATTCAGATATATCATGATCAAGATACACAAATCTTGAGGTGTTGTCCTCTAAGGATTTAAAAATCAAACCATTCCTTTGTTGGGATGGGCTTGGGCTGGATTTTGGTCATCCTGTCCCAGTTTTGATTTATCATTTTAAAAAGGGTTGTTAGTTTTTTAGGTAGATGTTGGATTTAGGGTTGTTGGTTTTTACGGTTATTGGTTTTTTGAGAAGGGTTGTTGGTTTTTTAGGGTTATTGGTTTTTTGATAAGTGTTGTTGGTAATGGAGATGTTGTACTTGGTTTAAACATATCCCCAATGCTTCATTTTGAAAATAAAAAAATGGATTAGTTAGTAGGTCACATGGTATAATAAATTATTTTTTGATATATAATAACCTTGAAATTTTTTGAAAATATGAACGCATGTTCACATTATTATCATGATCTTCAATTAAAATAGGCTGTGTTAGAAGAATGTGAGAGAACTAGAAGGATTTATCCCTAAAGAAAAAATTATATAATAGATTTCATTCTTAATATATGAGTTATTATTATACAGAAAATAATTCAAATGACTTGAATAGTGAATCTAGAGATGATATATTTCTAATTGGGTAAATTTATGATTCTTTATGTTTAATAGTTATTTAAACAAGAGTTCTACATAAAAACACCACTATGATATTCTTATCAGTGTGATTCTAATAGGATCAAAAAATTATTAGTTGAAATTATTGGAATTGAATATATTTATTTCCTTAGGAATATATATTATAGAGATATGGAAATGATTATGATTGATGGATAGGGAAAGATTCCTTCCTACTAGATTTATGTAATGAAATACTAAAAAATTGATTACTCACTTGGATTGATGGATTCTGTGGTATATGAAATTAGTAAGGTTAGAAACCCATCGAGTTTGTTATGTGGCCATCTATTTTCTTAATGATAGATACAGTTACTAAATAAGGGTGTTGTTTCTTTTGGGGGTGCTTGTTTGGGGTTTCTTATAACTCTTGTGAGAACATTATATGGGATCCATTTATCTAAATGATACATGGGTATATATTCCATGTTGATATTTTTTGATTCATGATCAACAGTTAAAATTGAGATGAACATGGGTGGTTTCATTTAGGGTGGTAAATACTTTAATGTTATTTGTTTTCTCTATTAATTATACATGGGCGAGTATGAACTTGGGTGTCACTAAATATTTATGATGTTATTTTTTTATATTTTATACTCAACCCTATATAATAACCCTTGTTCTAACAGACTTGGGTTTGTGTAGACAATTTTGAATTTCTAGGTGGTCATAGTGCTAGTGGAGCTAGTCCTTATGTGTTTCCTAGAGATGATGATTTGTTTTTTATAATAGTGGGAATTCACACATGTTGTTTAAGTATTTTGATACCTTTATACCTGGATACATTTATGTTTTGATTTGGGGATGATTTATATTGAAAACATTAATATAATCTATATATTTCTTTTATTCGATATTATTTTTGGTTTCAGTTATTTATTGTTTATATGTCATATATTCATATTTTAATTCACCAATATTTTCCACCCATATACCTATGCTCACCATTATTTTAAACACAAATACCAATGATATTAATTATTTATGGGTTTTAATTTCCCAACCATATTATAATTATAATTTATTATATAAATCATGAGTTTAAAATTAAATAATATTAAAATAATAAAACTTACCCATTTTCATATTTTCATGGTAGGTGCGAATTTGAAAAGTTTGAGAAGAATATGAAGAAAAACTAAAAAAACTATATAGAAGCATAAATGGTTCAGTGACCTAAAATTCACATTATAAGAGTTTTGGAAATCTAATTGGCATCACATTTTATAGGTAAACCCACCGATTTTTTGGGGATATAGCTTTACTAAATATCATTTATCATATTATATCCATATAGAGGACCATCACAATCTATCTTTATAGAAACATGAAATTATTCTCACTTATAAGGCAATTTTTTTATTTCAACCATACCTCCAATTATATTAATCCAATTTATAATAAATTATATACATAAATTAAATATATCATTGAAAAAATATCATATTTTATATAATAATTTGAATCTACCCTAAAAAAATTCCAATTGGTAATGAAACCATTATGTAAAAAAACAACTCCCTCCAATGGCCTATAAATATTTATGTTGAGTAATACATAATAGAGTTTGGAAAAAAGTTTATGGTTATATAAAACTGGATATTACATTGGATATTTTAATTTATAATTTAGGTACTATATCTTCCCAATATCCTAGAGAAATAATATGTGAATATTTAAATTTATTATATCCTTCTCCACAAATCTACAGAAGCCTAAAAATTTGATAATTATTGTGAAAAAGCTAAAAAACTATAAAATTAGTTATAGTGATTTATTTAAATATTTGTTTAATATAAATATATTTAATAAAGTATATAATTTATTTTCATATTAACATATATTTTATTAGAGTAAAATAGTGTTTCATCTTAATTGAAATGAAATCACTTTTATAACCGATTAAATTTCATATTTTGAGTGAGGTACTTGTGCCTATTTGATTTATTAACATAATACTCATTTTATTTATAGTAAAATTATGATATAAGCATAATTTAGAATACTCTGACCATATAGAAGTTCTATATTTTGGTAAAATTAGAGTTATTCCACTATTTATGTATTTGCACACCATTTTGATGGTCTTAATGATCATTAAGAACTGGGATAAATCCAAACAAAATACTTTCACCAAACCAAATGGATTTATAAGAAACAAACATTGAAATATGTGTAATAATCTTCTAATGATAATATTTTTTTATTTATCTAACAAAACATTTTATTTCAAAAATAGAAAACATTATTTTTTTATTATTCTATTCATTATTTTTTTGAAACATCATAAGTAACTATTTGATTTTAGTATATTTTAAATTTGAACTAAATCTATACACTATACCTTTAATGATTCTTATGAGATGAACCAATGTTTTCTTTATACTATAATACTTGGTTTATAATTAATTAATTTAACACATATTGACCACACAATCAAATTCTAGCACCATTATTAGGGAGTTCCAGCATTTAAATTGTAGATATTTAAAAATGCATTCAAAAATTGTTTAAATATTTTAATTTTTCTAATTTTTATTTTTTTAAATAGTTATGTGTGATAAGTTCTTTTATTTTAATATTTTTTATAAAAAATTATTTAATATTATTACTATCCTTTTTATCTAATTCAAGAAGGATTACACATCAACAATTACATCACACCTAAATAATGCTCTTGAATGTGGGAACATAGAGTTCTTAAGATCTTAAAGACCAATATAATTATATAATTAATCTCTAACCATACTAAAATTTTATAACATCGAATAAAAAGTGCGTACATTAAAATAATTTAAATTTCATATTCTTTCAAACAAAACATCTTATAATGAAATCCTAGAGGAAATTGATAATTTTGAACTAAAAAATAGATTAATTATCTTATTACCCTACGGTGTATCTTAAGACCTTTTAAAATTAAGGACCATTTCTTTTTATCTAAATGATGCTACAAAGGACAGGTTTTACTATGTGAACTCTATAACTGATGTTTGGGTAGACATTAAATATCTTTTTTAGAGAGATATTTTATAGCCACATGAACTAAAAAACTAATAAAATAAATAAAAAGAATAAAAAATTTCATTCTAAAATACTTTGTGAATATTGATATTATATTAAAAGGTTTTGTAAAAGCTACATGTACTATAAAATAATTGATAAAATATTAATCAATTTTTTTATAATGGGTGAATTCTAATGTATCATGGTATAGTTAATGAAACTATAGGTGTAACCCTGGTAAACATGACTATTATCATAAATAGATATCTTTAAGAAGGATAAATTGAAGTATTAATAAATATATTACCCTTTAAAAATATTTTAAGTAAATACTAGTTTAAAATCAAGTAAAATAATAAGATATATCTAGAAATAGTTTTATAAGTGAAAATAATAAAATTTTGGAATAATTTTATCCCAAACATAATTTCTTCAGTCAAAATATAAATAGTAAAAGATATGTTTCAAACAAATAGAACTAAGTTAGTATAAGTAAAGTTGAATAAATAGGTAATAAAATATTTAATGTGGTTATAAAAGATACAAGAATTGATAAAAAAATTTGGAATAAAATTCTACTCTCTTATATATTTAGTAGTAAAGGATTTCCAAGTTGTTTTCTTTGAAAATTATTCTATTTTAATCCAAAGATGTAATAGGATCTTATATGCTGATATGGTAGGTTATTCAATGTACTAATTATAAGTAGTGCTCACTTATACAAGACAAGCCCTTATCAACAAGACTTATTTAATCTAGAATATTTATGTGTATAAATAATTAGGGTATAAAGTGAATGATATTTTTATCATTTTGAAAATTAATTCAACTATAAAAGATACTTCAAAAAAATGAACACATATAAATAAATAAAAATAAATAAAAATATTTTTGATGGGCTATAATGAAGAGTAGGATGTTTTAGAGCACATAATACTTCATAAGTTGGTGAGTTTGTTCATTCGTCATTTTGATGATGGAATTTTTCTCCTTGATCTTTATATTGGAATACATATATGAGAATTTAATCTTATGACTATTTTATTATTATATAGAAAATATACATTAAATATTTTCCAGGTTTGACTAATAATTTTGAAAATAATGGGTTTCTTTGTTGTCAAAAATCACTATTGGAAGTTGTAGAAATATTAACCATAAATTTTAGTATGAAATTAAATTATTGAGTTGTTATCTAATTTAATTTGGAATATATTCCTTCATAAATCACATTTTAAAAGGATTATATCTCTTTTTGGAAGCAACGTTTGGATAAAAATCATACAATTCAATTATTAATTCTCTATTAAATTATAGAAAGTTCTATAGAGTTATGGTATATATTATCAATAATATCCTAATCCATATCTAGAGTGTCCTAAAATATTAAAAATCATAAAATTAGTTTATTCTCTACATGAATATCATTTCAAAAAAATTAAATGTTCAATTATTTAGATATAAAACATTGAACATTAAGTTATCTGAAGTTTGGTAAATGTAACATTAGTAGGTAATCTACATTAGATAAATACTGAAATAAAAATGATGAAATAATTATTAAAACAAATATATGTGTTGTAAATATAAAAACTAAGGATCATGGGTTTTTATTAGTAAATGAACAAGAAATATCATACTTTTTGATGATCATAAAACATTGTAGATGAAATCCTTGTTGAATAAAAATAAAGGATAAAGAATAAGATTAACTAAATTTCTATATACATGAACATAACCCACCCTTGTGTAATACTTACATAAAAAATTATATTACTTATATACCATTTAAAATATTCTCCCCATATGATTCAAAATATTTTCTATTGATTAAAGACTTTAATTTAATACCATGTTATTTTAAATATTATCTCCCATTGTGATTTTCAAATATAAATTAGTTTATGGAAACATTATGTATGAATAATTAAATCTTGATGGTAATTAATATTCTTATTTCACAAAAATAAAATGATAAAACATATTTCTGGAACCTATAATGTTTAAAATGATCTGTTATGATATTGATATATAAATATCCAAATATAAAAAAAAATTAAAAACATTTTGAAGTTAAAAACATTATAGTACAACTATAAAAAACATAAAGTTTGATTTCCATGTATAATTAATTATATCAGTATTGTTGATAATTAAAATGTTATCCCATTTACACACCTATTCTAAAAACTATACTCTGAAAAAATATTTTTTTATAATACTTTCTTCATTATCCTTCTATTAAACTATTTTTTTTTATTTCTAGATAATTACCTTTGTAAATTTGGTTTAGAGGGAACCCTCACATGAATTAGAGGCCCAAAAATAAAATACTGAAAGGAATAAAATCAATGGACTAATGGACCTATGGAAAAAGTTCCAAACTACAATAACCCTTAATTACATCCTATTTTCATCCCACACCATCTTACACCCAGATGAATCATTTACATCCTACCATCCCCAACCAACACAAAAGTGCATGAGGCTTTTTTGTGTGATCTAAAATCTAGATACTGCTACCCCCAGTCATAAAGCTTATTAATCATTGTTAAGTACATTTAATATATGAAATATTTCTAATTTAAAAATTATATTTTTTTGTTTTTAATGTTTTATTTCCAAGCTATTCATTGATTAATTTATTTGTGGGAATTTATATTTTTAATGAAATATTTTGAAAAATATAATAAATATACATTTTTTTTGAATAATTTTGCGTAAGGAAAATGAATGCTGATATTTAAGAAATCTTTGATATTTGTTTTTTTAAATAGGTTTTAAAAAAAATGGGCCATAAATTTTTCCAACCATCAACCCATAGAAAGTGAAATTTCCACCCCTTGTGTGGAAACCAACCGAGATATAGGGAGAGCCATCATAGGTGTGACAAAAGGAGAATTGGTTTCACATATTGTGAATATGATAAGCATGAATATAGTGCATAGGAGTCAGAACCAGTGACACATGAGAGGATAACTTCATCGGTGAGGGGCATCATCAGTGGTGGTAGGATTCATTCAGTTCTCAACAAACTTTAATTAGATGAGAATAGAGTGATATATCTTATTAAGAAGTGAAAATCATAGAATATATTTGATGTGTAAATGCTCTAATGCACTATTCTATTCATACTTTATCAAAATACTCTTTTTAACTTGATACCTGAGTAACCACATACTAGAAAAAACATCTCACCACTCTACCACTTGAAACCACCAGAACACAACCACATTTCACAAAAAACCATGTTCACTTATATAGAAGCTAGAGTTCAAGATGGATATCTACTACTGAGTTCTAGAAACTCTATTGAATACTATATTGTGCACAAATAACTAACTGAATACATAAAATGAAGAGGGTAAATACATGCATAAAAGGATGAATAATATGGTCTTTGCTCCACCATAGATACCATTTCCATGTTATGCATGGGTGAAAGTTTGAAAAATATTCTAAAACACCATAGTGAAGATAAATATGGTTGACAGGGGAAGCCTGAGGATGAAACAACCACTAAAACATGATGTTGTCTATAGTGTATTCCATGCTGAGGGAAAAAGTTAAAAAATTTCACTAAGCCATAAAGGTAGATCCCATGGTTTAGAGGTATATCCAAAACACAAAATTTTGACACCCATAATGTGTTTTGGATCATGGTAAGAGAATAAATATTTGTGAAGATAGAAATTAGCATGGTTAGGGAATGGAATTTCTCATGGTGGATGCCTATGAAAAATGTACCGAGGGGATTTTAAACGCCGAAAAGTGCTCAAGAGATGAAGAAGGTTGAAAAATGACAAATCGATGTCATATTCGGACCTGGGGACCCCGTCTGGGGGGGTAGGAGGAGTTTTGCGAAAAAAAATGGTGAAGTGCGCGAAAAAAAATGAGACATGCGCAGAAAGTTTCGGGTTTGGCGAAGAGCCCTTGGCACCGGGGTGAAATAATTTCGGGCCCCCTCCTCGCGCAGTTGACATTGCGCACCACCGACCTCGGTGCGAAATAATTTTACACCGAGCTATTTTCCGCACCCTCGGGCACCTATAAATAGAAGGTGACCCCCTTCCATTTTAGGGATGAAGAATTATAACCGGCTGTCATGTGTGAAATTGGATTTCCGCATGCGCGAAGATGGCCTTCAGGTACAGTTCTTTTCGCGCCAAGTCGCCCCGGGGTCTGCCTTCACATGATATCTATATGGATTAGACTGAATTCTAATCCCTTTGGTATCAACCCCATGTGGGAAATCCCTTCTATTGCGCACAGGCCATCCAATTTCATGCAATTCCTTCAATTGCGCGCACCCCCTACCAATTGCGCGCAATCCCTCCAAATTGCTCGCACCCCTGTCCTTGCGCGGAGCCTCTCCCACTTGCGTTCAATTCATACACCTTGTGAACAATCCTTCTATTTGTGTGCCAAAACTCTTCTCCAATTATGAACCAGCATCACTAATTTCGTGTCAGACCGGTGTTTTTCGTGCAGGGCTATTATTTCGCGCAAACCTCGAAGGTTGCACGCAATCCCCCCGGGACCCCCTCACTTTGGTGCTCCCCAGGAACCTCCTTGCATGGGTACCTAATGTTCTTCATATGGATGACATTCACAGGTCACGCCCCGAGCATCCACATCATGCGCCATTTTCCTTTGCGACATTCTAGGCTCGTACTAAGTAACCTCAAAGTCCCTTGGACGATACCTCCCGTTGTGTTGCTTTTCCTCATGCTTCTTCACATAGGCGCGCTAATGGATATTGTTTCTTCACATAGCCACACTAACATGGACCCCTCAATGGTTCGCTCTGTGACACCCCCTAGCTACGGCGTTGTCGATGCCTTCCCTCCCACAAGGAGCAGCGGGTACCGGTTATGTAAGTCTTAGGGGTGCGGAGTAAACCCACCTCGTCCGAGCTGCAGGATGTTAAACTTCCAAGCACCATCGTCCTCAGCACATGACGTTAAAATGTGACCTGGCCCCGTGTCTCGCATGTAGGGTCCCCCCACCTTGGACATTCTCCACGCCCACCCATCTCCACGGGGATGGGAACACCCCTCACAGGGGATGATATCCTCCTTATTAGAGTGGCATTTGTCCACAGGGAAGGGCAACAACCTTGGTGTAAGCCCCTAGTTTTCTTTCCAGGAGGTAGCATCCCTGCACCTCCTTTCATCATTGGTCCCCAAGGCTAGTGGAGGGCGTGATAGGGAACGGGGATCCTCCTATATTCGGTCCAAAAATCCTCTCTCGTTGCTCTCTGTCACCCTCGGGCCTCCATCCTGGAGTAATACCCGACTTATTGGGATACTAACCATGTGTATGCCCATGTTTCTTCTCTGGGTCACCATGTGTGTAAGCCCCTCTCCATTTCCCATGGACACACCTTTCACGACGTTGTCATCATGCCTTTGCTGCCTCTTTTTTCTCACACCGAGCATGACTCACATGGGCTTAGAGTAAGCAAAGACCATGACAAATGCTCTCATCCTGCATGACGTTTAACTATATCCACACCTTGAGATGCCTCAGTGTGTAATCCCCAATCCATCCCGAACTATGGGTACTTTTATCCATGTCAAGGCATGGTACGTAGGAAGCCTACATTAGGTTCTAGCCCCACCACCTAGGGATGCCTCAGAGTGTAAGCCCTAATCCATCCAGAACTACGGGGACTTTGATCCATGTCAAGGCATGGTACATAGGAATCCTCCACAAGGTTCAAGCCCCACCACCTTGGGCCACCATAGAGTGTAAGCCCCAATCCATCCGGAACTACGGGGACTTTGATCCATGTCAACGCATGGTACGTAGGAAGCCTCCACGAGGTTCAAGCTCCACCACATTGGGCCGCCTCAGAGTGTAAGGCCCAATCCATCCCGAACTACGGGTAATTTCATCCATGTCAAGGCATGGTACGTAGGAGGCCTCCATGAGGTTCAAGCCCCACCACCTTGGGCCGCCTCAGAGTGTAAGCCCCAATCCCTCCCAAACTATGGGGACTTTGATCCATGTCAAGACATGGTATGTAGGAAGCCTCCATGAGGTTCAAGACCCACCACCTTGGGCCGCCTTAGAGTGTAAGTCTCAATCCATCCCGAACTACGGGGACTTTGATCCATGTCAAGGCATGGTACGTAGAAGCCTCTACGAGGTTCAAGCCCCACCACCTTGGGTTGCCTTAGAGTGTAAGCCCCAACCCATCCTGAACAACGGGGACCTTGATCCATGTCAAGGAATGGTATGTAGGAAGCCTCCATGAGGATCAAGCCCCACCACCTTGGGCCTCCTCAGAGTGTAAGCCTCTATCCATCCCGAACTACAGGGTCTTTGATCTATGTCAAGGCATGGTATGTAGGAAGTCTCCGCGTGGTTCAAGACCCACCACCTTGGGCCGCCTTAGAGTCTAAGCCATAATCCATCTCGAACAGTGGGGACTTTGATCCATGTCAAGGCATGGTACGTAGAAAACCTCCATGAGGTTCCATCCCCACCACCTTGGGTTACCTCAAAGTGTAAGCCCCAATCCATCTCGAACTATGGGGACATTGATCCATGTAAAGGCATGGTACATAGGAAGCCTCCGCGAGGTTCAATCCCACCACCCAGTCATTCCGACCCCCTTCACATCGGTTGTCCCCTTTCCTTCATGACGTTAAACTGTATTCGCCATCTGAACTACGTGGTCATTGATTCCCTGCCACAGGGATACGTAGGAAGCCTCAAAGAGGTTCAAACCCAATCACTCATATCTCATCCTAAACTCTCCCTCAAGCCTATGTGTCTCAGGATGTTCATTCCCTAAACCAGAGGTTCCACTTCCACTGGGTCCCATCCATGCATCCATTCTCACAGGTCACCTCCTCAGGTGTCCCATTGTTTCATCGAACTATGCAGACTTTGATTCCCCAACACAGGGATACATAGGAAGTATCTTCGAGGTTCAATCCCAAAGCCAACATCCATCTTGATTCTTACCCGTGGTGCCGCATCTCGGTGAGATCATGCCACCTCATTCCCCTCCACAACATTCGGTAAGCATCCCACATTCTGGCCCCAATATCAGTGTTCCCTCCAAGGGGTTCCTCAATCTGATCCACTCTAATCAGAAATGCGTTCAGAGTTTCCAAGTACTCCGCAACGTTATTAAGGAGGCTACCCACCACGCGTAAGTCCATTACTGGGGGTAGTACGCTGCCCTCCTCTTCATCACAATCCGCTGGCATCCCGACTCACTGTGTGACATTGAGGAAATTCCCCCGAGAAGAGTTGCGGTCAACATGACCGATCTATAGGGAGGGGGAAATGAGCTAGAAATTATCTGTGGGAACATCCTCCCTGAGGATGTTCCACCATTACTGGACCCATTAGGGAGTATTACTCATCAGTATAGGAACCTCCTAGGTCTCTCTCTACCCACCGAGGCATTGGTTCTGATCCAGAATGTCAGTAAGGGAAAAGTGCATGTTGGAGCTCTCAAGCACTCCGACCCATCCTATTTAGTGCAGAAGACATAATAAGAACCCGAGAAGGCTATGCTGTTCTAGAAGCTTGCTGATTTGAAGAAGTTAGTCGATGAACTTCTGGCTGAATGCATTGTGGAGCGATGAACTGACTACGGTGATCCTAGGTCGGGGCATCAGGGGCACAAAAAACTACCCCGCGGCGAGATTCCACCAGGAAACCCTGATCATGTCGCATTCGCTGACAGGGTGGAAGTCAGAGCTCATTGCAAGAGGGAACGGTATGTCTTGACAAACCCTCCTGAACGGCGTGACAATAAATGGAACCCCGTTCGGGCTCCTCCAGAATCCCCAAGGGTTGCTCCACCAGCCGCTCCATGAGCTGTTGAGCTTGTCTACCTCATTGAAGAGCCCGACAACGCACTTGTGGTTAGGGATCCCCATCAAGACAGGGACCCCCGCCCGGATAGTCCAATGGCAGCACTCATTTCTTACCTAGAGGCTTTGTAATTGCGGCACGTGTCCATCCCACCAAATGGAAAGCCATACCCAGCATTGGTGGGTGACATGCCAACACCCCTAGGATTCGGAAACCCCATATTCTTCCCCTTTAACGGGATGGGGGACCCACTGCAGCACCTGGACCACTTTAACTCAAGGTGTGGGCCTATGCTAGGGACCCTAGCGCATCAGGAGGCCACTAAGCTCCATTGTTTCATTCAGACACTGTAGGGGCCAACATTCGTTTGGTACAACCAGCTCCCCATCGAATCCATGACTAACTGGGAGGACCTTCACAGGAAGTTCCTTTACAAGTTCAGCTCTACCACCCAGAAGATGAACATCGCAGACCTCTTCAAGTGAAAGAAAAGGCCTAATGAGAGAGTCACAGACTTTGTCACCCGGTGAAAGGGGCTCACATACTCTCTTGACATGCCACTGACTCAAGAGAAATTACTGACAATGTGCGTGGGGAATGTCAAGATAGAACTGGTTCCCTCCCTAATCACTCAGAATTGTCCTGGAGGGTTTTGATACGTCTCGGATAAGGCCCAGTGCCTCGCAGAAGCCCTATAATAGGCCAGCCAGGCACGTCCGCTGCCCCCTGTAATCCCAGCAATGAGGGATGCCCGAGCCAAGCCTGCCACAGTGGCCCAGATAGAGGCCCCTAGGCAGCTATAATTGTTACCAGTGGAGCCAGCTCCGCAGCCCCACAGAGGTCTACCACCATAGGCACAGTTTCCAATATAGCAGTGGCTACCTCAAAATCGGCAGGTGCCTCTGCATAACGCGCCGCCACCACCTAGGTGAGATAATCAAGTTCTGCCTCCTCGGCAAGCTCCTCTGGCCCCCATCAGGGTCAGGCTTCTAGAGCCCCCTCTCTAGATATATGAAATCAAACCTACTCATTTGACGAGGCTCGGGTCCCTGGTTACTTTTCCAGTGCCTTAGAGCAGGGAATTGTATGCTTTCCTTAGTGCAGAAAGCTAGAAGAGGCACATCTCACTGATCGCCCCAACTACTGCCCCTATCAATAGATCCTAGGGCACACCCTCAGGAAATGCTATGCATTCAAGGATTGGCTTCAAGACTATATTGACAACAACATAGTCATGTTGGGCCCAACCCCGTCACAAGTGTTAGGTGTCTTTGTGAGGTTAGGTAGTAGTGATGGCGAAGGTGAGTGGTAGTAGGTTTCTGACCATGGGTCCCAGAAGTATAATGACTGGATGGATCATAGGATGGTTTCCCATGCCCATGGCATTATTCATGCACACCTGAATTAGCAGGAGCCTTCAGAATCTGCAGTGACCACTTCTATATCATTGTCTCAGCCGGTATCTTCCTAGAAGAGTAAGCATTAGCGGAACAAGAAAAATCAACATGCTCTACCGATGGCTCTATTGTCCCGCACTCTAAGTGACTTTATTCCCCCAGAGATAGGGATTCCCTCCCAGGATCCACCCAGTGGTGGATGATTCGTCAAGTGATAGCTAAGGGTATGCTTCGGTTAATACAGTCGAGTTGGTAAACCCCTATATGACTCCCGACGAGGGGGAGCGCCATGCGAACCTCTCCAATGTCCCCAGACGATGCCAACATCGGCGGAGCCACGAACATATGGGTCATCGGGAAAGGCAGTTGGCACCTCCATCCAGGCTATGCATGCCACTAAGACCAGATAGCAGGCCTAGCATAGAACTCAGCATGCATAACCTCTTCATCCGGTGTCGATAGGCCCGCCTCCACCACCATTTGTGCAACTAGATCAGGCAGAAACACATCGGTCATGCCACGGCCAGATTCGCCCCACTACAGGCCGATCTCATTCATCTGGTTCTTATCTGATAGATACTCTCCAGACATCGACTAGTGAGCAGCGGGATATTCCCCATACCAGTCAGCCACATGTCCGGGCGGTAGGGTCTGCCATGCCTTCCATCATAGAGCGGCTCCCCACAAGAAGAATTTCGCTCCTGGAATGGAAGTATGACGTTCTCAAGAACCTCTTTGGCATCCATGTGAGGCTTTACATTCTTGAAGCCCTTCGCCTGTCACCAGATATGTGTGAAGCACTCGCTGAGGCTTTAAGGAGCCCCCTCTAGTTTGAGATGGAGATAGAAACTGCAAAATATTTCCATGCTGAAGCAGTTGAGGATGCCGAATTATAGGAAATCATTTCATTGTCTGGAGAAGAAAAAGTATCCCCCATACTGGGGCACAAACTCCCACTGTATATCACCAACCAATTCAATGGTGTGGAGGTTCGTCGCTGTCTTGTTGACACTAGCTCCGGGATCAACCTTATCCCGACACGGACACTGCGGAAGCTAGGGTTATCTGAAGATGACGTGACTCCCCCCGATTTAAGAATCTAGGGGTATGATTGGATAGAGCAGACCCCGGTCAGCAAGATCCGTCTGAAGACCCAGTTTGGTGGCCTGGTTTCCAGCACCGAGATCATGGTTGTCTCCTAGGACACCACGTATAATGCATTGATGGGCAGGCCACGGCTCCACCTGCACGCAGCGATCCCCTCATCGTATCACCAATGCCTCAAGTACTCCCTTAATGGTCGAGTGGGCGTACTCCAAGGTGATTCATCTCCTTTCACCTCTTGTGAATCCCACTACTAGGATGCTAACTATTACAAGAGAAAGGATAAACAATTTCAGGCAAGTGGAGTTGAGCCTTTCACCGCTACGAATGACCCTCGGGCAGGCCTAAATGACGCCTACATCTTCCCGATCAATCGGTTAGAGGCCACAACCCTCGATATGGGGCAATGTTTTGTCATTTCCGGGATAAGGGGGAACCATTCTCCCAAATCCAGGCAGCGTCGGAAGATCACTTTGTATTATTATATGAATCGGGCTCTAGTGATCTCGGAGCCTCCCACTCCCATAAGGTATTGGGATGTCTGGCTAATGGCAACGGCGGTATGCCATACTTGTCTGTTTCGCTGGGTTGAAATAAGTCAGCTCCGAATGA
Organism: Viscum album; assembly: GCA_963277665.1. Taxonomy (NCBI): domain Eukaryota; kingdom Viridiplantae; phylum Streptophyta; class Magnoliopsida; order Santalales; family Viscaceae; genus Viscum; species Viscum album. Next base: position 1,138,025,542 of record OY728129.1, read on the forward strand.
CGCACCACTATGGCTTTGATATTGTCAAGCGTGGCCCCTTGGGCCGGAGACCATATGGGATCGGGTCGACAGCCTTCATAGCCTTGGTATCAATAGTATCGGAGTTCCCCGATACAGTAACTACTTCCGCACAAGCTGGTACCAGCCTCCCATCAGGATTTGGAAGCTCATAAGTAGCTTCCCCCATGGAGGATACCTCCATAACTATAGAAGAGGATATAGAGGAGGCCCCCTACCTTTGAGGAAGGTGTCTCGACCATGGTCGATGAGTTTTTACAGGTGAACCTCAGAAGCGAGGCAGACCCGAGACCCACATTGATCAGCGCCGCTATGTCCCCTAGGAGAAGCAGAGGTATGTAGGCTTCCTTAAACAGCACCATGACGTGTTTTCCTGTAGTTATGATGAGATTCCAGGACTAGATCCTTAGGTAGTCTTCCACCGCCTTAGTCTCCTGAAAAATCATTGCAGGTTCATGCAGCCTCCCAGAAAGATGCACCCTTCTCATAGTTCCATAGTCAAGGCTGAAGTTGACATGCTCATCAGGGCCAACATCATTAAAGAGGTCCAGTACCCCAAGTGGTTGGCCAACATTGTACCAGTCAAGAAGAAGAACAGACAAAATAGAGTCTGTATCGACTTCCAGGATCTCAATCGCCATTGTTCGAAGGATGATTTTCCCCTTCCAGTGATAGAATTGTTGATCGACGCTACAGCGGGGTTCTAGGCCCTATCCTTCATATATGGTTACTCTAGATATAATCAGATCTGGATGGCCCCCGAGGATGAAGATTTCACCTCTTTCAGGGAACCCCAAGGTACTTTATGTTACCAGGTTATGCCCTTCGGCCTAAAGAATGCAGGCGCCACCTATCAGCGGGCCATGCACTGCATATTCAAGCCAATCCTCAGGACATTGGTGGAATGATATGTAGACGATCTGGTGGTCAAATCTCGCCAGTGCTAGGACCATCTCAAGGACCTTGAGAAAGTGTTCGGCTTCCTCCGCTCCCACCACCTGAAGATGAACCCGTTGAATTGAGCCTTTGGGGTCACCTCCAGGAAGTTCCTTGGCTTTGTTGTCAGGTACCGAGGCATCGAGATCGACCCAAAGAAGATCAAGGAAATCAGCCAGATGCCTCCCCCGAGTAATATTCACGAGCTGAGAGGTCTTCAAGGACACTTGGCCTACATACACCAATTCATTGTAAATCTGGATGGAAAGTGTAATCCATTTTCTCATCTCATGAGGAAGGGCACTGCTTATGAGTGGGACAAGGAGTTCCAGACCACCTTCGAGGAATTCAAGCAATATTTTCTCCAGCCTCTAGTCTTTATGCCACCCATCTCTGGGAAGCCACTAATCCTATACGTGACTGCCGTAGAATGGTCCCTCAGCGCCCTTCTCGCCCATATGAATAATGAGGGGATAGAGAACAACATCTACTACCCCAGCCGCATGCTCCTCGATACAGAGGCCCGGTACTCCCCCATCAAGAAGAGTTACCTTGTGCTCATATTCTCCGTACAGAAATTGTGGCACTACCTACAACACCATGAGGTATAGCTGGTCTCTTGAATAGACCCACTAATGTGCATTCTGAATCACCCCATGTTGACTGGCTGACTAGCACGGTGGGTGGTAATCCTCCAGCAGTTCGACATCAGGTCCGTGCCTCAGAAGGCTGTTAAGGGGAAGGCATTGGCCGATTTCCTTGCTGCCCATCCATCCTCTATGGACCAGTCCATGGAATTGTATTTTCCCGATGAGGCAATCCTATCATTCGATCAATTCGTCCCATGTTGGCAGATGCACTTCGATGGTGCCTCCCAGATCCCCACCAGTAGGAGGCTCAATGATCCTAGGCTCAACAGAGTAGGCATGGGTATTGTCATTATCATCCCGACGCAAGAAGTTCTTCCATAATCATTTCTACTATCGGAAGGCTTCACTAATAATGAGGAAGAGTATCAAGCCCTCATTACTGGTCTCGAGCTGGCCCTTGAGATCGGCGTGCCCCATTTTCATGTGAAAGTGGACTCCGAGCTAGTTATTAACCAGGTAAATGGAGACTATGTTTTCAGGAATACATAGCTAATACCATTGTTAGAATGCACTCTCCGGATAATGGCCCAGTTCCCTTCTTAGCCAGAGGTTATCCATGTCCTTCGGTTATAGAACGGTCGAGCAAATGCTTTGGCCAGCTTAGCAGCATCACTTGCAGAGCCCGAAAAGGATGATCTAGTTATCCACGTGGCGCATAGGAGAGTCATAGATACTGTTACCCCGGATGGAGATGACGGCCCACAGGTAAGCCATCATACCATCGGCGCCTCTACTTCAGGGCCCCTGGGTAGTCCAGATGCAGTGATTTAAATGGTTGCTTATTGGAGGACACCCTTGGTTGAATACCTCCAACGTGGTAATATCCCGTCAGATCGGGATGAGCGCGAGAAAATCTGATGCCACGCGCTGTAGTTTACCCTCCAGAGTGGTCCCAGCCTTGATCAGATCCTCTATAAGCATGGGTATGGTGTTCTCCTTCATTGAATTTCGGGGGTTGAGATTCCACAGGTCATGCAAGAGGTTCACGCTAGTTCCTGTGGCGCCCATTAGGCTTCGCCAAAACTATCTCACCAGATTCTGAGACTAGGGTATTTTTGGCCCCCCATGATCCACAACTGCATCGAGTTTGACAAGAGGTTCCATGCATGCCGAGTTCATGATATCTTTCTGCATCGGCCACCAGAGCCTCTCCACACTACCAAGTACTCTTTTCCCTTCGCAGTCTGGGGATTAGATGTCATAGAACCATACCCACTAGCAACGGCTCACCAATGATGATTCATTCTGACCACTACAGATTTCATTTCGAAGTGGGCAGAGGAAATTCCACCCAAGGGAGTCAAGGCATGTTCTATCGTTGATTTCATGAGTTCGAATATCATTCATCAGTTTGGTCTTCACGTTGTGCTCCCCGATAATGACACTAACTTTCGAGCATCCGAGTTGAAGAAGTTGTATGCCAAGTACGACATCCGCTCTAACCATACCTCTCACTATCACGCACAGACGAATGGACATATTGAGGCATTCAATAAAACCCTCTATAACATTCTACATAAAATAGTTGGTCTGAACAAGAAGAGTTGGCCGGATAAGCTCCCCAACGCCCTCTGGGCCTATCATATGATGACTCGTAATTCCACCCAGGTGACCCCATATTAGATGGTGTACATAACTAAGGCCGTCCTGCCCATCGAGATTCATTTTCCCTCATTGCGTGCAGCGGTCTATAACCAGAAAGTGCCGGATAGAGTGGCTAAAATACGTCTAGGTGAATTAGAAGCACTGGATGAGAATAGGCTTCGTTCCTTTCACAACCTAGAAAGGCATCATAGCAGGATGGCTCAAGCTTTCACCAAGAAGGTTCGCCTTCTCTCATTCCAGCAAGGCGATTTGGTATTAGCCCTTAGGGAACCAATGATCCCCAGTAGGAAACCACCCATGTTGGAGCCCAAATGTGATGGACCTTTCATTGTTCATAAGGTTTATCCCAATGGTACGTACTCCCTGGTGACCATGAATGGTGAGCGTATAACTACTGCCACCAATTCCAAGTTTCTTAAACAATACATTGCTCGACCCTTTGGGTCCTCCATGACCTTAAACTATATTACGGTCCTACATGACCTTAAACTGTCAGTCTCGCATGACGCTAAACTGCACGCTCATCCCACATGACGTTAAATTGTATGTCGTCCCACATGATGTTAAAATATATGTCTTCCCACATGACGTTAAACTGAATGTAATCATGCATGATGCTAAACTACATGCTCGTCCCATATGATGTTAAACTGTATCTTGTCTGCATTATGTTAAACTGTATGTCATCCCGCATGACGTTAAACTGTATGTCGTCCCGTATGACGTTAAACTATATGTCGTCCCGCATGACATTAAAATGTATGTCCTCTGGCATGACGTTAAACTGTATTTCATCCCACATGATGTTAAACTATATGTTTCCCCGCATGATGTTAAACTATATGTCGTCCCGCATGACGTTAAAATGTATCTTCAAGAACTACGTGTGGCTTGATTCCCATCTATATGGGATACATAGGACCACTTGGACATTTGGATTTCGGTTCCAACCCCATCTCTTAGAGGTCCCCCGATCTCCTGGTCACCTAGGCCCCTTGGCCTATTCCTCTCCACGAGGGGGATATATAGGTATGATACAGGGTTATTCCCTTCATCATGTTGGGTTTTTGGCACCATGCCCCCCTTCTACTGGGAATCCGCCATCTCTTGGCCGCTCTCAAGTTTAGTCCCTCGACCCCTTATAGTGGTTCTCCAATGTGTTAAGAGTACTCTGGTCTAGGACCAGAAGTGTCATATTCAAATTAGTAAAGTTCCTTCCACTTGTCAAGCTTCATGTTACCCTTCATTTGGGACCCCGTTATCTTTCACACCCAAAGAGACCCCCAAACAACGGCATGGATACCACGCCTAAGGGATCTCATACTGTTACGGGACAACGTCCCTGAGGGTTTCAGACAAAAATTGATACAAATCCCGCATTGTGAACATGGTCAGCAGTCGATGCTCATTTGTTTGTCCCCATTTCAGGCTAACGCAACAGGATGCTGTGTTGCGAACATGGTTAGTAGTAATCCTCCATCTTCACGCCAGCCCCTTCAGGCCTTGAATGTTGGTTGCATGATTCACATTATGTTCCACCCCATCATGTCCAGGTGGAATCTTGATACCCTTGGAACTATCACTCAGTGCGCCTTCGCATGTCAGGGGGATAAAGCTGCAACACGACGTCCCTTGGGGCTCCCATGATCCAAGCGCTAAGACCATAGGCTAGGATTTCTTCCAGGATCTATGTGCAACTTGATCCTAATCCTCATTTGATACATGGGATCACCCAGACATTGCGTTTCTGGGTCCAGCTCAGTTGGAAGCCAGCTCCTCCGACCCCTTAACCTCTGACCCTCACTGGTCTCTTGGCTTGAGGCTCCTCTCCCGGAATCACACACTGTGATGATGTGGACCTTGTTCATTCACGTATGGTATGATTTATAGCATCATGTTCATTCCTTAATTTCCAAGCCATATGACTTCAAACTATGTTTTTTGGTCCTGGAACATGACCCTAAATTGTGATAATATCCTCCCGACCGCACGACAATAAATAGCACTACATTGTGACGACCTTGCAATAGGGGACGTCATGTTGGGTATCAGTTATCTACCATACCATTTTTCAATGCCTATATACCGGTTGATTCTTGTGGTGATGTCGGGAATTTCTACCCTAGGCCTGTCACTTCACAAAAAAACCATTCACCATAAAGGACAAACAAGATACATCAAATACCACTTATTTGGGTGTGAAGGCTAGACCCACATTCCCCTTTAATCCTTTTCACTAGTACCTTACCATTCCACCACCCATAACTACATATGGATTGAATCTCATTCTCATGAGATACATAGGAACACCCAGGCACTTCCCCACGGGCCCAGCCTAATTTTCGTGTTTGGTCCCTTGGCCTAAACACTTCTCCAAGGAACACATGGTAATATGGCCTTGATAAAACACTATTTTATTGAATATTTTATTGATTATAAATGATATAATTCTCTCACATTGTGTTAAATATGTTTAATTAGAAAGTATTTGGGATTAGATCATTCATTTGAATATTTGATGAAAATTACAGTTTTACCCTTTCAAAATCAATTTAGTATTTCAATAATAAATAATTTTATTTGAATTATTCGAACTTCATATTTTTTAAATGTGTTCCCTAATTCATGGGATATAACTTTTATTCAGGAAAGTAGATAAGAAAAATGAGTTTGGATGGAGTAATTGGGCCATAAATTCATAGGTGGGCTGGACACGCCAGAATCAAAAAGCTTTTGTATTTCGGACATAACCCCTTCATCTGGTCCTTGATTGAGCCCAAATATTTAGAGGAGATATAGGAACAATATTTTCACATATTATCCCTCTAGAAGGCTGGAAAATTCACGCGTTTTGGTGGTAAAATGGGCGGTGCAAGTTGGCATAAAATATTTGGCCAAGATTCCCCATTCACACTTGAAACCACTTTGAAACTAGCCTCCCCACCACTATATAAATTTGTATTTTTCTCATTTGGTGGGGTTTTAAGAGAATTGGAAAGTTTAAGGCAGATTATAAGTGGATCCACTCCAATTATCCAACCATTTCAATAAGGTTAGCTCTTGAAATAAGGATCCCTTCAACAAAGCCTTCTTCTTCTCCTTCGTGTTGTAATGATTTTGTTTGCGCAATAAACTTCTTTGTTATTATTTTATTTATTCTCTTTTCTTATGTTTTGTTTAAATTTATTCTTCTATTAATATTCCAATTTGGGTTGTAATTCTTGAGTAGAAGCTTTATTGGGTTATACCCATTATAAACCTTTGCACATGCAAAATGCTTCTACGATGATTACGTCACCCATGAAAGAGTAGTCTTTTAGTAATCGATCTATATTATACCCTCTTCATTTAATTATTTTGAATAATTGAGATAATATAATTCACTTAATATGATCCATGAATTTTGTTTTTAAATTTTAAGAAACTAAGAAAGAAATATAATAATTAACACAGAAACACACGAGGTCGAGATTTTGTGTAAATTGTGAGAGCGCGATCTTAATCAGTAATGAAAAACCACACGGGATAAATTTGTAGAGTTAAAATATAATCCCTAAACACAATTCATCCTCATTTACAGAATGGATATTTTCTCTAATTAACCACTAACCATAAGCTAACCTTAGAACAATAATCAAAGCAGGGTGCTGCGATTGCGTGTTCCGAAGCTATCCTAGGGTTTAAGTAATTCCATATTTGTGGTTAAGTTAAATACTGTAGGATTCGAGGGTTAAAAAATTAGGGGATCATAATTAATTGAATATTGATTTAAATGATAATTATTAATATGTAAATGAAGAGGTAGAGTTAGATCAATTATTCCTTTTAAAATATTTTCTAAAAAACATATTTTTGTTGTGTCTTTTTAATCAAACTTCATTTCAAAATTAAAAACAAGAAAATGAAATCTTCTTCTAGGAAAATTATTCAAGTTTTATAAAATATAAACAACCCCCCCCCTCCCCCCCATAATTTCAAGTAGTGTTTTAATTATATTATATTTTATTTTTAGAGTACCTCTAAAATGTTGTTTTAATTCACTTCCTCCTTTGAGAGACGACCTTGGTCAGCCACTCTCGTGCACCTAAGTACCCCAAAATCACACTAATCATTTGAGGGAGCCCACGATAGTGCTCCTTCAAATTGGATCCATTTACGAGGACGCAAGTAATTATTTGAACCACTTATAGGTATTTATTTTATTTTACATTTTATTTTCTTCCTCTCTTCTTTCGTCCTTCTTTACCCAATCTGATTTTTTTCTTCTTTTATTTTCTTCTACTTATTTTTGGACCATCAACTCAAACTTCAAATTTTTATTTTACTATGGACCACTTTCCTTATTTTCATCTTTCATTGATTTATTACATGAACTAATACCAAAGATCTCTTAGATCTTGACCCTGAGATTGAACGTAGCCTTCGTGCACGAATCAGACATTCTCAGTCTACAAGAAGTTTCAATTTTCAATCAGTTGGTGAATTCCTCTCTTCTGGAAACATTGACATTGGAAGAAATTCAAATTCAAACATAAAAAAATAACCAATGGCTGACAATAATGGAAATTAAATTAATAGAACCATTCGAGAATTGGCTGCACCTGATATTAACTATCAACCAAATTGTATTGCATACCCAAATCTCGAATCGGACTTTGAACTAAAATCTGGGTTAATTCACTTACTTCCAAAGTTTCATGGCCTCTCTGGTGAGGATCCAAATAAACATTTGAAAGATTTTAATGTGGTTTCCTCAACCCTAAAACCTAGAAATGTCTTTGAAAATCAAATCAAACTAAGAGCATTCTCATTCTCACTTTATGGATCTGTGAAAGACTAGATGTATTATTTACAACCAAAAGATGTAACTTGTTGGAACGATTTGAAATATCTTTTCTTGCAGAGATTTTTTCCAGCATTGAGGACCACTTCTATCCATATGGAGATCTCAGGGATCAAGCAATCACAAAGGGAGTCAATTTAAGAGTATTGGGAGCGATTCAAGAAGTTGTGTGCAAGTTTCCCACATCACCAAATCAGTGAGCAATTACTCATCCAGTACTTCTACGAAGTACTCACACCTATGGAGATAAGCATGGTGGATGATGCAGCTGGAGGAACATTGGTGGACAAGACACCAATAGCTGCACGTGCGTTGATCGACAAGATGGCCCAAAACTCCCAACAATTTGGTGATAGAGGTACACCACATGCCAGGGGAGTACATCAGTTATGTCCTTCTTCTCTTGAAAGTCATTTGATTGATACCAAGTTGGAAGAATTTACCACTATGGTGAGGCAGATTGCTTTGGATAAAAAGACATCCCAACCCACTCCTTCAAGGCCATGTGGTATTTGCACTGAGACAAGCCACCCAACTAATTATTGCCCATAACTCCAAGAAACAGAAGATTGTGCAGCAGTGTTCCCTCGGAGACCATATCAGCAACAACAACAATAGACATATCCCCAAAAGAAGTATGACTCCTTTGCACCAACATTCAAACAAGGGTGGAATGATCAATCAGACATGATGTATGCCTCTGGGCAACAACAAAGGCCCCCTTTTCAACCAAACTTCCAACAGCCTCCACCTTACTAGTAGGGTTTCCAACAAACCCAAAGAAGATTTGAAGCTCAAACATCAACAAGTCAACAGCAAGGGAATATAAAACACAAGGTCGACAATAAAACTAATGATCTTTTGAAACAAATTGTTCTTAATCAACAGAATGAGCTGAAGAGTCAAGGTTCGGAGTTTAGGGAGTTGAAGTCTCAAATGTGCCAGATTGCCACCGCCCTCCATGAACTTGTAAGTAAGAATTCCGGAAATATTCCTTCTCATCCTACTACCAATCCAAAGGGGAATGTCAGTGCCATTACATTGAGAATAGGGAAGCACACAACTGATGCTTCTCCACCTACAATTCCACCGGGATTTACCTTAACTCCAAAAAAGCCCAATTCCACATCAACTGATGAGCAAACCAAGGAGAAAGATAAATGTAATCAAAAGATAAATGATGTTATTCCTGAACCCCTTCCTTTTCCAAATAGGGTTGTTCAAACTAAGAATATGGATGGAGAAGCAATGCAAAAGGAGGTTTTGGACACATTCAAGTATGTGGAGATCAACATTCCTCCACTTGAATAAATTAAACAAATTCCAAGGTATGCAAAATTATTAAAAGAACTTTGTACCAATCGAAGAGGGCTCAAGGGAAATGAGAGGATCAACCTTGGAAGGAATGTCTCAGCACTCATTACACCAACTCTAGAAATACCAACAAAGTGTAAGGATCCCGGGACATTCACCAGCCCATGTACCATAGGGGAGTTGCACTTCTCTGATGGTCATTGTGATTTAGGAGCTTCAATAAATGTGATACCTCACTCTGTATTCTCTTCTTTAAAGGTTGGTGAGTTGAATCCAACAAGATTAGTGGTGCAATTAGAGAATTGAGTTACGACATATCCAGCGGGAGTCCTTGAGGATGTACTTGTCCGAGTAAGAGACATGATCTTTCCAGCAGATTTCTACATGCTTAACATGGAGGATGATCAGGTAAGTTCTCATGCCCCCATTATCTTATGTAGACCCTTCCTCAAAACTACAAAAAACTATAATAAATGTCAATGAGGGTACACATTCCATGGAATTTGGGGATGAAGTTGTGATATTTAATGTTATTGATTCCATGAAGTACCCCTCATAGGATCATTCTGCATTTGTTATCTCCCATTTTGAACCACCAAGTAAAAACCACATGGAATTTTTTTGTCCTATTCGTAGTGATATTATGAGTATTGGTTCTGATTTAATGTCTAAGAGAACTTCCACACCTGTCTCTAAGGAACAAGACACTCTAAGATTTGATTTTGAAATGGAATCATATTCTGATTTTGATCATGTGAACTCTAATTATAACAGGTTTGTTGAGTATGCTGATGGATTTGATGCATTATTTTCTAATTTTGATGATGTATATTCTAATACTGATGCCATTTTTGCACATATTTCAGTTACTTCTATGACCCCATCCATACACCACCCCCCTACACTAGAACTCAAGCCATTACCACCAAATCTCAAATACACATACTTGTTAAGTTGTGAAAAATTACCTTTTATCATTGCTAATAATCTCCCTTCTGAACATGAATAAAAACTTTTGAATCTTTTGACGGAGAACATCAGGGTCATCTGGTGGACCTTGGATGACATATCAGGTATTATCCTCTCCATTTGCATGCATAGGATTCTTTTGGAGGATGGGGATAAACCGATGAGGCAACCACAAAGGATACTCAATCCAACCCTTCTGGAGGTTGTTAAAAAAGAGGTTGAAAAATTGCTCGAGGCAGGTATAATTTATCCCATTTCATATTCTTAGTGGGTAAGTCCTATTCAGGTTATGCCTAAGAAAAGTGGTGTTACTGTTGTTAAAAATGATACAGATGAGTTAGTTCCAATGAGGGTACAAAATAGATGGTGTGTGTGTATTGATTATAGGAAACTAAATCATTCCACCCACAAAGACCATTTTCCCCTCCCATTTATTGATCAGATGCTTGAGAAGCTAGATGGGAAGACACACTATTGTTTCTTGGATGTATTTTCTGGATATTTTCAGGTTATTATAGCTCCTAAGGATCAAGATAAGACTACATTCACCTATCCCTTTGGCACATTTTCCTACCGGAGGATGCCATTTAGACTTTGCAACGCCCTAGGTACCTTCTAGAGATGCATGGTGAGTATTTTGTCTGATTTTATTGAGACCTACATGGAGGTATTTATGGATGATTTTATAGTGTATGAATCATCATTTGATGAATGTATAAATAGTTTGAGAAAGGTATTGAATCATTGTATTGAGAATAATATGGTCCTGAACTTTGAAAAGTGTCATTTCATGGTAGAGCATGGCATTGTCTTAGGGCATGTAGCGTCAAAACATGGGATCGAGGTTGATATATCTAATATAGAAATTATTTCATCCTTACCCTATCCTTCATGTGTGCGTGATGTTAGATCTTTCCTAGGGCATGGAGGATTTTATCGGCACTTCATCAAAGATTTTAGTAAGATTTCTCTTCCTATGTCACAATTACTTCAAAAGGATTCTGATTTTGTGGTTGATGATTCTTGCAGGACTTCCTTTGATGAGATAAAGAAGTGTTTGACCACTCCACCTATCATATATCCCCCATGGTGGGAGATTCCTTTGGAGCTTATGTGTGACGCATCAAACTTCGCGGTTGGAGAAGTATTATCTCTGAGGGTGGAGGGACGTTCACATGTGATCGCATATGAATTAAAGACACTAGATTCAACCCAATCAAATTAAAGAACCATGAAAAATGATTTTATTACTGTCATATTTTCTTTAGATAAATTCCGTTCATATTTATTGGGATCTAAAGTAGTTTTTTTTTCTGACCATGCAGCTTTGAGGTACCTCTTGAAGAAGCCAGATGCAAATCCCAGGCTGATCCGATGGATGCTCCTTCTTCGGGAATTTTATATCGAGATAAAGGAAAAATAGGGGTCATAAAATTTGGTGGAGGACCACATGAGTAGGCTCACTCACACAATAGAGGATGACACCTTGGAAGAGGTACCACTTCGGGACACTTTCCCTGATGACCATCTTTATTCCATCTCAGGTACTCATCCTTGGTAAGAATATTTAGTTAACTACCTTGTTTCCTCTGAAATCCCTGCAAATTTAAATAAACATCAAGTCCAAAAATTAAAAATTGAGTCTAGGTATTATTTTTGGGATGATCCTTACCTCTGGCGCATGTGTAGTGACCATGTCATTAGGAGGTGTGTTCCCGATCATGTGTTTGAGTCTGTTTTTCATTTCTTTCATACACTTGTTTGTGGTGGACACTTTGGACCCCAAAGGAAAGATAGGAAGGTTTTAGACTCTGGATTATATTGGCCTAGATTATTCCATGATGCCCATGTGTTTTGTAAGTCATGTTCTCGTTGAAAACACACTGGGAACATTTCTAAGAGACATGAGATGCCCCAACAACCCATACTATTCTGTGAGATTTTTGATGTATGGGGAATTTCTTTTATGGGTCCTTTTCCTAGTTCATTTGGATTTTTGAATATTTTGGTTTCTATTGATTACGTGAGTAAATGGGTGGAGGCCAAGGCCACAAGGACTGACGATTCTCATGTTGTAGTGGATTTTGTCAAGGCTCAAATTTTCTGCAGGTTTGGAGTACCAAAGTCCATCACCAGTGACCAAGGGACACACTTTTTCAATAAGAATTTTTCTTCCCTCCTTCGAAAGTATGGGGTGACACACAAAACATCAACCCCATACCACCCCCAAACAAATGGACGGGATGATGTTTCAAATCGTGAGTTGAAACAAATATTGGAGAAAACTATGAGCCAAATAGGAAGGATTGGATCAAGCACTTGGATGATGCATTGTGGGCTTATAGGACAGCATACAAGACACCCATTGGTATGTCCCCATTTCAGATTTTTTTGGGAAATAATGTCATCTCCCTGTAGAATTTGAGCATCGGGCTTATTGGGTTATAAAGAAATGCAACATGGATTTGGCCCAAGCTGGAATCTAAAGGAAGATGCAAATTCAAGAGCTTGAGGAGATTCGATTGTCTTCATATGAGAACTCAAGGCTCTATAAGGAAAAATCAAAAGCAGCTCATGATAGAATGATCCAACAAAAGGAGTTTCATGTTGGAGAGAAAGTTCTTCTCTACAGTTCACGACTGAAGCCGATGCCTGGTAAGTTGCGTTCCAGATGGATAGGTCCTTATGTTGTGGCTAATGTTTTTCCTTATGGTGCAGTAGAGATCACACAAGAGCGCATCAGGCTGTTCATAACCCTTTCACTTTTATATTATTTGTCCTATTTAAAAATTCTGCATTTCATGTGCATATATCATCTCATGGGTTCACATTGAGGACAATGCAATATTTTAAGTGTGGGGGAGGGAACCTTTTAGTTTAGTAATTTCAATTGTTTTCATGTTTAAAAAAACAAAACAATACAAAATTTTGTGTTTTTTCAAATTTTGTGTTTTTCTTTTTCAATTTTCTTTGTGTTTATGAAATTTTTGACCTGAAATGATTCTCATCACAATTTTGAAATGCATATCAATGACTGAAAAAATTTATCCCATGAAACTGAGCCTAAATGAATGCTGAAAATGACTTTGTTTCAAGTTCAAATATTTAGTAATTTCATGAAAAGTACACTGAATTTTGAATCCCATGCCACATCTCACTGTCTTTATATTTGAAATCACTTTCCTATGAGGCTTCTGAACCATTATTTTCATATTCTTTACATTCACCTCACTTCTTGAGAGAACCAAACCATGCTTGATTTAACCATAATTTGATCTATTTCTATCAAAACTTAAGGGTTTGAGGTACTTATATTTAAATGATTGAGGCATTTGTTTGGTATTAAAGTCCCTATTTCAAAGAATCCTTTTTTATAATGGCCTACATTGAACATTTAATCCTTTTAGCCCTTATAATCCATGCACAACCTGTTAGGTTAGCCACATTACAAGCCAACTTTCCCTATCCAACCAACTATTGAAGTTAAATTGCATAATCTAGTTGAGCTTAAGTGTGGGGGAATCTATCTTGTGTTGTGCTACCACATTCTGTGATACTTTGGGTGGAAAATTAAATTCTGAAGAGATGTGTTTGTTTTTGAAGAAAGTTATTATATTGAAAGTTGTTCCTTTTCTGGAGCTTTCATGACAAGTGAAGTTGTGCCTTTTCTGGAGCTTCTAATTGAGGTGTAAAGTTGTGCCTATCTGGAGCTTTCAAGAAAATCATGTTTGAGAAGATTGAAATTTTTTTATGCTAAAATGATGATTGGTGTAAAATTTCCATGAATTTTCATGATGATGGAGCTGAATTGATACTATGGGGATTGATGAGGAGACTATATTTAAGTGAAATTTAGATTAATGCAATTTTGTTTCAAAAAGAGTCAAGCCCTCCTCATTCAGCCTCAGAATTTTTCACACCTTAATCCCACCAACTAAAATCCATAGAACAACCCTGAAAAGTCCTCATGATAAACATATGTCTTTGACTCACATCGGGTGTTGATTTAGGAATTTATCAATCCTATGGTGACCCTTGTATGAGTTTGGATGAGAAAGACATTGCAAAAAAATGACATTTGTGTGATAAGAGAAAATTAAAGCGAGGTAAGTGTTTTGTGCATGGGAGGATAAATGAAGTGGAAATATATTGAATGATATAAATTTATAACTTGAAATAATTATTTTTTATGAGGCATGATATCTTTTTTTTCTTTGTGTGTAATTGTTTGATCTCAAGGATATGTGTTTTAAAATTGGTTTTGATTTGATATTGATGTTTACTTGATATGAGGTTTTGCTCAGGAGAGAAAAAGGGTAAGTGTGGTGGAGTTGATAAAACACTATTTTATTGAATATTTTATTGATAATAAATGATATAATTCCCTCTCATTGTGTTAAATATGTTTAATTAGAAAGTATTTGGGATTAGATCATTCATTTGAATATTTGATGAAAATTCCAGTTTTTCCCCTTCAAAATCATTGTATTATTTCAATCATAAATATTTTAATTTGAATTATTTTAACTTAATATTTTGTAAATGTGTTCCTTGATTCATGGGATAAAACTTTTATTCAGGACACTAGATAAAAAGAATGCATTTGGATGGAGTAATTGGTCCATAAAGTCAAAGGTGGGCAGGACACGCCAGAATGGAAATGCTTATGTATTTCGGACATAACTCCTTCATCTGGACCTGGATTGAGCCCAAATTTTGAGAGGGGATATAGGACCCATATCCTAATATATGATCCTTATTGAAGGCCATCTAATTAACGCTTTTTGGTGGTCAAATTGGCGGTGAAAGTTGGCATAAAATATTTGGACAAGATTCCCCAATCACACTTGAAACCACTTTGAAACTAGCCTCCCCACCACTCTATAAATTGGTTCTTTTCTCATTTTGTGGGGTTGGGACGTGAATTGGAAAGTTTAAGGAATAGTAGAAGTGGATCCACTCCAATTATCTAACCATTTCAATAAGGATAGCACTTGAAGAAAAGATCCCTTCGATGAAGCCTTCTTATTCTACTTCGTGTTGTAATGATTTTGATTGCGTAATACGCTAATTTGTTCTTCTTTTATTTATTCTCATTTCTTATGTTTTGTTTAAATTTATTCTTATATTAATCTTCCTCTTTGAGCTGGAATTATTGAGTAGAAGCGTTATTGGGTTATACCCATTATAAACCTTTTCACATGCAAAACGCTTCTACGATGATTACGCCACCCATGGAAGAGTAGTATTTTAGTAATCGATCTATCTTATACCCTCTTCATTTAATTATTTTGAATAATTTAGATAATTTAATTAACTTAATATGATCCATGAATTGTGTTTTTAAATTGTAATAAAATAAGAAAGAAATTGAATAATTAACACAGAAACACGCGAGGTCGAGATTTTGGGTAAATTGTGAGAGCACGATCTTAATCGGTAATGCAAACCACACGGGATAAATTTGTAGAGGTAAAATATAATCCCTAGACACAATTCATCCTTATTTCCAGAATGGATATTTTCTCTAATTAACCACTAACCATAAGCTAACCTTAGAACAATAATCAAAGCAGGGTGATGTGATTGCGTATTCCGAAGCTAGCCTAGGGTTTAAGTAATTCCATCTTCGAGGTTAAGTTAACTCTTGTAGGATTTGAGGGTTAAAAAATTAGGGGATCATAATTAATAGAATATTCATTTAAATTATAATTATTAATAAGAAAATGAAGAGGTAGGGCTAGATCTATTATTCCTTTTAAAATATTTTCTAAAAAAATATTCTTGTTGTGTCTTTTTAATCAAACTTCATTTCAAAATTAAAAACAAAAAAAATGCAATCTTCTTCCAGAAAAATTATTCAAGTTTTATAAATGATAAACAACCACCCCCCATCCTTTAAATTAGTGTTTTAATTCTATTATATTTTATTTTTAGAATACCTCTAAAATGTTTTTTTAATTCACTTCCTCCTTTGAGAGATGACCTTGGTCAGCCACTATACTGCACCTAAGTACCCCAAAATCACAGTAATCACTTGAGGGAGCCCACAAAAGCGCTCTTTCAGGACTCATGCCCTCATTCATGTCAGGTTTCATAATCACCTTACCATGTGCCTCGTACGTTCCTTATCGATCCCTGGTCCGAGTCCTAAGACCTTAAACTAAGACCCTTTCCAGAACAACGTGTGGCTTGATTACCATCCTTATGGGATACGTAGGAATTCCCATACATTTCTTCTCGGGTCCAGCCTCGGGAATCACAAATCCCCTCATTTCCCACATCATCGGCCCCTTGGCTTGACCCCACGGGGAGTTGTGTAACTGCATCATTTTCCCTGAACACGTTCAGGATGCCCCATAATGACCTTGGGAAGTGACAATTCCTTCACCAGAGTGGTCCTGTCTAAAAGTAGGGATTATCCATGATCAGATTAATGCGCCCGCCAAATGTGCTTTCATCACGGTGTTGTAATTTTGGGACTGTTTGATTTTGTGCATACAAACCACCACTTCACTTTCCATGCTTTGCATGCCCCTTTATTCGGACCCTTGTCCTCTTTCACATTTGAAGGGTCCCTCTAACAGTATGGATTCTTGACCTATGGTCCGCCATCTGTACTAGGCCAATGTTCTGGAAGATTGATCATGTTTGAACGGACCCCCTAACAGTATGGATGCTCGACCTATGGTCTACTTGCTGTCCTGGGCCAACGTTCTAGAAGACTGATGGACGATATTTGAGTTAGGTCCCATGTTGAGAACAAGGTCAGCTGTTGACCCTCATTTGTTGTCCCCATTTTAGGATAATGCAATAGGTATGCTGTGTTTCGAACATGGTCAATAGTCATCATTTTATTTCCACGCCCCTCCTATAGTGTTCCGAATTTGGGTAACGTGATTCACACTCTTCAGTCCCTTATGTTTGGACTGATTCCAATACCTCTAGCACTTCCCTGTTCGTGCGCTAGAGCACATTGAGAAGATGATACATCGATTGGTCTGATGTCCCATTCCTTTGATCGGGCCTCCCTCTTCTCCTCAGAAATCCGGATTTGAATTTTGAATGCCCAAAGATTGGTTGACACCCCCACAATCAGACGAAGTGATAGTACGAGCCTCCCCTATTTCTCACATCGGGTACAGCCCATGTGAGCGTAGGAATGGATTACTATTTATTTCGGGATTATGGTTGAGCATGTTAAACCAATGGAACAAGTAAGTGAATTTTTCCATACATATAGTTCAAAAAGAAAACAAGAAGCAGTAAGGCGAGATAAGTTGATGGGTTCGGCCAAAACATGGCCCATAAGGGTCGGATTCCTGGATACATCTCTCTAGTGCCGCTACTATTTGGATGGTGGCCTCTAGGACTACCTCCCGCCCCCTGAGGACTCTTTCTTCAATGAAGGCCGCGGAGCGCAGTTCGCTGACCCTAGACTGTGCTCGTGCCTATTCAGTTTAGAGTTCAGTTATCTGGTGACTCGCTTCCACGAGTTGTTCTTGGGAGTCTACCTGTTGGGCCCTCAACTACTCCACGAGCTCAGATTAGTTTGAAATGAATATCTCCTGTTATTTCTCCTCTTCCTCGAGGCATTGCACCTCCTGATCCACCCTTAAAAACAATCAGGTACTCCCCAACTCCTCTTGACACTGGGTAATGTCAGAGCGTCAGCTGCTCTCACGCATCTTCTCGGAAATGTAATCACAGACCGCCAGGTGAAGGTGTTGAGCATCTGCCCCTCCAGCACATAAGAAATGTATCCAAGTGTGGAGTGACCCTATCCGCTTCAGCCATTCTTCCCTAGGCTGACTGAGAAAACACTTGATGCACTTCCATCCCTTGTGTCATGTCATCCGGCTCTCCTCGGCCACTTCCAAATCTAAATCATTGATTTCTTTAGGATTAGTGGGCCAATAAATAGGGCATACAACCAATAGGCCAGCAACAGGGTCCTCCTCTGAGATTCCTCCTAAGGGAATAGGCTCCTCAGTGTCTGAGTGACATTCCTCTCTCATCTCGACCCTGGTGGAACCTTCGTCAACTTTCGGCCCTGCCCCGACAGTAGCGTCACTGGTGTCTGCCACTCCCTACTCACTAATTTTTGGGGCCAACTTGGTTTGGGAGGCATGTTCTAGATAGGGCGGTGCATTTTCCATTGACTTTCCCATGGATGATCTAGGCTCAGCAGCCTGACAAGCCTCCAATATCATGATCGTTGTACAAACAAGGATCACCCTAATCAGTTGAGTCCTCCGATAGGGAGTCCTAGTATCGAAGCAAGGAACTTACAGGAACCCAAGGCACTAGCCTCCAGTGTTCTGGCTGCTACAGGAGCTGTCATAGCTGGGGATCCCTCAGCGCTCATCAGCTCAATAATGTGCGTCGGTGCCCCGCCTTGTTCCATTAGAGCTTTCTGCCCTCCTTCTACTGGAGATGCATGGTCAGCACCAATATGCTCATGAGTAAGATAAGGGAGGTGGATTAAGGACTGCAAAGGAAAGTAGAGGAAAAGAAGATAGATAAGGTTCGAAGCATACCTCGAGTAGCTCATTCACGTCCATATCAGAGCCTAAGATCTAGATAATCTCTCAGAGACTCCCTTAGTGGGACTCCCCCTAAGACCCTTCACCTTCAGGATCCTCTTCTCCTTCACCTTCCCCTTCTCCTTCGGCTTCCTATCCTGTTTCCCACCCTCCGACTCATCATCACTCTCATCATCACCCAGTGGCATCGTTTCCGGATCATGCTCCTGGCCGAGCATCACCTTCACCAAGAGAGGTGGCTCTACACGCCAACCTCGTTGACGTGCGTACATGTACATGGATATCAAATAAGCATGTCGTAGATGGAATTTCACTCTGTCGATAACCCGAACGAGCCTGAATTCTGGAAGCTGGATCTCGTCTCGCACTATCTTCTGCCAGAGGGTTTTAGTACTCACTGACTGCCGCAGGGTTAGCCAAGACGACCATAGCGTGTGGAAAACGACATCTTGGCAAGGTTAAAGCAGGTATATTATTTTCTTCGTAGGAAGTTCTCTGGCCACCCCATGGGACCCTCATCTGGGCGATGAGTGTGCGACCATGCCATGTGATGCCCCCGCTGCTGAGGTCTCGGCCTGCACATAACCCGTTTCCTGACGCGCTTCTGATCTTCCCCCTCTAGCGTCACCCTGCCTGCGCTCTCGCTGCTCGAGTTTAACACTAGTGACCTTGAGTTGCTGTACTCTCTTCCACAAGAGCTCCTCAGGGTATGCTATGGCCCAATGTTCGGCATACTCGGTTGAAAGACCAGTGTCGACTCTGGTGGGAGGAAAGGTGATGATGTCACCAGAGCCATAGGTTGTGAACATCAGCCACAGCTGATGAAGAACACCAAGATTTCTTTCCTCTTGGACGTCTGTGTATACTCTTTTCAACATTCGCTGGAGGCACCCAAACTCCCTGGCGAACCTGGACGGCACATAAGGCTTTCATAAGATCTTCCCATCAATCCGGACCATGAGCACCCTGCCTCTGATGCTAGGGAAGTACTTCTGATCCAGTGAGCCCTGCCCCTTGTCTATCATCTGGCCAGTTGGGGTGGGGAATGGGCTGAAGGTGAAGTTGGCATGGTTACCAATCCTGTTCTGTACTCCCTCCTCATTAAGAGTTATCATCATTAACCTTGAAATGTTTAGGAGAGAGGTTCACAGGCCATTGCCTATAGGACAGATGGAATTTTGGAAAGTGTATCTGCCACAATGAGCTGCAACCCAGCCATGTAAAATATGGATGTGGCCACATACTCTCCTAGGTGATACCCCTCTCAAGATGCCTCTCAAGATGGCATACAGCTGATCTAGGATGGGGACCCCAAGGATGAACCTCTTATTGGTAGCCATGATGCCATCCATCACCAGGGTTGTTGGACGGACGCCCATCCTTGTGTCCCTTACCAGCAAGAGCCACCTGCTTATGAATTTAATGAGAAATTCGGTATACAGAAAGTTCGGATCCCAACTCTCATTTATGTTGTATCCCCACAACTGGTAGTTCCCTGCCTCCAGGATCCTCCAGTATGATCCACTCTTTCTCCTCTATGCCATGATTGGACACCGTATCCACCACCCCGAAATATTGACTTCTGGATCCCTCTCCAGGAACATGAAGAACTAGTCCTTATGGGTGATGTCCTTCAGGAAGTCCTTGAACCCCATCTTCTCCTTGGACAGCTCCAGAAGGTGCCATGTCAGTATGGGGGTTTGTGATCTATCTCCCCAGGTGTTCATCGGTGGAAGAAATTCGTCGCATTGGTGGCCCTCTAAAAGGATACCCCCGATGCAGTGAATGTCCCAGAGGCTGATGCCGACTTCCCCATGATAAATATGGAATGTGTTGGTATCAGGGGACCACTGGGTGAATAGATCTATCCCAAGATTAGGCTGGCGGTAGAAGTGAAATTGCAATGTCCACACTGCCTCAAACAGACCAATATGCTGCAGCTCAGCCCCAAATTGGTTGCATGTATGGCGAACCCAATATGCCCAACCCCACTCGCTGGTGAATTTGCCTCCAGACCATAGGTCCTGGTCCTATAGCCAACCTTTGGTCTCGTCAGTGATGCTCTGACGAAAAGTGCTTTCATAGAGGTCCAGGGAGCTCTCCGCAACAGGGTCACCCCCATAAATGGTCCTAGTCCTGGGATTCAGAACATATACGTCCATGTGCCTGGTTTCTCTAGTAGGATGACCGTTGTTGGTGATTTTTTATCGAGTAAATTCATCATCACAGGTCACCCATGACAGTGGCGTATCCACCTCAAAGCTCGGCAGACGGTCCTCCTCCAGAATACCAAAGACCCACAATGGCAGATTATTGGACAGGCCATACTCCTTTTGAGTGGGGTTTAGAAAATTGAAGAGGGTATGGTTGTTGGAGACAATTCTTTTTGTGCCATAGACTTCTGGGTTTGCATCCATTTCAGCCCTACGAGCAGCGGCTTCTCCCTCATCAATCTGGTTTGTGGCCATTTTCTTCCGACCAAGTTTTTCAGTAGTTGGTGAAAAATCTGGGAGGATGGCGTGTAAAAACAGCGGGCATCGTGAAATTTCATATTGTGGCGCGAAAAACCCTGGGTTTTAGCATAAAATGGCTCATAATCTCGGTGGAATTACATGCAGCTGGAGTGCTTTTTCACGCAGAGCTGGAGAAGATTTCATGCACGAGAGCAGAAAATTTCACGCATGAGAGCTCGAATCCTGGCACGTGAGAAAATTTATATGGATCATGGGGCCTGCGGAAGCTTTTATATTCTAAGCCTGGGTTCCGCGCCGCGAGAAAGATAAATTCAGCACCAGTGTGAAAAGCGAATTGCACGCATTTTAACGTTTTGCATGCCGCTTTAGATTTTTGTGCACATGGACCCCACAGAGCCCGGAATTTCGTCGTTTCCCTCAGAATACGACCATTGTGACCCCTTTCCAATCCAATTCTGAGGGTGGGGGGCATTTGTAGACACCGAAAAATTCTCAAGCGCTGAAGAAGGTTGAAAAATGACAAAAAGAAGTCATATTCGGACCCGAGGACCATGTCTGGGGGGACTCGGAGGAGTTGCGTGAAAAAATGGTGAAGTGCACGAAAAAAATGAGGCCTGCATGGAAAGTTTCGGGTTTCGCGAAAAGCCCTTGGCGCCGGCAAGAAATAATTTCGCACCCCCACCCTGCGTGGTTGACATTGCACGCCACCAACCTCTGCGCAGAATTATTTCGCACCAAGATATTTTCCGCGCCCTCAGGCACCTATAAATAGAATGTGACCCCCTTCCATTTTGGGGGTGAAGAATTCTAACTGGCTCTCGTGTGCGAAATTGTCTTTTCGCGCATGTGAAGATGGCCTTAAGGTAAGGTTCTTTTTACGCCAAGTCGCATCGGGGTCCGCCTTCACACGAGATCCCCATGTCTTATACTTAATTCTAAACCCTTTGGGGTCCGCCCTTTGTGTGAAATCCCTTAGATTGTGCGCAATCCGACCAATTGGTTTCAATTCCTTCCATTGCACGCACCCCTACCAATTGCGCGCAATCCCTCCAAATTGTGCACATCCCCATCCTTGTGCGCATCCTCTCATGCTTGCACAAAATTCATAATCCTTGCGCACAATCCATCTAGTTGTGCGCAAAACCACTTCTCCAATTATGCACCATCATCACTAATTTCACGCCAGCCCGGTGTTTTTCGGCAGGGCTATTATTTCACGCAAACCTCAATGGTTGCGTGCAATCCCCTCAGGACCCCCTCACTTCAGTTCTCCCCGGGCACCTCCTTGTGTGGGCACCCTGTGTTCTTCTTATGGATTCCATTCGCGGGTCACGCCCTGGGCATCCACATCATGGACCGTTTTCCCGTGTAACCTTCTAGGCTCATACGAAGTAACCTCAAAGTCCCTTGGACGATACTGCCCGTTGCATTACTTTGCCTCATGTTTCTTCGCATAGGCACGCTAACGATTATTGCTTCATCACATATCCACCCTAACGTGGACCCCTCGATGGTTTTCTTTGCAACACCCCCTTGCTACAGCATTGCTGATGCCTTCCCTCCCACAAGGAGCAGGGGGGTACCAGTTATGTAAGTCATAGGGGTGTGGAGAAAACCCACCTCGTTCGAGCTGCAAGATGTTAAACAGCCAAGCACCTTCGACCTCAGCACATGATGTTAAACTATGACCTAGCCTCATGCCTCGCACGCAGGTTCCCCCCGCCTTGGACATTATCCATGCCCACTTGTCTCCATAGGGATGGGATCACCCCTTACAGGGGATGATATCCCCCTTATCGAAGTGGCGTTTATCTACGGGGAAGGGAAACCACCTTGGTGTAAGTCCCTAGTTTTCCTTCTAGGAGGAAGCATCCCTGCTCCTCCTTTCATTTTCGGTCCCCAAGGCCAGCGGAGAATGTGTTAGGGAATGGGGATCCTCCTTTCATTGGTCCCAAAACCGTCTCCCATTGTGCTTTGTCTCCCTCGGGCCTCCATCCTAGAGTAAGCCCTGACTTCTCGAGCTGCTAACCACCCATAATCCCTTGTTTCATCGTTGGGCTGCCCCGCGCGTAAGACCCTCTCCATTTCCCGTGGACGCACCTTTCGCGACGTGGTCGTCAGGACTTTTCTGCCACTTGTTTCTCACACTGATCATGACTCATGTGGTCTTAGAGTAAGAATCAACCATGAAAAACACCCCCGTCCCGCATGATGTTAAACTGTATCCACACCTTAGGTCACCTCAGAGTGTAATCCCTAATCCAACCCAAACTACGTGGACTTTTATCCATGTCACGACATAGTACGATGGAAGCCTTCACAAGGTTCAAGCCCCACCACCTTGGGCTGCCTGAGAGTGTAATCCCCAATCCATCCTGAACTACGAGGACTTTGATCCATGTCAAGGCATGGTACGTAGGAAGCCTCCATGAGGTTCAAGCCCCCCCACCTTGGTCCACCTTAGAGTGTAAGCCCCAATACATTCCGAACTATGGGGATGTTGATCCTTGATAAGGCATGGTATGTAGGAAGCCTCCATGAGGTTCAAGCCCCACCACCTTGGGCTGCCTTAGAGTGTAAGCCCCAATCCATCCCAAACTACGGGGACTTTGATCCATGCCAAGGCTTGGTACATAGGAATCCTCCATGAGGTTCAAGACCCACCACCTTTGGCCGCCTCAGAGTGTAATCCCAAATCCACACCGAACTATGGGTAAATTGATCCATGTTAAGGCATGGTATATAGGAATCCTCCACGAGGTTCAAGCCCCACCACCTTGGGCTGCCTCTGAGTGTAAGCCCCAATCCATCCCGAACTACGGAGACTTTGATCCATGTCATCACGTCGTACGTAGGAATCCTCCACGAGGTTCAAGGCCCACTACCTTGGGCCACCTTAGAGTGTAAGCCACAATCCATCTTGAACTACGTGGACTTTGATCCATGTCAAGGCATGGTATGTCGGAAGCCTCCACGAGGTTCAAGCCCCTCCACCTTGGGCCGCCTCAGAGTGTAACCCCAATCCATCATGAACTATTTGGACTTTGATCCATGTCAAGGAATGGTACATAGGAAGCCTCCATGAGGTTAAAGCCCCACCACCTTAGGCCACCTCATAATTTAAGCCCCAAACCATCCCGAACTACGGGTACTTTGATCCGCGTCAAGGCATAGTACATTGGAAGCCTCTATGAGGTTCAAGTCCCACCACCTTGGGTCGCCTCCGAGTGTAATCCCCAATACATCCCAAACTACAGGTAATTTGATCAATGTCAAGGCATGGTACGTAGAAAGACTCCATGAGGTTCAATCCCACATCCTGGTCGTTCCGACCCACTACACGTTGGTTTTCCCCTGTCCCGCATGACGTTAAACTGTATTCACCATCTAAACTAGGTGGTATTTGATTCCCTGCCACGGGGATACATAGGAAGCCTCAAAAATGTTCAAACCACATCACTCATATCTCATACTGAACTCTCCCTTGAACCTATGTGTCTTGGGAAGTTCATTCCCTAAACCAGAGGTTCCACTTCCTCTGGGTCCCATCCATGTGTCCATTCTCATGGGTCTCCTCCTCAGGTGTCCCATTGTTTCATCGAACTACGTGGACGTTGATTCCACGCCACGGGGATACATAAGAAGTCTCTTCAAGGTTCAATACCAAATCCAACATCCATCCAAATTCTTACCTGGGTTGCCACATCCTGGTGAGATCATGCCACCCCATTCCCCTCCACAGCATTCGAGAAGCTGCCCACGTGCTGGCCCCAATATAGGTGTTCCCTCCAGGGGGTTCCTCAATCTGATCCACTCTAATCAGTGTTCCAATTAGCCCGATCCATCTCCGCTAGAAGTTAAACTTGCGGCATACCCTGTGTTAAATATAGGAAGCTGAAGAAAACCTCAGATACATGCCGATGGAATACGATTCCCCATGTTTGATGTGGGATGCCTTGGGCTTCCATTCCCTTGAGATGCCCGATAATGAGGGACAGAAGATAGATATTCCAATCCCCCATCATCAAGACACGCCAGTGGTGCCCAACATGACTACTCCCCTAACCGAATGTTGCTTCCCTGACCAGACTCCTTGGAATGTCCTGACAGAATCAATGTAATTAACTAGTGTGCATGAAGATATGGAACCGGGAAGAGTTTCACGAACTACGTCTTAATTCTATGAGGGAGACCTGGACTAGGTGATGAGATCTGAGGAGGAATCTATGAAAGTAAGAACCAACATCCCATCATCCCATTTAGATCATGGAGAAGACATCCCTGAATAAGGAGTGGATGCTACCCACCTTTGGAAAGGGGGAATGCGGGGCAACAATAGTGCGTCCTCTGCGTGACAGATGCGCGCGCCCTAGTGAAAGTGTGGGAAACAGGGATGAATTACATAAAATAAGTTATAAACTGGATAAAGGAGTGAACCTACACCATGATTCTAATATTTGAAATAGATATATAGGTTCAACCTAAAACTTCCATGCACTAAATTTAGCTACACTTTTAGTGGATATAATAGTGGAACAATAGTTTCATCCAATGTGTATCTAAAGAGGAAGATTCAAATCCCGAAAAGTAAGGATCAAATAAACATTGAATTTTTTTGGCAATTATGGAAAATATTTATCTATATATGTGTAAGGATAGATATATATAATATATGATGATACGTCTTAATGGAGTTTTTTTATATCTAGGATAAATTTGAAGAATGTTTTTCAAGGACATTAAGGAGGTTTAAAGAAAAGTCACACATGGAGTTCCTATATAATTGGATGTTGGAGGTTGATTCAAAGTAGAGGAATTAAAGGAATGATTAAGGGGTTATTTGATATATCCGAGTGGAGGGTCCCTCTATAATATATATGTGTTTTGTATAAAAATTTCACTCTTTTTGGAGAGACTCTCGATTGACATGCTACAACCCAAGAAACCTACTGTTGCCTTCTTCACTTGGTTATTTCATCTATTTTTTCATCCTCTCATGACTAGAACGTGGTGGGGCATGGGGTTACTTTCTAATGTGACAAGTTAAATTATATAAGGGGATTATGTTATTGGATTATTTTTATTTAATTTAGTTTATGATTAGGTCATAGGTTTTACATTCTAATTATTATCTTCCTACTTCTCGTGTCAAAATCATCTCTATTTGAATTAAGAAGTAATTTTTAAATCCAGGACTAGTCACTTAGATTTATGAATTATCTTTATATGGTTTGGAGTGATTGTGATTAAACATTTTTTAAAATCAACTAATTTGATTATGACCATGAGTAGTTGACCAAGAAAATAGAGGGGGTTGTTATATTAAAGAGAATACCAAGACCAAGGATCCTATTATATTTAAATTTGATAAAAACATGACCAATTGAACTTAACATTAATTCAATTATCACTTGAAATTGAAATTACTAAACATGGTACATCAACACAAATTTTTTATTCCAATTTTTCTTTTACTTTTAAATAATTCAATTAATATTCCCATGTCATTATCAACCATTGTTTTGGGTTCAATAATCATAATTGAAATTTAAAGACCTGGAAATTCCATGGATTTTTTTTCTTAAATACATGGGAATTTTATGAGTCCTCAATTTCTGACGGCGCGCGATTCCGAGGCCCGAAGTGCCCAGAATGATCCGTCGAAGTTTTGTTAAGCTTAAATTAATGCTTGTATGTAGTTTTCCTGATATAGTGGAATAACTCTTAAAAGGTTACTCGGATCAGAAATCCAAGGCCACATGTTGTACTCAGGATGGAAGGTTTACCCTAGGCGTGACTTAAGTTTTGTCGGCGCGAGCCTCCTGTGAGAAAACCTGAAAATGGCATAACCGTAAATAAAATAATTAAATAAAGTTATTTTATTTTTCAAATGCTTATAACTCACAAATGGTAACTCAGATTAAAAATCTGAGACCACCACTGAACTCAAGAGGGTAGTCTTTCTTTAAGAAGACACTAACTTGGGTCGGTGAGGGCCATGAGAGAAAGTTAGTTTTTGGCCGCAAATAAAATAATTAAGTGACAATTATTTTATTGTAAAATTAATAACTTTTAAATGGTAACTCGGATTGGAAATCTGTGGGTGTCGTTGGGTTCTTTGGGGCATGTTTCACCTAGGCAGAGCCTAACCTCGACCGTAGTGGGTGATGATGGCTGTTAATAATTTTCCAAACTTTTTTTCGGGTACGTTCTGTAAATGTGTGAGAAACATTTCATAACTTTTGAACCGGTGTTCAGAATTGAAATCTGAGGACACCATTGAACTCACAGTGCCGGAATTCTCTTAAGGATACCTTTACCACAGTTGCGTTTTATCGAGATTGGAATTTAGTTTTTGGGGGTTTTTAATTAAATTGAATAAAATAAGGTATTAATTTAATTTTATTCCTTGGTGGTTAAAACCTCCAAGAGGAGGTTAGTGTGGGGCCCGCCCGCACATAAACCTCCCTTGGGAGGATATTAATTGGTGGGTCCCACCTGAATTTTTAAACTGTCTCGAAATCAAAAGGGGTGGGGCCCACACAAGCATCTTAACTCATGAACTCCCCATTTATGTGGATGAAACTCTCTCTCATTAATTGAGCCTCTCCACTTTCCCCATTAATTTTGTGCCAAAACAAGAAATTAATTAATTGAACTTCCCTTAATTAATTGGCACAATTTGAATGCTTTTGAATTCCTGTCAAGAATAAAATAATAGGAAAATCTATTATTTTTGTTGGCACATAATACTTTTTTGGAGCCTTGGAGAAATAGAGAGAGCATTCTTCCCACAAAGAACATGAAGAACGTCTCTTCCACCACCGAAGCATGACAACGCCATATTTTTCCTTCTTCATCGTTCTTCAACCGAGGAAAGGAAAAGGAAGTGATGCCCACGACATCTCCAATGACCTTTATCCACGTCAAAGGAGAAGACGTCGCCCATGAAAAACGTCGCCAATAATGACATCACCTCCGAACGCTCATCCACCAATGATGAGTACCCTTCTTCCTTTCCGACGCATGAGTGTGAGAATTGGGAGTACATGATGAATGCGGCAATCAGCTAATCGACATCCACCCTTCTTCCGAGATCGTCAACAAACGACAAATACGAGGTAAGGGTTATCTTCATGTATGAATTTACCCTCCGTTATACGTCGTTAAATTTGTGGAATGGTGTGCTGAATGATATCATCATAACGAGGAGGGTTCGGACCGCACGAACATGGGCCGACCCTCCCCATTTTGTTGGTTCTTGATTGACGATGATGGAGGTGGTAGACGTGGAGACCGACAACGAGAAGACAGCGAAGAAATCTGGTGGCGCATGGCCTCTAGGTCGCCACAAGGGCGCGGCACAACAATGCCACGCAAAGAACCGAGCTGCGGCCAGGCGGGCTATGGCAGTGCGGGAGGGGCGCGCTGCCATCACACTGTGCCGGAAGGAGGAGCCGCGGCCAGGAGGGCCACAGCGGTTGGACGACAGGCGAGGTGCTGTCGCACCGCGCGGAGGCTAGCTGAACCGCGGCGCTGTTGCACCGTGGCGGAGGAGACAAGACGAGTAGTTTTTCTGGCCTCCGATGTGTGCTAAACTGAACCGGCACCCAACACCGGTTCGGGTCAGAAACCGAGGGCGTGACACCCCCTCCCGCATCGTGGCCAGTCGGGCCATGTGGGCTAGCAAGCTGGGCCACCCTCAGTCGGGCCACCCACTGGTCGGGCCACCCTCGGCTGGGCTACCCTCAGCCAGGCCGCCCTCAGCCGGGCCGGCCTCGGCCGAGCCGTGGCTTCGGGCTGGACAATAGCTTCGGGTCGGGCCACCCCTTTGGGTCGGGCCTCTCCCTTGATTCGTTCCACCCACATGGGCTGGGCCGACCACTCGGGTTAGGCCACACCCACAGACCAGGTCAGACCCTGGTTCGGACCGGGTCGGTCCGATAGGGTCAGACCGGACCCGGACCCACTATGGCCATATTCACGTTTTCGCCCCTATCATGGGCTTCTAGTGTCCGATTGACGAACATCTTGCGGCGATGGAATTCTTGGAGAAAGATGATTGTTTTGGAATACACCAATTGAGGTTCGGATGAAGTTGGGATACGGTCGGGTTGGTTTGAGCCTAAAAACCAACCGGGCCCCTGAAACAAAAATGCCAATAACTCACAAACCGAGCATCTGATTGACACATCATATGTCGCGTTGGGTTCCTTATGATGAGATGGAACTACGAGATACATCAACTCAGGACGTCGTGATAGTTGATTTATCGACACTTGGCTCGAGGAGCGGACCCTACCGGAATCGAGCGTGTTGTGTGCGGGAACCCTAGGGCTGGTTGTGATACTGTACCGGAATCCTCCGTGGGTTCGACAGTGAAGACTTCTGTACCAGAATACTCCATGGGTTCGATAGCGATGACTTCTGTACTGGAATCCTACATGGATTCGACAGCAATGACTTCTATACCGGGATCCTCCGTGGGTTCGACAGCGATGACTACTGTATCGGGATCCTCCATGGGTCTGACAGTTCTAACTTCTGTTCATGTATCCTGTGTGGGTCCGACAGAATAGCTAGTCCTGTATCCTGTGTGGGTTCGACAGGTTAGCTGGTCCTATATCCTGTGTGGGTCCAACATCATAGATGAATCAGTGACTACATCTGATCATCTCTATCACTCTACAAAAGATGTATACTTGTTTGGGATGAGTCATGTATTTCAACCATTATCATCGGGGTGATTGACTTTACTTTTTCTGTGGAATGGTTTGTGCTTGGGCTTGAGAGTTGGATCCATACTATGATTGATAACTTAGGTATATGTATAGTTATATACCTAAGTAGGGTTGGTTGATACATCGTGATTGTATCTTTCTACTGTGGTTTTTCCTTTGTGGATTCTGGGAGACCTCCGGGGGTCTTGGGGTCCCCTACTGAGTATTGTTATACTCACCCCTGCACGGGCTTCGCCCGCACCTAGTTGTGTACTATGCAGATGATGGTCAGCAGTGATTGAGGATGAGGGTGACGGACGGGAGGCTACTCAGAGCTGGACTATATGGGACGTACCACAGGGACGGGTTGTTCAAGTTCTGTACCTACCCTTCAGGTAGGATTCCCCGGTGGATGTTCTATGAGTTGTTTTCTCTTTTTTAATTGTACTTGTTGTTCAGTTGGGTTTGTATACTAGCCCACTTACTTTCAGCACAATTTTCTTTTCTATATTAGTACTTGTTTCTTCTATAGCTTGTGTTCAGACTATGTGTGTTACATGTTTAAATGCAATGCCTTCCCTTTTATCAGGATTACGCCTTTGGTGCTAGTCTCCAGCCCCTGGCCTATGGAAGGCGGGCTTGGGGTAGTCACGTCCCAGGCCCCGCAGACGGGACATTACAAATTGGTATCAGAGGAGTTAGTTATACCATAGAACATAGGACTTTGATATTTATTTTCTGTGAATAAATATTGTTAAGAGTATTGAGTATGGTTTTCAGTCCAGGGAGTCCAGTGTTGGTGCAGCGGCCGACGTATCCATACACCAGGACCTTGGATTTGGATTTCCGACTCTGTGCACGAAAACACTGATTGCGAGTGTGTTTTCAAGAGTCTTCCTTATGAACTTTTTGAGTCAGCTCACCATGTATAACTTCTTGACTGTGGAACACCTATTCCTTATCAGGATTCCACTACGTAGATAGCTAGCTAGGGTTTCTAAGAGAGTACACGATGATGACCCACCGAGCGACGAGGCTCCGGTTTAGGGACCTCTTTCTATGTTGGCACCATCAGGTGGTGTACCAGCAGCACCACCACCTGTAGGGTAGCAGATACCACCATCTTCACTGTAAGATGGTTCACGCCGAGTATGCACATTTTACAAGTTCCAGCAGCAGAGGCCTCCGAGGTATTCAGGTGAGACAGATTCCCAGGCAGCAGAGGACTGTATGGAGGCGATTATTGGAGTTCTCCACCTAGTCGAGACACTAGAAGATAAGATGTTGATCTTATCTAATAATCTTTTTCAGTGAGTGACCATGAGGATGGTCCACATAGTTATGAGGTTTCGGTACTTGGATCATTTTCCGAGATGCTACCTTCAGGTAGTGTGCCAACTATATCACTGCCTGTTGGTCAGAAGACACTACCGGTGGTACCGGTAAGGGACACTTGTAGGCATAGTGCCTTACATGTGTTTTATCACCAGATATCCCTCATGTTATGAGGAGATACCGACCCACAGGTGGCTGAGGACTAGCTTGAGGAGGTGGCAGATAGTTTTCTAGAGCTTATGCAGTTTCGGTAGGACGACATGTCAGTAGTTGAGTATTCATCGAAGCGTACTGACCATTTCTGGCACTTGATGAATACTATGCGAGAAGTTCTTTAGAGCATGGACCTCTGAGCGAGGTGTGTTTAAGGACATTCGAGGCATCACTTTTTCCTCTATGCACTTTTACTTATGTTAGGGTGATAAAAAGAACCTTTGTGGTTGAATGTTCTTCGGCTGAGCGGATAAAACCAGTGAATGTTAGCAGTGGGAAGCTATGAACTGGCGCCAGTCTCAGAGACCTGGGCATTTGATATGTTTCTAGAAGAGGAAGTGTTAAGGACAGATGAATCTATAGGGTACCAGACGTGGAAGCATAGCTAGGAGAGCAGCATGAGGTGGTGAGCATTTTGACATGTTGAAAACACCCACCTTTGTAGTCCCCGCTAGGCTCAGGGAGCTGGAGGGATGGGGAAGAGAGTAGCTTCATGCGGTCAAGGAGTGTGACCCAAGGGCTCTAAGAATGATTTTAGGTACGGTCTATGTCTACTAATAGCTACCGTATCAATAAACATATGTACCAATCATTCCTTCCTTCCACAAATCTTGTCCTAGACCTAGAGTTTCCGGTTAAGTTGTTGACTTAACCCTCACGTCTGGAGATACCTTTGGGAGGAGACTCGATAATCACACTTACGCCGACGGTGTGATCTGACCCTTGAGGTGAGAGTTTCGGTTGGAACCTCTTGGTGACAGCGTCGAGGCCTTACGAAGTTATTTTGGGTATGGACTGGGCAACCATAGTTCAAACATAGATTGACTATATTAGGCAAAAAGGATTGGTTTATCTACAACGTTGGGATGGGGTTTTCCTTGGTCTGCGAAAAGGAAATCCCAGGCATCACAGGATGGAATCATGCATAAGAGGGTGCAGTCGATCAATCAGGAGTCGGGTAGACTTACCTTTGTGCCAGACTTCTCCAGAGTTGCAGCACCACTATCAGCTTTGATGAAGAAGGGGCAACCCTTCGTATGGTCAGAGAGATGCCAGTAGAGCATTTAGGAGCTGAGGCAGAGGTTGACTAGTGCGCCCATATTGAGGCTACCAGAGGAGAGCTTTGGGTATGTAGTTTACTGCGACGCATCAGGGACTGGACTCTGGTGTGTCCAGATGCCGGAGCGAGCAGTAATCGCGTATGGTTCTCCGTAGTTGAGACAGAACGAGCAGAACTACGCAACCCATGACCTGGAGTTAGCAGCAGTGGTCTTCGCCTTGAAGATGTGGCAGCACTATCTTTAGGGTGAAGTTTTTACCATATACTCAGATCACAAGAGTCCCCAGTATATCTTCTCCCATGAGGACCTGAACCTGAGACAACAACGATGACTCGAGTTCCTCCAGGACTATAGCTTCTAGATAGTCTATACTCCTGGGAAGGGGAACATTTTAGCAGATTCTCTCAGTAGGAGATTAGGCATTCATCTATTAGGAGAGGCAGCGGATCAGCTGGATGCATTGTAGATATCCTTTGTGGATAGAGATGGAGCATCCTTTCCTCTGCCTCTTACAGTCACCCCCTACTTCTTCAGTGAGTCAGGGAGGCACAGCGTGGGAACGCTGACTATGAGACACAACGTTCTTAGATATCCACAAGACAGGCACCTGATGGATTTTATGAAGGTGGGGAGGATGTCATCCTCTTCAGAGAACGTACTATGGTGCCAGTTTCACTTCAGGAGGAAGTGTTGAGGGAGTTCCACACATCTCTTCCAACAGCACATCCATGAGACGGAGACCTTTGGAGTTCAAGGATGGAGACCACGTCTTTCTACGGGTCTCACATCGATGAGGTCTATGGAGTTTTGGCCAAGGTTGAAATTTATCTCTGAGTTTCATCGGACCTTTCTATGTCCTCAGCAAAGTTGGCAAGGTGGATTACCGCTTATCTCTTCCACCATAGTTGCACCAGGTGCATGACATCTTCCACGTATCCCAATAGAGGAGATAATTTCACATCCCTTCCCACATCACCGGCCACGGAGAGTTGGACATTGACATCATGGAGACTTTCACGGAGGTTCTAGGGGAGATTGAGGAATGACAGGATCAGGTCCTATTTGGATGGTCGATAATTCTGGTGCATGTTCGCGGGAAGCACGGGAACCTCTAGGAGAGCACATGGGAGTGGGAGGCTCAGATGCGTGCTCTGTACCCCCATTTGTTCCCTTAGTTTGAGTTGTAGTTTACAGGGATGTAAATCCCTGAGGTGGGGAGAATGTAAAGACCCGTAAATTCTGTGGATTTTTTTTCATAAATACTTGGGAATTTTATGAGTCTGCAGTTTCAGACGGCGTGCGATTCCAAGGCTCGGAGTTCCCGGAATGATCCATCGAAGTATTGTTAAGCTTAAATTAACGTGTGTATGCAGTTTCCTGAAAAAGTGGAATAACTCTATAACAGTTACTTAGATTAGAAATTTGAGGCCACCATTGTGCTCAGGATGGCGGGTTTACCCTTGGAGTGACTTAAGTTTAGTCAGCGCGGGCCTCCTGTGAGAAAACCCGAAAATGGCATAACCGTAAATAAAATAATTAAATAAAGTTATTTTATTTTTCAAATTCTTATAACACACAAACGGTAACTCGGATTAAAAATACGATACCACCTATGAACTCGCGAGGGTAGGCTTTCTTAAAGTAGATACTAACATGTGTCGGCAAGGGCCACCAGAAAAAGTTAGTTTTTGGCCGCAAATAAAATAATTAAGTGACAATTATTTTATTGTAAAATTCATAACTTTTAAACGGAAACTTGGATTGGAAATCCGAGGGTACAGTTGGGTTCGTTGGGGCGTGTTTCACCTAGTAAGAGCCTAACCTTGACCGGAGTGGGTTGAGGATGGCTGTTAATAATTTTCTGAACTTTTTTTCTGGTACGTTCAGTAAACGTGCGAGCGACGTTTCATAACTTTTGAACCATTGCTCGGAATTGAAATCTGAGGACACCGTTGATCTCGCAGCGCCGATATTCGCTTAAGGAGACCTTTACCGCAGTTTCATTTTTTCGAGATTGTAATTTAGTTTTTGGGGGTTTTTAATTAAATTGAATAAAATAAAGTCTTAGTTTTATTTTATTCATTGGTGGTTAAAACCCCCAAGAGAAGGTTAGTTTGGGGCCCACCCGCACATTTTCCTCCCTTGGGAAGATATTACTTGGTGGGGCCCACCCGATGTTTTAACCTCTCTTTTAATCAAAGGGGGTGGGGCCCACACGAGTTTCTTAACTCTTGAACTCCTCATTTATGTGGATGAAACTCTCTCTCATTAATTTAGCCTCTCCACCTTCCCCATTAAGTTTGTGCCAACACAAGCAATTAACTAATTGAACTTCTCTTAATTAATTGGCACAATTTGAATTCTTTTGAATTCATGTCAAGAATAAAATAATAGACAAATCTATTATCTTGGTTGGCATGTAATACATTGGTGCAGCCATGGAGAATTAGAGAGAGAATTCTTCCCATGAAGAACACAAAGAATGTCTCTTCTGACACCAAAGCACGATGACCCCATCTTCTTCCTTTTTTATCGTTCTTCAACCGAGGCAAGGAAAGGGAAGCGACACCCACAACATCTCCAACGACCTTCATCCGCATCAAAGGAAAAGACGTCGCCCACGAAGAACGTCACCAATGACGATGTCACCTCTGAACGCTCGTCCGCCAATGATGAGTACCCTTCTTCCTTTTCGATGCATGAGCCTGAGAATTGGGAGTGTGTGACGAACATGGAAATCGAAGAATCGACATCCGCCCTTTTTATGATATCATCAACGAATGACAAATACGAGGTAGGGTTTATCTTTATGTATGAATTTACCCTCCGTTCTACGTCGTTAAATTTTTGGAATGGTTTGCTAAATGATATCATCATAACAAGGAGGGTTCAGACCACACAAACACAGCCCGACCCTCCCCATTTTGATGGTTCTTGATTGATGATGATAGAGGTAGTACACGCGGCGACCAGCAACGAGAAGGCCGTGAAGAAAGCCAACGATGCAAGACCACCAGGTCTCCACAAGGGTGTGGCACCGCCGTGCCATGCAAAGAACCGAGCCGTGGCCAGGCGGGTTGCGGCGGTGCCAGAGGGGCGCGGTGTCGTCGCACCATGCCGGAAGGAGGAGCCGCGTCCAGGAGGGCCGCAACGGTCAGACGACAAGGGCGGAGCTGGTGCGCTGCATGGTGGAGCTGGAGGTCGTAGCTAGGCTGGGCCACGGTGGAGGAGGCGTGGTGCCCTCGCGTCGTACGGAGGCCAACTGAACCGCGGCGCCACTGTGCCGCGCTGGAGGAGATAGGGTAGCCGGTTTTTCCATCCATCGGTGTGCACTAAACAGATCCGGCACCCAATTCCAGTTCGGATCGGAAACGGGGGGCACGACACCCCCTCCCGCAACGTGGCTAGCCAGGCCACACGGGCTAGCCTGCTGGGCCACCCTCGGCTGGGCCGCCCTCGGTCGGGCGGCCCCTAGGCCGGGCCGCGCCTTCGGTCCGGGTCAGGCCACCCCTTTGGGCTGAGCTGCTCCCTTGGTTCAGGCCGCCCACATGGGCTGGGCCAACCACTCATGTAGGGACACACCCGAGGACCGG
Source organism: Viscum album (assembly GCA_963277665.1). NCBI lineage: Eukaryota > Viridiplantae > Streptophyta > Magnoliopsida > Santalales > Viscaceae > Viscum > Viscum album. Next base: position 1,138,061,819 of record OY728129.1, read on the forward strand.
GTCAGCCCCCGGTTCGGACCGGGTCAGTCTGACTAGGTCGGACTGGACCCGGACCCACAATGGGCATTTTCACCTTTTCGCCCCTATCTTGGGCTTCAGGTGTCTGATTGAAGAATTGCCTATGGTGATGGAATTTTTGGACCGAGAAGATTCTCTTGGAATACTCCACTTGAGGTTCGGGCATAGTTGGGGTACGGTCAGGTTGGTTTGAGCCTAAAAACCAACCAGGCCCTTGAAACGAAAATGCCAATAACTCACAAACTGGGCGTCTGATTGACGCACCGTTTGTCACGTTGGGTTTATTATGATGAGACATAACTACGGGATCCGTCAAATCAGGACACCAATATAGTTGATTTATTGACACTTGGCTCGAGGAGTGGACCCTCCCGAAATCGAGTGTGCTGTGTGCGGGAACCCTATTGCTGGCTGCGATTCTGTACCAGAATCCTCTGTGGGTTCAACAGAAAAGAATTCTGTACCGGAATCCTCTTTTGGTCCGATAGGGATGACTTCTATACCTGAATCCTCCATGGGTTCGACAGCGATGACTACAGTACCAGGATCCTCTGTGGGTCTGACAGTTCTGACTTCTGTTCCTGTATCTTATGTGGGTCCGACAGAATAGTTGGTCCTATATCCTGTGTGGGTCCGAGAGCTTAGATGGTTCTGTATCCTGTGTGGGTCCAATATCTTAGATGAATTAATGACTACATATGATCATCTCTATCACTCTACAAAAGATGTATACCTGTTTGAGCTGAGTCATTTCTTTCAACCATTATCACCGTGGTGATTGACTTTACTTCCTTTGTGGAATGGTTTGTGCTTGGGCTTGAGAGTTGGAGTCGTACTGTGATTGATAACATAGGTATATGTATGGGAATATACCTAAGTAGGGTTGGTTGATACTTAATGATTGTATCTTTCTACTGTGGTTTATCCTTTGTGGATTCTGGGAGACCTTCGGGGGTCTCGGGGTCCCCTGCTGAGTATTGTTATACTCACCCCAGCAAGGGCTTCGCCCGCACCTTGTTGTGTACTGTGCAGATGACAGTCAGCAGTGATCGAGGATGAGGGTGACAGACGGGAGGCTGCTCGAAGCTGGACTAGATGGGATGTACCGCAGGGATGAGTTTTTCAAGTTCTGTACCTACCCTTCAGGTAGGATTCCCTGGTGGATGATCCAGGAGATGTTTCCCCTTTTTACTTGTACTTGTTGTTTAGTTGGGTTTGTATACTGGCCGGCTTACTTTCAGGACACTTTTCTTTTCGATATTAGAACTTGTTGCTTCTATATCTTGTGTTTAGACTGTGTGTGTTATAGGTTTAAAGGCAATGCCTTCCCTTTTTATCTGGATTACGCCTTTGGTGCTAGTCACCAGCCCCTGGCCTATAGAAGGCGGGCTTGGGGTAGTCACAGCACGGGCCCCAAGGATGGGTCATGACATGAAAATTAATAGGATTATTTAGTTAGTAAATTTAGTCAATATGAGTTTTTATAAGTTTATAAAAAAATTTAGACCAGTAGAAACTAATGAAACCCATATAGGGTACCAATTTAGGCATAATTTCTAAGGATTAGTTAAAGTTATAGTTCATTAGTATAGAAAAGTCTTTCCCCTCAAATTTTTCTATTTACTGAGTTTACCTTGTGTTTATATTTTATTTTATTTTTTGTATCACCTTTATACATGGGTATTATTTTGGTTGTGATGGAATGGATACAATGAATGATAGAATAATTTTCTCAGCACTATAAAAAAATAGAATATTTGGTTAAGAAAATTGATTAACTCCAAGGGAATATCCAATTCCAAGGGTTGGAACAATGACATAAAACATGGATCCCACAACCATACATAATTGGTGACAAGGAACTCCTCTATATAGAAAATTTTTTTTAAGGAGGGTTGTTGATACTTGAAATTTCTTGAAAAAATGGATCATGGAGACCATGGTGGATGATCACATTCTAGAAGTAATAGATGAAAAAATAAATTGAAGAACATGAAGCCAAATATGAGTAGACCGATATTTTTTAATTATCGGTATAATAATGAATATGATTTTTTTGAAAAATACACCCTCACACATACTAAGGTGGATGAAAATTAAGGGTAAGAAGAAAAACCCATGATTAAAGAATAAGAAAAAGTAGAAGAGCTATAAAGAGCTATTAAATTTTGGAATGTCATGAAAATAAATTTGGGAGAGGAATGCCTAAAACATTATACTCATGAATAACATCTAACAACCATAGAAATATAAATAGAAGAAGATGAAAATATCATAGTTTCTATGTTTAGATATTCTAATAGTTATTTTTCTTATATTTAAAATTTTACAAATTTTGGTTATCTACTAAAAGTCATAATGAAGAAATTAGAGAACAACAAAGGATATTTTTCGAAACTAAAAATATCATTGAGGACATTGAACAAAGGCAGACACAAGAAGAAGAGAAGTGGGAGTTATACTATGTGTGTACCATAAATGAATTTATTTTCCATGATCTATCCACTACTAGGTGTTCTCCCCTTCAAAACGTTAAACTAGGAATCATGAACAAAAGGAAAAAAGATACATCATACACAAAAAAATAAAATATTGGTCAAATATGTGATAATTATCTCTATATTATACTCCAATCATGTGATGCAAAGATATAAGTTCAAGAAAAACAACCATAACCAAGAGTGAATTTGGGATGCAACATGAATTTCTAATTTATTTCTATAATTTATTTTTAATTATTTTACATAGGAATTAGTTTTAGTAATTATATTATGAATTTAGTTGATGATTTAACTTCCATCCCATAATCTTTTTGAGTTTTAGTATTAGGTACTATGCACATTCATAGGAAATTATATTTTGTAGAACCATCATAGGGGAACAATGAAACATAAAGTATCAAGGAGAAGGATGATGAACCTCATTGAAATTGGGGTTTTATTATAAATTATATTTTTTTTCACTCTCCTATTTTGTATTTGAAATCTGTTTTTGATCATTAAAGGAAATTTATTTCCCCACATTTAAACTCTTTTTACATTTTGTTTATATATGATATAGATATATTACATAGAATTCCCATGACTCCATGTTTTAGATTTTAATGTTAATGAGGCTGAATAAGTAAGGTGTGGTATTAAATTTTTATAGATAAACATAGAAGTATTTAATTGATACATCATGATTTATAGGTGATAGTTTATTTATGTAAATGAAATTCCATACCATTTTAATGATATTAATTTCTAAAGTTCATGACGATTAATTTTTTCGTTAATATAAATTCTAGGGGTTATTGAATTATATCACATTTCTACCAATATTGGTAGGGCTCTAAAATAAATTTTCATACATTTTATCATGTCAATTATTTGAATGTAGAAATTAAATTATAATAAGATTAAGTCATTTTATTGATTTGTCTACAATACTTGAGACCCACATTTACATTGGTCCTTATTTATCCCTAACTATCCATGAATAACCATTTTTAGGAATGAGAAGCACTATAAGACAATTTTTTTCATTCCCACGTTATACTTTTTGTTTTGACTGATTATCAAAATTTCAAGTGTGGGGGAGTGGTTTCCCATGGAAAAGGAGAATGTAATTTATTGATGAAAATACTTTTTGTTTTTTTCATTAGGAATCAAGAATATGTTTTATGTTATAATTCTTGTATTATATTATTTACCCATATTCAAGAAAAAAATTAATAATAGAAAAAATGGGTGGAGTTTTGGATGGTCAAAAATATCCATTTCTTGAACAATTATTAATATCATTTGCGGTATAGTTGGTGTATGTAATACTTTTACCAAGATTAAATTTCAAAAAAAATTAAAAAATATTTTGAAAAAAATGAAAAAAGTGAAAAAGTATAAAAAATGAAGAGGATTCACTTCATTCATTATTCTTTCAAGCATCATGAACTTACATTGAGCTCTAGGATTTACGGAAGATGTTACTTTTTAAGGAATTATTTTCATTACACTTTAATTTCTAATATCATGTATTGTGATGATGAGATTAAAATCATTTTTTAGGTTTAATGTTTTCGCATAAATTCCTACCTACCTTAATCCTAAAAATAATTTAATCCTAATGGAACATTCCTCACTATTTCATCTATTTTTTTTCTTTGCAAATTAGAAATTCAAGATTCTATTCATGTTCATAAGTTTGGTACGTGTACTAATTTTTATTATAGATATATTATTAATAATAATCATTTGTTTAAGTGTAGGGTTATTTGATAAGTCTATTTTATAAATTTATTTATATAAAATTTTAAATTGATAATTTTATAATTATTATGGTTTTATTGCCAAGATAGTCATTAATTAATTAATTTAGGGGAATTTGTTTTTTAAATTAATTTTTGAAAAATGTAATAATTAATTTTTTAAGGAAGAATTTTGATTATGGAAAATAAATGTTCACTACCGTTAGGGTATAACTTAGTGGTAGTTTCCCTAGTGTGGCTTGATGAGGTCTGAGTTTGAGTCCATCAAGAACTTCCTAGTATTTTTGTGTTGAATGATTTTATTTATAATGAAAAACACTCCAATGAATAAATGAAAATTAATATTTATATTGGATTAATCGTTATTAACTGTTTTTTCATACAGATGGTAAAAAAATGGACCACCACCTTGGCCAGATGTAAACTTTGAACTAGTCAGACAACCACCCCTTGGGGGAGGGGGAGTTGACCAAGACATATGGAGATCAATCACAAGTGAACAAGAAGGAGAAATGGTCATTCATAACCCATACTAGTTGAGTGTGCACACGATGCATGGGATTCAAAATTAGTGGTTCGTGGGGGGTATAACTTCACTGGTGTAGAGTGGAACAATTGGTGGTAGGAGTCCTTTTGATCATTCCCAACATTAACAAGTTGAGAATGGATCGAGATAACTTATTATGATGTGAAAACATCTTCCTCTCAGAACCATGGTACCACCACTGCATATCACTGGAAAGCACCATTATAACTTTCATGGAAGCTCTATTTTGAGTTGGAGAGATATAGAAGAGTATTGGAAAATCCATCTAATTCTACAAGGATAACATATGATTCACTATAAACACATAATGAAGAAGATAAACACATGCATAAAAAATGAATAATACAGCCAGTGCTACACCATATGGGTAATTACCATGTTCCATAGTGATCTCTTATGATAAAAATAGATTTTAGAGTTCCATAGTGAAGATGAACATGGTTGACAAGGATAGTTATTGGATAAAACATACACTAAAATAGGATAGTAGCCACAATGGATTCAGTGTGGCAGAAAATAGGCTAAAAATTTTCACTATGGCATAGAGGTCAAATTCTTAGTTGATAGGTAGATCCATACCTCAAAAAATAATCTCCTATAATTTTTTTTCATCATGGTTAGAAAATGGATATTTATTAACATAGAAAAAACTATGTTTATGGAATGCACCAATGCATAGTGAATTCTTACAAAGAAGTAATAATGGGATTATCTATTTGAAACAACAACAAAAATGAACAATAGAGTGAGCCTACATCATGGTGTTGATATTTAAAATAAATATGTAGTTTTGACCAATTACTCCCATGAACATGTTTGATCTACACTTTTTAGAGATATAACAGTGGAATAACATGTATATCCATTAAGTATTTAAATATAAAGATTTAAATGTCTAAAATGAAGGATAAAATAAACATATTAAGTGTTAGAGTTTTTTGTAATATATTTATCTACATTAGTGGAAGTTTGAAGATACAAAAGACATTATTGTAAAACTTTAATGGGTTTATTTCTCTGTGGAATAAATTTGAGGACATTATTATGAAGAGATAAATAAATTTTGAGGTTTAGTCAGAGACAGAGTGAATATCTAATTAGATATTTGAATCCAATTCAAAGTAGAGATATTAAGGGAAGATAAAGAGGTGATATGAGATATATAAAAGGATCCACCCATTATAAATTGATGGGTGTTGTGCATGAAATAAATTTTTTAAGTGATATTCTCAGTAGGTGTGTTTCTTCCCAAGAGTCCTAATACTTCATTCTTCATTGGGTTTTTTCATATATTTTTCAACCACTCATAACTAGCATGATGGGGTAACTTTTCAGTGTGCTAAGTTATGTGATGTAGGGGGATTGTGTTAGTTTATAATTTTTATTTAATTTTTCTAATTATTGGGTAATGTGTTTCACATTATGATTCTTATCTTATTTATTCTGATATTGTGATCATCACCAATCGAATTAAGAAGTAATTTATAAATTCCTGAATAATCACTTTGATCTATGAATGACCGTTTTACGGGTATGAGTGATTATGTTAAAACATGGAATTAAATTACACAATTTAATGATGGTCTGGTGTGGTCTACAATGTGAATGAGGAGTTGTTAAACTAGATAGAGAACACCAAGATCAAGGATAATCGTAGATTTTTTCTCTAGAAACAACACGACTATTTAGATTTTATTTAAATTCTACTAGGACATGAACATGATTTCAAAAACTTGGTACATCATTACTAATTTATTCTTAAAACTTTTATTTTTCTTTTAATCCATTCACCTAATCTTCCCAAGTCACTCTCAGTGATCCTTGTGGGTTTGGAACTCTGATTTTATAATTACTATGATCATTTAGTTAATAATTATAGTTAATAAAAATTATTAAAAATTTATAAATTATTTAGACCTATAGGAACTAACAATACGATTAAGGGGATACCAATTATCCTATGTCCAATATCTTCAAATGATACCTCCATTTTACTAACTTATACTCTACTAGTAATAAAATACTCTAATTCAAGCTTAAAGGGTCAAAAAATGGTGGATCGAAGGACCTATAACACAATCATCCAATTTTATGGCTTGAAATAACCTAAAAGATGAATAATACCATTTATAAAATCCCCTATATAGTAACTATGAAAATTAAAATAGCCCAGATTTGAACTTTAGTTTTATATAGGAAAATTTAGTGACATTACCACTTAGGTAAAACGAAAATGTAATAGTTTCTACATTATCAAACAAGGAAGCCTGTTATAATATGATAAAAATTATATCAACTTTATTATTCACTTTTTGTGTATTTCGAGTTAATATTTAGTATAACCATGAATATCATTCAATGTTGGGCTCAAGTAATTATGATAAGTATTGCTAATTATTCTTTAAAATTTTCATAAATTAATTATTTCTCTATGTTCCTTATTTATCATTTTATAATTTACAATAACAGAAACATCTAATTTTCTTAGTAAAAGTATGGATTTATTCTTGGATGGGTTGAGGGATGAAAAAAGTCCAAGAAGTGGTATGGTATTTATTTATGATGCTTCATACTCACACATACGATTTGATATTCACTCATATTGAAACATATTAAAATTATGTGGATGAGAGGTGTAATCAATAAATAGAATAGATTAAAATATATGTTGCGACTATCCTATAGATTCAATATTGTTTGTAAAATATTTACCAATAAAAATACTAGTTACCATTACTATAAAAATAATTGATTGATTCCATGAATTTTTAAGATCTCTATATGTGTGAGAGGTTTTATACCATCCCATTACTGGCAGATTATTCTATAATTTTGATATTTATTGCAAGGTAGTATAAAATTTATCATTATATAGGGATGTATAAGGTGTTGGAATGTTGGGATTTATAAAATGAGATGATTTTATTTTATATCCTTATAAGAGGAAATAAATCCTATGCAGTTTAGTTCCATTTGAAAAGTCACATCATACCTTTTAAGTCCATATGAAATAAAAACATTTGGTTCATTTTAAAGCATTACTACCATGTCTAATGATTTATATTTGAAGGTCATCTAACTATGAGAAATTTTGATCAATTTAAATTAATACAGAGTGAAATGATAGGTGAGGGCCCCCTAAAAATGGTTTGTTCTAGGATTTATACATGGGATTCCCAAAGGACACTCTGATCCATGTTTTATAGAAATGTGGTTACAAAAGAGGCTTGTATATGTATTTTTCACTAGACACTTATTAGAGAAGACTTTTTGAAATGTGATACCACATGACATAACTTACATGAATATATATCATCATAAAGAGGTTATCACTTACTACAAGAGGCCATTACTTTATGAAATAAAAATTGTACACGGGGCCTATCTTTATTAAGGATGATATTCTTATATTAAGGGAAATACTTCTCTAATTAATTACATTGGATAGTACTCTATCAAAGTTTCACACTGTAAGGATCCCTTTATTTATCTTTAAAAACGTTATGCATTTTGGTATTTAATAAATTAGTAACACCACTAACCATTTATTCAAATGGTGTTTCCCCCTTTTATTCATGAATATAAAGTCTATCTATGAGAGTTCATATTTTGATCCTGTGTTGTGAAGGTTTTCTCATAAAGGAATATGTTTATCGAAGTTTGTGGCTCTGAAAATCAACATCCCCCCAAAATGTGTACCTAATGGGATATTTATAGGAAAACCATTATGTCACATGATACCTAAAATAACAAAATTTATAAGAGGTTTATGATCATCAAGGATTCCTATTCTCTAACCCATAAAAGTGTAAGGCCACATATTAACTAGGATACCATGAAAGATTTATATTCTTTGAATCCCTAAGGATTATAGGCTACATAATATATTGGTTTCCATGAATGATATCCATTCATTTATTATATAAGATCCTCATGAATTATAAATTTTGGGATACTATAAATGATATTTAGTCTTTGATAATAAAAGGAATATGGGATACATAATTCTTTTATGATAATTTTTGGTTTATGAGACAACCAATATTCACTTATAGTAAAATGAATATTATTTATTTTTTTCTCCCAATAATATTCTGACATCAGGGTGATAATATACACAATTTTTTTTAAATGTTCAAAAATTACCACCCTCAATGTTAGTTTCTATTAGAACAATAGAATAAGATCTAGAGGATAAAAAAAAGATTTCATGTGATTTCTTTTTTTTCCAAATAAATTGAAACCAAATGGCCATCAATACCCCTATATAAAAGAAAAAATAGGGGACATAAACACTTCCTAAAAAGATCTTAAAATTCTTCTCTTTTCACAAAAAGATACTTCTTATGAGAAAAATTTTACCACATAAATCTACATTATGTATGGACTAAATGAACCCTTATTTGAAAAGTAGTTGTATAAACTATATAAAAATTTCAATTCATTACAGAAATTTTATATGGATCACATTTTGTGTAAATAATTCAAATAAAGTGATATCCATATAAATATTATGTGAAAATGCATATTTTTTAATTTTTTTGAAACATTGCTTTACATATTTCATGTTATTCCCGAACTCAGTTTTTAAACATTTTTATTCATTTTCTTGAAGAAATGAATACTCTATGAACTATAAAATTTTCTAACATTAGGTGGATTACCATTTCTAATGATTATAATTCTAACTAACTCCATATTGTTCATTTGGATAAAAAATTTATCTTAGACATGATGGGGAAAAATAATAGAATCTACTTAGAATAAGAAAAACAACTATTTATGGAATTGGATTGTTGAGCGATGAACCTTCCCCCTTAATGGATCACAACCAAATGATGTTGTGGTTCCCTCAACATTTTAAAATTGTCTGAGCTAAAATTTTGTCAAACAAATATTTCATTAAGGAGACTAGTGTTGAGGTGGGAGTATATCCTCAGGTACACATCATTGACCTTGGTTATGGAACCCGATATTATTGAAGTACAATACAACAATTATACATCCATATTCGAGAAGGAAATTATAGATCATTGATAAGTGTGGAATTAAATTTAGGATCTACACCCAAGGGGTTTCTTAGGGATGGACTAGGGGTGGAACTATTGGGTATGAAAAATAATTATAGAGTTTTAAAGAGAGAGTTGTGGGTTATAGGGTTGTATTATTAATTCTAGATAAGATAGTCATTCTCACAACAAAATAAGAATATCAACTCTAATTTGATCATCATGTTGATCATCAACACCAAAATTCTTCATTTGATACTCCTTGAGGATTAGATTGGCCTCTAAGATGTGTATATGTTATAGTATTATGCGATATTTATTAAGGATTTATCTCTATTATATCTATATTATATGAAATGAAGTAGACTCATCGAATGAAAAATCATTTACTAGAGAAAGTGAGATACATCATGGAAATAAAACTTCTAAAATTTCTCGAGGATCATATAGTTACACTAATAGGGGGATTAATGTATATCAATTTTTCCAAATTCTTCCAACTTAAACTTTTACTCAATTTTTAGTATTTAAACATTTTCTTTAGTAAGATACATGGATTATTGTATATATTTCCAACACATTCACACCACTTGAAATATAAAAATAAAATATATCATAAAATATAGATTTTTTACAATTTTATGTCCCATTAGGGGAATTATCTCCAGGCTATGTTTAGGTTGTGTTTGAAACATTGATTTTATATTAATATAAATATTGGTTATAATGGTGAAGGTATCATCCTTTACCTGAAAGTGTTTCCCTACAAATATGTATCCAAAATATTTATTGTATTGGTTCTCACCAATTTACAAATTAACCCTATATGAAATGAGAAATATCTATTTTCTTAAGGATTCTTTCAGAATTCAGCTGTTTCTATAGAAAATAATGATCTTCTTCTAAGACTTAATTGTATTCTGAATCAGTATGTTATCACTTCTTCAAGATATTCAACACGTGGACCTTATATAGGATTAGGGCATTGGCCTTGCACACTATATTCCAAAATCTTTGTTTGTGGTGATTCCTCTTCTCTAAGTGATTTAACATTTATAAATTATGTAATTTTCTCTTAAATGGTGTTCATGGTCAGTAACTAACATTTTAAAACTCCCATAAGCCTCTCACTGATATTTCATAACTTCTAGTTTTTGATTTTCAAATTCTTCGAACTAAATGATATTTAGAATTTATTATTAGGATTCCTACTCTATTTTCATCTCTCAATACTTTAGCATCAATCTCTGTATTAAGTACCCCTTTATATAGCAATTATCACTCTAATAAATATGGGGAATGAAAGATCAACATTACAAATCATCTACATTTATCAAATATATTTTCAACCATCCTCAATGCCTCTAAAAATATTGGAATCTAAGTTCATCAATGAACCTAAAAATCAAAATTTCAACAACCTACATTGATTCTAAATATCTAAAATAGAATCATGAATTCAAATTCATGTTTTTTCCATGATGTATAGCATTGTGTCCGCAAATATACTTTGTCTCCACATAAATATTATACGATATAACCTAAATTTTTTAAATCTTCCAGTTCTTTATTTTCTGTACAATTAAAATTATTCTAATATGGAATTCATTCTACTTCAACTTATTAGTCTGACTTTTCCACTATATTACTTAATCATCCAAAATATTTGGATTTTCACCCTTAATCTAACATAGATTCCATGATTATACTTCTTGCATAACTATAAAATATTTTTTGACGTCTTTTTTATAATATCTCACCTTTTAGTTCAATTTATTATATTCTCAAAATTCAAACATCTTGGCTTCCAATCATCTCTTTTTATTGTCATATTATCATCTAATCATATTTTATTTTGATATCCACGTCCTCTGATCATCTAATATTCCAATATTAATAGATTTTGGAACTCTATAATTTCTTATATTATGATATTATTCACATAAAATATTATTAACTTTAATTAATTATAATCTTTAAACACATTTTGGAATAAACTAAAAATCATTCTTATGTAATTATATATTTCCTAGAGCTATAATTTCTTATAATTTAATCCTACAAACATAACCTATACTCCTGATATATTTTAACATCTGAATTAATTGGTAATAGTTAGATTATTATGATAGTATTGGTTTTACATTAACTTAAGTTATTATCATTACTAACTGCTCCTACTTTCAAATATCTTTAGTACAAGATGCTCCATGAGGGTCCTCAATATATGTTACTTCAACTTCAGATTTCACCTTTCAAACATATAAAATATTATTCTTTATATTACCCTTATTTATACTCTATGCACCGTTACATATTAAAGTATAAACTCTTAGGGTCGTTTCTAATTCCCGGTATCATCTCCAATTTCCAAAACATCTCCAAGTATTCAAATGTATATATACATTTCATTATTAATATATGTTTACATCCAAACTCATCATTAATCATAAAATGATGTAAAAAATTATTTTTATCACTTTTAATGACCAACATAACATCATCTATCTTAACTTATGGAATCACCTTTTAAAACATCACTAAAATCCTATTTTTTTACTAACTGGTAATCCTATAAGAAATTTATTTTCCTACGTATCACATCTATGAGCTTAATAAATCCTATATATCCTCTATGATAAAATTTACCTATCACATAATGTTTTTGAATTTACAAATGTTTAGAAACGAAATAACATAATATCTTATATATGAATAAAATATCTTACTTACTATATAAGATTATTTAATTTTATATTTTTTAGTATACTTCAGTACAGTAACTTCTAGATGAACTTCACGTAGCTTCCAAATAGTAGCTTCCATAATTACTTCATATTAATCTCTATTGTATACTCCTTTCAATAATAGATCTTCTAAACATCATCTCAAGATATTCCAACATCCTTAATTCTTTTTCATAAGTGTAACTTATGTAAAGTGTAACTTCTAGAAAGTTTACTTATGAATACAAATTTCTTTAACATAACTCCTTTAACATCATCTAATTAAAATTCATCATTCAAAATCAGTTTTCATCCTCTATAAACACAAGGATAAATTATCAGAAACTTATTTAAGAATATGTTATTGATAGTTCTTCTATCAACCTCTAACAATTATCATATATTAAAACTTAATTTTTGATCAATAAGAATCATATATACAAGATACTCCTCAAAATCCCCATATCAAATAAATAATAGCATTAACTCCCTTACTTTAAGAAACTCCCTATCTTACATTATATAGATATATAATCCAGACTCTCAATTTATTTCCATGTTACATTTGGTAAATATATCTAGACATTACTTTTATTTTAGCATATTAACTTCCAAAACACCTGATGTACTATTATATGAACATATTCTCATAATCTATGTGAGGCTTATCCTCTAAGAATATTTCTTTATTATAAAAAAATGATGATGAATTTATTCTAGAATTAATCTTTACCTTCAGATATTGACTTTTCAACTATTTAATTTAATTATCATTAAAAATAAATACAATACTCATAATCAAAACCCATTGGGTTCTTCAGACCCCCTTGGATTTTATTTCAATAACCAATAAAAATGAAAGTCTATGATCTCAAAATGTATTTCATTTTCCACTCCCCCTTGTTGATAATAAATTTAAAGGATATTTTATCTACTTATTTTGGGAATATTTGAGTAAGGTAAAGTCATACTCACCCCATGCTCCAATCATGACATGGGAAGTTCATCATATCGCCTTGTTTTTCATTGAAATTAATACTTGATTATCTTGAGATAAGTATGTAATAACCTTCCTTAAAAGAAATGAGCCATGAGATAATAATATCTAAATCTACGTGAGAAATGTACTATGTAAATAATAAGTGATATTTACAGAGTCATCAAAGCTATACATAAATAATCAAACATGAGATACTAACTCAGAAATATTATTTTAGGGGTTGTCTAAATGATTATAAACTTATCTCATGCATACAACATAACAGAAAAATTAATAAAATTCAAACCAAAGGAGGTTTCTCCTTTATCAAATTATTTTTCTCCTTTCATTAAATAATAAATTTATCCCATTTAGTTTTATAATATTTTAACATAAGGACAAATTAATTTAAGAATAATACCTCATCAATGAAAATATTCAATTTACATATTTTTTACATCTATAATATCATCATATAGAATATTTATGTCTATAATCCCAACAAATTAAACTAAAATTTCTAGGATCTCATCATACTAGATATTTTTTAAATTTATTATATCTCACAATAATTTAATAAATTTCTAAAACTAGACATCACAATACATCCTAGAGTTTTAGATTTACATGAGACATAGATATCTGATAACTTTTCAACTAAAATCCCACCCAAAGGGGGATGTATATCCTTATTCTTAATAATTGAATACACCATACAAAAATATATGGTTAAGAAAAATTTAAATAGTTTTTAGTTTAGTTATATCACATTTTATTTCAATCCGCATAAATTTAATATAAAATAACTAACATATTCAACATCTTTCGACTCTTTAACTTTCGTAGACATAAGATTATTCTAACATGGTATTCATTAAGATTACTTATTCAGTTTTTCCTTTTCCTTTACATTGCTCAATTTTTTTTAACATTTGGATCTCATATCATAATCTAGAATATCTTTTAATCATACATTGTTCTTCTCAAATGACTCTAATATATAATTCAAAATATGAATTGTGACCTTTCACCTTTCATCTCATCTTCCATAACTCTATTCTCCTTTAGCTTCCATTCTACTTAACATTATATATTCTAAACTTTGGTGAATTATTATCTTGAAAGACCATCTAGAATTAACTCAAAATCATTCTTACATAACTCTATATTTCTCTTAGTTAACCATTATTATAGTTTAATAATTCAAACTCCACTTAGTCTCATGAATACATTCACCTTCTAAATCAATTTATCATACTTGAATTACTCTGGCGATTGTTTATTTTCCTCAACCAAAGTTATCAACATTACTAACTACTCTCACTTCCAGAAATATGAAATACATGATAATCCAAGAGAATCATCAATATATATTATTTTAACCTCTACCTTAATCTTTTAAACACACTTAAAAAATCCTCTATGTAGCCTTAAATATTCTATATAAACCATTATGTATCATAATGTCAAATATCAAGGACTTTTTCCATCATCAATATCATATCATCTTGCATGGAATTCATTAGGTATTCTAACTTCCAAATACATTACCTTCATAAAATATACACCACATTAGACTCAGTATGAGAAAAAACTATTATTAAAAAATCATGATGTTTTTTAGTAATTGGTAATCTTGTAAGAAATGAAATTTCTTACAAATCACTTCTAGGATCTCAATAACTCCTATGTATCATATATGGAAACCATGATGTGTCACGCAATATTTTTTCCATTTCTAATTTTTATAAAGGTATCAAAAAAATATCATCCATATGAATTTATGTATCTTACAACCCATATATAAGATTCTTTCATTTATTCTCTTTCAATGTACTACAATATAGTAACTTTTGGATACACACCATGTAACATAAAGGTAAAAATCATTTAACTTACAGAAATTACCTTCAATAATTACTTATAATTAATATTAAATGTTTAATACTTTATAAAATCAATCTTATGTACATCATCTCAAGGAAATCCTATATCCTTCGTTGTTATTTCATTAGTTTAACTTTTTGATAGTATCACATTCAAATAGATTAACATTTAAATATTCATTCCTACAATTTAACTCCTTTATAATCATGTATAACAACACAGTCTTAATGTACATGGAAATTTATCACTTTTTTAGAATACATAAAACATTACAAAAACAGAAACCCAAATACTGTATTAGTTTAGTTTCTTTGGAAACATGAAAACAAAAACACTGGTATATTAGTGAGATACATTATCTCCCACTAGGTTTTCCAATACTAGAACCCTTATTAGACAAATCACAAATAAAATATATCTATATAACATAGGGAAGGAAACCTAAAAATGGGAGGGATCATATGCCCAGTAAGGGTAAATAAGGGAGATATATAAGCATAAACAAGGTCATATGGGTATTAGAACATGATCATAACATTATATGATCATACCCTACATATCAAAGATCATAAACACGAATCATGCCATAAATATTAGTAGTTCATAAGTCATGAATCATGAGGGAGATAAGAGAATGATCCATTAAGGAATAAGACATGGAACTCATGGCATACACATAAGCATAGAAAGTCATATGACAATGCTACCTACCAAGACCTTTATAACATGTTAGTCTTGGGATAATAACTTGTGTACCTACTTTGGGCTTGGGATTCCCTTCCATGTACCCTCTTATGTTGGTATTTGGATTCCCTCCCTTGTACCTTCTTATTTAGGGCTTGGGATACCCTTTTGTGTACCCTCTTATTTTGGGCTTGGGATGACCTCCTGTTTATCCTCTTGTTTCAAGCTTGGAATTCCCTCCCATATACCCTCTTGTTTTGGGATTAAGATTCCCTCTTGTATCAGGATTGGGGTTCCCTCCTTGTATCCTCTTGATCTTATAAAACATTTATCATTCCCTAATTCATTGGAGTAAGATATAGGTCTCATCCATCAGATAATAAAATCATAGATACATGTTTAATAAGATAACAAAACTTTCATCATATCATGACCAATGAGAGAAATTGTTTTTATAAACATTAAATCATAAACCACAAAAGGAAATAGGTATCATTAGAATTTCATTACATCATTACCTATGGAAAATATATTGGTTTCTTAACCATTTCTCTATATACTATCCCATGAAAATAATCAGGTTTCAAAAGCATATAACCTGTGGAATATAAATGGGTGTCATAAGAATTATTTCATCAAAACATAAACCATTGAGGAAAACATATGAATGAAACCTTTGGATAATCTCTTATAAGGGCATTAGTAAAATCAATGGATGTCATCATAGGTGGAATTTTTTATGAAATATCTTTTAAAAACGTTTCATGCGGAAAATCTCGATTATTATTTGAAAAATGATTTTAAAACAAAAATCGTTTTGAAAACCCTTTTTTTGAAAATAAAGTTGAAAATTATAAAAAAAATTGAACATGTTTTGAAAACCATTTATTTAAAAACAATTTGAAAAATTATAAAGGAATATTAAAAACGTTCTGAAAACAAGTTCTCTGAAAATACATTGAAAACTTATAAAGGATTCCTGAAAACTTAATAAAAACCATTTCATTAGAAATACTATGAAAACATATAAACAATTATTGAAAATATTTTGAAAACTATTTCATTGAAAAAACATTGAAAACCTTAAAATAAATCAAGAAAATTATTTGAAACCCATTTCTTTTAAAATAGTTGAAAACTTATAAATAAATCTTGAAAATGTTTTTAAAACCTTCTAAGAAAACATGGTTTTGATAAAAATCATATTTCCAACCGAAAAGAGAGGCAACGTTGAACTTTATTAAAAACAATTTCTTAATAATATTATATAAAAAATATTGGAAAAATGGATATAATACATGTATATATAATGAATATATATATAGGATATGAAGACTCATCGGCTCTCTTGAGAGGAGGATCAAATTATTTATTCAATGGAAACATAATCTTAAAAAATCTCAATAAAAATGTGATTGTTTCAATAAACTGTTACAAATAACTAAATTTGAACTATAATCCCCATGTAGTAAAATTAAATTAAATGGAGATTAAAATATCATTAAGATAATGGGTTCCATTATTTAATATTTCAAGGGTTGTGTATACACCTTAACGAAAAATATAGGTGAATAACATGGTATGTTTATCGAGGAAGGTAAATCGAGAAAAAATTACTGTCACGAACCGAATCTGGTCGCCACCAAAACCAGCACCCGACCCGACTCGTGGAAAGTCCCGAAGGGCGTTACCAATCCCCATGGGCTGGCACAAGTTCCCAGGTATCAAAAACTACAAATTGGGAACAATTTACCCGAGTTTGTATACCTAAAACAACAAATGATTCCATGAAATCAAATCTGGAATTTTCAAACCAAAAAATCTTTTACTAAAATTTAGAACTGAATTAAAAAATTTTAAACAATTTTTGAAGACCATTACAAATGTAAAAACCAAAGAAATGATGGTCGGAGAACCTCCTCATGGAAAGAGGCACCGCCCTCAAGTCATCTCCACGACACTACATCACGATGGACCGCTAAAACCCCGAACCAATGGCATAAAACCTATACCCAAACCTGTGACACAAAATAAGAAAGTCTACTTACACCCAATGGTGTAAGTTGGGTGTGAGAAAAATTCCAGTAGGATACCACCACTAAGATATTCCATGTGATAAACATTTAATGATGAAAATCATGCAAGTTTTCAAAAAACATGAAGAGCTAGTTACAATTTCTAAAAGATCCTACTTTGAATAAAAACAGTTTTCAAGTGGGCTATTTTAAAGGGTTAACATTTTTAAAATAAACACAAAAGCTACTGAATTTTACATCCAAATGTACTGTATGCCGATGGTAAGTATAAATTAACTAATTAGCATAAGCAATATAAAATAACCCCTAGGCACTAGCTAGCTGTGGGTCCCAAGTACCTCGTATCTCGGTGAGAGTAAGCATCACAAATATCAGTTCTCGTGCACGAGCCACTAGTAGGGAACATACCCATAAACTAGTGGTCCCCAATCATCATCATCATAGTTTATTTAGAGTTGTAAGCCTCAATCTTTCTAAGTTAAACTGAGGCCAAACCCCATGGATTCACTAGCATACTAGTACACATCCACCCACCTAGATACCCAGGTTTTCCCATTGTGCTCAAACAAGTTCAAAAAGTAAAGAAATATACATTGGACATAAAAATATCATTTCCACATCACAAATTCACCAAAAATCCCATATGTATACCACACAAGTCACAAAAGTCCACTTTTCATTCAAAATGATTTTGAAATCCGACTCACACCAAAATAGCCCACAACACATTTCACATTTCTTCAACACTTCCAAAAAACAATTAAACAATTTTATAAAACAATTATAAGATATTGAAACTCATATAACATCCCACACACATGGCACATAACACTCCTTTCATAATCAAAAATTCAATTTTTCACATCACACTCACACAAAACAGTCCACATCACATTCAAATCTCTTTCACACCTCAATATCTCCTTCAAACAATGTTATAAAATATTTGCAATATGATACATATCACATAACATACTTTTAACAAATGAAATGGAACTTTTAAAAATATACTCCTATCAAAACATTTTTCTGATATAGTTTCACCTATTACACAACTTAATAAATCATTCAAAATTTTCATAAAACAATTATAAGGAGTATACCCAAGCATTGCACCTAAAACCCATTTCAAAAACCTCTTTTTAAGCCAAAATCACACCAAGCCCATACCAAAACATAATTGGAAGCCCAATCAACATGTTATAATCCACTTTCAAATGTTATATAATCACCTTGAACAATACCCCAAAAGATACCCATGAGAACACACAAATCCATGAAACACTTTCAAGGAGTATAACAAGGTTATACACATAAAACCCCTTCAAATACCCCCCCCCCCTTTAGTCCCACATGACACTATATCATTACCCAACCAAAATTGGTATCCCCTTTCAACATCTAATAAATCACTTCCATATTTTATAAAACTACCACAAGAGATAACACATGAAATACATTTGAAAAATAGACACTTCAAAAAAATTGTAACTTTAATACCAAATTATTTACTATTGCTACCAAATATGGTTTTAAAATAATGCACAGAATATAAAGAACATGAAAAATTATTTAATCAAGTAAACTAACTCATCATTAAATGGTTATCCACGGAATCACCTACCGAAATTGTCGAATCCCTAAAAACATGGTGTGAAACATCACCTGCACCACCCTGGCACCACAAGGATTATAAATATAGCCCTAGACCAAAAAGTTTCACAAACAATACACATGGTTAAACTCTAGTTATGAACCCTAGGTTTTGGACACATTTTAACATCAAGAAAGAGGGATGAAACCCTAAGGAAATGGAATAAGTGGAAGGGAGGAACATTTACCATGAAAAATATTGAAACAATCACCCCAAATTAACCATATTTTGAATCTCAAAGCAACAAAACCTGATAGGGAGGCTCGACTGATGAGGATGAGGTCCTGTGGGAACTAAAATGGGGGGAAAAGAGTATATATTGAAGGATATATGAAAGAATGAATTTATCTCTTCAAATATGAAAGATTTGAAAAATTCTAAGAAGCATCGCCCTCCTTCGGGGTCCAAATGTGCTCCAAAAATGAAATACCAATATTGGGGGGTGATCCTAGGGATAGTGTATTAGCGATGGAGGTAGAACCACTGAAAAATAGTAAATAATGAATGAGATATTAAAATTTTAAAAAATAATTTAAAGAAGGAAATGGGCTTAAGGTCAGGCCCATTACCTTAATCAAAAACCCAAATCCATTATGATTTTGTATTTCTATGTGGTCCAAAGGGATATGGTGATTTTAATATATCATGGTATGCCAATTGGGAAGTGTAATGGGTATAAAATGGTGAAAAATGAAGGAGTTATTGAAGAAACGAATTTTGTTTTTAAATAAGGAATTGGGCTCACGGTTTGTCCTAAATTTTCAAACCCCACCATTTTCACAAAAATGAGTGGTAAACCCCCAAAACAAATCTAAAATGGAAATTAAATAAAAAAGGAATTTAAAAAAAGTCATGGGTGTGAAAATTCTCCCCAACATAAAACTTTCTGCCCTCGGAAAGCCACATCAAGGACAAAGAAAAAACCAATCCCAACTGAAGGGCAGAAATGGACACATTTTCTAAGCTTCGACCCCAAAGGCCAAAACTCCTCCAGTGATCAATTATGGAAGTAATACTTCACAACCAAAAAATAAACCTATTTACTTAAATGATCAACCACATTTAGGATTTATCCTATAATAAAACTCCTTAAACACTATCTGAACAATGCTCAAGAAATTTACCAAAACAAACAAGAACATCGAACAAGGTTACACTTACCTTGATATAACTAAACCCTTGGAAACTCTCTAATCCCAACGTTTACCCAAGGAAGATGTAGGTGGTTATATATCTCTAAACGAGACTACCCACTTCCAGGGAAAGACCAAGGACAAAAGTGAGTTACTGGTACAAGGAAACATAAATGGGCTCCCCACCATAAGAGACAACTTAAATTTTTCCGAGACAGAATCAAGACACTAACAGGGGAGCCCCGAAAAAACATCCCGGTACAAGGGGTAGAATTCCATTAGAAATTTTCAAAATAATATACTTTATAATCATAGTGGGTCTCCCCACCATAATAACCAACCATATTAACTGACCAATATGGGCCGACACAGAAAGACCCCAAAATCTAAAGAGTTGGGACGACCGCACGATAATCCCGCACAGTTTGGGAAACTATGCGCTAACCATTTGGATCATTATACCTACATGGTTTTCTGGGGAATGGTTACTAATAAATTCACACTCAACGTGTCTAGACAAATCTAAAACCATTCCCCTAACCCCAAAGGAAACCAAAGGGGAAAAGAAATTCATTGGGAGATAACATGGGGATGAGGCCCTCCACCGCTTTCCACCGAACGGGAAAAACATAAGCAAGATGAAAACCCCAAATGTTTAAACTATTACCATCTCTCATACTGAGAACATTTCTATGTACAAGGTTTTAAACAACACTGGGATTTTCCCTGACTACGTGTCAGCTTCTCTCTGGGACCTATGGCTGGAGATGGAATGATTGAAGCATCTTCGGCCTCGCAGTTAGGATTTGGAAACCTCTGTATGGAACTTCTTCTTTTGGTGCCACAAACAACTACACCGCATACCCCGATGGGTTCAACAAGAGATAACATACTCTTGGACTCACTTTACCAAAACCTAACATTTCACTGATACAAGGGATTAGAAGATGCACACACATCACACCTTGTTTCTTCGGGTGAGAAACAACAGAAGGGGAGGACACATATCAAAACCTTCCTCTATGATAAAGGATTTGAATTTTTTTACCAAGGGAGATATACTCCGAACATAATAGATAGTCTTAGAGGATAGTATGACCTTCACCTTTACAGTCAAATGAGCACACAACATCACAAGGTGTCACCGGACATTACCATTTTAATTGTTAGGAATAATACATAGAAAGGGAACTTATGCCAAGTCCCCAAACAACACACAATCCTATAATGTGCCCATAATGGCTTCTCATGACCATATTTCCCACTCTGGTGGTTTAACATGAACTTATACTTCATAGAGACTATTAAGGACCCAGAGGCCCTCTTAGACACCATCCAGACACTCATCCACAATAACAACCCTAGACCACTTCCACCTTCGACGAATCATGAAACTTAAGAAACTAAGGTATCTTTCAAGCTTCCACGATCAATCTCTCAATACAATAGGATCCAAAAATCAAATAAAGGAATGAGTGTATAATAAATAAAAAAATATCAATAATAGTTCCTTATACTGATCAACTGGAGTATTTTTCAACGGTGTAACAATCAGTGTTTCACTTCAGTTGTGCACTAACCCTTAATGTTTGCATACCTTATCCAACAGGAGAACCCAAGGACCCAACCAAGCTGGTCCATTGGTGAAAAAATTCCACAAAACAGATCCAAACACATTAATGGAACCACCTTAAATTTGTTCAGAAACATATCTCATAGGAGACTACTAACTGGTCCTTTTACCTAGCTTACCGACCAAATACAAACCCAAAACACAGTTTGAACCGGAGGGGTTCTTGGACTCAAAACATCCCACAACATCAAAATTTTCAAAAAAAACAATATACACCATCCAAAACAATTAATCAAGACATCATTTTTTCTTTACAAACATTTCTTTGAAAACCAACGATTCAACGGTTAGTGTATCCACCAATTGTACCCCATGGGACTCACACATTCATGTTTCTGTGCCACACCGAGCACCCTCCACATATTCGTCCCGGCACTCATCTAGTCATGCCATCAACCATCCATCATCCCATATAACCCCATGCATGTGGTTTGTCATGGAAATACCAAAGGTTAAAACGAAAATTATTTCCACTTTTCAAAAAAAAACGGTCAACCAACTTATCCTTTTTCTCAAAACTCCTATCAATGAGATCAAAATCCCAATTCACATCTTACAAAAGTTTTCATAAGGACATGACTATTTAGAAAAGAACTCACTTTCAAGTTATTCACATCAATTTCAAAACATCTCATCCCATTAAAACACCCTTTAATTTTTTAGAAAACTATCTTGGAAACCCTTTTGAAAACCAACTTCAATATGGTTTCGGATTTCAAAAGAGGTGTAAGCATACTATTTTCCATTTTAAAACTATTCTGAAAATTCAGTTTCACCATTTCATAAATCAAACAATTCCCTATTTATTTTAAAATCATTTCACAAAAACATTACACTTCTTAAAACCAAGTCACTTTAAAACCAAAGTTCCAAGATTTCAAAACTAAAGCACAAAACAATGCGAGAGAAACCTAGTTTTAGTGGGTGACTTGGACGTATGGTTGGAAGCCATATTAAAATCACTTAACCATCATAGAGAGTGTTCTAGGGAATATACCCATCTCCACATGGCTTTCCATACCTTGTGATCACACTGAGACCATTAACCTAAGTCTCTTTTCATTTCCCCTAATCATCATCAGACCAAGAAAACCAAAAGACATAGATAAATCCAAACTTCCCCTGGCGACTTGAATCCTATCATGAGGTGTGGTGATCAAGAACACTACCCATAACCATAATTTCATGTCCCGACAATCTTAACTGTAGACAATCCCAACTATTTCCCAAATAACATGACTCAAATACAGTGAACCTCCTCTGATGCCATTTTGTCACGAACCGAATCTGGTCGCCACCAAAATCGGCACCTCAACCAACCTGTGGAAAGTCCCAAAGGGCGTTTCTGATCCCCATCGGCTGGAAAAAGTGCTCGAGTATCAAAAATTGAAAATTGGGAACGATTTACCCGAGTTTGTATACTTACAACAATAAATGAATCATTGATATCAAATCTGGATTTTTCAAACCAAAACATCTTTTCCTAAAATTCATAACTAAATTACAAAATTTTAACCAATGTTTTAAGACCATTACAAAGGTACAAACATAATAAATTACAGCGTAATAACCTCCACATGGAAAGTGGCACCGCCCTAAATCCATCTCCATGACACTACATCACAATGGACGGCTAAACCCCAAACCAATGGCATAAAACCTGTACCCAAATCTGTGACACAAAATAAGAAAGTCTACTTACACCCAATGGTGTAAGTAGGGTGTTATCCAAATCCCAGTAGGATACCACCACTAAGATATTCCATGTGATAAACATTTAATGACAAAAAGCATGCAAGTTTTCAAAAACATGAAGAGATAGTTACAATTTCTAAAAGATGCAACTTTGAATAAAAACAGTTTTCAAGTGGGCTATTTTAAAGGGTTAACTTTTTAAAATAAACACCAACGCTACTGAATTTTCCATCCAAATGTACCGTATAATGAAGTTAAGTATAAAGTAACTAATGAGCACAAGAAATAGGAAATAACCCCTAGGTACTTTCTATCTGTGGGTCCTAAGTACCTCATATCTCAGTGAGAGTAACCATCACAAATATCTGTTCCCATGCACGAGCCACTAGTAGGGAACATACCCATAACCTATTAGTCCCCAATCATCATCATCATAGTTTAGTTAGAGTTATAAGCATAAATATTGCTAATTGAAACTGAGGCCAAACCCCACAGATTCACAAGCATACTAGTACACGTCCACCCACCTAAATACCCAGGTCTTCCCCTTGTGCTCAAACAAGTTCAACAAGTCAAGAAATATACATTGAACATGAAAATATCATTTCCACACCACAAATTCACCAAAAATCCCATATGTATACCACACAACTCACAAAAGTCAACTTTTCATTCAAAATGATTTTGAAATCCGACTCACACCAAAATAGCCCACAACACATTTCACATTTGTTCAATACTTCCACAAAAACATTAAACTATTTTAAAAAACAATTATAAGATATTGCAACTCATATAATAGCCCACACACACGATACATAACACTCCTTTCACAATCAAAAATTCAATTTTTCACATCACACTCACACAAAACAGTCCACATCACATTCAAATCTCTTTCACACCTCAATATCTCTTCCAAACAATTTAATAAAATATTTCAAATATGATACATATCACACAACAGCCTTTTCACAAATGAAATGGAACTTTTAAAAATATACTCCTACCAAAACATTTTGCTGATATAGTTTCACCTCTTACACAACTCAATAAACCCTTCAAACCTTTCATAAAAAAATTATAAGGAATATACCCAAGCTTTGCATATGAAACCCATTTCAAAAACCTCTTTTTAAGCCAAAATCACACCAAGACCCTACCAAAACAGAATTGGCAGCCCAATCAACATGTAATAATCCACTTTAAAATGTTATATATTCACCTTGAATAATACCCGAAAAGATATCGATGGATGCTTCTGGTTAAGGTTGCAGTCCGGTTCAAAGGTTATGTCGATGGTGAGATGGTTCAAGTTCTGCGACTGTGTTCGAATGTTACAGAGGGATGACAGTCGATGGGTTCCGTAAGGGGGAGCGGTTCAAGGTGTCTTGCAACTTGTGTTCTTCGTTTCCCAATATGTTTTGATAGATATTGGACAGAGGTGCTTCAGGAGTTATGATGATGTTTGCTTGATTTTTGATTTTTAAAAATTGTCTTTTGGCGGTAGATGAAGCTATCGTGGAGATGATGACTATGACCAGAAGATGGGAATGCTGATGTTTTTCAGAAGACTCGGGTGGCCTTCGGCTTTTTGAATCTGTCATGCTGTTTAATGTCTGCTTGGTTTTTAACTTTGTAATTTTGTTGTTTTGAATTTTGAATTGTGTGGTTACCACTGACCATAAAGTGTCTTTTAGAAAATTAAAAAAAATAGATTTGAGTCCTAATACGCTTTCAAGTAGTATAACAAGTATATACACATAAAACGCAATCAAATACCCCCCCCCTTTAGGCCCACATGACACTATATCATTACCCAACCAAAATTGGAAGCTCCTTTCAACAAATAATAAATCACTTCCACATTTTATAAAACTATCACAAGAGATGACACATAAAATACATTTGAAAAATACACACCTCAAACAAAAATGTAACATTAAAACCAAATGCTTTACTATTGCTACCAAAAATGGTTTTCTTATAATTCACAATATATAAAGAACATGAAAAATTATTTAATCAATAAAACTAACTCATCATTAAACGGTTACCCACAGAATCACCTACCAAAATTGTCGAATCCCTCAAAACACGGTGCCAAACATCAACTGCATCACCCTGGCACCACAAGGATGATTAATCCAGACCTAGACCACAACGTTTAACCAAATATACTCATGGTTAAACCCTAGTTATGAACCCTAAGTTTTGGATACTTTGGAACATCAATAAAGAGGGATAAAACCCTAAGGAAATGGAAAAAGTGGAAGGGAGGAACATTTACCTTGAAAAATCTTGAAGCAATCACCCCAAATTAACCAAATTTTCAATCTCAAAGAAACAAAACCAAATAGTGAGGCTCGACTGATGAGGAGGAGGTCATTGGGGGACTAAAATGGGGGAAAAGAGTTGATATTTAAGGAGATATTAAAGAATGAATTTACCTCTTCAAATCTGGGCGATTTGGTAAATTCTGAGAAGCATCGCCCTACTTCGGGGTTCAAATATGCTCAAAAAATGCCAAACCGATATTGGGAGTGATCCTAGGGATAGTGGCTTCGCGAGGGAGGTCTAATCACCAAAAAAAATTAAATAATGAATGAGATATTGAAAATTAAAAAAACAATTTAAAGAAGGAAATGGGATTTCGGGCAGGCCCATTACCTTAATCAAAAACCCAAATCCATCATGATTTTGGATTTTTATGTGGTCCAAAGGGATATGGGGATTTCAATATATCAGGGTATGCCAATTGGGAAGTGGAATGGGTATAAAATGGGGAAAAATGAAGGAGTTATAGAAGAAATGAAATTTGTTTTTAAATCTGGAATTGGGCTCACAGTTTGACCCAAAATTTCAAAACCCACCATTTTCACCAAAATGAGTGGTAAACCCCCAAAACAAATCCGAAATTGAAATTAAATGAAAAATGAATTTAAAAAAAATTATGGGTGTGATAATTACTTTACCAAATTGGTTTCTTTTGAAAAATATAACCCTTAAAAGAAATATAATAAAATATATAGGTAAATACCCATTAATGTATGTATAATAATAATATAATACATTTATTAGTAGTATTCACACCACATATAAGAAATATGATGTGAAAATGGTCTGTATCTCATAGAAAATAAAAGTGACATGATAAAACCCTTACTACTTGAGTAAATTTAGAATTGTGATCCCCATGAAATAATAAAATAAATTTTAATATTTTACTATAATAAAAAAAATAAATTAATGATATAAAATTTCATATGGAAATATATACACCACATAATGGAATCGAGTAGTGAATGAGTCGTATATCTCATAGAAATAAAAAGTGTGATGAAGTTCCCTAACCATATTTCATGAATATCTTCACACTTATACAAACATCCTATATAATAAATATATTTCTTTTATAAATATTTTACATAAACATATTCTTATATATAAAACCACATATGGTTTGATTATGTCTTTATATTATATGCTTATTAACAATTCCAAGTCTAGGTTTTTCTCCAACTAATATCTGCTATGTTTTTCACATGTTGTATTAATTTGATATATATTTTTCGTCTTCAAAATTATATCATGATTTAATGAATTTAAAACATGATATAAAAATCATGTATAATCAGTATATATTTATTTATAATAATTTATATAATACAAAAATATGAAAATGGAATACACTGTTCATGGAGACGGTTGGCTATACGTACACATTAATGTTATTTCTATTTCTATTAGTAATATTGAAAGAAAGTAAGTAAATGAAATATATGTATATATATATATATAATATCTTTAAAGTAAAATTATTATTTCATATTTATAATATAATTTCACTAAACCCATCCTTAATACATTCCATTTTGTGTGTGAATGAATCACAGCGCTTTGAGTCACCGATAGCCCACACTTCCCCAAATGAAAGTATTATATTCACAAAAAAAGGAAAGCGTGAAGGTAGGATTCATATAATAAATAAATAAGTATAAATAAATCATAAATATCATATATATCATATAAAAATAGAGTTTTCGTCATAATTCCCAACCATGAGATATGGTAAATGTAAAATGAACATCATCTTTTCATGAGGTCGTAGTTCTTCATATAGAAGAACGGAAAGTTCATTACCCCTTAGATGAAATTGTGTGTAAGTGTAGGTAGAAAACATATAATAAAAACAAATCAGAATATTTATTATAATTTTTTTATTATATGATCATGTAATTATAATAATTGAGGTGTTGGATAATTTAAATAAATTAAATGAGCTTGAGGAATAATGTTACCTCTTCTTTGAGTAACTCCTTTTGGTTTTTACCAAAGGGATTATTTGGATGGCTTTCTTCCAAAAGGGTGGATTCAAGGAGGAAGCTATGGATTTTGGAATTGAATTGGCCAGATATTGGTTGATATTAAGTGGGTTTAGAGGTGTGAATAAGGGGTAGAGTTGGTGGATTTTTATAGGGAAGGGATGTGACACACTTGGCATTTTTTAAAACAAGTTAGGGGTACCCATGTCTTTACCTATCAAAAGTAATCTCAAAAACCCAAATAAATAATTTAAGTTTATATATGAAATATTTCTAGGCAATTAGTTTTTTTAAAAGTGTATAGGTCATTTTATCCCTTATGTTTAATATTTATTCCTTTTTAAGCTTAAATTTTCTTTAATAATTGAAATTAATCATAATCACTTTCACTAATATTTTTGGTCAAAAATTAAGATGATATTATTATACTATAAATATAATAATAATTAAAAAAATTTATTTAAATTTATATAAATTAAATTCATATAAGTGAGAAAAGTATGTTTAATGTTAATCTCA
This sequence comes from Viscum album, assembly GCA_963277665.1. NCBI lineage: Eukaryota > Viridiplantae > Streptophyta > Magnoliopsida > Santalales > Viscaceae > Viscum > Viscum album. The sequence goes on from OY728129.1 coordinate 1,138,090,910, forward strand.
TAGACGTGATAAGAAAGATGGTTTTTAAAGTGAAAATGTTCTAAAGTACATTAATCTTTTATATCTAAATTCCATAAAAAAAAGATTCCAATGAACTAAATTGGATTAATATATTTATAATTGATCTAATTTTACATTAAAAAAACATAAAATATAATTTAACTATACAAATAAATTAGTTGAAAAAGCTGTTTTGACTTAAAATTTAGTATTTTTCACTATTCATCCCAAAATGATGTTTTTGAGAAAAATCCCTAAAATTCACCCAAATATAATTTTAAAAATCAGAATTAAAAAATAATATTTATTTAATAAAATTAATTTTAGAAAGTTTTATAAAATTATTTCTATTATTATTCATATATGGACATAAAAAGTAATTCTTGTGAGAAAATATTATTTTAAAACAAGTAATGACTTTACCAAAATTTATATTTTTCATTATATACATTATAAATAATGTTTGAAAAGTATTTATTACTATTCATATTAATAAATTTAATTTATAGGTTATAATTATCTTTTTAAAATAATTATAACAATAAAATCATGTTTCGTAGAAACTCAGTGGTGCATGTAACACATGCCACTTCAGTGTTGCATATAGTTCTTTCCAAGTCAGTTTTGCGTGTAGCGCAATATAATCTATGTATTGTGTGTAGTGTACACAAGACAAACATAGTGATTTAATATATATATATATATATATATATATATATATATATATATAATAAATAATATATTTTCTGTTTTGTGATATGAAAGATAAAAAGGGTTAAATTAATTTGAAATAAATATTTCACAAAATCTAAGGGTGTTACATTCTACCCCAGTTAAAATAATTTTCACCCTAAAAATTCATCTAGGTTATCAAAGGTATGATACTTGATAGTACCATTCATATAAACCCACATCATAAAAATTAATACTAAAAATTACTTTAATAAAATATGGTAACAAACATAACAGTTACCCAAAGTATCACATAACTAGGTTTTCACATAGGAGAGCGTAGGTATGAACTAATAAAATGGAATTAGAGGAAAATCATAAATATTGGAAGAGTGTGATTGGGTTCATCAATAAACAATAAGATAATGATAAATGAAAATTTTAGGGCGTCAGTATCATAAATATATGATGATTTAAAATTCCATCAGTTCAAAAAAAATTAGGGTATTAGGAAAACATTTTATTTCTAGATCATTTTTCTAATGATGAATAATTTAATGAAAATATATATTTGAATTATTTTAGGACTAACTCACCCATTATTGTTAAATGATCCACATCACCTTTTTCTCCAAAAAGGAAGGTGGATTTTTCATTATTGAAGTACTAAAATATCCAAATATCCATGATATTACATCACATGTATTATTAGTTATAATCAATACAATGTTTTAAGAACATGTCATCCAATATGAATAAATCCTTATGTGATGAGATAATAATTTAATCTCAAAAACTTTATCCAAAGTATAATTTAAAATTTCCATAAATGGATAACCTTGTAACCTTAACAAAATATAATTCACCATTTATTCCTTAAATAAGATCTTATCTTATCCCAAACCATTTTCATTGGAAACATGGGACCATCTTTGTACTGATAGAATATAAAATTGTATTTTATTAATCTATAATCTATGTAGAGTGAGACCTTAACCAGAAACCTCACTAAAGGATGAAAAGAAATATTTTCATTGGGATTAATCATACAAAATTAAACATGAAATTCTCAACAAAGGAGGGGAGGATAAGTGTTCCCTAATTATCACGATTCAATTCATCCACTGTGATTGAATAATATTTCCCTTTATCATTTTTCCTAATAGGTTGTTGTAGCTTATCATCCACATTAGTCATTGTATTTGGGAACTTGTTATCATAATGGGAAAACTATAAGAAATTGAAATACTAAAGTGTGAGAGGAGAATTCCATGGGAATTTCTCATTATTCACATCATTATCTAAATTCTTCCAATTAATTGGACATTAAACCGCTTGATAACTTTCCCTTCTAGACATAAAACATTTATTATTCCCCTTAAAAAAATTCCATCCATGTTTCATCCAACATTTTGTGCATAATTCATGGAGCATTTTGTTTCTCCATGGTTGATAGATTTTCCTTTGAACTCCATCTTCATTTTCTTGTCCAAAATATGAGATTGACACGCAATTACAACTTTTATTTCCACCTTGATAGCACATCAGAAAACTAATTCATTACTATTAAATTATTTTATAGAATATTCGTATTTAAGACTTGGTTTCAAGACCCCAAATAATTGATCAATTTTGATTTTATGTTAGATGATAATGCTCCAAGAGTACCTCTCAGGCCTTGTGAAATTTTCTTCATAGGCACCAAAAAATTCATTGTCCTTCTTCTTAAGCTCCATGAATTTTTTTTCCATCTTCAAATAAAGAATATGAGGAAATTACTTATTGAAAAATATGTTTTTGAATTCATCCCATTTTACATAGTCAATTTCATCTTGTTACCTCTTATTCTTAATAAGATTATACCATTGATCTGCCTCACCACACAGACAGTAGACAACCAGAGTGATTTTTTCTTGCTCTGAACACTGGAGAATAGAAAATATATTTTTAGTTGCACTGATCCACTACTGAGAAACTAATGTGTTGGTGGAACCAGTGAAATAAGGTGGTAATTACTTCATGAAGGACTCAACAGATCATTATTTCCTTCTTTTCTCATTGGTATGTTCACCATAATTCATATATTAAGTCATCTTTGTTAGAATAAAAATGAGGTTTTTCATTACATATCCCATCAAATTCGGTTTCTCAGGAGGAAAATCAATTAATTTTCTATTTCATTCCCCATTAACATGGTTCATTCATGTTCCATCCATTGACTAAAACCAAAACATAGAGTAATAAATAATCATCATAGTGGGGGACTACATAATATTGAAAAATACATATAGGATGTATAAATTATGAAATCTTTCTTAATCTATGAAACCTTAGTTTTATACTAGGTTCTTCACAACCAACTTATTTTTAAATATTTCATCATAGTTCAGGAAGATGAATTACTAAAGAATATTCCCCGGGAGTGTCAAACCAGGTGTCCAACAATGGTTGTTGTTATGTACTAGGTTAGGTTGAGTCTAGCCCGACACACCTTATCTTAGTTGTTACTCCTAGGAAAATATATTCCATAGCTACATCCACTTACTATATCTATATAGGGATGTATTTCTAGAAAAGAACTCTCTCTATAATTTACAAAGATTAAAGTAAATTTTCTTATAATTTTCCTCATCTTTAATCTTATCCTTTGATACATCCCTAGGCATATCCTTAGAAATATTCCTAGAGATATCAAAAAATATTTCTCATCATAGTTTATTAATGTTGAATAAACCTTATATCTGATACCAACTATAACAACCCAATGTTAATGTAAATGAACATTACATCCTGTTTGTGGAATACTTAAAACATCACACAAATAGATTCCCAAAAACCATATTTGTTTTGTTACTTTGGAAAAAAGGAAACACATACACTGGTACATGAGTGAGATACATTATCTCATAGTAGTCTCTCCAAGACTACCACCCTTCTTAGATATATCATACATAAAATATATTTGCATAACAAGTAGAAGGAAACATAAAAATTGGTGAGATCATACTCTAAGTAAGTGTAATAAATAGAGATATTCAAGAATAAACATGATAATAAGAGTATAAGTACGTGATCATAACATTATATAATCACACCCTATATATCAATGATCATAAACATGAATCATGGAATAAATATTAGTAGTTCATAATTCATGAATCATAAGGGATACAAGATCATGATCCATGAAGGGATAAGACATGGAACTCATGCCATACAAATAAATATAGAAAATTCTATTACAAGGCTACCTACCAAGACCTTCATAAAATGTTAGGATTGGGCTAATAACCAATGTACCTAATTTGATTTTGGGATTCCTTCCCATGGACCCTACGGTTTAGGGTTTGGGATTCCCTCCCATGTACCCTCTTACTTCGGGTCTGGAATTCTCTCCAGTGTACCCTCTTATTTCTGTATTGGGATGACCACCCATTCACCCGCTAGTTTTAGGCTTGGTATTCACTCCCTTTTACCCTATTTTTTTGGGCTTGGGATTCCCTCACATGTACCTTTTTTTAGCTTAAGATTCCCTCTTGTATCAGTCTAGGGATACAATATTATATACCCTATAAAGCTCATATAACATGTATTACTACCCAAATCATTGATGGGAGATATAGGTCTCATCCGTCACATAATAAAGTCATAAAAACATGTTAAACAAGATTTTAAAACATTCATCATATCCTAACTAATTAAAAAATGGGTTTTATAAACATCAAATCCTAACACAATAAATAAAATGGGGTTTATTAAAAATTCATCACATTATAACCTATAAAAAATAGGCACGTTTCCAAATCATTTAATTAAAGAATATCCCAAGAAATGAAGAGGGTTATAAAATTATATAACTAGTGGAAGAGAAACATGTTTTGTATGCATCATTTCATCAAAACCTATACCATTCAAGAAATAATATCAATGGAACAATTGGATCATTTCCTAGAAGGGAATGAGTAACATCAAAAGATATTATCATAGATGGAAAATGTTTTTGAAATATCTTTTCAACAAAATTCTTCAGGAAAATATCTTTTATTCTTTAAAAGTTACTTTTTAAAACATATATATATTTGAAAACCCTTTTCTTTGAAAAAAACATGAAAAATTATAATGAAATCTTGAAAACGTTTTGAAAACTATTTCTCTAAAAACAATTTGAAAACATACAAACATATCTTGAAATGGTTTTGAAATAAATTTCATTTAAAAATAATCGAAATCTTATAAATGATTCTTGAAAACTTATTGAAAACCATTTCTTTGAAAATACTTTGAAAACATAGAAAGAATTCTTGAAAACGTTTTAAAAATCATTTAATTTAAAACACTTTGAAAACTTATAACTAAATATTGTAAATGTTTTGAAAAAAATTCTTTGAAAACAGATTTAAAAATTATAAATAAATATTTAACAAATTTTTAAATCCTTTTTATAAAACATGGTTTTGGTAGAAAACAGATTTATGACCGAACAGCGAGGTAAAGTCGTACTTTCTAAAAAATACATTATTAATCATATTATATAAACATTAGTGGAAAATGGTTCCTATAGATAAAAATATCATGAATATATATATTATTATAAAATTAATGATCTCTCTTGAGAGGTTGATCAAATTATTTCTTCAATGGGAGCACAATCATAAACAATCTTGATAAATGATTAGATTATTTCAATAAACTCTTAACACTTGATAACTTTTAACTATACTCCCCATATATGAAAATAAAATTTAATGAATCTCAATATATAATTAAGGGAATTGGTTTTTTTATTTAACATGACAATTTTAGTATATACACCTCATAGAAAAATATGTGTGTATTACATGACCTGTGTCTCATAGAAGGAAAATCGAGAAAAAATTACTTTACCAATTTTGTAAATTTTGAAACATATACCCCTTGAAATAAATATTATAAAAAGGAAATATAAATACCCATTAATTTATGTTTAATAATTATATAATACATATATGTAAATTATAAACACCACATATAATAAATATGATCTGAACATGGCTTATGTCTCGTTGAAAATAAAAGTGAGACGAGAAAACCCTTACCTCTTGTGTAACTTTAGAATTTTGATAACCCTGAAATAATAACCTAAATTTAATTATTTTAATATAATAATATAATATAAAATAATTATATAACATTTCATAGGTAAATATATAAACCACACAAAATAACCAAGTAGTGAACATGGCATGTATCTCATGAAAATAAAAAGTGAGATAAAGTGCCCTTACCTTATGTCTTGACTCTATTTGAACTTGTAAAAAACTCATGTATAATAAATATAATTTTTTTTATAAATAATTTAAATAACCATATTATTATATCTAATATGATATATTATTATTTTATGACATTATATTAACCGCTTATTAACAATTCCAAGTTAAGGTTTTGCTTCGGGTAATATTCGCTTTGTTTTCACATGTGTCTTAATTTGTTATATTTTTGTTCCTAATTCTTTTGTCATGATTTAAAGAATGTAAAAAAAGATATAAATATCATTTATAATAATTATATATGTATTTATAATAATCTATATAATATATAAATATGATAATTTAATACACCATTCATATTAATGGTAGGTTGTACGTACGCATGAACGATGTCTCCATTTTTCTTTGTAATATTGATGGAAATTATGAAAATGAAATAAATTTATGCATATAATATATTTATATTATAGTTATTAGTATATATGTATCATATAAATTTACTAAACCTATAATTAATAGATTCTATGTAATTTTTGAACGAATCACATCGCTTTGAAGAGATAGTAGTGCACACTTCCCAAATGAAATTATCCTATTCACACAAAATGGAAGTCATGAAGGTAGGATTTATATAATAAATATAGAAGTATAAATATATTTTAAATATAATATATATCATAAAAAAATATAGTGTGCATTATAATTCCTAACCATGAGATGTGGTAAAGGTAAAATGAACAACATCATTTCGTGAGGCGGTAGTTCGGCATAAACTAGAACGAGTTGTTTGTTTCCCATTAGATGGAAGTGTGTTTAAGTACTGGTCAAAACTTTATAAAGAAAACATAATTATATTTATGATACTATTAATATTATAGTATCATGTAATAAGAATAATTGAGGCGTTTGAGAAAGAAAATAAAGGAAAGGATCTTGAGGAAGGATGTTACCTCTTCTTTGAGTAACTCATTTTGGTTTGCACCAAAGTGCTTCATTGTTTTGATTTCAACCAAAAGGGGGGATTGAAAGAGGAATATTGGGTTTTTTGGATATTAATTCTCAGTTATTGTATGATGTTAAGTGGTTTTAGAGGTTTTAAGAAGGGGGAGAGTTGGTAACCTTGTATTGGGAAGGGAGGGGACACACTTGGCATTTTTGAACACAAGTTAGGTGTACCCAGGTTTTTACCTAAACAAAGTCATCAAAAAACAACCAAAATCGATACTTGAAGGTTTATTGGAATCATATGGCCATAAAATATGGTTTTTACAATTTTATAGGTCATTTGGGATCTTACGTTCAAGGATTATTCCCTTGTTAATCTTAATTGCCCCTTAATCGTTGGAATTAATCTTAATCACTTTGACTAATCTATTTGGAAAAAAATCAATTTGATCTTAGTTGAATATAAATATAATAATTATTATAAGAATTTATTTATATTAATTAAAATTAAAATCATATAATCGTCAAAATTAAGTTTACTGCTAATCTTGCTGACGTGGTGAGAAATCGGGTTGTTTATAGCGAGAATGCTAAAAAGTTCATTAAGATTTTATATCCAAATTCAATATAAAGAGATTATAATGAACTAAAATGGATTAATATATTTATAATTGATATAATTTTACTTTTAAACCAACTTAATAAATAATTTATCTAAAAAAATAAATTATATGAAAATCGATTTTGAGTTAAAATTCAGTATTTTTCACTATTCATCCAAAAATGATGTAACTTAAAAAAATCCTAAAAAATCTCCCCAATATAATTTTGACATTCTCAATTAAAAAAATATTTTTTTTATAAAATTAAATTTCTAAAAGTTTCTGAAATTAATTTTTTTATTGTTCATGGAAGAACATAAAAACATTTCTTTTGAGAAAATAGCAGTTTTTAATATTTAAAGACATTAAAAAATTGATATTTTTCATTATGAATATTATAAATAATAATTGAAAATTAGTTTTCACTATTCATATTAAAAATTTAATGGCTAGGTTATAATTATATTTTTCATATAATTATATCAATGATATCATGTTTCGTAGAAACCCAGTGTTGTGTGTAACGCATGCCATGCCAATAATGCATGTAGCACAAGCCAAGTCAGTATTGTGTGTTGTGAAATCCAATATAATTCTTGTGTGTAGTGTACACAAGTCAAATTGATTGATTTAATATATATATTAAATACTATATTGAGTGTTTCATGAAATAAAATAAAATAAAAAAGTTTTAATTAAATTGAAAAAAAAATCACAAAATCTTGGGGTGTTACATCATCCAAGTTTAGTTTAACATTCAAAATCAGTTTTCATCCTTTATAAACACAAGGATGGATTATCAAAATCTTTTATAAGAACTTTTCATTAATATTGATTCTATAATCCTTTATTAATTTTTATGGGTTCATACATAAGTTCATCTTGAAAATCATCAAATATACAAGCTTCTCCAAAACAATACCCATCATTAAATAGTAACAAGCATTAACTCCATTAATTATAGAAACACACTCTATTCCATTTTATAAATAAATAATCTACGCATTAAATTTACTTCATTGTTACCTTCAATAATTATATCCAAAAACTACTAATATTCGAAACTATTAACTTCCAAAATAATTACCGTACTATCTATTTAACTTATTCTCATCAACCAAGTGAGACTTTAACTCCAATCAAATTTCTTCATGATAATAATATTATAGATGAATTTATTTCAAAATTTCTATTTACCTTCACATATTGACTTCATGAACTATGGATTTTATTTCTCATTTATAAAAAATTCACTAATCACCATCGTAACCCATTGAGTTATTCAACTTTATTCACACATGGACATCCCATTTTATACTTGGGATGATCATTTTATCATATTGATTACAATAAAAAAATATATAATCAATCCACATAGTTTCTAAAACCCCAAGACGCATGGACTCCTTGGTGTGTAATTTCCAATATAATAATAATGTAAGAATGATTAGTGGGGCTAGGAACTCATTCTTGGAGTTGATCCATGGGTCCAATTGGAAGTTTCATTACATTGTTTATTAGAAACTACTTTCTTATTGTGTATGATTCATACAATGGAGTAAAAATCAACCCATTATTTATGGTGGGGTAGTAGGAAAGTATGAAATTGATCAACATGGTCATATTTTTATTAGCCAAGTCCTATCTAATACATAGATATATCAACATGAAAAAGACCCATTTAGAGTTGCCGAACCCTATTAGATTTTTTGAGGCAAGATAGTGGATCAATTTAAGGTATTAAAAGTCACAAAACCCATAGTTATCTTAGGTGATAAAGTCATTACATGTTTAAAAGGCACCACGATGGTTCAACAGTGAGAACCACATTTTTATATAAAGTACGTGACCTTTAATTTTCAGTGTAATTATTTTTTTGACCTAATATAAATTCTTAGTGAGGTTATGGAGAAAATGAGGGTGTCCATTTATTATTAGGATATTGGAACCTTAACTAGTGGAATAATTAAATGGGCCACATAGTTAGTAGAAACTATGTGCGACATCCCATATGTTTTTCCTAACCATATGGGGTGTTTCTTAGGTAAAAGGAGGGAACACAGTTTACCCTTCCTGTATGCCCATGGCCATATGCAGATACAGTTTGTCTACAATTATAAGTAGAGTAATATCACCTGGATTTCACATGGTTAGTCAAACTGTGTTCATGAATAGTGCATGTACCCTTTTGTGGTAGTGGACTTTTCACGGGTGCTGCATGATTTGTCCAACCATAAGATAAAACTGTGTGACCCATAATTTTATGAAAAAATTGCCTTAATGACCTTAAATTTTTATAACTTACACCCCACCACTCCATTGCTCTATTTTCCAATAGAAATAAGGTTTTCCTCTAATTTTGAGCTCAAGAATCCTCTAGGATAGTTTATTTAATATCTCAGTCATCTAGTCTCTTATTATATCTCCATTCATGTTATTGTATGCATTCTAGTAAGATCATTCATTCAACTTGTGCCTTTCATAATTTTTATTTCTCTTGAAAGAGTTATTTAGTTAAAGGATCATATGACCCATTTTCTTGGTTTTCATCTATTATTATGTTTTATTATGATCTAGACTTAACCAGAGGATGAAAATTGACAAGTGATCCTCTACATGAATAATTTAGGAAGTCTAGTTCCTATCCCTCAATGTTGAGATGTTTTATAATATGTTCCATTATATTGCCTTCTAGTTTCACCGTGAATTACCCCAAAAATTAATCCACCTTAAATTAGATTCCTTAATTGATAACTTATGACTTTATTAGTTCCCCTTCATCTATCACCACCTCTTGAGTTGTGCCAATAAAATTTTCATTTTAGCAATAAATGACTAAATGGACATACTATCATCTAAATGGTTTTAGTATAAATTCTAAATTGTGATATCATAAATTAAAGGGGTAATTATTGTGGAGTATTACAGCTAACACACTTAACACTTTAAGATGAAATAAATAGAGGAGATTGGTATGAACACTTCACCTAATTAAATAGAACAATGGTTAGACCGTTGTTGTTAATGAAACTTAATAAGATATTATCTCTCTATTGGTTATGATTAATTCCCTTGACTGTTTATAATTTATGTAAATTGTAATGGATACCATTTCATTATAATTTGGTCACGATAACCCATCTACTTTATATTATATCCTCATGGAGTCCCTTATGCTTTATGTTAAGTGGGAATTGTGTCCTTTTAGATAATGTCATATATGGGCATGACGTCCTTTCTGCTAAAGTGGTATATTGGCATGGGGACCCTATAACTATGATAATGGGTATGGTGACCTTATTGGTATGATACTGGGCATGATGACCCTTACTGTGATATTGAGGCATGATGGACCTCATTGATTAGGATACGTAGCCCTGGAAACCATATAATTATGATACATGGTCATGGAATCCCTATAACTATGATACCAGGCATAAGGACCCTTATGATTATGATACTGGGCATGAAGACCCTTATGATTATGATACATGAGTGTGGTAACCCTATGTTTGTCATACAGGTATGGAGGCCGTATTATTATGATACAATTCCATGATGACCCTTACTGAGATATATCCACATGAATACCCATATGAATATGATATTGGGCATGAAGACCCTACTACTATTATATTGGTAATGGTGTCCCCTATTCATGTGAAACTGGGCATGGAATCCCTTGATACTTGTGATACTCTTTCTGGAACATATAGATGCTTGAGTTATGCATTGGTTCCAAGCTAGTGGTAGTATCCATATATATGTTTGTAGACATCACTACATATACAGTTTATATATGTGTATACATATGGTTACTTGTTCAGAGACTATGAATCATAGGGAAAATAATGTGTTTTCAGCCTGGTGTCCTTCCAAAAAAAAGATCTAACCTTTTACAATTAATATACTAGTTTCCATTTTTACCTAGACACTACCATATTATATGCACTAACTACATATTTATAGACACTGTTGGTTATGTCCTAATGAGTTAACCTCACACCCTATCTGGCCTATTTATGGTAACTAGGAAGATGATGTGGTTGTAGGTATGGTATAGGGGAAAGAACCCACTGGTTGATGGTTGATTTTTATATATCATGGGAGTAGGGGAGCACATGATCAATCTGAGGCTCATGATGCTATTGGAGACAGTCCTCTTGAGTATTTTTTTCTACATGTATTGTATAACATTATTTCCTATTCCTTTTTTCTAGAAATATTACATATCATCATTTTTTATTTGATACTGGATATTCTCATTATTGGATATTTATTTCATTTGTAATAATTACTTTGCACTATTAGTTTTCAGTTATTTATTATTCTTATGATATTTATCTATCTACTTAACCACTATGATACTCTGACCAAGAGGGTATATTCTCTACACTATACCACCCATACCCTCGTTGTTAGTCGAAAGCCTTTGGCATATGGGGAGGCACGCTTGAGGCCATGTGACCAAATTTCATGGAGAAACTTTTAGTAGAATCTGGGTTGGGATGTCATAAAGTTGTATCAGAGAAAATATTATTTTCTTTTTTCTTATTAATTGGGAATATTATAAAGGATATTAGAAATGTATCAAGATATTTTAATGATATATACCTAGGAGTAGCTAAACTACATGCAGGTAAAGGCCAAATTACATGATATGGGACATGTTGTTATGTATTTTTTTTATTATAGTTGATTTGATTATGCCATTGGGTGACACACATGATGTGTGATTTTTACAATTATTATGGAGGTTTATATTTTATCATTGGACTAATATGGTAGGGAAGTGTATTCATGCATCATTTTGGTCACCATTTTGGATTTATATGCCGTGAATTATGCCATTCCATGTTTACATCATTACATGCATTGCTTGAGCATGTTTTGATGGTTATTACTATATCCTTGAATTATGTTAACATTTCATATAGGGATTTAATAAGTGAGTTGTTGTGATTAAATAAATGTCAAATTTCAATTTATGAAGTGTATGGGCCCTTGTAAATTGGATGTTTTGATCCATATAGTTCAACTTCTTAAATAGAATTACTATACAAAAAAGAATGAAATTAAATGAAAACTGAAATATAAAATGGAATGTTCTAGTTAAATAGGTATCCTAATTGATATTTAAATGGGATTTCATCTATAAATTGAATTTGAAACTTTGTATATTGGAACTCATATATTAAAACATAGATCATGTCCCAAACCTAATCTTGGTAGTGGGAAGTAGGTACAATCTCTTGTGTTTTATAGAAATATTCCCATCATCCAGACCTGACACTTTGAGTAGGAAGAGGGGTGTGACTATTAAATTGAAAGTCTTTTACCAATCATATTCATGTATATGTGATTTTATCCTTATTTAATCCTTTATGAGGTGTGTTCTTGACATTTTTAGAGATATTATACCATGCCATCCCCTAGTAATTCTCCAGGAGGGTGGTGGCGACCATGCTCATGAGGAGGTGGGCCCTAAGAATCCTATGATACCTAGAGTAGTGAAATATATGGAAACTAATATTATCCTGAATTTGGGTGATTATAATAGGTTTAAAATCCATTCTCTATAGATTATTCCGATGATACATGGAGCTATGTGACCTTCCCTTTAAATTGGGGAGTTTACACAAGAGTTTCAACAACAACATCTGTCTACTTTTTCAAGGGATGGTGGCCCCAATGATACATAGTTATGGATAGAGATAGTCTTATATATCTTTGATAATCTTGAGACACCACTTAAGAGGATAGTGAAAATTTCTACTTATATGCTTCGTGGATCCAACATATAGTTGTAGGATATTCTAATTCAGAAAGTTTAGTATCAAAATTTTATTTGAAGAGATTTATAGTTTAGCTTCTATGACTATTTATTTCTTGAGACCCTAATTCATGTTCATGTTATAGAGTTCATGAACCAGTAGTAGGTTTCAATGAATGTTATGGACAATTCATCTCATTTTGTTGAGGTTCATTTCTTTAATCTTGTCTATAATATTGATGATCTAGATAAAGATAGATGATTCATGGATGGGATAAGGAATACTATTCATTTATTAGTGAATGTTTTTCAGATGACTACTATATCTGATATAGTTAACTAGTCTCTCATTACTGAGAAAAACCTAAGTGAATCTGAAAGTGTGATCCAAGATGGTTCATAACTGAGTCAGGTTACTTTTTTGGATTGTGGTCAGGAGTGACACTTTGAGACTGTATACATGGGAAGTAGCATCCAGGTGATACCCTCTAATAGTTACATGTGTTTTCACTAGTTTGGGAAGCCTGTGAATAAGAAGACACAATGTCCTAGAGACCCCATCGAATACCAAATATGGAGAATATTAGGGCATCTTCAATGTTTTTGTAGGACCTTCTCATCTGTCCACAGCGGTAGAGGATCCTTATCATCCCCACATTCAAGAGTAGGATCAGTATCACCACACCAATAAGTTATATGGAGTACTACTAGCTATATAGGTAGAGGAGGAGGTAATGGTCATGGTAGACATGAATCGGATATACAACACCAGCCAAGAAGACACACTCTAGGAAGTTATGTTGTAGCAAAGGCATGGGGATCGTCCCAGATTTATTTTTTATAGCCTATACCAGAGATGTAGGGTGACATAGAATCTACTATTTGAGGTACTATTATAGTAGTATCTATTACTGCATCTTCATTATTCATTACAAGTGAATATGACTCATTTTATCTCTATGTATATGGTGAAAAATATGATACTTAATGTTTAGTACTCATGTGGTGTTATGATGCTTGATACACCTTTGGGTTTATGATCAAATTGTGGAATATAGTGTGGGGAATGTCCTCTTGAGGTAGGCATCCATAGTTTCTTTTATTACCTCTTTGTCCTCGAGATGAAGGGATTTGATTTCAATCTTGGGATGGATTTTTTGGACTCCTATAAAGCCTTTATGGATTTTTATTGTTGATGGATATCATTTTGCATCACCAAAGGGTGATATATATATTCACAAGGGTAAGTGGGATATCAAAGAAAGTAGAGCTGGGTCGGGGCATCTTGGACTATCTGAAGTGACCACCCATATTTCTAGCATTTACCTGGATGATTGGGGGTTACTATAGGATTAATTTCCTATTGTTGTCAATTTATTTAGGGATGTTTTCTCATAAAAAATTTCAGGACTTCTTACTACTCTACTAAAATAATGCCTTAAATAGTGGAAAGGGGACTTTATCAGTGATAGAGGAGTTATAAATACCAAAGCGAGATTAAAATCACTAGAAATTTATTAGCACTAAATAAGTGATGATAAAGGGGTCCTTTATTAACACTACTAAATGTGCTGACAAAGGGGAATATTGTAGTGTGATGTAACAACACACTACAGAACCAATGCAGTGTTATGTAACAAGACACCACAACACCAAAAACACCACCAGATATCAGGAAAAAAAATCCAATACAGAATCTAAATGTTAAAAAATTTACCAAACAAATATAAGACAAAACAATATATTATTGAAATCTCAAGCATTGGTTTATAAAATTCTATGATTAAGTACAAATTATTAAATACATTCCAAAACATCAATATTCCTTTGTCTTTTGACCCTAACCCCAACTCATACTATTTCCAAAAAAACCACCAATGATCAAGTAAAAAACCCATCTGTATAAGAATACAATTTTTATGTTAGTAAAAATATAAATAAAAAAAATTATAGAATATTTCAAATTTAAACTAATCTTTTAGTCATACCTGGAGCATTATGTATCATATTGAGTTGTAGTTGATTCTTTCATGCCACATCATTTCTTGTTTATCTTTAAGAATTATATCTATAAAAATTAACTAAATATTTATAAGATAAAAATGATAATTAAATTAATTAGTTAATATAAAATATAATTATGAGAAAAAAATCTAGGCCCATTTTCATTTTGAACTGATGTGATGTGAATTTTAAGCTAAAATGATACTTATATGTTGAAAAGACACACATGGAGTCCCCCTGGTCAAACCATGCATTAGATTGAGGTTCATATGATTCATAAACATCCCAAATGACTTATGTATTATTTTTTAAAGTATCAAAATAATCCAAATGTGTTTTCTCAGTTTTGACTACGTCACATGTCTTATTTACTAAAATGTCATTTTAAAATTGAAACACACACATTGGGTCATAATGGTCACATCATGTGTCGGTTTGAGGCAAATTTTATTCCTACATATCAAAAACGAATAATGAATCATTTTCTTAAATTATCAAGATAATTTTAGTGCACATACTCAATTTTCATTGAGTGATACTTTTTGAACTAAAATGTCAATTTTAAAATGATAAGAGACACTTTGAGTCACAAAGAGCACATCGTGTATCAAATTTTGGTGAGTGTGGTTACTACCCATAAAAAATGACTTATGAATAATTTTACTAAAGTATAAAAATAATATGAATTAATTTTCTTGGTTTAGAGAATGTTAGTTGTATTTTTTATTAAAATTAATGCCATTTTTAACTAAAAAGATACACTTTGAGTCATACTCGTCAAACCATGTTTCGGATTGAGGTGAGGATGATTCATAGATGACTCAAATATATTGTGTATCATTTTCATAAAGTATAAAAATAATCCAAATTTTTTTCGTAGTTTTTATTATGTCACTTTTTGTTTTTACTAAAATGTCATTGTAAACAGGAAATATGAACTTTTAGATGTACTAGGTCACATCATGTGTCGGTTTGATGTGACACTGATTCCTATACATAAAAAAAACTTATGAATTATTTTAATAAATTATCAACATAATATGAGTTTGTTTTCTTTATTTTCAATGAGTGATAGATTTTGAACTGAAATGTTAATTTTAAACTGATAGAAGACACTTTGAGTCATACCGAGAATATCATGTATCAAATAGAGGTGAAACTAATTATTACACATCAAAAATGACTTATGGATTATTTTTATGAAGTTGAAATAAAATATAAAGGAATTTTCTTAGTTTTTAATATTTCGATTGTCTTTTTTACTAAAATTTAAGTCCCTTTTAAATAAAAAGATGCACTGGGAGTCATATCTGCCACACCATGTTTCAGATTGAGTTGAATTCAATTCCTAAATGTCAAAAATGACTTATAGATAATTTTACTAAAGTATAAAGAAAATACATGTGAATTTTATTATTTTTGAGTATGTCACTTTTATTTTTTACTAAAATGTCATTTTGAACTAGAAACACGTACTTTGAGTCACACTAGTCACATCGTGTATCACTTTGACATGATACCGATTCCTACTTTTCAGAAATGACTTGTAAATAATTTTCCTAAATTATCAAGACAACCAAAATGCATTTTTATTTATTTTCATTGAGGGAAACTTTTTGAACTAAAATGTCAATTTTAAACTGATAACATATACTATGAGTTATACTGGGATCATCGTGTATCAGATTGGGGTGAATTTAATTAATTCACATAAAAATGACATATGGATCATTTTCCTAAAGTATCAAAATAATCTAAATGATTTTTTGGATTGAGTATGTCAATTGTCTTTTTTTCTAATATTAATGTCAAATTTTAAAAAAAAATAGACTGACTTGGAATCACACCAGTCACACCATGCATCCGATTGGAGTATGGATGATTTCTACATGTTATAAATGAATTAGGGAACATTTTACTAAAATATCAAAATAATAAAAATGAGTTTTCATGGTTTTGATTATGTCACTTGTCTTTTTTAATAAAATGTCATTTTAAACTAAAAACATACACTTTGAGTAAGAAATGTCACATAATTTTTCCACTCTATATGAGACAAATTCATACATATAAGAAATAAATTATGATTCTTTTTCATAAATTATTAAGACAATACTAGTGTGTTTTCTCGGTTTTTAGTGAGTGACATTTTTTGAAATAAAATTTCAAAATTTAACTCATAACTAACACTTTGATTCATATTGGACACATCGTATATCAAATTTTAGTTTGTTTAATTCTTACACATAAAAAATTCCTTATGGATTATTTTCCTAAGGTATAAAAAAATAAAAATTCTTTTTCTCATTTTTGAGAATTCCAGTTATCTTTTTACTAGAATTATTGTTAATTAGAAATTAAAAGACACACTTGGATTCATATCGGTCACACCATGTGTCAGATTTAGGTGTGGATGATTCCTACACATCCCAAATTACTTGTGTATTTTTTCCTAATGTATCAAAACAATCTAAATATTTTTTCTTAGTTTTGAGTACATCACTAGTCTTTTTTCCTAAAATGAAATTTTAAACTCGAAACATTCCATTTGAGTCATTCTAGTCACATCATGTGTTAGTTGGATGTGTAACTAATTCCTACACATAAAAAAATAAATTTGAATGATTTTATTAAATTATCAAGAAAATAAGAGATAATTTTCTTAGTTTTTAGTGAGTTACACTTTTGGAACTAAAATGTCATTTTTAAACTGATAATGGACACTTTGAGTCATATTGAACACTTCATGTATTAGATTAAGGTGTATTTAACTTGTACACATAAAAAATGACTTCTGTATTTTAGTACAAATGTATCAAAATGATCGAAATGTGATTTATTGATTTTAATCATATAAGTTGTATTTTTTACTAAAATTATTGACATTTTTAAATAAATAAAAGCACTTTGATTCATACCGGTCACACCTTGTGTCAGAATGAGGTTTGAATGATTCATACAAATTATAAAGTATATAAATAAATCCAAATATCAATGTTACCACGTTTTTCATTTCATTTAATTGTTAAAATGCCAAAACTACATATGGAGTTGATGTTCTTAGCTGAAAAAGGTTTTTTGGCTAAGAACATCGACTCAATATTAAGTGCTAGAAGTTCAACAAAGAAAAGAAACGGAAATCGTGTTAAAATTGGAAGAAAGGAAAATGTTATCTAATTTTTTTATATTTTTAGATATTTGAATGTAGAATATGACTTCTTAAATGATCTGTGAAAAAAATAAATACATTTTAGATAAAAATTATAAGGAAATAGACATAAAAATAGTATATAAAATGATAAAAAGATTAATTAAATATTTTTTAGGAATTCACATTTTCATGATGGTTATATACATTTTTTAACCATATAATTTTTTTATTATCTCAGTTGCATCCTTGAAGTCCAACATCTCATGAGCATGAGAAGCTTCGAACAAACCACGACAACTTGAACAAATGAATCCACCTGTAAAAGAAAACAATTCTTATGAGAGAGATACTAAAAATAATTAAATTAAAAATAAAAATGAAACACTACATTAATTATATGTTAAGTGACTTTAATGTTTAGACATCGTGATTGCCTTTCTAATTGAGCTAATACAGCATCGTTTCTCTTCTTACAATGGCAGTAGAGGGAACTTGCAAGAAAGTGATAAATGCCAACACTATAGGGGTGAAAAGGCTTCGGGGGAGAATAATTTTATGGATGGTTTGGTTCATAATATCATGAAATATGGACACAAAAATTCTAAAATAAATGAAATCTATAAGGAGTAAATAAATTTAATTCAATGTTTCATGATATTCTTTTCAGTAAAATAGTGAAAATATATCCTAACATTAACTTTACAACTTCCTAAAGGGTTTCCTTCATTATAGTACGTTCTTACATGATATTGGTAACATCATCATGTGTAGAATTCTTTTTCTACATAATTATTAAAACATTTAATTTAGATTATGTTAATGCACTAGATAACATATAATATTATTTGGATAAAGATTGTATATTAAAAAACACTTTTACCTTCTCATTGAACTCTAATGTTTAAATGGTTTTTGGGGTTTGGATACTCTATAAATAACCCAATACCCATATTTTTGGTCCCCTGTATTGTACAATACATTGACAACATTAGGACTAACATGAACTAGTTGTTTTATTCCAATGAAAGGAAAATCCTTGTTTGAATTTTTATCTGACTGAAAACTTGTTTTAGTAACGAAAAGGAAAATCGAACAATTCATATTTTTTGGATCTGAGACAAAAAATTCTTGCATTGCTTATGATTAAATTATTAATCATTCATATTTTCCCCCTTCAATACTAAAATTCATACTCCCAAATCCCATTTTATCAACTTTCACTACACTCTTATTGTCAACCCATTTTTGACAGAAAATAATCACTTGAAATGTTGTATAATACAAATCATATATCTATTTGATAATGCAAAAACATGACATATTTGTATAAATTGGATTTCAATCCATGGAACTAGATATGTCCATTTCTTTCACAATTATCATAACTCCACTGTTTTTCATCATACTCCAGTCGTCAAGTTCTTTTGTATTGAATGTATAACCATTGATTAGAAAACCAGTGTAAGATATAACATTTTCATTCAGTCCCATGGATATACATTGATGTTTTTCAACAATTGAATTTGGATTTTAAAATAACTCCTTTTAAATTTGACCCATGAACCATCCTCTAAACTATTGATTATGTGCATTTGATATAAATCATTCAACCCTTGATGGAAGAAAATCAATAATACTTTCTTTGTGGGATTCAACATATAGATCAATATCTTAAATATTATATAAATTTTAATGGTGAACTTTACCTAGCTTTGTGAATGTAATTGTAATAACATATCTATCAGAAATACATTTTCCCATAAGGCAACCACTATGACGAGACTTTTGGAGACCGATGTTATCAACATATGATAGGTAATCAGTACAAAATTCAACAGCTTATTAAACAATATATGATTATGGAATACAAACTTCTGGCCTAATTTAGTTCTTGATATACCCTTTTAGAATAATCTTATATCGTTCAATGGGGTACATACATCTATAATGTACCAGACCACATAGTTGAACCACTCTAACAAAGTGAACCATTAGGTGTACCATTATATCGAAGAATGATAGTGGAAATAACATATCTAATTCACATAATATGATTGAATCCTTCTTATTTTCTTTTGATGCCTAACCATTGGGGAAAGTTATAATCTACAGCATGATGGGACATGTACTCTGAGTACTAATCTGTACACATATAAGATTTATTCCATATGTAGATAACGCAAGATGAAATATTTTCAGCTCATTTCTAAATTCAGGATACTTGTATTCAATTTTCTTCCACTTTGAAGAATATGTTAGATTATGTTGGACCCAATATTTAATTCTTCTATCTTCATTCAATGTTAATAATCTCATGTTTTCATAACATCCATTTAGTCTTATATACCATGGAGTTATTGGATATCATAATGAACGTTTCTAAGGACATAGTTCAATTTTCTTTTACCAATCAACAACACACTTAGTGAACATATTGAGTGATTCATGGTCCTTGAAAAACAAAATGAAATTATTTGGATAATCATCTATCTTTTTATATATCATTCCCATATAAGTAACAATTAATTTAGCATCATAAATTAGACATGCTATTTCATTTTATTCTAGAATAATATCATTCAAGAGACCAAGTAGTTCTATAAAGCTGGAGTTGCTCCATCTTTTGCTAGCTTTCAAATTATATAACTTTAATATAGAAAAAAATGTTGTAATTTTGTACAACCATTAATATGGTATCTTAGAAAATCTATTTAAATTATAAAAAATCTTTGGAAAATCCCTATTGTAATCTTCAATTGTTATTTTCATTTCTCCCATGTGATCTTCATCATAATTTTCATTGGTATTCACATCAAATGATCCATAAATCGCATTATCATCTCAATTAGCATGCACATTTATTTCCCCCATGTTTAGTCCAATATTTATAGCTTTGATCTATTTTGTGAAAAAAAATGATCATCCAACTCTTCTAGAAATTTTTTATTGAATAGCAACAATGTAAACATGGAAAATGGATTTCAGAATGGTCGTATTCATCCTCTCTTGGAAACTTGATGGGCTCTATAACTCCATCTTCATACTCTTTTGTCAAAATATTAGCATACATCCATTTTAAACTCAAATCCATCCTATTAGGTTCATAAAATATTAATATTACATAATAAATAAATAAATACGCTTAAGACATTTATTATCTAAGATGAAATTAATAGATAATTGCAATAAATAAAAATCAACATTTGATTGTTTCAAAGAATTTAAATTGTCTTTGAAGGAAATGAGTAATTTAATTTAAGAAAAGAATTAATCCACTAAGGTAGGTTTTATCCTCTGAATTCATCTAATGATTAATTTTATAGATAACAGTCATCCTCATCAACTTCATCTCCTGAATAGTTATTTTTGAATTCTGTTTCTTGAGACTCATCCTCTATCTCTTATGGACATGACCCAACATTTCTTGAACTCCTTTATGAAGTATTCATCCACGAGATGACTACTTCTCAGAGTAGTTCAAAAAACATAAAATATATAGCGGATAAGTCTCATGTAACTAATTGTAATTATATATGTTTGTGAGATAAAGCTGATGAGGATGATAATTATACTCCATCGTATTCTCTAAAAGGGGAAATTCCTACCACATTTTATAATTACACCATTGGAACTAGTTATTAACTCTTGTACTATTGAAGGTGAGATTTGGGGGGCATGGACGTTCTTTTCTGTGATTCAATGGGTCTCAGTGGGGACATGTTATGATATATGAATCCTTGGGGCCACTATGAATTCTATATTTATCGGGTAAATCCATATTTTAATAATTAAATCCTCTAAATAAGACTAGTATTAACTCTATTAAAACATTACATTAATTATTTCTTAAATCCCCTAAATAATGGAAATTATAATATAGGAAATTAAAGAGCAATAAGAAACCCAAATATGATAAACAGGAATAAAAACTCTCATTCATCAACTATAAATGTATAAAAATATATTTATAAAGCATTTTAATAAATAAAGAGTTATTTCATATAAATGGATGGAAATAAGAGATTCCTTGGGGTGGAACCAACACTTATAGAACGAAAATAATGAATACATAAAAATATTTTTTAATAATTATTCCCACATATATAGAACATTATAACCTCCATTATATTTTTTTGGAACTATTCATGTAATAACCTAAGTAACTATTACACTTAATATTAATGGTGTATCAAATATCATTAATCTTCATAATTTCACATAATAATTATTGTTACCTTAATAACTGATATTTTATTGAATGAAGATACCTTTAAACTCAGTAAATATTCTAGGGTTCTTAAATTTGACTGTTTATACCCTTATTCTTGAAGAATAATATAAAATAATAAAATAAAAAATAATTTGGAAAAATAAATAAATCATTATAACCAAAAAAGAAATATAAAAAATATTAATCATTATAATGGATCAATATTAAACGTGGAGTAAGTAAAAAATAATATACATATAAAAAACATTAAATTAAGTATATATAATCTTGGGAAATTCCAAAACATCCCATGAGGTGACTCTGGACATACTTGGGTTAGAACCACCTATAATCATGGTGATGAGTTACTATGTTTATAACCTACCAGAGATGCACAAAAATCCTACCTTGTTGGAATTCCATATGGAATTTGATAGAAGTCGGGTCCCATACAATCATATCAGGTCTACATTGTCACTATCTTTGATCTATTATTAAGATTGTATGATCCCTATTAATATAGTAATGGGAGGTATGGTCTCTTTTTCAAAAAACATATCAACTGACAATCAACATAACCAAAACATGTCTATTCAAACACCCTTACAACACCCATCAATACAATATCTATATTTAATAGAAAAAAATATATCCTTATCAAAACTAATGTAGACAGCTTCCATAGATGGTGATAACTTTTTATAAAAACCACTTCATGGTACAAAAAGAGAAATAACACTTAATACTATAAATATTTTTCCAAGAAAAACATCTCTTTCAATATTATTCCAAATAACAAAGCGACAATCAGAGTAATTTTAACAATTTCCAAACATTCTTCAAAGTCATAGTTTTAAAGAACACACATTAACTGACTCTCTTGGAATTCTTTTTTGAAACCAAGAAAAAATTTATCATCTGATTTATTGAATGAATATTATCCCTATTTTTTAAGACTACACACTTATATATATATGTGAAATAATATATATTTATATATATATATATATTTAAAAATTCACACAAACACACACATATATATATACTAATATATGATATATATCATGAAAAAATAATCAGATAAGATTCAAGACACTTAACATAGAATAAAAAACTCAATGAAATAACACCGATGCTTCATAATAGAAAAACTCCAAAACAAACCACACATAAAATTTAGGAAATAAATACATGAAATCCATTTTGATTTATTAAATAAAAACCATGGGTATAATTTGGAAAAACACTTTTTGTGAATTATTTTCATGGAAGGAAGTTCAAAAAATTTAAACATAATATACTACAAGGATGAAATTGGTGTGTGGAATTCTTAATATGCTAAAAGGTAGTAATAAAATCTATTAAAGGGTCAATAAAACCCCAAAATCATAGAAGCCCCAAATTAGAAATTTATTCTATATGTGAATTTAGTAATGAATAATGAAAAACAATAGATAATGAACAAAAAATTTAAATAGATATTTCTAAAAAAGAAATCAATGAGTGAGGAGGAGGAGAAAATAACAAACATTATATTGAAGCTTTGAATCATCCAAGAGAATGTAGAGATATGTAAGGACCCAGAAATTTCAAGCAGATTTTGTTCTTAATTTCTTTGGAATTTTGCGAGTGTGCGGTTTCAGACGACACCTGATTCCGAGGCCCGGTGTGCCCGGAATCAATTTCTGAAGTTTAGCTCGGGTACGTTCACTGAACGAACGAGCAGGTTTTTTTATCTTTTGAACCGGTGCTCGGAATTGAAATCTGAGGGCACCAATAAAACCGAAGCGCCGATAATTTCTTAGGGGGACCTTTGTCGTAGTTGCGTTTTGAGCAGGTTGAGGTTTAATAAATGGGATTTTAGATTAAAATAGATAAAATTTGTTGTGTACAAATTTTATCTAAGGAAGGTGGATTTTATCCTACAAAGGGGGAGTAAGAGGTAGGGCCCACACCCACCTAACCTCCCATGGGAGGGTTTAGTGTGGTGGGAGCCACATGAACCCCTAACTCCTCACCTCCCCATAACTCCCCTTGACCTCTTTAATCCCCCCTTGTTAATTACTTGACAACTTCCCTTCATAAAGGGGAGCCTCTCCACCTCCCAAGCTTAATGAGCCAACTAAGGTAATTAATAACCTTATTAATTATTTTTTCACACCTCTTGAATTTTTTTTGAATTTCATGGGGATCTTTTAAATAAAGGGGACTTAATGAAATATTTTCTTGGAAAATCTTTTGGGAGAATTTGAGGAGAGACTTTGTGTGAAGAAAGACGAAAGTTCCTCCTTCGTGAAGAACTCCATCCTCCCGCGAAGAACGAATCCCTCCCTCGACGAAGAACAGTTCTCCATCCGTCGGATCTCCAATGAACGACGCTCGAGCCGGATCGAAGGCCTTTGAGGAAACGACGAACGACAACGATCATCATCACCTTCACATCCCACCTTGCGACGACGTCAACGAACCGACGTCTACTCCCTTTCTTGATATCGTCAACGAACGACGAAGGACACAAGGTATGGTTATTAATTAAGTATGATTTTTTCCCATGATTCTTACATTATAAAAAAAGAATGTGGATCAATTTATTATCAAGTTGATCCGAGAATGTTTTCCTTGCGGGTTGGGAATAAATTGTTGCGGGAAGTTGTATGGGTTTTTCTTCGAACAAGTTTTCTTCATTATCTTCGTGAATTAAGATATGACCACTTGTTATCGTAATAACGGGAGGAGGTTGGACTACACGAACACAGCTGATCCTCCTCCCCTTTTTTTCTTGGTCTTCGTGGATTGTTGTGGCGAAGACGGTACGGTGCCGTTGCACTGCGCGGAAACGAGAGAACCGCAGCATGAGCGGGCCGCGGCGGAGGTGTGCGGCGTCGTCGCACCGTGCCAGTGAAGCCGAAGGAACCACGGCGGTGGTACGCAACGCCGTCGCGCCGTGCCGGAAGACCCGAAGGAGGCCGCGGCCAGAGCGGGCCAAGGCAGAGGGCGCGGCGCTGTCGCGCTGCATCGATAGGGGAAGAGACGCGGCCTTTGGCCGTGGTGGGATAGCGGGAGGCGGTCAGTCAAGTCGGCCGCTGGCACACCCTAGAGGCGGGATCCCCGTGGGTCCTGCGTGGATCAACGGGCCGACCTTAATGGCCGGTCGTTCCAGAAAAGTCGGGGGTTGAAACCCCCGGCTAGCGCAAGGGGCGGCGCCCCCCTTTGCGCCCCGCTCGGCCAGCGCCGAGCCGCCCCGTTCGGCCAGCGCTGAGCCGGACCGCCCGCGCCGGGCCGGACCACATGCGCCGGCCGGACCGCCCGCGCCGGGCCGGGCCACCAGCGCCGGGCCAGGCAGCGCTGGCTGGGCCGAGCCGCACCATCTGGGCCGGGCAGCACCCAACTGGGCCGGAACCAGACCTGGGTCGGATCGACCCGGTTCGGGATGACCTAGGGGGTATCGGGTCGGGTCGGACCGGGCCTGAACCCCCTACTTCCGGAATGATCCATTTAAATGCCCATAACATGGGCTACGGACCTATGATCGATGCACTATCAGTTGAGTTGGGATCCTTGGATCGAGACGGTCGTTTTGGTATATTACACTCGATGTTTCAGTGAAGTTTGGTATGGCAGGGTTGGTTCGAACCTGAAACCAATCGGGCCCTCGGAGCAGAAACAGTTATAACATGAGTTCCGGACGTCCAATTGACGTTCCATCAACGTTTTTGAACTCATTTTTGTAAGACGGATCTTTTGGTATACTTCACCTGAGGTTTGGACGTAGTTGGAGTATAGCCGGGTAGGATTGTTCCCGAAATCTAACCGGGCCCCTAGAACGGAAAAGCTGATAACTTTCAGACCAAACGGCCATTTGGAGAACCGTCAATGGCATTGGTATTCACGTTAAGAAATGGTCCCTATGAGTATACCCTATGACAGTTCAGGGTACAGTTGAGATACAACCGGGTTGGTTCGTATACGAAACCAACTGGGCCCCTGGGACTAAAAGGCTAATAACTCACAGACCGGGCGTCCGATTGACCTTCCGTCTGTTGCGTTGAGACCCCTATGACGAGACAATCCTTTGAGATACTTCTTCGTGAGACTTTGTGACACTTGGAGAATAAAACAGTAGCTCGTGGAGCGGACCCTCCTAGAGACGAGCGTACGGAGTACGGAGACCGTGTAGCTGGCTGAGACCTGATGACTGCTTGTCCGATTCGAGTCGAAGTGACATGTATAGTCCAGTGGGGAGCACTACTATGTTTGTTTGATAGACCCAAAGTGGGTAGCACTACTGTGTTTGGGTGGCAGACCCACAGTACTCGATAGAAGAAGTACCGCTGCAGGCTATTAGGGGGGGTGCACTACTGTGTTTGGGTGGCAAACCCCGGCGGGGAGCACTATTGTGTTTGGGTGGCTGACCCGCGGTACTCGACAGGAGGAGTACTTCAGCAGTCTAAGGTTAGTGAGCAGTGCCTCGGAGTCGTGATAGGATCAGTGTACTCGACAGAGGAGGAGCTCTTCAGGAGTTGCGGTTTTGATAATGAAAATCCTTGTTTGAGCTGAGTCGTTGACCTTTGTGATTTCCTCATGATTGAGATGGGTTATTTTATAACTTAGGTATATGTATGGGCATATAAATAAGTATTGGTTATCCGTTGATTTCATATCTGTGTGATACCTCTTGATTGAGATGGGTTACTTGGTAATTTAGGTATAAGTATGGGCTTATACCTAAGTAAGGGTTATCTGTTTAGATCCGACTTTGTGGTTATCCTTGTTGGATTTAGTGATACCATGAGGGTATTGGGGTCCCTACTGAGTATTGTTATACTCACCCATGCATGGGCTATGCCCGCACCTCATTGTGTTGCATGCAGATGACAGACAGTGCAGACGGAGGCCGAGTGTTCAAGGACTGGACGGTACTCGGAGGTGGACCTCACGACGATTCAGTATCCGGAGGTGGACTTCATGACGAGACAGTACTCAGAGGAGGTTGAAGGGCGAGAGAATTGAGGAGGATATCTGTACCTACCCTTCAAGTAGGATTCGAGGTGGACGACCCATGAGCTACTTCTATTCTTCCAGCTGCTTGTCTTTCCTGTTTTACTTTCGTTCAGATGTAGCTGTACTTTTCAGTTGGGTGTGTATTATGGTCTATTTACTTTTCAGCACTTTATTTTGTACTTAGTGTTTGCTTCCACTTCTATTCTTTTGTGTTTTTTACTTTTATAAAGGCAATGCCTTCCCTTTTTATTGGGATTTACGCCTTTCGTGCTAGTCTCCAGCCCCTGGCCTATGGAAGGCGGGCTTGGGGTAGTCACAACACGGGCCCCGAGTACGGGTCGTGACAAATTAGTATCAGATGAGTTGGTTCTACCTCATAACTTATAACTCTGATATTTCTTTTCTGTGAAGCAATAGTGTTAAGGGTACCAGGTGTGGTTTTCAGTTCAGGGAGTCCAGTGTTGGTGCGGGCGGCCGACATATCCATACCCCAGGACCCTGACTTCTGATTTCCGACTCAGTGTACAAAAAAACTAATTGCATGTGTGTTTTCAAACATTTTCCCTTAAAATAGCTCGAACCAGGTCAGGTCACTAGGTATAATCATTTGATCGTGTCACATCTGTTTCTTTCAGGATGCCTTTCTGTGGACGACTAGCTAGAGCCCTGAGAGATGTACGTACTGACAGCCCGCCGAGCGACGAGGCCTAAGTAGATGGACCTCTTTTAGTTGAGGCACCGGCGGAGGCACCAGCGGTACGACCATACGTTGGGCCACCGATGCCAACAGCCCCAGCAGCAAGAAATGCATGCCACTTAAGTGCACTGCACGAGTTCCA
The DNA here is from genome assembly GCA_963277665.1 of Viscum album. Classification (NCBI taxonomy): domain Eukaryota; kingdom Viridiplantae; phylum Streptophyta; class Magnoliopsida; order Santalales; family Viscaceae; genus Viscum; species Viscum album. The sequence goes on from OY728129.1 coordinate 1,138,119,356, forward strand.
GCGCCAGAGGCCACCCAGGTTTCGGGGAGAGATGGACCCACAAGCGGCTGAGGATTGGCTGGAGGCTGTGGTGAGAGTCTTCAAGATAGTAGGTACACCAGCAGACTTCATGGTAATCCTTGCTGCCAGCCTCTTTCAGGCAGCAACAGGAAGATGGTGGAGCCGGATGCTCTAGTTTTGCGATGAGATGACCTTCACCTGGGGAGATTTCAAGACCTTCTTCATGGTGGAGTTTATACCAGTGAATCTACACACAGAGCATGCTCAGGAGCTGATGCCTTTGCCGCAGGATTTCCCATCAGTAGCCAAGTCATCTGTAGGTAGTAGACAGATGATTCAGAGGTCCAAGAGGACCAGACTGGCAGGTGGGAGACCTCAGGATACAGGTTTGGTTTTGCGAGGCACACGAAACAGATCCAGCCATACGAGGAGCAGGAATTGGTATGAATGCGGCAGGAAGGGTCACATGGTACGTGACTGTCTGACTCCCCACACAGTTGATCCGCAGGTATTGGAGGAGCCACCGAGACAGAAGCAGCAGCGGGTGCTTGAGAAACAGCCAAGCGGTGGACAAGGCAATAGAGCTCCGGAAGCATGTGGACAAGAGCGGAACTAGTGGATTCCTTTTGTTCTTGGTACTTCTAATTCCATGTTTCTGTTGTATTTGTGTCTTTATACTTCGAGCTGCATTAATAAAAGACACTTATCTTTGTGATGTTTACTTTCGTATCCTTTTGTTTGGTTGATACTGAGAGGTCCCGGTTAAAACTATTGACATGAACCTCACTTTATAGATTTCTACTGGAGGAGACCCAGTGCCCTAACACATATGCTGATAGTGTGACTCGACCCTTGGAGGCGAGAGTGACGGTTGGATCTCTTGGTAGTAACGTTGAGTCCTTACGACATCATCCATGGCATGAATCCATCATTCATGTCAGGATTGAATATATTAGGCAAAGAACGTGGTTCATCCAGGGGATGAGACCTACTTTCTCCTTTCGGTAAAGGAGAAATCTTAGCAGCTCTTACAAATCGTAGGCGAAGAAGGGTGGTCACTGACTGACATACCACGTCAGCAAACTTCCTACCGACCAGAGATGGTATGAGCTACGACAGAGAAGGTGCAGATCATACAGGAGCGGATGAAGACTACACAGTGCAGTAAGAAACAGGAAACTGGTGCCAGTCTCAGAGACTCGGATGTGTAAAATGTTTCAAGAAGAAGAAGTGTTAAGGACAGATGAGTCTGCAGAGCAGCAGACGTGGAGGCAGAGCTGGGAGAGCAGCATGAGGTGGTGTACATTTCAACATGTTACAACCACCCTCTTTTCTTATCCCTGCCAGGTTCAGGGATCTGGAGGGCAGCGAAAAAGAGTAGCTGCATGCAGTCAAGGAGTGTGACCCAATGTCTCTAAGAATGATTCGAGGGACAGTCTGTGTCCACCTTTAGCTGCCGTTACAACAGACGTTGATACAAATCAATCCTTTCTTCCATGAATCTTGTCCCAGACCTAGAGTTTCTGGTAATCCGTTGACTTAACCCTCACATCTGGAGATACCTTTGGGAGGAGACTCGATAATCACACATACGCTGACAGTGTGATATGACCCTCAAGGTGAGATTTTCGGTTGGAATCTCTTGGTGGCAACATCGAGGCCTTATGACATTGGTCTGGCTATGGATTGGATTCACAGTTCATACCCAGATTGACTGTAATAGGCAAAAAGGTTGTGGATTATCTACAACGTTGGGATGAGTTTTCCAAGGTCTGTGAAAAGGAAACCCCAGGCAGCACAGGATAAACTCAGGCACAAGAAGGTGCGGTCGATCACTCTTGAGTCGGTCAACTTTACCCACATGTATGCAGGAGTTTTAAGTTTAATTTCTAATCAGGAAATGGATGCCTCTAGAGTTCGAGGATAGCGACCACATCCTTATACGGGTCTCACCTCGAAGAGGTTTACGGAGATGTGTCCAAGGTGGCAAGTTATCTCCGATGTTCAATGGACCTTTCTAGGTCTTCATCAGGGTAGGCGAGATGGTTTACCGCTTGACCTTTCCACCTCAGTTGCACCGGGTGCATGATGTCATCCACATATATCAGCTGAGGAGATACATCCACGATCCTTTGCACATCATCGACCACAGGGAGTTGGACGTCGATGACAGGGCGACATGTAGGGAGGTTCTAGTGGAGATCGATGATCGACAGGAGTGGGTCCTACGTGGATGTTCGATTCCTCATGTGCGCTTTCACTGGAAGTGCAGGAACCTCCTAAGAGCACATTGGAGCGTGAGGCTCATATGTGTGCTCGATACCTCCCTTAGTTTTCCTAGGTTTGTGTTGTATCTTTACGAGGACGTAAAGCCCTGAGGTGGGAGTAATGTAAAGACCTAGAAATTTCAAGGAATTTTTTTTCTTAATTTCTTTGGAATTTTGCGAGTGCACGGTTTCATACAAAACTTGATTTTGGGGCCCGGTGTGCCTGAAATCAATTTCTGAAGTTTAGCTCGGGTACGTTCACTGGACGAACGAGTGGGTTTTTTTTATCTTTTGAACCGGTGCTCAGAATTGAAATCTGAGGGCACAGATAAAACCACAGAGCTGATAATTGCTTAGGGGGACCTTTGTCGTAGTTGCGTTTTGAGCAGGTTGAGTTTTAATAAATGGGGTTTTAGATTAAAATAGATAAAAATTGTTGTGTACAATTTTTATCTAAGGAAGGTGGATTTTATCCTACAAAGGGGGAGTTAGAGGTGGGGACCACACCCACCTAACCTCCCATTTGAGGGTTTAGTGTGGTGGGACCCACACGAACCCCTAACTCCTCACCTCCCCAAAACTCCCCTTGACCTCTTTAATGCTCCCTTGTTAATTACTTGACAACTTCTCTTCATAAAGGGGAGCCTCTCCACCTCCCAAACTTAATGAGCCAACTAAGGTAATTAATAGCCCTATTAATTATTTTTTTCATACCTCTTGACTTTTTTTTGAATTTCATGGTGATATTTCAAATAAAGGGACTTAATGAAATATATTCTTGGAAAATATTTTGCAAGAATTTGAGGAGAGCCTTTGTGTGAAGAAAGACGGAAGTTCCTCCTTCATGAAGAACTTCATCCTCCTACGAATAACGACTCCGTCCCTCGACAAAGAACAGTTCTCCATCCGTCGGATCTCCAACGAACAACGCTTGAGCCGGATCGAAGGCCTTTGAGGAAACGAAGAACGCCAACGATCATCGTCACCTTCACCTCCTAACTTGCGATGACGTCAACGAACCGACGTCTACTCCCTTTCGTGATATATTCAACGAACGACGAACGACACGAGGTAGGGTTATTAATTAAGTATGATTTTTTCCCTTGATTCTTACATTCTAAAAACAAATAATGCGGATCAACTTATTATCAAGTTGATCCGCGAATATTTTCCTTGCGGGTTGGGAATAAATTGTTGCGGGAAGTTGTAGGGGTTTTTCTTAGAACATGTTTTGTTCATTATATTCATGAATTAAGATATGACAACTTATTATGGTAATAACGAGAGGAGTTCAGACCGCACAAACATGGCCCATCCTCCTCGCCTTTTTTCGATTGGTCTTCGCGGATCGTTGTCGCGAGTACGGTGCAGTGTCGTTGCACTGCGCGAAAATGAGAGAACCGCGGCCAGAGTGGGCCACAGTGGAGGTGTGCGACGCCATCGCGCCGCGCCAGTGAAGCCGAAGGAACCGCGGCTGGGCGGGCCGCGGCGGTGGTGCGCGGCGCCGTCGCGCCGCGCCGGAGAACCCGTGGGAGGCCGCGGCTGGAGCAGGCTGCGGCGGAGGGCGTGGCGCCGTCGGGCCGCACCGATCAGGGAAGAGCTACGGCCTTTGGTCGTGGTGGGACAGCGGGAGGCGGCCGGTCAAGCCGGCCGCCAGCACACCCTGGAGGTGGGATCCACGCGGGTCCCGCGTGGATCAATCGGCCGGCCTTAAAGGCTGGTCGTTCCAGAAAAGTCGGGGGTTGAAACCCTCGGCCAGCACAAGGGGTGGCACCCCCCTTTGCGCCCCGCTCGACCAGCGCCGAGCCGGCCCGCTCGGCCAGCGCTGAGCCTCCCGCGCTGGGCCAGACCGCCCGCACCGGTCCGGACTGCCCGCGCCAGGCCGGGCCACCGGCTCCGGGCCGGCTAGGTCGGGCCGCGCCAGCCGGGCCGGACCACTCCCAACGGGGCCGAACATGGACCCAGGCTGGGTCTCCCAATTCGGGCCAACCCAGGGGGTATCGGGCCGGGTCGGACCGGGCCCGAACCCCCTACTTCCGGACAGATCCATTTAAACACCCATAACATGGGCTATGAACCTCCGATCGATGCACCGTCAGTTGAGTTGGGATCCTTGGATCGAGGCGGTCATTTCGATATATTACACAAGATGTTTAGCTGAAGTTTGGGTACATCCGGGTGGGTTTGAACTCGAAACCAACCCGGCCCTCGGAGCGGAAACAGCTATAACTTTAGTTCCGAACGTCCTATTGACGTGTCGTCAACTTTTTTGGATGCCTTTTTGTAAGATGGATATTTTGGTATACTTAACCTGAGGTTTGGATGCAATTGGAATATTATCGGGTAGGATTGTGCCTGAGATCTATTCGGGCCCCTGGAACAGAAAAGCTGATAACTTCCAGATCGAATGACCATTTGGCGAACCATCAGCGGCGTTGGTATTCATGTTGAGAAACAGTCCCTATGAGTATACCCTAGGAGAGTTCGGGGTACAGTTTAGATACGACCGTGTTGGTTTGTATACGAAACCAACCGGGCCCCCGGGACTAAAAGGCTAATAACTCACAGACCGGGCATCCGATTGACGCACAGTATATTGTGTTGAGACCCCTATGACGAGGTGGTCCTTTGAGATACTTCTTCGTGGGGATTTTTGATACTTGGAGTATCGACCAATAGCTCGTAGAGCGGATCCTCCCAGAGACGAGCGTACGGAGTATGGAGACCGTGTAGCTGGCTGAGACCTGATGACTCCTTGTCAGATTCGAGTCGGAGTGACTTCTATAGTCCAGTGGGAAGTACTATTTTGTTTGGGTGGAAGACCCACGTCGTGGAGCACTTTTGTGTTTGGGTGGCAGACCCGCGGTACTCAATATAAGGAGTACCTCTACAGACTATTAGGTGGGGTGCACTACTGTGTTTGGGTGGCAGACCCCGGCGGGGAGCACTACTGTGTTTGGGTGGCTGACCCGCGGTACTCAATAGGAAGAGTACCTCAGCAGTCTAAGGTTAGTGAGCAGCACCTCAGAGTCGTGACAGGATTAGTGTACTCGACAGAGGAGGAGCTCTTCAGCAGTTTCAGTTTCGATAATGAAAATCCTGGTTTGATTTGAGTCGTTGACCTTTGTGATTTTATCTTGATTGAAATGAGTTACTTGATAACTTAAGTATATGTATGGGTATATACCTAAGTAGTGGTTATCCGTTGATTTCATATCTGTGTGATACCTCTTGATTGAGATGGGTTACTTGATAATTTAGGTATAAGTATGAGCTTATACCTAAGTAAGGGTTATCTGTTTAGATCCTACTTTGTGGTTATCCTTGTTGGATTTCGTGGGACCATGAGGGTCTCGGGGTCCTTACTGAGTATCATTATACTCACCCCTACATGGGCTATTCCCGCACCTCAATGTGTTGGATGCAGACGATGGACAGCGCAGACGGAGGCTGAGTGTTCGAGGACTGGATGGTACCCAGAGGTGGACCTCACGACGAGTCAGTATCTGGAGGTGGACTTCACAATGAGACGGTACTCGGAGGAGTTTGATGGGCGAGAGCATTGAGGAGGCTATTTGTACCTACACTTCAGGTAGGATTCGAGGTGGATGACCCAGGATCTACTTCTATTCTTCCAGCTGCTTGTCTTTCCTATTGTACTTTTGTTCAGATGTAGTTGTACTTTTCAGTTGGGTTTGTATTCTGGCCCATTTACTTTCCAGCACTTTATTTTGTACTTAGTGTTTGCTTCCACTTCTATTCTATTGTGTTTTTTACATTTATAAAGGCAATGCCTTCCCTTTTTATTGGGATTTATGCCTTTGGTGTTAGTCGCATGCCCCTGGCCTATGGAAGGCGGGCTTGGGGTAGTCACAACATGGGCCCCGAGGACGGGTCGTGACAATATATCTAAAAAACATGGATTCATTTTATCCTTGGATTAGTTTGACCCTTGAATCATTTGATAATTGGACCCGATCCTTGGAATTTTTTAATCCTTTATTTGAGTTTGCATTCGATGAGGAGGAGTACCGATAGTAGGTGGATTCCATGGAATGCTTTGAATGTCCATATAAGTTTGAGACTAGGTAGGGTTATTTAAATAGATTGGGGAAACTTATATCATCACATCCAAAAAATCACTGATAAAGATCCCTTTTATTAGTTCTAAATTAATAAGAATTGACAAAATCAATCATTATTAGTGTTTATTCTGCATCGATAATGATAGAGATTTAGCAGCCCGAAAAAAGTAGCAAAGTAAAATGTGTCGTTATCAGTGCTAAAACTTTAGTGGTGATAAAGGGTTTATAATTATAATTATAAATAAATAAATTGGTATATATATATATATTTATTTAATAAATACATATAAATATTAATACAGTAAATATATTCACTATTTAAATACATTTATTAAAATTTTATAGTTATTTAAATATATAATTATTTATTTATAATTATATAAATACTTTTCAGAAATAATATTCAAATATTTTTATTTTTATATAATTATATATATTTATATCATTGTATATAATTATATATATATATATAATAAATCTATATAAACATGAATATAGTAATTATATTAATTATTTAAATAAATTTATTACAATTTTACGATTATTTAATTATGTATAATTATTTCTTTATAATTATATAATTTTTTTAAACAAATAAAGTTTAGTTTTTTATAATTATAAATATATAAATGTATATATATATAGTAAATATAAATTTATAAATATATTTATTTACAAATACATTTTTAACATTATCAATGAATATTTAATCTCACGTGCATGCATGGTAAAAAAGAGTGAAATTGAATAATTAAAAATTGGTACACTTTAAATTTTTTGAAGAAATCTATAAATTTTAGTAATGAAAAATAAATTATTAAAAAATGTGGATATATATTGAAATAAATACAAATTCATATTGAAGATACTAAAGCGTAGTAAAGAAATATATATAAATAAATAATAGAAAATTATTAAATTTATGAAAAATAGAAAATAAATATTATTAAAAAATAATATTTCCTAAGTGTAATAAAATTAAAAATAAATAAATAAAATTTACCCATTAAAGTAAAAATATATTAAATTCATCATGTTATAATAAATTTCTAAAATAAATAATAAAATTTAAATAAATTACATAAATATTAGGTGTATGTGTTTCTAAATAAGATTTCATTAATTATGTAAATATTTGTGTGTGTGAATTGTATATAAAAAATGCATTAATTACATATATGTAGGTGAAATCAATATAACTTACTTTCGATACATGTTAAATTGAAAAATAAAATTATATTCAATTATGTCCATTACTCGATGCAATTAGTAAGTATTTTTAATTCATATTAATTTTTAATAATATACCATTCTTCACTAAATATACAACTTATTTGATGTAAAGAATATATATTTTTTATTTAATATATCATATTTAAAAAATATTATATACATTCATATATATATATATATATTTAATATATACCATTTATTAATATTTATAATCTATATATATGTATATTAAATTTATTAATTTCTGTCAATCATTATTTAATTAATAAAATGTTTACTAATTTTATTAGATTACTTATTGTTATTTCCTATTTTTTTAATTATTTAATTTTACATATTTATATATTTAATAGATACTATTTATTAGTATTTATAATTTATATATTGTATATTAAGTATATTTATTTTTATCAAAAATTATTTAATTAACAAAAAATTTAATAATTTTTTTAATAAACTCATTTTAAATTTTTATTTACTTTATCATTTCATTCTATTCAGGACATTTATCAGCATTGAAAATAAACTGCTGATAATAGTTACCCTTTATCATCACTTTTTTCTAGCACTGATAATGGTCTACACTGTTAAAGGCTTGTTTTTCAATAATGATGAGAGAGTAGTGGATTTTACTATCATGCTAGTTCATGGAACTGCACAGGTATCAATTCCTCCTTATAGGATGGCTACTACTGAGTTGCATGAACTCAAGTGTTAGCTAGAGGATTTAGAGGCCAAAGGTTTAATATGGCCCAATACTTCTCTATGAGGTTCACCAGTCCTTTAATCCAAGTAGGTGGAAAGAACCATCAGGTTTTTATGGATTACTAGAAATTGAACCATCTTACTATGAAGAACTAGTATCCATTAACTTGTATAGATGATCTATTTGACTAGCTCAAAGGAGTCAGAGTGACCATGAAGATCGACATGACATTAGGCTATCATGAGGTTTGAGTGAGGCCTTCATATATTCTTCATATGGATATCCATAGTCGGTACGACTTATATGAATATCTTGTTATTATGTTCAGTCTTATGAATGCACCTTACATTTTTGTGGATTTGATGAATAGAGTTTCCCATCCTTATCTAGATTCCTTCCTGTTTGTCTTTGTAGATGAAATCTTGGAGTATTCTCATGCTTGAGGTGACAATGCCACGCATTTTAAGATCATTTTGAATAATGTAAGAGAGCACTAGCTATATTCAATTCTTATTAAATGCCACTTATGGATCGATAAGGTTCACTTCCTAGGTCATATTATCTCAAAGGAAGGAGTTTCAAATATCCCAAATAATGTGAGAGTCGTGGTTACCTATTAATATCCAAAGAACATCTTTGACATATAGTGTTTCATGAGGCTATTTGGTTACTATAGGAATTTTTCACTGAACTTCCCATGCTTTTTCGCACATTTGATGAGCTTGACTATGAATGGTGTGATGTTTATATGGTCTGAATATAGTGAGAAAACATTTAGGAGATGAAAGGGATATTTAATTCATCACAAATACTGATTCATACAAAGCTGGGAAGAAGCTATATAGTATATTTTGATGCATTACGTATTGATATAGGAGAAATTATAATGAATGAAGATTGAGTCATTACGTATGATTTGAGGAAGCTAAGACCTCATTAGAGGAATTTCTCGATGCATGATCTCAAGTTGGAAGATGTTGTATGTTCTTTTTTTAGAGGCATTACATGATGGTGTGTATTTTTTTTGTGTTTACGGATCACAAAATCCTTATGTATATTTTAATGCTATGTGACATGAATATTAGGTAGTGAAGATGGATTTAATATCTACAATCATTTGAATTCTTACACTCATATACACCTAGGTGAGGTAATGGTGTTGTCAATGCTCTGAGTAATAGGAATCAGATGCAGATGGTTCAGGAGGCCAGTAGATAATGGTAGCATATGGCCCTATTTTATGAGATGATAATAGAGGTTTAGGACCATTAGGGAATTTTTGTACATACATTTCTATCAGTGACCTCTTCACTTATGTGGAGACTGATGATGAGGTAGTTCTCATTCCCTAAAGGCTTGGTCATAGGGAATAGTATTTTGAGTAAGGACCCACTTCTGGAATGGTCTATTGATATAGATGTCATCCTACATAGACATGAACATATCTGGGTTCCCATATATATGAGAGGGGATATGTTGTGAGAGTCACATGATTTTAAGTTGGTAGTTCATCCCGGTATCTTTAAGATGTATCGTAATATTCATCGATAGTATTTTTTTCTATGGATTAAATGTTAGATAGAGTGTATTATCACTAGGATTTCCACTTGTCAGTAGGTGAAGGTGGAACACCAGTGAACTTCTGGATTGATACATCCATTACTAGTACCAGAATGGAAATGATAATATGTTTCTATGGATCTTTTAGTTGAATTAGCAAGGTAATCTCGAGGTAGAGATGAATTTTAGGTAGTGGTGGATCGACTTAAAAAGTTATCCCACTTCCTTCATATTAAGGATACTTTCTTTGTTGATGATATGAGAAGATTGTATTTCGATGGGATCATATCACTACCCGGGGTCCCCTCTACTATCATTTTAGATAGGTATGATCATTTCAAATTAAGGTTCTACAAGGTTTTACCGAGGTTTATTAGTACACATGTATTCTTATGAAAAAATTTTCACCCTCATACTGATGGAATGGAATAATAGACTATACATGTTTTTGGAGGACATGCACCAAGAATGCAACCATGATTTCAGTAGTTATTGGAAAAATATATCCCCATTATCAATTTCACCTATAATAACAACTATTAGATGAAGATTCATATGGATCCTTTTGCGTCCCCATACAGTAGGCCATATCATTCACCCTTGTGTCGGTTGGCGGATGGAGAGGCAACACTTTTAGGTCTTATTCTCATTCAGGAGACTTCATAGTAGGTTCATATTATTTAGAAATGAATTTTTACAACTCGGTATATATATAAATCATATTCTAATCAATATCAATGACCTCTAGAGTTCGGGGTTGGGGAATATGTTTTCTTGTGGGTATCACCAAGACATGGGCATATACAGATTTAAAGGAAAGGGAAGTTATCACCTTATTATATCGATCTTTTGAGATCATGGATAGAGTCAGACCTGTAGCCTATTAGTTCTTATAATCTCAGAGATATTGTTCTATTCATGATGTCTTCTGAATATCATAGATTCGCCATTATCTTGTTGATCTGTATCATAATTTTGATCGAAGGTATGTTAAGTTATATGTTGATGATTTTTTTGAGGAGTATCCCATACACATCATTGACTGGAGCATGAAGGATCTATGAGACTAGTCTATCCTCTTAGTATGGGTGTTATGGTAGCATGGCCAAGTATAGGATGAGACCTGGGATAAAGAGGTTGGCGTACATGATCATTGGTTGGAGTTGTTCTCAGAAAGCATTTCACCACCCTTGGAAGGGAAATTCAGATATGATTTACATTAAATGGGAAAGACTATATAAACCCGATATTATATGTGCTAAAAACCATATAATTTATAATCTAATTTTTTTTTGAGAAAATATAAATTCATAGTTAGGGTATAGTGAAAACTAGGGTGTCTAGGCCTTGTTCAAAGCTCGGAACCTAGACTGGTGAAAGAAAGAAAGGGCCACCCGGTTATTAGAATCCATATGGGACATCCCACCTGATTACTTCTAACCAGAAAGGGAATTTAAAGTGGAATATCTAGATGCATGATTTTCCTTACTTGTATGCCCATTTCAACACACACTTGTGGTTTTCTATGGGTTTTCAATATTTTCATATCACATGATTTGTGCATGGTTAGTCAAACCGTGCGTATGAATAGTGTGTGTAACCTTTTGGGATAGTGGCCTACACATTGGTGGTACATGGGTTGGACAACCATTCAGTCAAAATGCACAACCAAGAAAATTTGGGAAAAATTACTAAAATTACATTAAATTTTTATAAATGACACCCCACCGGTCTGTTTATCTATTTTCTAATAGATAGGTGTTTTTCTCATATTTTGTTCTTAATAATTATCCAATATAGGTTCTTCAATATCTCAGCTCTCTGGACTCCAATTCAATATCCATTTTTCTCATTAAATGTGTGCCGATATGATCTGAATTTATCTTGTTCCTTTCATCCTTTTTGTTTCTATCGATGTATTTATTTAGGTGTACTCTCATATGCCCTATTTTTTTAGTTCATCTATTTTGTCATTATCTTTTGATATGGACCAAACCAAAGGCCAATAATGGATGAATGCTTCTCTAGAGGCATAAGGTAGGTGGTCTAGTAATTATCCCTAAAAGTTGAAATGGTTTATAATATGTTCCACTATTCCTCAGACATGTTTCACCATGTGTTTACTCTAAAATGAATCCACATTAAATTGGTTTCCTTAATCAAGAACTTATGACCTTGTTAGGCCCACTTCATCTATTTTCACCCCTTAAGGCATGTAGATAAAATTTCCATTTTGGCAATAAATGAATAAATAAACAAACTGTCATCTAAATGGTATTAGAATAACTTCTAAATTATGACATTATAAATTAAATGAGAAATTGTTCTGGTGTAACATGGATAAAACACTTACCAATTTAAGATAAACTAAACATATGTGAGTGGTAGAACCACTTCACCTAATTAAAAAGAAAATCAATTACAACTGTGTTGTTAATGAATGTTAATGATATATGATCACCCTATTGTATACGATTAAATCCCTGAATGTTTATAACTAATGTAATTGGGCATAGCGATCCTTATGTTATAATTTGGACTCGATGACCCTTTCACTTTATTTTATATAGTAATGGCATCCTATCTACTTTATGTTAACTGGGTATGGAATCCTTTCAACTAATGTTATATATGAGAATGGTGTCCCTTTTCCTAATGTTATATAAGGGCATGGAGACCCTATAACTATGATATTGGGGATTGCGACCCTATTTTTAGGATACTAGGACTAAAATCCATTACTATGATTTAGGGTAATTGGACCCTATAACTATAATACATGGCCTGAAGGCCCATATGATTGTGATACTGGGCATGGTGACCCTTATGATTAAGATATAAAAGCATTATGACCCTACAATTATGATATGATCGAGGAGAACCTATTGGCGTGATACTAGGAATGACAACCCTTAGTATGATATTCGAGCATGAAGACCCTTATGAATATGAGACTGGAAATGAAAACCCTACAATTATGATTCTGGGAATGGAATCCCCGATTCATGTGATACTAGGCATGGATTCCCTTGATATGTTTGATACTCTTTCAACAACTTATGGATGTATGAGTTATGCCTCAGGCTAAGGCTGGTAGTAGTATCCATATATATGGTTGTAGACATCACTACGTATATCATATATATATCTGTATACATATTGTTACTTATTCAGAGATTATATGGCTTAGGTTGAAGAAATTACTATTATCCTTGTGTACTTTTTGAACCAAATATGACCCTTTACAATTTATTTACTTGTTTCCATTATTATATTCACACTTCCATATTATGTGCAATCACTATATATTTATAGGCACCATTATTGTTTTCCTACGAGGATTATCTCACACCCTATCTTAGAAGCCAATGAAATCATGGAAGATTATGTGGATTTAGGTAGAGACAGGGGAAAGTGTACATTGGTTGATGCTTGATTTGTATTTATCATTGGAGTAAGGGTGTAATTGACCAATATGAGGCTCATGATGCTATTAGAGACAATCCTTTTGTGTCTTTAGTCCTTTTTTACACATGTATTGTACCACATTCTTGCATATTCCTTTTTTGGGACATATGAAATATCATCATTTTGAATATGATACTGGATATTGTTGTTTTTGGTTATTTATGAAATTTTTATACTTTAACTTATGCTACCCATTGTGAGTAATTTATTATAAGTCCATTATTTATCTATGTATTTCACCATTATGATACTCTGCCTAAGAGGGTATAGTCTCCCTATATACCACCTCAGATCCTCACTATTATCTGACATCCTATAGCGTATGGGGAGGAACTATTGAGGCCATGTGGGACACCGAATCGGGGCACATTTCAGTGGCATCCATGTCGGGATATCACATCACTAAATCTTGTTATGGGAATGAGTTATTTACACCCTCTTAAAATTTGATAACAAGTTCATTTTTGTTTCATACAAGGCCCCAACTAGCACATTTCTTGATTACACCGTTGGAATATGTATATAATTAAAACAACCTAACCCAAATCACTCTATAGTTAGTAGATTAGAGCACCACTTAACATTAGTCACACCTCTCCATATGACAATGGCTGCCTACATGTAGTGGGGGTCTATGGGTTGATAATGTGGAGAATATACATATTGTAGATAAATAATAATAATAATAAATCACTAAAGTAGAAGAAATTTTCTTAAGGAAAAAAAAGATGAAATGTATATATTACTATCCATATAGACATTTAGAATGCTCGATTAGTTATAAAAAAGTATGCAAGATCACCTATAGTATGATCACATACGTACATGAATAAGTAACTAGAGTAAATCACCATCCTCAAATTAAGGAACTTTGTATCCCATCATCATGTCAACCACCACTAAGATCCTAACGATGAGCCCTTAATCATACCTTTACCATGATACATAATGTTTATATGAATCCTGGAGGGATCATGCATGGTGTGATGATAAACTCGGTAGGCCACTACCAATAGTGTTCCTAAAAAATATCCATGCATATACCATTGTATGAAAAGTAAAATAATTTAAAATAAATGAACTAAACAACCTTCTCCACTCATTTTAAACCAACATAATGTGGGACTTTACCTACTTCAACCAGTGAAAATGTGAAAAATACATCCACAGTTAGTCACTTTTGAAGATATCTAATCCTTCCCACCAATTTCATATCATTTGGAATCACATGCTAACCCATAACTTACAACCATTCCAATTCAACCATGACACCCAAATGACACATCCACAACTCACATATATGGCCCCATGCATGCCCAAACCCCTCAACAACATCACACACAATAGACCAAATAAACCCTACATATCCTACAAGAATTACAGTCTCATTTAGTTATCTCCATCAACGACAATGTCTAATTATGATATATCCCTCCTCCAAATCCATAGTCCACACAATCACCCATAATCTTCTCAGACTATATTTTATACTATAAACAATTAGTGGTAAAAACCAAATTATGGGCCCTGTCTTATATGAACATGGCCCTAATGGACTCAACCCCATAGTTAGTGGATATCACCATACCTAAGGCCACACTTCGCTCATCCTCTATTTCCATCATAAAAATTTTCAATAACATTTCTATCACAATGATGGACCACATCAATTATCATAAACCATGAGACTTTATCCACTATTTGTGGAATCATTCACATAAAACCCTAGAACTACAAAACCAAACCTTACTTGTTTAAACTCATTATCTTCCACATGTTGCATCCCTCAAGTATATATGATAATCAATAAAAAAACATGTGGTTCCATTCCAGATCTCACATACATAACTCTACCTTCACCCATTTATCACATGATGCATGTCAAATTTATAACATTGGAAAAAACTAGAAACCACTTACCTAGAGTAATCTTGACCCCAATCATTAAAGGAACATAAATTGATCCAAAGTTGACCATAAGAAATATTATAATATGAAAAAATCCATAATTTAGTTCATAACTAATAGAAAACATGAATATAAAGAGAGAAAATTGAAATAAAAACCATATGGAAGCTAGCCTTACCCATGACCACCCACTACAATAGGTTAATAAAAAAATAATAATAATTTATGAATATAATTCAAAAAATGAGTGAATAAGAGGAATGAAATTTGGAAAAAACATGATATTATAGATGAAACAACCATAATTTCCCTTCTATAACCCATTTCCTGAAAAATTAATTCATTGTCATTATTTTAGAGAAAATATCAAAAAATTACTCAAACTCATTTTTTTTAAAAACTCTAGGACCATTATATATGGAACCTACCCTTACGTTTTTTCCTCAATGACCCTTACATAACTGGATGCTCAAAATTAATTTCTATGTTCTAATTTCCTCTTATGTAAACCATCATCCTAAAACTCTTATTTAATATCTCATTTAAAAATCATCTTTTGGAATAACTCCACCCATCTTATAAAACTAATAATTTTTATGGTCCATAATATCCTATATGACCTTTACGTATGAATAAAAAACTATTACATATTCTAGGGTTACACTTTAATGTTATAGAAACTTTATCCTATGTACTTTGGGAAAATACATAGTGAAACTTATGTATCATCTGGGTTACCATTATGTATTATAGGGATTATCAACACTTAGCTAATTTTTCTTCCCCTGCCATAAAACTAATATTATGATGTATTTTATTTTGAAAAACATGATTCTTGTGGATATAAATATAGTAGATATATTTTTGGCAGATCCACTTATAAATTATGTACCTTATCTATACCACTCCACCATCATCATCCTGATAGCAGAAATTAACCATATGGATCACATTTTTTTAGTAGTTCCAACACTCACCTGGATAATAGTTTTCACATACTTGGCTAGATTAAAGATTATAACTTATATACAACTTAAGATATGAAACCCATTTATCATTTATAGCCTATGATTTACCCCAGTTGTACCTTATGACTAAAATCCAAAAAAGTTTAATAATTTTGCTGCTAAGTAATTTTTTTTTCTAGATTTATAACAAAAAACCTAAATATTCAATTTTAATAAAACATGCCCAAATTTTGTTAACAACATTTATACTTATTAAAAATATAACATAAAATAATATTTTTCAATAAATAAAACCCCTTAATCCTTTTTTAACTCTCAAGACTCATTACCCTACCTATATTAACACCTCTAATATCTCTAGAGGGTCTAAATTTACATGTTTGATCCATGATTTAACCTAAATTACCAATATAAATAACCATGACCTTACAACCCCCCCCCCCCCCACTATATGAAAACTATTTCTTGATCTATATCATCCAAACATTAACTAACTCTTACAAAAAACACAATTGGTTCACTCACCAACTTTGAAAACAAAAAGATAATGCTAAACACATCCATCGTTCACCCTCATAACTTCAGTTTCCTAATTCAAACCCAATAATACATTTAATAGAAGTAAAATCTATAGTAATAATATAACTGTTATCATTCCAACCAACTACCAAATAAAAAAATGGTTTCATACCCATCCACTATCTTGATTTCATAACACCTTTTATCTATATGTGGCCACTAATCATCCATTTTCATCACCCAGTATTATAACAATTCCCACTTTTATTATTCATCATAATTTGTTACCATTCCTAAAACAATATCCATTTGTTCCATTTATCACATATACACATAACTAACTAGAACATTCCATACAAAACAAAAACCAATCTAATCATAGTCCACCTCCGACTGTCAATGATACCCTTTCCATCTCTGATTATGTAAGCTGAACTATATGCAGCTGACCTAAGTCCTAATTCCCGATACCTATCATACCTATGGATTTATACTCAATTTTGATAATTTCTCAACTTTTGGGTATAACATACACTTCCTTGGCCCAAATTTGTTATCATATTATGACTATATACTTTTGGTAACACTCTTGGTCCTACAAAAAATGTTTGGGCCTAACCCGATCTACATCCATTAGCTATCCATAAGGTCATCTAATAGAACCAATATAGATATAGCTTCTAGTTTCATTCTTAACACTCCTTCAATTGTTATTCACATTGGGATCAAATGTTACAAATATTCCTGCACTTAAAACAGCTCTATGATGATCCGCTCCATGGTGGTTTCACAAAACCTCCTTTTTTGACCACCTTATGGGATCTCCTCATGTATCTACTTTTATTTATTTGATTCTATACCACCTTTATCACTTAACACCAATATCCATCTTATTACACTCCAATAAACTAGGTTCTTCTATGATATCAGTTCTTGGTTCACAACCCCTGAAAATGTGGTTAACATGAAGATGTTTACGTACACTTTGATAACATTTCATAATTGATTATCAAAACATTTCACCATTGTAATATCATCTCCCAAAACTTTTTAGAAAAACAATAGAAAATATGGGAACCTTGCAGCATAATCCTTGACTAATGTCTCTCCCAACATCATGTTCATAAACTTCTGATTTTTATTCTCCCTCAACATATCAGGGAAAAGGGGATCTAAGAACATCATGTCAAAGTACATCCATGTCAACCCATAATTCCTACTTAAGTGCACATATATATCCCACTACTTTTTTATTAATACACTAAGAATATGGTTATATAACCTCACTCTCCACCTTGTTGGAATCTCAATCTAGTAAAAAAAACTTTATTGAATCAATCAAATACTACACTATCCGGGGCCACCCTCTTTCTAGAATAAAGAAGGATGTTGTGACCAAAACTCACATGTAGTTATGCCATGGATTTTTTATCTCATTGATCTCTCCAATCAATGCTCTGTATAACACTCACAAAGATCAACATGAGCTACTCATTTAGCCATTATCCCAACTCTCCTACATTTTAGATATCATTCCTTCCTTAAAACATCGGTCCATGGATAATGCTCACCTCTGTCTTTAGGGGTATCATATGGTGTATTGCTTAGTTTAAACATCCCTCCACCCTCTTGGTAGTTTGAAAATGGCTATCTAGGACGTATCTTGTCGGGACAAAAATTATATGATTAAAACATATATATAAACATAGATATCACAAAAATGAAAAAGATATAATAGGAATCATTTCCCATTGGCCATTACACTTCCATAAAACACCGTTGTCACACACAATATAGACTCATGGCCCCACTTTCCCTTTTAGGGCTAGGTAATACACACAATACACATACAAGATCAATAAAATTAGTCAAACCGACAATAAAATCATAGGATGGATGAGTAGGATGCCACCAAGAATCTAATGGGAAAGAAACATATATATTTATTTTAATAATTTTAAAAACTAAACCCCTTTCCAGTCAAAAACCACAATTAAACTAACAAGTAGTAAACACAAATCATTTTATCACAACATGAATGAAATAATGTGTTTGTACCACATCTTTCATCTTGAGACCAAGATTCTGGAAAATAAATCTATGACACAATGAATCAAATAAGTCAACTGCAACCCCTAAAAAATCCTTATTCCCCTAGTAACTTTTATCTTTCAAAAGAAAGGTGTTCACGAGTCAATAGTTTTAGATCTACCAAAAGTTCCAATATATCCTTATTCCTTACCTATATTATCCAAAGTAATAATATAAATCAAAATATGATCTTATACAAATTTTTAACATCCCAACCCAAGTAACTATTCAGTACCCATATTAGAGAACCACATGACATTAGACATGATTTTCTATACACCAAATCCCACTGACTTGTAATGAGGGTCTATGTGGTGACAATATGGTGGCAACAACCTCTATAAATAAATTATAACAATGGAACCCACATAGTTGAGGTAACTTTAAGAAATGATAAAAACAAAATAAAATTATCATATGATAATCTATATAAAACTGTATATTTTCTTTCTAGTTATTTAAATATTGAAAAGATCACCCATTGATCAATCATATATGTGCATGCACAAATAACCAAAATAAATCACCATCCTAACACCGAGGAACCTCATTTACCATATGAATGTCTATATTCACTAGGCTCCTGACGATAATCCCTTACCCCTACCTATATCATGAGACATAAAATTTTCATGTGTCTTAGAGATCCCACATTGCATGTGAGTATGAACTTTGATGAAAACGAAAAATGATGTTCATAAATAAAATATATATGCATACCAATGTATAAAAAGTATAATAAATTATGATAAATATATCACACAACCTACTCCATTCATGCTCAATCATACCTGAGTGATATTTTCTTACTTCTGATAGCATCAAACTGTCACATTATATCCACAGTGTATCACACTGGAAGAGTCCCCGATCCTCCTATAAATTCAATATCACTTGGAATAAAATATTAACTCATAACTCAAAACCATTATAATTAAAACATAACTCCCTAATGGCATGCGTATAACTCAAACCTCTAGTCCCACGGGCATCAAAACCCTTTACCAAACTTCTTCTTAGAATCCTTAATAGACCTCACATATATGATGATTTTCCTACTCTCATCTGAGGAACATTATAACCTACCATGTCCAACTATAGGATATACCTCTCCTATGTCAATTTTTAACACCATCACTTCTAATTAACTCAAACTATAGAGTGTACCCACAACATTGAGTAGTCAAGACCACTTAATGGATCATGTCTTATATGAACACAACCCCAATGGACTTAGCCCCATTTTTGGTGACTATCACCATCCCTAAGGATGCACCTCGGTAAACCTAAATTGGAACCATGAAAATGGTCAACACCATCTATATCATATTAGAGAGCCACACAAATCATCGCATCTCAAGAGACTTTATCCACTATGGATGGAATCATTCCATCCAAAACCCGTAACAAAAAAACCAAACATTACGAATCCAAATTCATCAAATTCCATATGAGGTTATCAATTGGTGTATCTTATGAATGATAGAAATAAATAGTGGTTCTTTCCTCATCCACACATACAAAACCCTACCCTTTCTCATTTATCACACTATGAATTTCACAAGTATAGAACAAGAAAAATCTAGGCACCATTTACCACGATTTTGTAGGGCTCCAATTTTCAAAGAAACATTGATCAATATTACTTCTTTCAAAATAAATATGATAATATTGAGAAATTTAGAATTTATGAAATAACCAAAACAACATGTAGATTCAGATATAAAATATAAATAATGGAATTAGGGTACCTAGAATTTCCTGAAAATTCTGCCTTTTATAGAAATCTCAATGAACAAAAAATAATTGATAAAGATAGCTCAAAAAGAATTAATGAATGAATGAGATTAAAGTACTATATAAATTTCAGGATGTTATGTATGAAACATCCATAATTATCCTTTTATAATCGATTTATTATTTAAATAATTAATTTTATTTATTTTTGGTAAAATTTAAAAAAAATTATCAAACTATTTTTTTAACAAACTCGAAGACCCTTAATTATGGATCTTATGTTCAGTTAGATTTGGTAATAATAAATAGTATAGAGGTGGTTTAATAGGCTATATTAAAAAAAATTATCACATATTTTTTAAAAATAAATTATCAAGGTTATTTATTAAAGTTAATTATCATCCGAAAGAGTAAAAAATGCAAGGATGTTTTTTATATGAGTTTGGTCCTAAGAGGGTCTACTATACTTTTATACCTCTATACTCAGTGAGAGATACGTGTGAAATAATATGATTTTAGATGGGGAATCATAACCCAATAAGAAGATCATTTTCTAAGAGAGGTATAACCATGACACAAAAAACTTTGTATGGGAAGTCACAAACCAATTATAGTAGTTAAATTTAGATACCAATAGTCACAACCTAAACAATCCTAAATTTAAAATATGGGAGTCAAAACCCAAAGAGAGAGAAGAATAATAATAATTTTGTGTGTAAAATCATAGATCAAAAAGGGAGACTGTGTGTGAGAGATTGGAATTAGTGTTACAGACTCATAAACTAGATGAAATAGAAGATTAACATGAAATAACCTGTAATGGTTCATGATAATTGGATCGGTTCATCTTTTCAAGGATAAATAAGTTGAAGCATATGTAATTTGAAATATGAGAGATTATCCGAGTGATGAAACAGAGTATTATGTAGGACTTGTTTTGCACATCACTTGAGAATTTCACAAATATTTATTGTGAAACAATATAGAGTCAATGATGTTATACAGTGTATCTGATTGATTTCAAGGATTGTCAACAACCCTTTATATTGATATATTTATGGATTAGAAAACCCTTCCATGGGAAAAATAATTCAATATTAATCATGAGAGAGAAAATCAATCCCCATAAAAATTATAAAAATAATATTTTAAATTCAAAAAATAAATACCAATTCAAGCCAATTTGAATAACTCATTAAATCATTAAAATAGTTTCCATAATAATAGGTCAAACATATTTCCAACAAATTGTTCAAAGTAAGACAAATAATTCCATTAATATTTCAGTCACAAATTTAATAAAAACATCATAATACAGTTTTTACAAACACATAATATATATATATATATAATGAATTTAATACATTCATTTTTTAAAAAAATATTTAACAATATTAATGAATATTTTAGAAGCAAATAAAATAATGTGTATAGGAAACAAAAAAAATTATTTATAAGGGATATGGGGTTTGAGTAAAATATTATCTCCCATATTTTTATTAGAATCTAGGGTTTCAATGGATGATTAAATATATTCCTCTTTAGCTGATGTATTTCTTCCATGAGGATTCTTTGATAACCATATATATGTACTTAGTAAGGAGCGCATGAAGAATGAAAAAAAGTTGGGAGTAAGATGCTTCATTATAGGAGATTGGATCCATATGTTCTTTTTATGTATTTAAGAATGAGTTTGATGTAAATATTCAACATAAGGATATGGTTTCCTATAATAATGAATATCTATTTGTTATCTCATTATAAGTAGATATTAGAAAGCTTTCGATAATATCCCTTCTTATTTTTTCAGGGGGGGTGATTCTCCATGGATGATTGGAGATTCTGAAATAAATCTATTATATTTTTGTGGGTTTTACAGATTTGGAATTAATCTCTTTAGGATGAGGTTTATTTCATATTATTTTCTCTTATTATGAACTAAAGATGAAATCTTGGGGTTTATGTTTGGTCATTTTCAAACTAGGGATTATTCATATTCCTGATTGGGAACACACCTTTAACTCTTTGGAGGTATTCCACTCTTCTATTTGAACATGGATTAAAGTTAATAGATTGAATTAGACCCTTTGGAATTGCTGAATCTTTTTTTATATTTTCTTGTCCCTTGGTATCCCTATTAAAATGGATAAGGAAATGAAATTGGATATATTCGGGCATTTAGAACGCTTCCTAGTGGAGGTGGACTTGAGTTCCACTCTTATATAATAGGTTATGTTGTCAAAGGATGATAAATAATTAGAACTACATATTGATTATTATAAAATAAATTGTTTTTTATTAATTGAAAAGTCATTGGTCATGATACTTTAAGTTGTATATGGATAGTTATCTACTACTTCTTTATTAGGGGATCTGATGTAAGTCAATTATTTAAGACACATAAGAGCTCTAAACCTTATGGTTCTAAATTAGTCACTGAAATAGTTGTGGTCCAGAATATAGGGGTTCTTCATATGGATATGGTATCTTCTCTTCCTGATGATTAAAGAATGAATAAGCAGTCAGACAATCCCCCTCTCAGACGGCGGGATGCTACAAAGTTGGAGGTCTCTTACCTTAACATTGAGGTTTCATTATAGGAGAATGCAATGGTTAAAATACAATATGATGCTCCAAAGGATGGAAAACACTCTAAATGTAAGAATAAATTATTGGATGGCAACATTTGTAAAAAAGATACAACCCATGATGTTGATCAAGTGAGAAGTAAAGGGTCCCCTGATCTGGGAACATATGGTAAAAATATGATCTTAAACTACATATATCATTCCTTGCTATGGGATAATTTGATGGCCTCCAAAATTAGGGTTGGATCATACAATGAGGATATAAATGAATCCACTTTTCTAAGGGATGACACAGAATGCCAAATAGTGGAGGGAAGTTATGAGATGAACCACACAGATGAGAAAATTTCATTGAAGTTTCCATCATGGTGGTGGCACACCAACAATTTATTCATGAACTGATGGATGCATCGAGAAATAAAAATGGTAAGAAAAATATTAATTTTGATTCTCATATGATTGTTAGAAATACGAAGACACCAATAGTGATTCAATGTGATACTAGATTAACTAGTGATTTAGAATCTAATAATGTAGATGTGAGTAATGAAAGGAGGCTGCACTACCTCAATAGGGAAGAATTGGAAGCCAATTTCCAATATTCAATTGAGGAATATGAATTGGTTTCTTCACTGGGCCATCATTATAAAAATGAGTTATATTTTTCTTACATCAAATGGGTAGAGGTGTTTAGATCATGTTCTTCAAAATCCAAGAAGAAATATTCATCCAATGTCTCAATGGATGAAGAAGGTTTCTACATGGTCCCATTAAGAAAGGTGAGATCCCTTTTTGTGCCCCCAAAAGATGATACATCAAACACAGATGGATCGGGTACTTATATTATTTCTTCTAGATAGGTTTTGGGTCACGTAATTAAGTACACACTACCCTTTTAAACCACTTTTAAGTACTTAGAACACAAAAATGAAGGTATATTTAAGTATCCGAATGGAAAAAATCAGGCCTCAATCACTAGATATATGGGATGTGAAGACCCCCACAATGAGAGAAACAGAAGACACCCCCATTGAGAAGTTGGAAACTCAATATAATGTTGGTAATCACTCAGAGAATAGTTCCATTTAAAGCTTATTACTATAAGATAAAACATTTATAAGAGGTTGTTATCCTAAAAGTTGCAGACATGGACATAGATGTGGACTATTTGATTGGTTCGACTTATGTGAGGAGGAACGTTGGATATGTATCAATATTAGAGAGAAATCAGGTCATTGACTTTTCACTGATGAAGGTAGTTTAGTCATGTCTGACCCCATCTTCTCTTTTCTTTGTTTTCTTATTATCTAATAAAGGGACTTTGTCCATACATTTCTAAAAAAATATATGTTACACAAATTTTGTAACTTTAAAAAGTCCATGAATAATAATTTGAAACATATATTATATATAATTAAAATATATTATAATTACCTCACATGGAATCCTTAAATATATATGAGTTTTAAAAATTAATAAAACACTTAAAATAATGAAATTAAACATACAGTTAGTAAGGATATTATAATATATGAAAAACATACTCCCAAATTTTTTTAGAATAATAAATATTTAATTGGCGGTAGAATAATATTCAATTGAAATTTTCATAATATTCAACTAATGGAAGCATAAAATAATAGATGGAGGTATCAAGCATATCCTACAGTATTGGATCTGCCATTGAGCCATGCCAATAAAGTGATACAATTGCAGATATACCTTAAAAATTATACCATTGATATTTATATTGAGATATACCATTGATTATAAAATGACTATCTATATACCATTGAGGTTTAAAACATCTTACATTGGGTTTTAAAATATCCACTGATAGTTATAATTTTATATCCACCATTATATTTAATTTTAGATCCCCTGTTAGTTATAAATTTAGATCCATTATTATTTATAATTTTAGATCCACCGTTATTCATAATTTTAGATCCAAATTTAGTTATAAATTTAGATCTACTATAGTTATAATTTTTGATCCACCATTATTAATAAATTTAGATCCACCATTAGTTATAAATTGTGATCAAGTATTAGTTCATTATTGAGCTTCACCATTAGTTCATTCTTAATCTATCATTTTTTAGTAATATTGATCTAACTTTAGAAGTGAAAACTCATTTACATTGGATTCTAAACTTAATTTACCATTAGTTTTAAACATCCACTATTGAATTACAATATTGAATAATATGCTATAGTTTAAAGAGAAACCATGCATGGAACAGAAAAATGTCTGAAGGAGATGGAGAAGATCTAATGGATAAAGGAGATGAATCTTGAGAGTTCATCCATGGGGAATGATGTTTGGAGGAAAATATGATGAATATGGATTCATCATTTGAAGTAAAAGTTGAATACAAAAATTTCAGAGGATTTTTAATCAATATAAAGTACTGAATTAGAAGTTTTTCTAGAATAATTAAATGAATATAATTTCTATATCTTCCCAAATAATAATTAATCACTTCTATCCAACAATTATATAAAGATATATCATCAAAATAAAGTGAAAACATGACTACATAAAAATTTTAATTATTTAGACCATTTTGAGGCACCTAAATGACATAATTATATTTTCAAGTAGTAGAATGAATTATAGAAAACAACATATCATTATAAACAAATAAACTAAAAGAGACTCCAATGTTAATTTAATGAGATATCAAAGAAACAAAAAAAATATTTTGATTTTTGGAAAATCCATATTTCCAAAACGGTTTCAAGATCTTCAAACATTTGGCACACCAATTAAAAAAAATCAGACTTCCATTTATTCTAATTAAATTTAGATATATGTGTTGTATTTTCAATGGAATGAGTTTCATAATAATAAAATCTGTATATCTCATGTTATAATTGAATAATGAAAGGAAAATATAATGAATTTTAAACTAAAAATATTCTAGGAAACAAAAATCATGTATAATGTTCAAATCCAAATGAGAACATGCTAGAGATAAGATTAGAATTTCTCATAGTATAATAAAATTATGATATAACTTGTTATCTTTCATACTAAATTGAAATTTCGAAAATATGATCACTACAAATCAATATCTAATGAAAATATAGAGAGTTTATAAAAATATTTATTCATATAAAATAATAAAATGGGTTTAAATTGTTAAAAACAATAAATAACACGTAATCAAAACAAATACATGCATGCACATGAAAAATCAATCTCCCCTTTTTATTACAAAACATAAATATTTAAATCCAATTTCTCCCCATTTTTGTAAATAAACAAAAATATAAAACAAAAACTCACCATAAAAAATACATAAATAAAATAATTAAGCTTCCACTATCCCAACCTCAAATTCATTTTTTTAAAACTAAGAAAATTATAAAGGATTAGTAAATATGTGAGATATTTTATTTTTATTACGGATAATTTTAAAAACAATATCACATTTATTCACATTATCTCTAATAAAATGAAGTTTGTCATCAATATCCTTTGTTTTATAATTCTTTAGGATATTTTTAGAAATATAAATTGTTAAAGTATTATAACAATAAATAGGAAATTTATCAAGATAAATAAAAAATAACAAAAAAATTTCTTAATCCACATTCTTTAGGATATTTTTAGAAATATAAATTGTTAAAGTATTATAACATCTTTAGTATGACTTTATTTTGTATCAGCATGAAATCTAGAACATAAAAAATTAAATATGATATAAATTCTAGATGAATATAAATAAACAAAGCTACTAATCATGCCTATATAAATGTTAATATCAACATATTTACCATATGCATTAGTATCTAATTTACAACTAGTAACCATATGAATTTTCATATATTTATAAGAATCAAGACCTAACCTTTTAACTAAATATTTAACATACTTATAATATTAAGAATGACCCCATATTTACTTTGAGAAATTTTAAGTCTAAGAAAGTACTTTAACTATAAAATTAGAATCATCTCAAACCCAGAAAAAATCAAAGGCGAAAAAACATTACAAATAATTTCATGAGATGAAAAAATATATATCATCAGTATAAATTATTAAAATTAAAATATCATTAAAAGTTCCTCTAATAAAAAGTTAAGGATCAATATTTTCTTTTCTTGAAACCATTATGTAATAAAAATAAATAAATCCTTTCATAATAATAATGAGGTGTTTGTTTGAGACCATATAAAGCTTTAGATAATTTGGAACCATGAGTTGGAAAATTTTCATTTTAGAAACCACATGGTTGAGAAACATAAACTTCATCAGTCATAAATCCATTTAAGAAATTAGCTTTAGCATCCATTTGAAATAATTAAAAAAACCTTTAAAAAATAAAAAACTAATAATATTATAATGGTATCTATCTTGGAAATAGGTTCAAAATAATCTTAAAATTTTATACCTTATTCATGATATCATCCATAAGAAAAATGTATGGATTTAATTTTTAACAACCTCTACATATTTATCCATCTTGTTTCTAAAGATCCACTAAGTTGTGATTATATGTTTATCCTTAGGAAATTATTCTAATGAACCAACATTATTTCTGATAAACTTATTAATACCATCGTGCATAGAAAAAATCAAGTTAGAATAATTTAATGAATCATTAATATAATTAATAACAAAATTGGAAATAAATGAATATTTGGCACAAATATTTATAATAGAATTTCTAGTTTTATCATTAGAATTAGCAGTCCCAATTAAATTTCAAATAGGATGGCCTCTATGAATCTTATATTATATTTGATTTGGTCAAGAATTATAATTCTCACCCTCAATTTATTCATCCTTATCATATGGTTTTTCTCCACCAAAATTAAAATCTCCAAACTTGTCATCAAAAGAATTATAATTAATATTTCATTTAACAATATTTTTTATCAATCATAACATGAAAATATTCTTCAATAACCATATTTTGTTTATAAACACTGTTAGATTTAATATAATTATAATAACCAAGAAAAATAACTTCATCATTATTTGAATCAAATTTATCTAAATTATTATTTTAATTCAAAAAAAACATTACAACCAAAAAAAATGAAATACTAACTTTAGGATTTTTCTTTCTAAATAATTCTTATGGAGTTTTATTTAAGAATAGTCTAATAAGAAGTTTTTTTAAAAATATTTAAATCATAAAAATGAACCCAAAAAATAAATATCCAGGAAAATTATATTAACTTGAACTAGTTAAAGAAATTTCAATACAATTTATTTTTTTCTGTTCTACAAGACCACTTTTCTTTAGTGTTATAAGGGCAGGAAAATTATTAATATAACCATTATTCCCACAAAATTTTTTCAATTATAAATTATGAAGTTCACATCCATTATCATTATTAATAGAATCAATCATAAAACCTTTTAAATATTTAAATATATTAAAAAAAGAAATAAATCTAGAAAAATTATCACTTTTATAAGAAAGAGTGTATACCCATGTAAATATACTATAATTTTCTACAATAATTAAAGTATATATCTTTCCACCAAGGATAGAAATTTGAGTAGTAACAAATAAATAAATATTTAATAACTATAAAGGTCAATTATTACTTATATGATTGATATGTATGAAAGAAATTTTATATTGTTTCAATTTCATAAAAGCATCTCAAACATAGAGCACTTCATTCTTCAAGGATGGAAATTGTAGCACATTCTCATGTTTAGAGAGTTTATGTAACATTATGAAATTAACATAAACTAAACATTGATTCAAAAATATACTATCAATCTATAAAACATTTAAACACCTAACATGTTGAATAATTAGTTTAGATAGATCAATAGTATAAATATTTTTCTCTTGACTAACATAAAATAATAAAGAAGAATCTTTAAAAAATTAGAATTTATCATTTTGAAATTGAATTTCCATGGCATAATCACACAAATTAGATATACAAATTAAATTCTATTTTAATCCATCAACATATAAAACATTAAAAATAAAAGTAGAATTATAAATACCAAATTTACCAAAACCTTTTAATTTACTTTTGGAATTGTATCCAAATGTAACAGTGCCTATATCACATGTGTTGTAAGTAGTAAAACATGAAGGGACTCCTGTAATATTCCTAGATAATCTATTATCCATGTACCATATGTTATTCTTAATACATCCAATGAAATTTTTCCTAAAAAAATAAATTACTTGAAAATTTTGATTCCCAAGTTACTTTGGGTCCAATAGGATTAGTCATGAAATTTTTATGTACCCACATAGAATTTAAACAAGTATTATATGGTACTATAGATAAACAAGATTTATAAATATTCATTTTTGTGAATCCCAAAGACTATTTGAATCTATGAGAATAATCATTTTCATAGTAGACTTTCATGCCAAAGTTAAAACAAGTAATAGTAGAAGTACCGCCATTTTTTCACTTTAAAAAAAATGGGTTTAAACATTTGAGGTAATATTCTATAATATCTAAAACCATATTTTTTTATTTAATTTATTTAACTAAATAATTTTATGATATTTTTTACAAACTTTAATAAATGAAGATAATATTAAGACTCCCAACTTCTTTTTTTATTTTTTCATTCAAATAAAAAGAATATTTAAGATTGTAATAAACCGTAGAATGAGAAGGGAAAAAATAATTCCTTAATTTTTTATTCTTTTGTAAAATTATTTTATTTCTACAAAAAATATTCGGATTAATTTCCTTAATCTTATTATATAAATCAGAAACTTTGAAAATATATTTTCTTAATATTTCAATTTCTTTATTTATTTCAAAAATATTCATGTTTTCAGAATCATAGTTAGAATAATAACATCCTAAATAAAAACCTGAATCACTAACCATATATAGTGATTCCATGAATCACAAGTTCATAGATTATTTATCATGTCCACATTGTTCTCTACAATCAGATTCTTCTATAATAATCCAACTGATTTTCAATTCCTTTTTATCCTTATTTTTTATATTTTTCATTATTATTATGGTTAGGAAATTGAAGATTGATATTTCCATTGTTTATTCACTCATGAAAAGTTTCATATGAATAATTTTAGTTCATACCATCTTTCTTATCTCTACTATGTTTTCATTTTTTGAGGGTTTCTTCTAAACTAATTCTTGAATCTTTCCATTTTCATTATTTTTCAAACCCCAATCATAATCTGAGACATATCTTAATTTTCATTATCCTATAGATTATAATTATAAGATTCAATAGAAACAGCATTCATAGATTTAAAATCTACACCTTTTCTACTTATTGTATCCTCATCATATATGTTCATCCGTTCCATTTCATATTAAAGAAGTGATCTAATCAATTCATCGAGAGTGTACTCTTTGATGTTCTTAACATCATCAATGAAAAACATTTTTAAAATTTATTTATTTGTCAATGATCATAAGACTAGTTCAACAAGTACTATATTTTAGATATCTTCTCCAAGTGAATTCATTCCAAACAAAATGCATGTGAATCGATGGAAAAATGGATTCACAACCTTTTCTTCATCCATTTTTATGTCTTGTTACACTACTCAAATAATTTGAGTTTTGTTCAAATTAATTTATCAGAGCCAAGGTGAATGACTTGTAAAATATTATAAATCTCATGATCTATATTACAAGAAGAAACATGACACAAAACACTTATGTTAATAGCACAATATAAATTTTTTGAAACTTTTAAATTTAAAACATATCTAGTGGCATCATTTATAGTGATTGTATTTGGGTAAACTTTTGGTAGAGTGTACTACTTTGACATTATGGAACAGTGTTCTATATTTAATTTCTTGAGGTATTCCTCCATTCAGGGTCCCCAGTATAAATAATCTTTTCCATTAAAGTGTGGTTGATTTTGAAGAATCCATGCATCATTTTTGTTTAATACTACCATATAAATTATCATGTCCTTAGGTTGTGAGGTATGGGAATATGTTAGCACAATTAAATATAGAAACAGACTCTATTGAATGATTGGTTTATTCTAAAAGCAACGTCCTATGATATAAATTATTTTATACCAGGAAAGAGAAATATAGGGCCATTCTAATTCTTACGAAGGTTATCCTCTTATACAAATTGTTTGGTATCAGGAAAGAGAATGATAGAGATAAAATATTCTTAATAAGGTTATCCTATGAAACCAATTATTATGTTAGGTAGGGTAATGTAAGATGGTCTAGAGGGGGGTGACTAGAATAAAAATATTAATAAAATAAATTGATTATTTAAATTAATTATCAAATATAATTATTATAGTTAAATAGAAAAAGAATGAGTAAAAAACACAATGTTGTTTTTTATAGTATATAGGTCCAATGTGGGCCTACACTACTCTTATACCTCTCTAATAAATGAGGGATATGTGCATACTTATCTGATTTTTTAGGGGGAATCATAACACAATTATATTGTATATTTATATTGTATAGATAACCAAGACACACTAAATTTTGTATGGGGAGTCACAAGCCAACTACAACACTTTAATTTTGATGTTGGGAGTCACAACATGAATGTTCTTGACCTTCGAATCCAATTGTCACAACCCATATATATATATAAATTAAAATTCTTTTACATGTAAAATAATAAATTGAAAAGTGAGAGTGTGTGTGAGAAATTTTAAGTTGTGTTACCGACTCAGAAACTTGATGAAGGAGAATATTGACAATGAAAAGACATATAGTGGTTATTTTTAATTGGAAAATATTATCCCATCAAGGAAGTAGAAGTATAGGTGGATGTAATTATACACTTGAGAGATTGTCCCGGTGATGAAACAAAGTATCACATAGGACTTGGTTTGTACAACACTTCAGAAGTTCACAATGTTTTCTCATGGAAAAAAAGAGAGTTGAATATGTTATACATTGTATTCGATTTCATTTAACAAATCACAACAACCCTTTAAATAAATATATTTAGAGGTTAAAAAACACCTTATATCGGTCAAAAAATTCAAAATTATTTATGAGAGAGAAAATCAATATCCATAAAAACTGAAATAATAAGCATTTAAATTCACAGCTTAAGTACCAATTCAAACCAATTTTAATAACCCATTAAATCATTCAATGATTTTATATAATAATATATCAAACATAATTTGAAAAAAACTAATCAATGTAAGTTAAATAATTACATGAATATTGTAATCATAATTGTTAATAAAAACATTGGAATGTAATCTGTAAAGATACATAAAATATGAAGACATAATTTTTATTCATTTATCACAATAAAACATTTTTAAAATATTTAACAATATTAATAAATATTTTTGATACAATTTAAAAAAAGATTATAGTAAATGAAACTTATGTTACGCAAATGTTGTAACTTTCTATAGTCAATGAAGAATAATTTAAAACCTATATTATACCAGATTAAAATAATTTAAAATTATTTTTCATAGGATCCATATAATATATACATATTTTATAAATTAATAAAGCACTTAATATAATTAATATAAAAATGAAGTTAATTAAAATACTAAAATTGATGAAAAAAGTACTGAAAAAAAATCATAACTATAAATTTTCAACTGGAGGTAGCATAAATTTCAATTTATGGTAGCATATTTTTTAACTCATGGTAGTATAAAATAATAATAGGTAGTAGAAGGAATCTTCTACAATTTCTCATATACAATTTACTCACTCCATCATAGAGTTATCGGTGAAGGTCTACCTTTAGAGATTTACCATTTATATATAAATTGAGATATTCCATTAAGAATATAAATACTAGATATCTACTATTGTGTTTTAAAACATCTTTCTTTAGGTTTTTAAATATCTATCATTAGTTATAATTTTATATCCACTATTAGTTATAAATATATATCCACCATTAGATATAAATTTAGATCCACCATTATTTATAATTTATATCCACTATTAGTTATAATTTTAGATTCACTTTTAGTTTTAAATTTCTATGTACATTTAGTTATAATTTTAGATCCATCATAAGTGGTACATTTATATCCACCATTAGTTATAAATTTATATCAACTCTTAGTTCAATATTGATAACCACTGTTAGTTCAAAATTGATATCCACAATTAGTTTAAAAATAATCTACAATTTTTGTGCATGCTAAATCTACAATTGGAAGTGAAAAATCATCTACCATTGGTTTTTAAACACTATCCATCGGTAGTTATAAAAACCCACCATTGGAATCAAAGCATTAAGAATCTACTATTTTGATGGATCATTCATGACTAGAGGAGAAAATATGTTTGAATAGGATGGATAAAATATTATGGATGAAGGAGAAGAAGCTTGAGAGTTTATCCTTGGAGGAATTTTTTTAGAGGAAGAAGATGATGAATAGTGATTCATCATTTCATGTAGAAGATGAACAAAAAAACATTGGAGAATTTTTAATCCATCTAAAATTATGAATTAGAAGTTTTTCTTAAATACATAAATGAATATTATTTTGTTAACATTAAAAATAATCAATAATTACTTCAATCCAACAACTATAGAAGTATATATCCTTGAAATATAATGAAAACTTGATTTTAACACTACATTAAACATTACAGTTCTTAATCCGTTTTTAAGGCGCATAAATGAAATTTTTAGATATTTATGTAGTTTAATTAACTTTATAAAACTCTTTTGATTTCTAAAATAATAAATTCTAAGTGATTATAATGTGAATTGAATGAGATATCAAAAAAATTGAATTTTGGTAAATCGTGAATTCTATAAATATTACAAGATCTTTGGACATCTATCACACCACATAATTAAAAAAATTAGACATTTATTTATTCTCTAGAAATTTAGGTATTTTTTTATTTCTAATTTCCTTTTCCATGTAAGAATAGAAAAATTATATATCATGCGATAATTTAACAAAAAACAATACTATAATTTAGTTTAAACTGAAAATATTTCTTGAATCAAAAAAGCATGGGTCGTGTTCTGATCAAAATGTAATAATTCATGAGAAAAATTAAACTTATTCATAGTTTAATAAAATTAATATAATCCTCTTATATTTCATATTAAATTATAATTTTAAAAATATGATCACTATTACTCAAGTTATAATTAAAATAAAAAGAGGTTGTAAATAAAAAATTTCATATAACATAACAAAAGGGTTTTGAATTATTAAAAACATAAATTAAAATGTAATTAAACAAAACAAAAAAACATCCTTTCACATGAAAAAACATCTTAACCTTATGTAGCACACCTTAATGAACCTTACAAATATATAGTCTCTAACTTAATTTTTATGTTTTTATTTCTTCCTTTGGAAATAATCCTTTCAAAATCCTACTTTAATATCTCATTCAAGAAATCATATTTCAGAACAACTCCACGAATCTTTCAGAATTGCTACTTGATATATTTAAAAAGATCCTAACTAACCATTACCTATCAAGAAATGTGTCTTATATATTCCAAGGATATTTTTATGTATTATAGGCTTTTATTCTTATGTAGGTAGGGTAACTAAATAATTACTCATACATATCATCTTGGTTACCCTTATATGTTACAAAATGGATCAACACTTATCCAATTTCACACCCCTCCAACCAAACTAAACTTATGATGGATATACTTCCAAATAATTTACATATGGAAGATATTTTTTTAATAAATCTTAATCTATACTTTCATATCTTAAATGCACCACTCCACCACCATTCTCAAGATACTAGAAATTAACCCTCAAGATTATCTTCTTCATGTATTTAAAATATTTTACTATAAAATAGTTTTCACATTGATATATAATTCATATTATTTAATGTATAAAATACTTAAGTCTTAAAACCCTCTGATCACTCATATCTTATAACATACCACATTCATGACCTATTACTAAAAATACAATATTTTCATGATCCTATTATGACATCAAAAATTTCTGAGATTCATTCATAAATTCCCTGATTATCAATTGAAAAAACACACCAAAAAATCCCTTACAATCTACTTATTTATTCTAAATAACACCTATGAAAAAATTTATCAATAATGAAATCATTTTATCCAAGGATAACTCCTAATGATAATTCTCCAATCTATACTGTGATACCCAATATATCTACATGGTCTAAATTCACATAGTCGATCCATGATACAATATGAATTACTACTCCCAATATTTTTGACCACATAATAATTTTATTTTCTTATTGAACCATAGAAGGGAACATTGGAGACCTATTTTAATAGAGAGACTATTTTTAAATTATACAAACCGGTATATTTTTTATAATTTAACTACATATAAAATAATATACCAGGTTTCGCCATACAGTGTTTGATATGAGTGCCCTCTTATGATTGAACACAAATTTTGGTTGGTGCTTATTTAAGATCATGGAAACATACTGATCACCTTCACAACAAAAAATGCATCCATCAAGTCATTTTCCAAATTATACTAAAACTAGAATTTTATTACACCTTGATGATATTATATAGGATTTATTGGTCTATATCACATTACTATGTTTTACCCTAGCCCCAATATACACCCAAATGGTGTGGAGAGTAAATTTGATGCACAATATTATTCCTTTCATTAGATTACATTAGATGAAAAGAAAACTTGAATATGATTATTAATATTTATCAAAAACCAATATGGAACGTTTATGGGTATACAGATTCTACTTGGTTCACCTATAAAATACTACTCTAAGAATCAAATATCAGTAATGTGTTGACATACTGAGTAATCGCTACCTCACTTTTATTTGATTACAAGTATAGCTATATAACACTAATTTTCTAAGTTCCATGACTTCTTCCTCTCTTATTCACACTAATTTTCGAAAGAGATTAAATAGTTTCTTCATGAAGGTCGGTATAAAAATGATTTTATTAAAAAAAATTAACATCAATCTATAATTGTGTTCTTCTACAATTCTTCAGTTATACAAATCCAGATCTTCAAGAATTTGAACAAAAGGTTATTCTTTAAGATGTTGAATTTATTAAAATTCCATATCTATAACACTCATCTAATTCATGATCTTTTGGAAGTCTCCATATTATGTTTTGTGTGATACAGTTTATCTTTCATAGAATAATTCTTCTTATCCAAAATAATTTGAATTTAAAATTTAAAATTCATACTATAATAACTACCCAAATTATTCTAATTTAATGTCAGACTTTGGGTATTCTTTCCATATAATAATAAATATTTAATTTTGAAATTGAATTTTTATAAATATATAATTTACACTAAACTCTCCATAGAAATCCATATCATCGCTACTATTCAAAATACACAAATATCAAAATCTACAGCATGACACCATGTTCTATGGAATACGTAGATGGTTTCTAGAAATTATTCTCAAACATCATGAATAATTTCAAAAAATACTATGTATTTTGGTGAGAGTATTGTTGATTTTATAGAATAATAAAAACATTTTTGATATTTCTTTGTGATGTAGAAAATTATCATGAGGAACAAAACTCCTTTAATTTGTAAAATTTAAACACTCCATAGTGTAACGGGATTATATTATGTGAAAGCCTATATACATTCATACCGCAGAATAGTATAAAACTATGTAATAAGAATATATAAATCTATATAAGAACCAAAATTATACTAGACAACACCTAGGTGTAGCCTCATAGTACACAGTGAAGATAAAATATTTTTCCACTCTTAATATAAACTATATTTATGTCACATGGATCAAAATATGGCATGGTAATTAGTTATATAGTGTGAGACATGGTTGTAATCATAGATACACCCTTTCTCAATAATTATAGAATCATAAAAAAACCATTTCAAGATTATCTAATGTTCATTACAATATTTCAAAACTATAAATTAAAAATATTGACAATAAATTCATTGAAATAATTTCATACATTTGAGTTACAATAAAAAAATACCTTTGGGTTCTAATATTCTCCCCCTCTATATTTTTTAGAAATCCAAAATATAACTTCATTAACCATGCACCATGCATAACTCATTGTTTTACTCCATATTTGATAATAAATTGCAAAGGGTTTGTTGTCATCCTCTAGTTTTAATTCTTACAAAATCATGAATAATTAAGTTAAATAATGTTTCATTATGTTTAATTATGTTTCCTTATCATGTTAACCTATTCGGTTAGTGTTTCATACAATAATACATGTTTCAAATATTTGAATAAGTATGAGTCACCATTAAGGTGGACTCACTATCACCTTTCGGATTGAGACACTGTTAGGCTGGACTTAAAGATGATATAAAAAATGGTTATGTATAAGATAACATTGGTATAGAACTATCAATAATATTTCACTAGAAACTATCTCACCTTCAATAAATAAATTGATGAACTGAGTTACCATTGTTCATCCTACCTATAGCTCAACTAAAAATTTTCACTAAGTAAGACACACCTTCGACTTAAGGTACAGAGATTTGAGTCATTTTTGCATCAATCTAATGATAGAATGGTTTAATGATGGCGTCTCAATTTTCTAAAAGTATGATTTATCAGTATGAGATATCGATGGAATGAGTCACCAAAAAGTGGACCAACCGTCAAGACTACCTACCGTTAGAATGACCTACCATTCCTGAGTCACCAATACTCGACTCACCATTCCAGATTGCAGAATGCTCTAAGTATAAGACCCTGGTTCTGAGACACTGATACTTGATCTACCATTCCTATAAAACTTTCATTCCTTACTATGTCATTTAAGTTCAAATTTATTCTAACAGAAATATTTATGAAAATTAGTGTTATTTTTTATTTTAATAATCATGTTTGTCTTATTTAGGAAATATTAATGCTCATGTCAAGGACCCATATGAGGTAGGATGTACCAGAGAACATTCTTCATTCCAACTTCATAGCATAAAGGGAATATTTGATAAAAAAGATAGCTGGTGAGGCAGTTTGAAATCTAGAACTCATGCACCTGAGAAAAACCTGAGAATTACTAAGTGGTGAAAATATGATGATACTACTGAGAGGTAAAACTGAAGAACATATTCTAGCAACAATCAAAAAAGAATATAAGCACTACTCGATAAAAACTCTCCCTAATTAGAAATAGTACATTGTATATCCCATACCAATTTGTTTTATTGTCTGTTTCTAGAAACTGACTGAAGATGATTATCAAGACATTTGAGAAGAGTCTCAAACTGCATTTCCAATCACACATAGCCTTATAAACTCTTTTATCTATATTTATCTCTACATGTGTGTTGTTTATACTTTACGAGAATTGTTTGCATCTCTTTTTTATAAATACACACTGAATTATGTGAAAAAATTGAACATACATAGATATCTTCACAAACCATATGTTTTACTTCTTACATTCCCACAAATACCAGTAGATGAGGTCCCTGTATGGCTTGGTTATTTTAGCACACCCACAAAAAACTGTGTAAGGGGTCTTATTGACCTGGAAAGTGTGTATGTTGTTGTTTACCCTGATCCATGATATGGATCCTTGATTATTTATTTAAACTTCTTGGTGGAAGGTGATCTCCAAGGGGAGAGGATTAATTCTATGCTTGAGACTGAACATCTTATTTTAAATTCTTATGTGTTATTTTATGTTTAGTTTTCCATTATTAAATTTATTTAATTAAAAAAACTTTACTTTACTTTGAAAGTTAATTAATATAGTGTTTATATTGGAATTTGATTTAGCATATTGATTTTAAAAATTAAAATAATAATACATATTACTTTAACTGAGAACTAATCACTCTTTTAAAAGTCCTTCAAATGACAAAAAATTTATAAATATTCTACTTTCGTTAACTAGGATTTTTTTCATGTAAAATTGGGGACATTTTATATAAATGGTTTAAGACAAAAAAAAATTATAGGAACGCAATTCACCCCCCTCTCGAGTATCCTACACTGAAAAAAATTTGGTATCATAGGGTTTCTTACTTTCTGAGTTTCATAGTTTTCAAATCGTTTCAAATGTGATTTTAGTTGTGTTTTAAAGATCTCAAAATTTATATCATTTCAAAATTTAAAGTTCATTAAAACTTTTCCTTATTCCTTAATATGGATAATAGATAGAAAGCTGATGATACCAACTAACTTCCCTTTTTTAATGGCACAAATTATGCTTATTATAAACTCAAGATGAAAATGCTTTTAGAAAGCATGGGTTTTGAAATCTTGTTTGTTATAGTTGATGAATATAAAATTAATACTACTCATATAAAAACATGGGATGAAACAACTAAGGAATCCTATAATAATAATTGAAAAGATATGAATGCCTTATTCTATTCTCTATATGATGAATAATTCAATTAGATTTATGCATGTAAAAAAACCTTTGAAATTTGGAATACTTTAGCTATTTTACATGAAGGAGCTACTAATGTTAAAGAAATGAGGCTGAGAACATATAGTATTAATTTTTAAAATTTAAAAATGAAGCATCAAGAGCATATATATGAAATTTATCTCAGGTTCAATAAGATTTTAAATACAATTATGTCACTGGGAAAGGCAGTCACTAAAAAAGAACATATCATGAGGATCTTGAGTTGTCTTCTAGAAAGTTGGATATAGACATCAGTATCAATTAGAGAGTCTTCTGACATTGATGAACTACCTATATATGAGTTCTTTGTAAAACTGATTATTTATGAGGAATAAATTAATTTTAAAAGAGAATAATATGGTGGACCTAAAAGAAATTTAGTGGATTTCAAATCCACTACATCCAAACAAAAGGAGAAAATTCAAGTTCCTACTGAAATCTCCAGTAGTGAATATACATCAAGTAAAAAATGATGAGGAAACAACTTAATTATCTAGGAGATTTAATAATTTTTATTGAATGAAGAAGTTATTAAGAAATACTATCTATAAAGGGAAATATTACAACATAGGTTACTAAATAATGACAGGAAAAGAAATGATAATACCAATGAGATGGTCTATAATGAATGCAAAAAAATAGGACATGTGAAGACTGATTTTCCAAAACTAAAGTATAAAAAGAAATATGAGGATAAATATAGAATGTACAAGAAGAAAATAAAGGATACTTGGAGTAATTTAGAGGACACCTCTAGTGAATCTAAATCATCTCATGATGAAAAGGGTGACAAAGATAATATGTGTTTCATGAAAAACACATTTGAGGTAACGTTAGTATCTCCTATACAAAACTCTTATTATTCAAGAGATGAATTTGAATATGACAATTATAAAAATATCACTAACAAAGAAATGTTTTAATACTATAATATGATTTAGGATACATTAAATTAGTTGGAAGATAAATATATATCTCTCAATATACAACAGGTGCTTACTACTACTGTTAAATCTAAACTCACGATTGTAAAATAGAAGAATGCTTAACTGCTAAATCAAAACACTGAACATAGACTTTCTAATCATAAATTAAAGAATTATTTAGAGAGATTTTAAAATGGTAAATATAACTTTGTGAAAAATCTTGGAAAATAGGTTTCATTTAAATATACTATTAGTATTGGTTATCAACCATTGAAAATAAATTTTTCGAAAACCAATTTTTTATCCAAATCTGGAATATCAGATTTGTTGCCCAGTTCTGGAACATTTTCTACAAGTTATAATATTGGAATATCTTTTACAAATTCTAGTTATTCTAGACCAAATATAGTTTATTTTTACAAAACATAAAAAACTACTTATAGGAAACCCATGAAGAAAATGTGGGTTACTAAAGCTGTAATTACTAAACATACTGGACCAAAGAAAGTCTTGGTACCAAAGTCTTTTCTTGTTTAAATTATTTTTGTTGGAAAGTTGTTCGAAGTGATCCTATAAAATCTTATGGTACATGGATGATGTGTGTTCAAGACACATGATAGGGGATAACTATAGCTATAAGAATTTCATAAAGATTAATGGTGGAAATTTCACCTTTAGTGATAGTGAAAAATGGAAAATTATTGGCCTTGGCCAAATCGGTAACACTAACACAGTTTTCATTTCTAAATTTCTTTATGTTGATGGTCTTAAGAACAATATACATAGCATTTAAAATTTATGGAATGATGGATTTCATGTTAAATTTGAAAATAATTCTTGTAATGTTTTAAATTATAACAATTATTTACACTTTACTACTTTTAGAAATGAAAATGTCTATGCTTTAAATTTGGGTTCTTTTGTATCATAGAATGTTTCTTGCTTAAGTGTCTTTCATAAAGAGTCAGAGATCTAGTATAAAATACAAGGACACTGTAACATTAACTCTCTTATAATGCTTACTAGAACATAATTATTCAAGTATATACATATACAAGAGTTTTAAAATGATAAATTTTTTCATACATATGATAAAGGAAAATAGCATAAAATATATTTCAAACCATAGAAAGAAGTTTCAACTTCTCAACCTCATGAGTTGGTTCAAAGGGATTTGTTCAGAACATCTAGAGTTTCATGTCTAAATGGGAAGAAATTTGTCTATATTCTAGTGGATGAATTTTCTAGGTATACTTGAACCTTATTTATAGCTCAAAAAAGTGAGTCTTTATATTATTTCATCAAGTATGCTAGATCACAAGAAAACTTAAGTGGATTTAGGATCAAAAACTTATGAAGTGACCATGTCCATGAGTTTGAAAATCATGAATTAAAATCTTTTTTCTCAAAAAATAGATATATTCATAACTTCTCTCCTCCTTAGAAACCCCAACCGAATGGATTTGTATAAAGAAGAAATATAAATTTGTATGAAATAGCATGGAATATTATTAATGAAATGATCTACCTATTTATTTTTGGTAATAAGTAGCGAAAACATATAGTTATATAATCAATAGATTTTTAATAAAACTTATACCAAATAAGACCCCCTATGAGCTGTGGAATAATTGGAAACCCCAGATTAATTACTTCAATGTTTTTGGTTGAAATTTATTTATCCTTAATAAAAAATATAATCTTGAAGAAAAAAATATCCAAGAGTGATGAAGGGTTTTTTCAAGGTTATTAAATCTTTAGTAAAGCCTAAAAATTATTTAATAAAAGAACCCAGTGTGTGGAAGAATTTTGGCATGTCAAGTTTGATGAAACAAAACCACATGAGCCCAAAATCTCCAAAACAAATCTCGAGGATAACCTATCCAGTCTATACGTAAATCTGAAATCCTCTAATTCGGCTAATAAATAAGTAGAAAAATTCAATTCTGGAAACTAACTATATTTTGAAAATGAACTCAAACATATATATGAACCCGACGTGACCGTTCTTTGTTTTTATGGGTCTGTTAGAACCCTTAAAAACATCCTTTAGATTATTTAGTTTGAGACTTACACAGAGGAACACATACTAGAGATTCACTAAGAAACTAGGTTGAACATCAATTCTTTCTAACATATCTTGAACCTAAGAACATCAATGATGCAATCAATGATTAATTTCAGATGATGGATATACAGGAGGAATTTAAAAACATTGGAAGACAAAAATTATGGAATGTTGTTGATAGATCCAAAGACACCTTGAAAATAGGCACTATGTGGGTGTTTAAAAAACAAATATGATGAAGATCTAACTATAATAATAAATAAAGTGAGGAAATCTGAACAATGTTATAATCAATAAAAATGAATAGACTATGAAGAAATATTTTTACCAGTTACAGAACATGAATCCATTAAAATACTACTAGATTATTAAGTACATATTAATTTAAAACATTATCAAAAGGATGTAAAAAATGAAATCTTGAATATTTATATATTTGAGGATTTTTATTTTGATAACCCATGGTTTTATAAATCCACATTTTCAAAATCATGTTTTTAAATTACGAAAAGCTATGTATGGTTTAAAATAGTCTCTAAGAGATTTGTATTATAGGCTCACCAATTTTCTTATTTTTAAAGGATTTACTAATGGTATAGGTGATCCTACTCTTTTCATAAAAATATTTTTTAAAAATCTTTTAGTTGTTCAAATATATGCTGATATTATTTTTGGTTCATAAAAAAATTCTTATGTGTTTATTTTTCAAAAATGATGCAAAATGAGTTTGAAATGACTTTAATGGGTGAACTCAAATTATTTCTTGATTTTCAATTTTTCCAAACAAGGAAGGTATTATTTTAAATCAAAGTAAATATTCTAATGATATTTTAAAACATTTAACTTGGATAGCACTAAAATTAGTGATACTCTTATGAGTATCACCTGAAAATCAGTTCTTTATGAAGATGAAAAATCTGTGGATCAAACCAATTAGATTGTTATGATTGTAATTCTTCTCTAATTGACTTCTAGAGGACCTGATATTATGTTTTTTGTGTGTATGTATGCTCTTTTTCAAGAAATTCCAAAAGATTCACATCTACTTGATGTTAAAATAAATTTCAAATACCTAAAATATACTTCCAACCTAGGACTATTCTATCCTAGAGGACAACCATTATACTTAGTTAGATATTCTAATTCTTATTTTGGTGGTTTCAAGTTAGATATAAAATGAACCTCTAGAACATGTCTTGTTTTTGGACAGTCTCTAATTTCATGGTATTGTAAGAAACAAAAATTTGTTGCATTATCTACTACCTAAGATGAATACGTAGTTGTTGTTGTTTTTATATACAAATTTTTTAGATGAAGCACACTTTACTGGACTATGGATATCAATTTTGGTATGTGCTTATAAAATGTGACAACAGAAGTGTTGTTAAC
This sequence comes from Viscum album, assembly GCA_963277665.1. NCBI lineage: Eukaryota > Viridiplantae > Streptophyta > Magnoliopsida > Santalales > Viscaceae > Viscum > Viscum album. The sequence goes on from OY728129.1 coordinate 1,138,163,207, forward strand.
ATTTCTAGGAATCCAATTTATCATTAAAGGAAAATGAATATTGATGTAAGATATCACTTTTTTAGAGATCATTATCAAAAGGGTGATATAAATATTGAGTTTATAGCCACAGAACATCAGCCTGCTGATATATTTACAAATCCATTAAATTCTGAGAGAATGAGTTACATAATATATAAGTTTGGGATGATCAATTTTGAGTGACTTACTATTGGTTCTCTCACCGTTGATGTCTCATCGTTGATGGCTAAAGTTTATGTCTTAATGTTGTGTCTCACCATTGATGAATCACCATTGATGTCTCATAGTTTTGTCTCCCCATTGATGACTCACCATTGTGACTCATCATTGATGACTCAACATTGATGACTCAATGATGAAAACTCACCATTAGAACTCACCATTGTGACATACCATTGGTCTTTAATTTTTTATTTTTATGTCTCTAACTTAAAATCACAGTTTTAATTATTTTGGTTTATTTTATCCCACATTTTCAATTTATAATGTTGAAATACCTAAATGATAAATATCAACCTAATCCAAAATCATTTCTTATCTCTCACTCTCCCAAAACAAAACTATTCTACTTTGAATTTATACTACCTTCCTCCTCTAACCGAACCTTTCAAACCCTTCACAATGTCTCGAGTGAAGCATCTATCTGAGAAGTCTCCCAACAAGCCTCATCCTTCAAATAATAAAAAGGGAAAATCAAGTTCTCTAAAGTTCGAACCTATTATCCTATATCATTCCAACAAAATACTCATACCAGAAAAATAAATGCATATAGATTGTCTATTATCAAGTAATTCTCTTGTTTGGATAGTGATGGAAGAACAAGGTTGGTTGGAGTGGTTCTTCAAAAACAAGTTAACTCTCTATCAGAGACTGGTATAAGAGTTTTATATGTATGACAATTCTAGTCTTGAGGGTACTGATGTATTTTGTATTAAGTTCAGAATAGATATAAAAAGGATTGAATTCTCTTCTAAGTAGTGGGATGAATGTATAAAGGTACCTCATGAAGGTATCTTTTATGATTACCAAGGAAATGATCCAACTGCTAGGGATATATTTAGATATAAAATATCCTTAATTGAGTTGACCAGTAATGGAATCCTAAGTAAGCCTATATAAACTGAGATATATGGTGAATGTAGGTTGTTATTTAAGTTTATTCAACATCAAATTTGTCACAGGAGATGGGATTTTTCCTCATTGAAATACCAGGATTTCTATTTGTTGTATCTAATTAAATAGGTAAACGAGATTATTTTTTGTAGATATATTATGGTCCACATGAGTGACATGATAAATCCCCAGTCTAATTCAACTTCCTTATTTTATTCAAATTTGATTTCTACAATGTTGAAAGATGAATTAGTTGAAAATGAAGGAGAAGAAACTATATCTGACTGTGATGGGTTTTCTATTACCAAAGCCATATGAAAATGGATAAGGATTATTTTGAATCCTTGGGAGAGGGAGTGGGTTGAGTATAATGATAACATTTATGAAAATTTTGATCCTGTTCAACATCCTTATAGGCCAAAAGATATGGTTGACCCTAGTATAGGACCATATGAGGTGGCTGAATACTTTGATGAGGAAGAAGAAGTAGATCAAATAGATGAAGAAATAAGATTTCTTATTTATGATAGGAGTTATAAAAATATTGTTGAGAGACCTAAATGAATTTATTTTGGATCTCCTAGACCTCCAAAAATTAATCCAAATAAAGAACCTCTCATATATGATAATATGATGAGGAGACATAAGAATATGTAGATTATTAGTATGTTAGTAGAAGTGATAGTGAAGATGAAGATGAGTCTTGTGATGAAGAGGAAGAGAATGAGGATATAGAAAATGATAATGAGGATGTTGAAGCAGAAGAGGAAGATAACGAAGAGAATAAATAATAAGAGGAAGAATCTAAGGAAGAAAGCGGTAGTAAAAGTGATGTAAATAGAGCATATGAAAAATAAGAAAGTGGTAAAATTTATGTTGGCGATGGTGGTGAAGATGATCTTACTGTTAAGGATCAAGGAACTATTGTAGAACCTTTTGATCATGTTTTCCTTGAAATAAATAATATTGAACATGAAAATATAGATGAAACCAGTTCAGTGGAACAAGATCTATTCTTAGAACCTCAGGTGGCCCTAGACTCAGTTTCTATTGAGAAAAATGATTTGGGACCTCAAAGGCCTCCTGAGTCAGATTTTTCTAAAGAGGAATCTTCAGCTGCTACAGTGCAGGAACTTGTTTATGATAGAAAGAAAGCAACTATTGAGAGGGAAGAATCTATTGAGGGGAAGGAACCGTCTAAGAGAATTAAGGTTTATACTCTCATTCCTTATGATGTAGCAGTTGAGGAATGGGAAAAATACCCTAGGTATGTCACCTTAGTCTTAGAGTATCCTCATTAAAATGGTGAGAAATGGGATCCTAAGGTATAATTAGTAGAAGAAGTGGGTCATTCTCGAAGTGTTCTAGTTGGGAAAACTCTGAAATAGAACTTACTCTGGCAGTAGCTCCTGCTCCTCCGGTTTCATCTGGGCCTGCAAACTATGTGAACCAACATGATTTCAATGTCATTAAATAGGATTTTTGTTTAGTAGTTAGGTGTATTTCCAACTACAACCTAGACCAATGGAAAGTCTTAGTGAAACATATCATATTTTTCTTTCAGAGCGAGTTATCTCCCAGATTCAACTACAAATAGACTAATGGAAGAAAGGATATTTTAAATGGTACATGTTGGCGCCAAAATATTGCACGAAAGGGAGGGACGAAAAAAAAGGTTGGAACGCTGCCTCCCGAAGCACCGCCGCGAAGCACCGCCGCGAAGCACCACTGTGAAGCCCCACCGCAAAACACCCCGAGCATCACGGTCTCGCGAAGCTTCAGAGGCGGTAACTCTCTGCGAACGCATTTGACATTCGTGAGCCCGCCGCGAAGCTCCAGAGGCGGTAAAGCTCCGTGAACGCATTTGACGTTCGCGAGCGCGCCACGAAGCACCTGAGGCAGCGCGCGAGTTCTGCTTCGCGGCGCCCCTTCTCTATAAATACTGGAATCCCCCTGAGTCCCGATGAGGGACAATCTGACCTTTTAGATTCTCCTCTCCCGAATCGCGAAGCACTCTTTGCCCCAGGAATCATGAGCTCCGTGAGGTATTTCTACTTCGCGAGATGCCTTTGCTTTGTCTCGTTTTGAGCCCCTCTTCCGAGAGGGATTCCCTTCGCGAAGCTCAAGGGAACTCGGGCAGCCGCGGAGCGTTTATGCTTCGCGAAACACCCAACCTGTACTAGTGATCCCTATGCTAAGGTAGGATCGCTATACATCGCGACGCACACTGCTTCATAGGACCCTGCTTCGCGAGGCACCCCTTCTTCGCGAGGCAGTGCTCTGCGAACACTGTTCCACTTCGTGAAGCACCTTCCACTCACACCTACGCCCCATGCTAAGGCAAAGGCACTCTACTTCGCGAAGCACACTCCTTTGCTTAGCAATTCCTCTTCCCGTGCGACCCTCCAGGTTTTCACGATGTGATTTCAAAGTCCCATGGACAATACCACCCGTAGCATTGCTTCGCCTAATGCTTCTTCGCATAGGCATGCTAACGGCTATTACTTCTTCGCATAGCCACGCTAACGTGGACCCCTCGATGGTTCATTCCACAACCCCCCCCCCCCCCCCTTGACCATGGCCTTACTGGTGACTTCCCTTCCCCAAGGACCAGAGGGTACCGGTTATGTAAGTCCTAGGGGTGCGGAATGAGCCCACCTCGTCCGAGCTGCAGGACGTTAAACTGCCAAGCACCACGTCCTCAATACATGACGTTAAACTGTGACCCGACCTCGTGCCTCTCACGAAGGGTCCCCCCAGCTCGAACATTCTTTACACCACTCGTCTCCACAAGAATGGAATCACCCATCCACAAGGGATGATATCCTCCTTATTGGAGTGGCGTATGTTCATAGGAGAAGGGAGACCCTAGTTCCCCAACGGATGACTGCACCTCTGCATCTCCGTACTTCCCCACTACCAAGGTCAGTGGAGGGCGTGATAGGGAATGAGGCACCTACCATTGTTGGTCCCAAATCCCTCTTTCGCTGCGCTTTGTTGCACTCTAGGCCTCCATCCTGGAGTAAGTCCCAGCACCATGGGCCTCCATCCTGGAGTAAGTCCCAGTACCATGGGCCGCCTAACGTGTAAGCCCCTCTTCGCTTCTTACGGACGCATCCTTCGCGACGTGATCATCAGGTCCTTGCAACCTCTTGTTTCTCACACCGAGCATGACTCACGTGGGCTTAGAGTGAGCACTGATCCTGACCCCCACCCATTAGCGAACTACGAGGACTTTGATCCATGTCAAGGAATGGTACGTAGGAAGCCTCCATGAGGTTCAAGCCACATTGCTCGGTCATTCATTCACGTCGAGTTTCGCCCTCATCCAGCATGACGTTAAACTGTATGCCCCCTTGTCCCGCATGACATTAAACTGCACACCCATTCCCATATGAACTATGAGGTCTTTGATCTATGTCAAGGCATGGTACGTAGGAAGCCTTCTAGAGGTTCAATCCCACCACTCATTGTACCAAGGTCCACCTTCACATCGGTTCTCCGACAAAGCCCCATATGAACTACGAGGTCTTTGATCCATGTCAAGGCATGGTACGTAGGAATCCTCTACGAGGTTCAAGCCCACCCACCATCCGGTCATTCCAACCTCATTCACGTCGGTTCACCCCCATCCCGCATGATGTTAAACTGTATTCCACAACCCGAACTACGAGGACTTTGATCCATGTCAAGGCATGGTATGTAGGAAGCCTCCCTGAGGTGCAAGACCAACAGTCATTGGCCCAGACTGTCCCCTTGTTGGTGTGCCAAGCCCCCCATTTTCATCCGAACTACGAGGACTTTGATCGATGTCAAGGCATGGTACGTAGGAATCCTCCCAGAGGTTCAAGCCCATCTCCCATCGGACCAAGGTCCCTCAATTACGTCGGTTCACCGACACCCACCGCCCGTCGTCTATTCACGTCAGGGTTCACTATCGTCCCGAATGACGTTAAAATGTATTCCATAATCCTTTGAACTATGAGGACTTTGATCCATGTCAAGGCATGGTACGTAGGAAACCTTACCAAGGTTCAAGCCCCCCACTAGTGGACCCACGAGTCTACTTTCACGTCGGTTCACCAATGAAACCCTTTGAACTGTGAGGCCTTTGATCCATGTCAAGGCATGGTACGTAGGAAGCCTCCCCGAAGTTCAAGCCCATCTCTCATCGGACCAAGTTCCACCTTCACGTCGGTACACTGACGATGCCCATCGGACCAAGGTCCACCTTCACGTTGGTTCGCTGATGACATTCATCGGGCCAAGGTCCACCTTCACGTCGGTTTACTGGCACCATCCCGAACTACACGGACTTTGATTCCCTGCCACAGGGATACGTAGGAAGCCTCTTCAAGGCTCAAGACTAACTTCACCGTCGCCCCTACGATGGTCCCATTTCACTCCCCCTCCACTTCATTCATCCACCTATCACCCATCCCGATTCTCGCCTGGACCGTCATATCTCGGTGAGACCATGTCGGTACGCTCCTCTTCACAGCTGCCCATGGGCTGGCCTCGGTATCGGCATCCCTTCAAGGGGAATCCCTCAATCCGATCTATCCTAGATAATGCTCTGATCGGGCTGATATGTCTCCGCTAGACGTTAAACTCGCGGTGTACCCTATGTTAAACACGGGAAGCTGAGGAAAACCTTAGATATGTGTCTATGACATATAATTCCCCGCGCTCGATGTGGGATGCCTCGGGATTCCACGCCCTCGAGAAGCCATGTGACTAGGGATAATAGATAGACATGCCAGGATCCCCAGCATCCAGACACGCTACTGATGCCTCAACGTGACTACTCCCCCGACCGAAGGTTGCTGCCCTGACTGGACCCTTTGGAATGTCCCGACAGAAGCAGTGTAATTAACCGGTGTCCATGGAAACATGGCACTAGGAAGAGTTTCACGAACTACGTATTAAATCTATGAGGGAGACCCGGACTAGGTGACGAGTTCTGAGGAGGAATCCACGGAAGGAAGAACCGACATCCCATCATCCCGTTTTGATCAAGGAGCAGACGTCCCTGAATAAGGAGCGAATGCCGCCCGCCTTTGGAAAGCGGGAATGCGGGGAAACAAGCGCCGCGCGTCCTCCTCCGTGAACGGACGGATGCGCGCGCCCCAGCGAAAGCGTCGGAAACAGAAATGGTGATCCCGACGTAAAATTATTCTCCTCAATGTGGAGATTAGAAGCGTTCGAGACACCAGTAGATTGAAGTGTCACCGGATCCAGATATCTGGTGCCTGGTCCTGCCAAGCAAATAGCGGGCCTGTCATAAAACTCACCGAAATTCGGGGCAGTAGAACGTGGGGCACTCTGTTCTGCAGCGTGTTCGCGTGGATCCTTCTTACATACGTGGAGAATGGAAGGATGTTGGGGCACTGGTTGTTGATTCTTTTCCTCTCAGTGCTGATGAGTTGATCCCTTCGTTTCTCAGGAACCAGGTTGCTGTTACAGAGACACGATCATCGCTCGCTCGCCTACGCAGGGGCAGGGGCAACACCGCCACAACCACCCCACATGACGCCGCTACCGCCACGGCGGCCGCCACATCGCGGAATATGGGGTGCCCACGTCCCCTTTCCCCATCAGAGGTCATCCAGCGAAGGGTGATCAACAACCTCGTGCACAGGTATGAGGAGGAAGGGGTCATCCGAACTCGGGATATGGCCCGCCTGGACCTGGAGGCATCCAGGCCCCGCCATCAACGCCGCCCTAATAGGCCGCGCAGGGAGCCCCTGCTCCCCACCCCAACGTTCAACCGTTTCGGGAGCCTGTCCCCGGAACTCCTTGACGACTCCTCACCTTACGCTGAAGAGGCGGGCATCGTCCGGCTCAACCCGCCCAGGGTCCCGACCCAAGGGCTCCAGGAAAGATCTCCCGCTCGACTGTGTCAGCGCCGCCGTCTGACTCAGCAGGAAGAGCAGGTAGGCCATGCCCCTGCACCACCTGCACCAGCTCGCCTGACCCGACGTCAGCGTCGGGCCCAGGCTGAGGACGCTCGCCCAGGCGCGTCGACGTCGACAGCTACAGTGGCCCGAGCCACCGCCGACGTGCATCATGGGGCCCCTGCATACGCTGAGCAGGGGCACTCCTTCACCCAACCAGGATCGAGACCCCAACCGCCCCACGGACAGGCTGGGTTGACTCTCCGGGTGGCAAGCCTGAGTGGTGATCGCCGCGAACTAGCTCGTGGTGATGCCACCTCGTACGGAGTCCCTCCTCGTACCACTATTCCACAGAGCATGGGCCTTCCCGCTCTGAAGTTCTTCATGGAGGTATGCCTCGTGCTACCCCCATCCGGAAGGAAGACATGCCCCGCGGCAGTGACGCTCAGCGCGGAAACCTTTCCCGCGCCCACTATACAGGGTATGGAGTCCATCCTCCTGCCCCCGACCGCCGATCTGAAGGCACCGTCCATCCGGTCCTTCCCCAACGTGGGGGCCCTCCCTACGTCCTCTCTACAACTGGCGAAGGTCCTCCTCGCCCCATCAACTCGAGGAGTGAAGGTCAGCCTCGCTCCACCCGCATCGACCATGGAGGTCGTCCCCATGCTCCTGCCGATTCCAACAGAGGCTCCGCCTACATGGGTGTTGTTCATGGAGGTCCTCCCCATGTACCCTTCGACATTTTCCCCAGTGCCCCTCGCACCTCGGCTATCTCGAGTGGGGGCCCTCTCCGCCACGGCGCCAGCGCTGCCCCAAGACTGCCTGATAGGGATCAACCCTGTCCCGAAGAGCCACCATGGGGCAGGAGAGCGGGTCGACGCCGCCACAAGAAGAATCTTGGGAAGGCCCGGGTGGAGATCAAACATGCCCGCTTCTCCGACTCGGAAGAGAAATGCGACTCAGCAATGGAACCTTCTCCCCGCTCCTCCGTATCAAGGACTGGGGCAGGAACCAGGCGCGTTAGCCTCGTTCTCCCGGAATATGAGGTCCACCAGATTCCCATCTCTCTCCGCAGGTACATCCAGGAGGAAGAAGTCTTGGGAATTCCGCAGGTCTCGACTGTGCAGTCACCACCATCGTCACCCGAAGCGCCCTCTACCTCTACCAGAGATAACGAAGAGCTGTTTTGGGGGCCAACGGTGGTAGAGCGACGACATGACCGGTCACCAGTAGTCGCGACTCCTGTGCCGGAAGCTGTGCCTATCAGCCCATCGTATCGTGACATCGTGGCCAGGTCACCTCACCCTTTGGAGGATGGCCTGGAATTCGGCGGCCAGTCATCTCGTTCGCCGTATTCTCCTCCGCTGAGTTTGCTATCCCTGAGGTCCGCCTCGGTACCTCTACCGGTCCCTCATCCGCCCCCGGTTGACGAGTGGGGCAACACAGGGCCAGACCCTGAGTCCGAGCCCAGGAGCTTCTGGAGTATTCTCGCAGCGGATTACTTCCCGGAGAAGTTTTGGCCGACGGCGGCGCTGAATTTCCGTGTACCAGAGTCTCTTACCCCTGAAGAAGTGGGGTGCTTTTGTCAAACCCTATGGGCGACACACTTCCACCTTCTTTACGAACGGGTGTTGTACCCCAGAAGTCGAGAGCACTTCGAAGAAATCGGCGAGCAGTGCCACCTGATCGATGCGGCCGCACTCCTTGTGGCCCAGCACCCTGAGTCGCCAGGCCGCCAGAGCGCCCTTCAACGAAAATGCGTTCAGAGTTTTAAATCACTCCGCAGAATCGTCAGGGAAGCCACCCCCCATGTGCAAGTCCGTGGTTGGGGACACTATGCCGCTCTCCTCTTCGACCCTATCCGATAGCAGCCCGATTCGCTATGCAATATCAAGGACATGCCCCCGAGAGGGGTCGCAGTCCACATGACTGACATTGTGGACAAGGAAGATGAGCTAGAATTCCTTGATGGAGACTTACCCCCCGAGGGTGTGCCGCCACTGCTGGACCCATCAGGGAGACTTACCCGTCAGCAGAGGAACCTGCTAGGCCTCTCCGTACCCACCGAGTTGCTGGTACTCGGTCGAAACACCGGCAAGGGTAAGGAGCACGTCGGAATTTTCAAGCACTCTGAACCGTCCGCCTCTGTGCAGAAAACGGACGAAGATCCAGAGAAGACCACGTTACGCCAGCAGCTTGTTGAGCAGAAGAGGCTGGTTGACGAACTCTTGGATGAGCGCGTTGCGGAGTGGCGACCCGACTATGGTAATCCCAGGCTGGGGCAGCTGGGGCAGGAACAAGTTCCCCCCGGTGAGATGCCTCCGTGAAACCCTGATCATGCTACTTCTGTAGATAGGGCAGAAGCCGGAACTTACTGCAAGAGGGCGCGATACGTCTCGCCAAACCCTCCCAAGCGACGGGGCAATCTGAAGAATCCAGCTCGGGTTCCCCCAGTCGCCCTGCAGGTCGTTCCGCCAGTTGATCCACGAGCTGCCGAAGCCATCTACCGTGTTGAGGAACCAGGAAACACACTTGTGGTTAGGGATCCCCATCAAGACAGGGACCCCCACCCGGATGATCTTATCGCGGTGTTCACAGCCCGCCTCGAAGCGTTGGAAACGCGGCAGGTGGCAGTCCCACCGGATGGCAAGCCTTATCCCGCGTGGGTGGATGATATGCCCGCACCTCCGGGTTTTGGGAACCCCACTTTCTCGCCCTTCAATGGGACAGGGGACCCGCCGTAGCACTTGACTCATTTTTCTTCTAGGTGTGGCCCCATGCTGGGGACCCCGGCTCAGCAAGAAGCCGCCAAGCTCCGATGTTTCATACAGACATTGGAAGGTCTGGCATTCGTCTGGTACAGCCAGCTCCCTATCGGATCTGTGACTGGTTGGGAGGATCTTCGTCGGCAGTTCTTATACCAGTTCAATTCCACCACGCGGAAGACCAGCATTGCGGACCTCTTCAAGTGCAAGCAGAGGCCTGATGAGCGAGTCACAGATTTCATTGCCCGGTGGAAGGGACTTACGTATTCCCTCGATATGCCATTGACTCAGGAGCAATTACTGACAATGTGTGTGGGGAACATCAAGACAGAGCTGGTACCCTCCCTAATTACCCAGAACTACCCTGGAGGGTTCATAGATTTCTCAGATAAGGCTCAGCGCCTTGAGGAAGCCCTGCAACAGGCTAGTCATGCACGTTTGTTGCCCCCTATGATCCCAGCCAGGAGGACCGCCAGGGCTGAACCTGCCGCAGTGGCCCAAATAGAAGCCCCGAGCCAACTGGAGTTACTGCCGGCAGCACCATCCCTGCAACCCCGCAGAGGTCCTCCACTTCAAGCACAGGCTCCTGCCCAGCAGCAACCGCCTCAGAACCGACAGGTTCCCCCGCGCAATGCGCCAACGCCACCTAGGCGAGACAATCAGGCGTCGCCTCCTCGGCAGGCCCCTCCGGCCCCTCATCAGGGCCAGGCCCCCAGGGCCCCCTATCCGGAAAGAAGGCACCAGACTTATTCATTCAATGAAAATCAGGTCCCTGTCTATTTCCGAAGTGCTCTAGGGCAAGGGATCGTGCGTCTGCCTGAGTGCAGGAGGCCGGCAGAGGAGAATCTCACCGATCACCCCAACTACTGCCCTTATCATTGGATTCTGGGGAACACCCTCAAGCAATGCTATGTGTTTAAAGACTGGCTTCAAGACCAGGTCAATAACAACATAGTCAAGTTGGGCCCAGAACCAGCACAAGTGGTCGGTGTCTTTGCAGGATCAGAGATCGACAGCGACAGCGAAAGCGAGTGGCAGCAGGTCCCCAGCCGCGGATCCCGGAAATACGACGACTGGATGGCTCAAAAAACCATCATCCGTGCTCATGGTATCATCCGAGTGCGCCTAAAGCAGCCTGAACCTTCATAAGAAGTAGCTGGTACCCCCGCATCGTCTTCACAGTCGACCTCTTGCCAAAAGGGAAAGCAGCGGCGATGCAAGAAGAAGCAAAGTGCACCGCCGTTGCCGTCGTCATCCCGCACTCTCGGCAACTTTATGCCCCCTTAAATGGGGATTCCTCCCAGAATCCGCCCAGCGGTGGATGACTCCTCGAGCGACAGCCAAGGGTACGCTTCGGTTAACACCGTGGAGCTGGTAAATCCCTATATGACTCCCGAAGAGGGGGAGCGCCAGGCGAACCTCCCCAACGTTTCCAGCCGACGTCAACGTCAGCGGAATCGCAACCGCGCCGGCCATCGAGGTACGTCAGCAGGCACTTTCAGTCAAGTCGTGCACGCTACTGAGACCAGGCAGCAGGCTCAGCACAGAGCTCAGCACGCGCAACCCCATATAACGCTCTCGGCTCTACCTCCACCGTCGTTCGTGCTACTAGATCAGGGAGAGATGCCTCATTCGTATCACAGTCAGTCTTGCCCGGCTACAGGCTAGCCTCTGCTGCCCAATCCTAGTCCAGCGACTACTCTCCAGGTTTCTACTAGTTGGCAGCAAGATGTACCCAGTACTAGCTGATCGCCGGTTCAACCAGTAGGACCCGCTATACCTCCAAATGCCGAACGATCTCCTGTAAGCAGAGGTTCGCGTTTGGCACGAAAGTATGATGTCCTGAAGCACCTGGTCGGCATTCTGGCAAGTCTTTCTATCCTCGATTCCCTTCTCCTGTCATCCGAAATGTGTGAGGCACTTTCTGAGGCCCTAAGGAGCCCCCTCCAGTTTGAGACGGGGGTAGCAGCTGCAGAAGCCTTCCATACCGAGATGATTGAAAATGTCGAATGTCAGGCGGTTATCTCGTTCTCCGGTGAAGATGAAGACCCTCCTATACAGGGGGAAATTCGCCCGCTGTACATCACTGGCCACTTTAATGGCATGGAAGTCCACCACTGCCTCATTGACACAGGTTCCGGAATCAATCTAATTCCGACCCGGACGTTGCGAAAGTTGGGTCTGTCTAAAGGTGATTTAACTCCCTCTGACCTCAGAATCTAGGGGTACGACAGGACTGAGCAAACCCTAGTCGGCAAGATACGCCTGAATACTCAGTTCGGTGGCTTAATTGCCAGCACCGATTTCATGGTTGTCTCTTAGGACACCGCCTACAACACGTTGATGGGTAGGCCATGGCTCTATCTGCATTCAGTGGTCCCATCGTCGTATCACCAGTGCCTCAAGTACTCGCTCAACGGTCGAGTAGGCGTGCTCCAAGGAGACGCGTCCCCTTTCGCTTCTTGTGAGGCCCACTATCTGGATGCGGGTTATTACAAAAGTAAGGATAAGCAAATCCTAGTAAGTGAGGATGAACCCGCCCTGGTCACAAGTGATCCTTGGGCGAGCATGGATGACGCCTACGTCCTCCCGATCCACCGGTTGGAGGCCACGACCCCCAACATGGGGCAATGTTTTGTTGTTTCGGGTACACAAGGAAAGCATGTTCCCGTGTCCAAGTGACGGAGGAAAATCACCTCGTACTCCTACATCAACCAGGCTCAGGTGATCCCGGAACCTCCTACCCCTGTACGGTACCGGGACATCATGCTTATGACAATGGAGGTGCGCCATACGTGTCTCTTCCACCGGGCTGGAATTAACCGACTCAGGCCGACACGTCACCACTGCTTTGTAATCATCAAACGTGGCCCCTTAGGCCAAAGGCCACATGGGATAGGGTCGACTACCTTCATTTCTATGGTCTCAATGGAAATTGAGTCTCCCGATGTGATGACCACTGCTGCCCAAGCCGGCACCAGCTGCCCCTCGGATTTTGATAGCCTAGAAGTATCTTCTATCACGGGAAGTCCCCCCACGGGTGGGGAGGAAGACCTGGAGGATGCTCCCCCCGCCTTTGAAGAAGGCTTCTCTACCACGGTTGATGAACTGGTACAGGTGAACCTTGGTAGCGAGGCAGATCCGAAACCCACATTGATCAGTGCAGCCATGTCCCCCGAGGAGCGGCAGCAGTAGGTAGACTTCCTCAAACGGCACTGTGATGTGTTTTCTTGGAGTTACAATGAGATGCCAGGACTAGATCCCCAGGTAGCCGTTCACCGTCTGGGCCTCCCGGCAAGCCATCATGGATTTAAGTAGCCTCCCAGGAAGATGCACCCTTCTCATGGTGCTATGGTTGAGGCCGAAGTTGACAAGCTTATCAGAGCCAACTTCGTCAAGGAAGTCCAGTACCCCAAGTGGCTTGCCAACATTGTGCCAGTCAGGAAGAAGAATGGGCATATCAGAGTCTGCATCGACTTCCGCGATCTTAATCGACACTGCCCAAAGGATGACTTCCCACTCCCGGTGACGGAGCTATTGATCGATGCGACGGCTGGGTTCCAAGCTCTCTCCTTCATGGACGGGTATTTCGGGTACAACCAGATCTGGATGCCCCCCGAAGACGAGGAGTCCACTACCTTCAAGGCTCCCCAAGGTTCCTTTTTCTACCAGGTTATGCCATTCGGTTTGAAAAATGCAGGTGCCACTTATCAGAGGGCCATGCATCGCATATTCAAGCCGATTCTCGGGACATTGGTGGAATGCTACGTGGATGACCTCGTAGTCAAATCATGTCAGCACCAGGATCATCTCAAAGACCTTGAGAAAGTGTTCGGTTTCCTCCGTTCCCGTCACCTGAAGATGAACCCGTTGAAGTGTGCCTTTGGGGTCACCTCCGGGAAGTTTCTAGGCTTTGTTGTCAGATACCGAGGTATCGAGATCGACCTGGAGAAGATCAAGGCCATCAGCCAAATGCCTCCCCCGAGCAACATTCGGGAACTTCGAGGCCTCCAAGGCCACTTAGCCTATATACGCCGATTCATCGCCAATCTGGCCGGCAAGTGTAAGACATCTTCCCGGCTCATGAAGAAGGGCGCCGCCTACGAATGGGATGAGGAGTGTCGGACCGCCTTCGAGGAAATCAAGCAGTATCTTCTCCAACCTCCGGTCTTGATGCCGCCCATCTCCGGAAAGCCACTGGTCCTTTACGTGACCGCCCTGGAAAGATCCCTCGGTGCGCTGCTCGCCCAGAAGAAGAACGAGGGTACTGAGAACAGTCTCTACTATCTCAGCCGCATGCTTCTTGATACGGAGGTCAGATACTCCCCTATCGAAAAGAGCTGCCTTGCGCTCGTCTTCACCGTGCAGAAGTTGCGACATTACCTGCAGCACCATGAGGTGCAATTGGTCTCCCGGGTAGACCCACTGAAGTACATCCTGAACCGCCCCATGCTGACTGGCCAACTAGCACAGTGGGCAGTGATTCTCCCGCAGTTTGATATCAGGTTCGTACCTTAGAAGACCATTAAGGGACAGGCATTGGCAGACTTTTTAGCTGCCCATCCAACCTCCGTGGATCAATCCCTGGACCTGGATTTTCCTGACGAGACAATCCTCTCAGTCGATCATGTTGTCCCGTGTTGGAAAATGCATTTCGACGGTGCCTCCTGAAGCCCCACCGGTAGGAGGCTCAACGGTCCCAGGCTCAACAGAGTGGGTCTGGGTACTGTCTTCATTACCTCGGCGCAAGCCGTCCTGCCATACTCATTCCTGTTGTCAGAAGGCTATACGAACAACGAGGCAGAGTACCAGGCTCTCATTACTGGCCTCGAGTTGGCCCTTGAGATCCATGTGCCCCATCTACATGTGAAGGGAGATTCCGAGCTGGTAATCAAACAGGTTAATGGCGACTACATCGTCAGGAAGCCGGAGCTTTCACCATTGCTGGAGTACACCCTCCGCCTAATGGCCCAGTTCTCTTCTTGACCAGAGGTTACCCATGTCCCACGGTCGCAGAACGGCCAAGCAGACGCCTTGGATGGCTTAGCCGCGTCGCTCGCAGAACCCTTGCAAGATGATTTGATCATACATGTGGCACACCAGAGAGTCATTGCCCCCATCACCCAAGAGGACAATGATGGCCTGCGGGTAAGTCATCTCACTGCCGGACCCTCCGCGTCAGGGGTGCCGGGTTCGTCAGACGCAGTGGATGAAGCCACTCCCGACTGAAGGGCACCTTTTGTCGAGTATCTCCAAAATGGTCGCCTCCCAGACGACCGGGCCGAGCGCGAGCGAATTCAATGCCACGCACTTCAATTTACCCTCCAGAGCAGCCCCGGTCTTGAACAAATCCTTTATAAGCGGAGTTTCGATGGTGTCCTCCTCCGTTGAATCCAAGTAGTGGAGATACCTCAAGTTATGCAAGAGGTTCACGCCGGTTCCTGTGGCGCCCATCAAGCTGGGCTGAAGCTGTCCCATCAAATCCGAAGGTTAGGGTACTTTTGGCCCTCTATGATCCACGATTGTATTGTATATGCCAAGAGATGCCACGCGTGCCAAGTTCACGCCAACTTCCTGCATCGGCCGCTGGATCCCCTTCACCCCACCAAGTACTCTTGGCCATTTTCGGTATGGGGACTTGATGTAGTGGGACCTTATCCACCGGCAACAGCCCGCCAGTGTAGGTTCATCCTGACTGATACAGATTTCTTCTCCAAGTGGGCAGAAGCAGTTCCGCTCAAAGAGGTCAAGGCCCGTTCCATCGTTGACTTTGTGAGCTCCAAAATTATCCACCAGTTTGGGGTCCCTCACGTCGTCCTCACCGATAACGGCACCAACTTCCGAGCGGCTGAACTGAAGAAATTGTACGCCAAGTATGACATCCAGTTGAACCATACCTCCCGCTACCACGAGCAGGCAAATGGACAGATCGAGGCGTTCAACAAAACCCTCTCTAACATTCTACAGAAGATGGTTGGTCAGAACAAGAAAAGTTGTCCGGACAAGCTTCCCAACGCCCTCTGGGCTTACCGGACGACGACTCGCAACTCTACCCAGGTGACCCCATATTCCCTGGTGTATGGAGCTGAGGCCATCCTACCCATTGAGATCCAGCTTCCATCGTTACGCACTGCAGTTTATGATCACCAGACATCAGATGAGGTAGCCGAGATCCCTCTGGATGAATTAGAAGCACTGGACGAGAATCGGCTTCGTGCCCTGCACAATCTAGAAAGGCATCAGGATAAGATAGTGAGGGCCTTCAACAAGAAGGTTCGTCTCCACTCTTTTCTACAGGGCGACCTGGTACTGGCCCTTCGAGCGCCAATGATTCCCGGTAGGAAACCGCCCAAATTAGAACCCAAATGGGAAGGGCCTTATATCATTCATAAGGTTTACCCTAATGGAGCATACTCCTTGGTGACCGCGGATGGAGAGCGCATAACCCCTCCTACCAACGCCAAGTTCCTTAAGCGATACTTTGCCTAGGGCGAGAGGGTCCTGCACGACCTTAAACTGCAAGAGGGTCCCGCATGACCTTAAACCGCACGTTGTGGTCCTGCATGACCTTAAACTGCCTCTTCGTCCCGAAAGGCGATAAACTGCAAAAGGGTCCTGCACGACCCTAAACTGCAAGATGGTCCCGCACGACCTTAAACTGCATCTTCGTCCTGCAAGATGATAAACTATGAAACGGTCCCGTAGGACCTTAAACTACACATTATGGTCCAATAAGACTCTAAACTGTAATGTCCTGCACGACCTTAAACTGCATCTTCGTCCTGCAAGACGATAAACTGCAAAATGGTCCGAGCTCTATGACTTTAAACTAAGATCTCCCCCCGTCCTCACTGCAAGACGTTAAACTGCAAGCCAGTCAGGACTTCTTGATCGAGGCTCAGCCTTAGGCCCCTTGGCCTCCTCGAGCCCCTGGCCCCCCATCTTCACCGCGAGATGTTAAACCGCAAGTTGGTTTTCCCCGACTTGCCCCCTTACGGGATTGTACGGTATGGTGTGGGACTACATCCTCATTCACGTCAGATTACTCGTCGTACCGTACATATCCCCAAATGAGATGCTCCTCGTCCCTCATGACGTTAAACTGCATTTCAAGAACTATGTGTGGCTTGATTCCCGTCTTCATGGGATACGTAGGAACGCTCGGACGCCTCGTCTTGAGCCCAGCCCCAAGCTTTTCTCTTCCACTATCCCCCCTAGGAATAGTTTCCTCGGAGGCTCCTTATGTAGCGAGGGGAAGGATTTCTTAGCCCTGCTCATACGACCCTGCTCGCACAAGGATTGTAAGGGTCGCACCATGTTCCCACTCTCGTTCTTCTATCCTCCCACATCCTCACCGCATGACGCTAAAATGCATGGCCTTCAAGAACTACGTATGGATTGATTCTCATCCTAATGGGATACGTAGGAACGTCTGGGCATTTCGTCCATTGGCCCAGCCCAAAAGCCGAAATCTGCCCCTCAGGTCAAGACATGGCAGGGTGCACACTTTTGCCCCAACTCACATCGAGGAAGCCTCGACCCGGCTACACATCCCCCCTGGAGATGTTTGCCTCTTTCATGGATGGATACAGTTATGCTTCACCCACTCTTTGACTGGGATTCCATCATTTTTCACACCCGGAGGGACCCCCAAGAACGGCCTAGATACTACGCCCAAGGGCTCTCCTACCGTTACGGTCCAACGCCCCCGAGGGTTTCAGACAACAAATCAATAAAATCCCACATTGCGAATTTGGTCAGCGGTCGACGCTCATTTTTTGCTCCCATATCGGGTCACCATAGGAACACTGTGTTTTGAACATGGTCAACAGTGTCCTGGATCTTCGGGTCCACCCCGAGATGTCCCAAACATCGAGTGTAGTGATTTTTTTTGCCCCATCCCGAAGTGACAAACTTCCCCCTGGGTGGTGCTAGCAATCGGGCCCACGGCCCTGATTCCCCATAGGGGTGTACGGTGTGGTGTAGGACTATGTCCTCATTCACGTCGGGATCATGTACCATGTCGTACGCCTTCCTTTACGAGGCCCAGCCTCAGGCCCCTTGGCTTTTTCGGGTCCCCGAACCCCGTCCTCAAGTAAGACGTTAAACTGAAAACCAGTCTGGCCTTCCTGACTGATGCCTGACCTTAGGCCCCTTGGCCTTCTCGGGCCCCCCGACCCAGGTCCCCTCTTACCCAGGGTGTACGGTGTGGTGCGGGATTATGTCCTCATTCACGTCGGGATCATGTACCATGCCGTACTCCTCCTCTTACGAGGCCCAGCCTCAGGCCCCTTGGCCTTCTCGGGTCCCCGACCCTCGTCCTCATTGCAAGACATTAAACTGCAAGTAGGTCAGGCCTTCCTGACCAATGCCTAACCGTCAAGCCCCTTTGCCTTTCTGGGCCACGGCCCAGGTCCTCCTTTATACGAGTGTATGGTGTGGCGTGAGGTTATTTTCTCATTCACGTCGATCTCGTAACGACCATTCCATGTACCTCTCCCTCCTGAGCTGTTTCGTCGATCCCTTTTCGGCAGTTCACAGATGTGCCTAAGAGTACTCTGGTTTATTACCTGGAATGCCAAGCTTTACGCGAACACGTTCGCACCCACTTTACAGGATTTGTGTATCCATGCATCAGGGCTTCCATCATCTTTTACACCCAGAGGGACCCCAAAGAACGGCCTTGATACTACGCCCAAGGGATCTCCTACCGTTACAGGCCAACGCCCCCGAGGATTTCGGACAACAAATCGATAAAATCCCGCGTTGCGAATATGGTCAGCGGTCGATGCTCGTTTGTTGTTCCAACCTCAGGCTAACGCGATATGGACGCTGTGTTTCCACCATGGTTAACAGTTTTCATCTATCGCCACGCCAACCCATTAAGCCCAAAATGTCGGGTGCACAATTCACACCCTTCATCACTTCACCGTGTCCAAGTGGAGTCTCGGAACTTTTGGTACTTTTCCTCCGTACACATCCGCGCGTTGGGGGAACAAGTCATGTCAAAGGTGTCCTTCGGGGCTCTCTACCAACTTCCGTTTGACTCGCTCCAAGTATTGCGATGAAGATACTCTCCTTGTTTCCCACACCGAGTTTAACTCACATGGGATTAGGGATCAGGTTGACATCTGTGCTTACTCGGGAAGTTGTCACCATTCACGGTCCGAGCTCTAAGACCATAAACTAATATTCTCATCTGGAACTACATTCAGATTGATTCCCATCTTAATGGGATACGTAGGAATGCCCAGAACCCTTGTCTTTGGTTCCATCTTGAGTTCATCAAATTCACCTCTCTGGCCCTGCCTTCAGGACCCCGACTACGGAACCGCGTGGCGTAGTGCGGGATTATGTCCTCATTCACGTCGGGTCTGCAATGGCTGCACCATGCACACCCCCGTTATGAGATTTATCCCTCCTATTCCTTGTCCATCATGAAATTAAAAGGAACCCTTCAGAACTACGTGTGGCTTGATTCCCACCTTCATGGGATACGTAGGACCACCCAGACGCCCTGTCTTCGGGTACAACCCATTTAGGGAGCCAGTCTCTCCCCCTGTTTCACCTCTTACCCCTATATATTCCCCTTGGTTTAAGGTATCCCTCTCCAATTGGCGTACAATTTGATGTGGGATCATGTCTCCGTCAATTGTGTTTTATACCCTTAGCCTAAGGTCTCCCTCTCCGATTGGCGTACAATTTGATGTGGGATCATGTCTCCATCAATTGTGTTTTATAACACTGTGCACATTTCCCGCCTAGCATCGTCTCTGCTACGTCTGCGCTGCATGACGATAAAATGCATGCTTGGTCCTATCATACAACCCTAAACTGTGACATTATCTTCCTGGCCGCACGACGAAAAACGACACTGCATTGTGGTGACCTCCTTGTAGAGGACATCACGTTGGGTATTGGTCACGTGCCATGCCATTTGTCAACGCCCATCACGGCTTGATCCTTGTGGCGACATCATGGCCTACTATTCTAGGCTTGTCGCTTCACAAAAAAAAACCATTCACCTTAAAGAACAAACAAGATTTATCAAATTCCGCTTCTTTAGTGCAAGGGCCACGCCCGCACTCCCCTTTTCCCCCGGCACTGGTATTTTACCATGGCACCCTCCAGAACTATGTATGGCTTGATTCTCATCCTTATGAGATATGTAGGAGCGCCCGGGAACTTCCCCGCGGGCCCAGCCTAACCTTTGTGTTCGGTCCCTAGACTCGAGCATTTCCTCAGAGAACGCATGGTAAGTAGATCTTAGGACCTCCTTTACATCGGGTTTTGTTACCATGTGTCCCTTGCTCCCTTTACCTATTTATGGTCTAAGGTCCATCAAGAACTATGTGAGGCTTGATTCTCATCCTTATGAGATACGTAGGAGCGCCCAGACACTTCCCCCCGGGCCCAGCCTAACTTTCTCTTTTGGTCCCTCGATCTAAAGCCTCTCCCAAGGGGGGGCATGCGGTGTGATATGGGGTTACATCCTCATTCACGTCAGTTTTTTCACCGCACCATACACACCCCCTATTCCCATTCACGCCATGTGTTTGAATTACTCCACCATGTGCCTCCTATGTCTCCTCTCGTCCATGGTCCGAATTCTATGACCCTAAACTAAGATATCCCTATGGGAAAGGACTCTGCTCCCTCTATCTAATATGTCTCTTTGTCATATTCAGATGTGTTTTGACAAAGATCCCAAAGTGTGGGATTTTCACAGGGACATTCCCCTCGTCCCACGACCAAGCTTCATGAGCTCGCTATTTGGATCCTCATCCTCTTCCACATCTAAAAGAACCCCCGGACGACATGGATACTAGTCTTAAGGGCTCTCCATGAATGCTGGACCTAAGGGCCCTCCAATCGTTTCGGGCCAACGTCCCTATGGATATTTGACAACATTTGTAACATGGTCATGTGTTTCGAACATGGTCAACGATCAACCATCATTTGTTTGTCCCCATTCTAGGCTAACGCGACAGGATGCTGTGTTGCGAACACGGTCAACAGTTGTCCTCCATCGTCATGCCGTCATCATCGTGATCTGAATCTCTAGCACCATGATTCACACACTTCCACTTCCTCATGTTCAAGTGGAATTCCATCATACTCGGCTCTTTATCTTCATGCATCTAGGTACGCTAAATGATCGTGTTAGTGTCATTGGGTTGGTATTCACTGAGTGTCCCTTTGCCCTAACCTGCCCCTTTCTGTGTCGGGAAATTCCCACCACTACTGCTTGTTTCCCACACCGATCATGACTCACGTGGGCTTAGTAGTTTTGGTAGGATATGTACCAACACGGCCAGGCTTCTCATCATCTCGCATGACGTTAAACTGTGCTTCCAGAACTACGTATGGATTGATTCCCATCCTCATGGGGTATATAGGAATGCCCGACCACTCTTCTTCGGGCCCAGCCCAATCCTCACTCTTGGTCCCTCGACCTGAAGAGTTTCCTCCAGGAGTACGTGGTGTGATTTGGACTCCAATTCCTCATTCATGTCGGTTTCATATCTACTGCACCACACGTTCCCTGTGATCTTCCTTTTTATTACGTATCCTATCGTATGACGTTAAAATACAGGAGTTCATGTGCCCTCAACGCACGACACTAAATTGCGGTTCTTCCCTGAACAAGTTCAGGATGCCCCAAGATCCCATTGGGAAGCGACAGATCCCCTCTCCGGAGAGGCCCTATCCCAAAGAAGGAATGATCCATGATCAGACCAATGTGCCCATATGGCGTACTCCCACCATGGTGGTGTAATTACATGAGTGTTGGATTCTGTTCAGACAAACCATCACTCCATATTCCACACTTTGCGTGCCCCTTATTCGGACCCTCGTCCCCTTTCATGTCTCAAGGGACCCCCTAACGGCCTGGTCTCATGCCGCATCGGCTCTCCTACCGTCCTGGGCCAACGTTCCAGAAGACGGGTCATGTCTGGAAGGACCCCCTAACAGTATGGATGTCAACCTATGGTCCGCCAACCGTTCTGGGCCAATGTCCTGAAGGATTGATCAACAACATTTGTGACATGGTCCCGTGTTTCGAACATGGTCAATGGTCGACCCTCATTTGTTGTCCCCATTATAGGCTAACGCAGTAAGGATACCACTTCTCCTCCAAGGTTAACGGTTGTCCCTTATTGTCACGCCATCCCCACAGTGTTCCGAATCTTGGGTATCGTGATTCACACATCCCATTTTCATCTATTTGGACCGATCTCAGCGCCCCTGGTGTTGCACCATTCGTGCATAAGAGCACACTGAAGGAATGGTAATTCGTCTATCCTGGAATTTCCTTCTCCGATCAAGCCTCTCCCATCTTTCGGGAATCCGGAATGGTAATCCAAATCCCGGATGCCCGGAGCATGGTCCCCACTCTTATGTTAGGTGGGATGAGAAGGCAACTATCTCCTATTTCTCACATCGGGTTCAACCCACGTGGGCTTGGGGAATTGTCGCCGAACGTCCCGCAAACATTGTAGGGATGTAACAAGGCAATTCAAACAGTGGAAATCGTGCGCGCTACGGCATACAAAACAAAAAAAAATTGAATTGAATCGAAGCACGAAAGTACCAATAAAAGGGTTTTTGGTTTGTTACAATACTCGGGGGTCGACTCCCCCCATGGACGGGTTGACCCCATCAAAAGAGCGTTGCAGCTCCGCCACCCGTTGGCTTGTGGCGTCCAAGGCTTGCTGCCGCTGACTCAGCTCCCGCTCCTCCTCAGCAGCGGCGGGGCGTAGTTCGTCAGTCCTGGCTTTGGCCTTCTCTACGCCAGCCTGAACGGCAGCCATCTTTCCAGAGGTATGCCTTATATGCTCTTCTGCCTCTGCCAGCTGGGCCTTCAACCATGAGACCAGCTCAGATTGTGCATCAAGAGAGGCTGAAAGCTCGTCTGCCCGGGTCTGCATCTATTGGACCTCGCCTTTAGCCTCCTGGAGCTTCTTGATGCTGGTCGCCTTCCTCCGCTGCCATCCCACGCTGAGCCCACGATCATGCTCCCGGATCTTCTCAGTCATAAGATCTCGGATGAGTGCGTGAGGACGTTGGGCATCCACTCCCCCAGCACACATTTCGTGCAACCGCGAGCGGAGTCTATCCATTTCGGCCAGCCATTGCTCTTGGGGAGTGTCCTTTATAAAGCGTGTGATCAGTTTCCACGACCGGCGGCAGACTATGCTGCTGTCTTCCTCGTCGGAGGTCGTTTCTTCCCAGTCCGCGCGATTGGCAGGCTCGTACGCAGGATACGCCCGCAAGAAATCCTCGGCAGGATCTACATCTGGTGTTGATTCCAGTACGACACCTGGCGCCGAAGCAGGCGCGACAGGACTGGGACCGACCGTTTGATCCTCTTCCTCGGAGTCCACCTCAATGAATTCGGGTACGACCCTTCTGGTGGTCCCTCCAGTGATGATGTGCGTCGCAGCTTGAAGAGATGGGGGGATTATCGCCACCATCACCGGCATGCCCCTAGGAGGGACGCCACCAGTCATCCCGACCAGTCTTGCCGCAGCAGCCCATGCCAGTCGGAGAACTGTACGACAGAGAGGGACATAAACGTTAGTTGGCAGGCATAGTCTACATATGACGATAGGGGAACCGGTAAAGGAGACTTACGGAGATCGACCTCCTGGCGCTTCTCTTGAGCCGGTACTGACGGGACCCCGAGGCGAGGCCCTCCGTATACTGTTGGAAGGTCTGGAGATTCCGGAGGAGCCACCTCGGGTGCTTTGGTCCCACCAGACGCGGAACTGGACGCAGCCATAGGCGCAGGTTCTGAAGGTCCCGCATCATCACCCGCCAAGGAGCGAGAACGAGGCCTGCGAACAAGTTCCTCCTGCATGGCTCAAACATCGGTGAGAAGTCCATAGTGACCCAAGAACAGATCGTAAGAAAAGAAGTCTGGAATGGTACCTCGAGAGCCTCCGCGAAATCGTCGAAATTTGAGCCCTGATCTCCGACCTCTCCCTCCTCCAATGGGCTCCCTCCTCCAGCCTCATCCTCCCGAGAGGAGTCCTATGATTCTTCCGGGAGGGGGAAGTTCTCCCTCAGATCGGCAGCCAATAACTGTGGGGGGACCGTCTGATTCAACAGTACCCTCACTCGGTCTGTCATTGAGCGAGGGACACCACTAGAGTGGACGTAATCCTCCAGCTCGTCCAGGTACTGTTCTGCCTCCGCTGGAGACGCCATTAATCCAGCCCGAACTGGGCCTATGCCCGGAAATTACATCCCGAGGCGATTCAAGTGTGCCCATATCTCGGGTGGGCTGAGGAATTGTCGGTTGACATCCCAAATGTCCCAAGCTTCTGGGAAGACAACATCCTCTGCCATGTCGATATGACGCAGCCACTTCCCCGGAGCCTGAGTGGATATCCTACGAAATCCCCCTGGTGGCTGCCCCTCCAGATGGTCGTGCCCTTCCGGAATCACCGGATCCACCGCTGCTGCCATACCCTCGGCCGGTGCGGGTCTCGCAGCCATGGAAGCCCCGCTACCGCGAGCGGCCCTAGCTGCCCTCCGACCCTGACCTCGAGATAGAGGAGGCCCACCGTCACCAACCCGAATAGTTGGTTGCTTCAGCATCTCCCCTGGGTAAGCAGCCTCCCAACTGATGGTGTACTCCCTCACCAATTCGAAAGCGGTGGTGGATGGAGACAATGCAATCCACATCTTCCCATCTTCCCGTGTGAACATGAGCCACAGCTGCCTCATCACACACGGGTGCTCCTCGTGACGCACCTCCCAATAGACCTGCGGGGTCAGCCGCTGGAGGCACCGGAACTACCTCGCAAACCGATGTGGGGTGTACGGTTTGCAGAGTGGCTCACGATCTACTCGTGCCACCAAAACTCCACCTCGAAAGGCCAGGAGGTAAGCCCGATGTTCTTCCGTTCCCCGCCCTCCATCAGTAAGTATCCCCGTCGGCAAGGGGAAGGGGTGGAAGTTAAACTCATCCGCCCTCCACACCCGATTCAGCACCATCGGCATGGCTAGTTTGAACGGGAAGCTCCCGACCGCGTTCAGGATGGAGGGGCGGAAGTTAGATCTCGGCGGCGAAATGGGGTTTGGATACTCGTAAATCCCCCTGATATGCACTGCGATCCACCCATACAGGAGGTGGAAGGGCCCGCATATCCTTGGAGGCTTCTTGCCCTCGCTAATATGCCGCAGCATTCTGTATAGCTTGGGAAGCATTGGAATCCACAGGTTGATCCGATGCCCCATGGCCAGCATGGACGCCAAGATAAACGAGCTGGGCCGCACCCCCATGCTTGTATCCCTCACCGGGAGGATCCAACCACAGATGAGAGTCGCGATGAACGCCGCCAGCCTGACTATCGGCTGTTGTTCAGTGCTGACACTAAAACCCCAAGTCTTCCATTGGCTGTCCTCCAAGACCCGCCAATACGAGTTCCCCTTGCCCCGTTGGGCCACCCTCGGACAAGTTCGAGGCCTCAGAGGGAAATCTCGATTCTTTAGGAAATTCAAGAAGCATTTGAACCATCTCCTAAAATGGACATCCCTCACTGCCTCCTTTTCCTCTCCAGGGATAAGTGCCATAAGCGCTGACTCCAGTCGCGGAATTTGCTTCGTATCCTCCCACACGCTGATGACGGGGAGGAATTCTTCATACATGGCCCCCATGATCGGAACCCCAGAAATCTAGTGGACATCCCACAGGCTGATTCCCACCTCCCTGTGATGCAGGTGAAAGGTATTGGTCCTAGACGACCATCTGCTCAGCAATTCTGGCATCAGTTGCTTTGGTTGGTAAATGTGGAATTGGGAGGCCCATGCCGCCTCATACAACCCCACTCTCCTCAGCTCGACCCTGAACTCCTCGCATGAGGCGCCTACCCAGTAGGCCCAGGCCCAGTCATCAGTAAATTTGCCGCCCTGGCGCAGGTCCCACTCATCGGACCATCCCTTCTTCGAATCCTGCAAAGCCGCCTTCAACATGGTGCGGTAGAGGGGAGGGGACGTCTCCGGTTGCAGTGGCTTCCCATCAATATTGTTCACATGGTTGTAGAGACAGTCAGCGGTGACGGGTTTGAAGTCCTCCCACGCATGACCATCGGCCGCCCTGAACCATTGGTGCTAGCATGGTGTGCTCCTGAACCAGCAAGCTGGTTAGTCCCTACTCGCCTCCAGGATGAAGACGTCATCCCTCAACCCGAAGCCATACAATGGAAGTTTCTTGCACTGTGGATAATCCTTCTGACCCTCCGATAGCAGATCTGTCAAAGAAGTGTGGTCCGAGTGGCTTCGGACCATCTCCCCTAGGCCTGGACAGTTGTCCATCTCATCCCGACGAGCAGCATCTGCAAGCACCCCCAATACAGCCTCTTGATGGGCCATTTCGATTCCGGCCCTCAGAAAAGAATTTTTTTCAGCTGGATCGCGAAGCTCGACCGCGAAGCTGAATCGTGAAGCCGGATCGTGAAGATCGGTCGCGAGACCATGCTGCGAAGTCTGGCCGAGGCCGATAAGCAGAAGTTCTCTTGGCACAGACGCGGAGTCGGAGACCCGCGGTTCGCCGCGAAGCTCGATTCGCGGAGGGCTGTCGTGGAGTACGCGGAGCTTCGCGAAGTCGAGAACACAAAAAGACAAGGAATTCGTGTGAAGACAAAATAGGTCAACCCCCCTATTTATAGGCGGCGACCCCGGAGCATCACGGCGAGCCTCACCAGCGCAGAGCATCGCGGCGCATCCGGATCTGTGGCCCCGGTCAGCACCGCGGGCCCCCTTCGCGAAGCCGCATCGTGAACCACCGACAATTTTGACGATTTTCCCTCAGACTTCGACCCTTCACCCTCTGCGGATCCAAGTCTAAGGGGGGGCATTTGTTGGCGCCAAAATATTGCACGAAAGGGAGGGACGAAAAAGAAGGCCGGCACGCTGCCTCGCGAAGAACCGCCGCGAAGCACCGCCGTGAAGCACCACCGCGAAGCCCCTCCGTGAAACACCCCGAGCATCGCGGTCTCATGAAGCTCCAGAGGCGGTAACTCTCCGCGAATGAATTTGACATTTGTGAGCCCGCCACGAAGCTCCAGAGGCGGTAAAGCTCCGCGAACGCATTTGACGTTCGCGAGCGCGCCGCGAAGCACCTAAGGCGGCGCGCGAGTTCTGCTTCACGGCGCCCCTTCCCTATAAATACTGGACTCCCCCTGAGTCCCGAGGAGGGACAATCCGACCATTCGGCTTCTCCTCTCCCGAATCGTGAAGCACTCTTTGCCACGGGAATCATGAGCTCCACGAGGTATTTCTACTTCGCGAGATGCCTTTTCTTTCTCTCGTTTTGAGCCCCTCTTCCGAGAGGGATGCCCTTCGCGAAGCTCAAGGGAATTCGCGAAGGAAGGGGATTCCCAAGGGAACCCGGGCAGCCGCGGAAAGTTTATGCTTCGCGAAACACCCAACCAATACTAGTGATCCCTATGCTAAGGCAAGATCGCTACACATCGCGAAGCACACTGCTTCGCAGGACCCTACTTCGCGAGGCACCCCTTCTTCGCAAGGCAGTGCTCCGCGAACACTGTTCCACTTCACAAAGAACCTTCCACTCACACCTACGCCTCATGCTAAGGCCAAGGCACTCCACTTCGCGAAGCACACTCCTTTGCTTAGCAATTCCTCTTCCCGTGCGACCCTCCAGGTTTGCACGATGTGATTTCAAAGTCCCATGGACAATACCACCCGTAGCGTTGCTTCGCCTAATGCTTCTTCGCATAGGCACGCTAATGTCTATTTCTTCTTCGCATAGCCACGCTAACGTGGACCCCTCGATGGTTCGTTCCACAACCCCCCTTGACCATGACCTTACTGGTGCCTTCCCTTCCCCACGGACCAGAGGGTATCGGTTATGTAAGTCCTAGGGGTGCGGAGTGAACCCACCTCGTCCGAGCTGCAGGACGTTAAACTGCCAAGCACCACGTCCTCAACACATGACGTTAAACTGTGACCCGACCTCGTGCATATCACGAAGGGTCCCCCCAGCTTGAACATTCTTTACACCACTCGTCTCCACAGTAATGGAATCACACATCCACAAGGGATGATATCCTCCTTATTGGAGTGGCGTATGTTCATAGGAGAAGGGCGACCCTAGTTCCCCAACGGATGATTGCACCTCTGCATCTCCGTACTTCCCCACTACCAAGGTCAGTGGAGGGCGTGATAGGGAATGAGGAACCTCCCATCGTTGGTCCCAAATCCCTCTTTCGTTGCGCTTTGTCGCACTCTGGGCCTCCATCCTGGAGTAAGTCCCAGCACCATGGGCCTCCATCCTGGAGTAAGTCCCAGCACCATGGGCCGCCTAACGCGTAAGCCCCTCTTCGCTTCTCACGGACGCATCCTTCGCGACATGATCGTTAGGTCCTTGCAACCTCTTGTTTCTCACACCGAGCATGAATCACGTGGGCTTAGAGTGAGCACCGATCCTGACCCCCACCCATTAGCGAACTACGAGGTCTTTGATCCATGTCAAGGCATGGTACGTAGGAATCCTCCATGAGGTTCAAGCCACATTGCTCGTTCATTCATTCACGTCGAGTTTCACCCTCGTCCAGCATGACGTTAAACTGTATGCCCCCTTGTCTTGCATGACATTAAACTGCACACCCATTCCCATATGAACTATGAGGTCTTTGATCCATGTCAAGGCATGGTACGTAGGAAGCCTTCCAGAGGTTCAAGCCCACCACTCATTGGACCAAGGTCCACCTTCACGTCGGTTCGCCGACAAAGCCCCATATGAACTACGAGGTATTTGATCCATGTCAAGGCATGGTATGTAGGAAGCCTCTACGAGGTTCAAGCCCACCCACCATCCGGTCGTTCCGACCTCATTCACGTTGGTTCACCCCCGTCCCGCATGACGTTAAACTGTATTCCACAACCCGAACTACGAGGACTTTGATCCATGTCAAGGCATGGTACGTAGGAAGCCTCCCTGATGTGCAAGACCAACAATCATTAGCCCAGACCGTCCCCTTGTCGGTGTGCCAAGCCCCCCATTTTCATCCAAACTACGAGGACTTTGATCCATGTCAAGGCATGGTACGTAGGAATCCTCCCAGAGGTTCAAGCCCATATCCCATCGAACCAAGGTCCCTAAATTACGTCGGTTCACCGACACCCACCGCCCGTCGTCTATTCACGTCAGGGTTCACTATCGTCCCGCATGACGTTAAAATGTATTCCATAAATCCTTTGAACTACGAGGACTTTAATCCATGTCAAGGCATGGTACGTAGGAAACCTTCCCATGGTTCAAGCCCACCACTAGTGGACCCATGGGTCTACTTTCACGTCGGTTCACCGATGAAACCCTTTGAACTATGAGGCCTTTGATCCATGTCAAGGCATGGTACGTAGGAATCCTCCCCGAAGTTCAAGCCCATCTCTCATCGGACCAAGGTCCAACTTCACGTCGGTACACTGACGATGCCCATCAGACCAAGGTCCACCTTCACGTTGGTTCGCTGACGACATTCATCGGGCCAAGGTCCACCTTCACGTCGGTTTACCGGCACCATCCCGAACTACGCGGACTTTGATTCCCTGCCACGGGGATACGTAGGAAGCCTCTTCAAGGCTCAAGCCCAACTTCACCGTCGCCCCTGCGATGGTCCCATTTCACTCCCCCTCCACTTCATTCATCCACCTATAACCCATCCCGATTCTCGCCCGGACCGTCATATCTCGGTGAGACCATGTCGGTACGCTCCTCTTCACAGCCGCCCATGGGCTGGCCCCGGTATCGGCATCCCTTCAAGGGGAATCCCTCAATCCGATCTATCCTAGCTAATGCTCTGATCGGGCTGATCCGTCTCCGCTGGACGTTAAACTCGCGGCGTACCCTGTGTTAAACACGGGAAGCTGAGGAAAACCTCAGATATGTGTCTATGACATATAATTCCCCGCGCTCGATGTGGGATGCCTCGGGCTTCTACGCCCTCGAGAAGCCATGTGACTAGGGATAATAGACAGACATGCCAGGCTCCCCAGCATCCAGACATGCTACTGATGCCTCAAGGTGACTACTCCCCCGACCGAAGGTTGCTGCCCTGACTGGACCCTTTGGAATGTCCCGACAAAAGCAGTGTAATTAACCGGCGTCCATGGAAACATGGCACTGGGAAGAGTTTCACGAACAACGTATTAAATCTATGAGGGAGGCCCGGACTAGGTGACGAGTTCTGAGGAGGAATCCACAGAAGGAAGAACCGACATCCCATCATCCCGTTTCGATCAAGGAGCAGACGTCCCTGAATAAGGAGCGAATGTCGCCCGCCTTTGGAAAGCAAGAATGTGGGGCAACAAGCGCAGCGCGTCCTCCTCCGTGGATGGACGGATGCGCGCGCCCCGACGAAAGCGTCGGAAACAGTACATTAGCGACATTTTGTATTGGTCCATCACAAAAAAAATATTATTTATGATGGGTAGTGGTATCATCAAAAATAGGTTCGCTGAGTTTTTTAAAAACACTATTGTGACGGGTCGACCACCCATTGAAAATAGTTTTCTGTATTTTCTTAAAAACCATTTTGAGATGGGCCCATCGAAAATAGTGGAAAAATAATAATAAAATATTAATATTAATATAATATTAATATAAATTAAATGATAATATTAAAATTACTAAAATAAAATTATTTACAAAATAATAATAATAATAATATAATGATAATATAAACAAAATATTAATATTAATATTAATAAAATGAAATTAATTATAAAATAATTAAATAATATAATATTATTATTATTATTAATAATGAAATAATAAAATGAATATTAATAATATAATAAAAACCTATTTATTCAGTAAAATATAAAAATATATAAATTAAAAAAATTATTAATATAATAAAAAAGAATAATAAATAATAAAAACTGTAATATTCGAAAAAAATATAAAAAACGTACTATTTAAAACATTAAATAGTTAATATTAAAAAAAATACATTCAAATGTTTCATTAGAAAATAAAAATACATCATTAAGGGGGAGGGTCCTCTGGAGGAGTTGGAGGAGATGGTGGAGGGAACTTCATCCCTAAACTACGAGTCAAACATCGCATGTACTCCATCGGCTCCTACTCTTGATAATTCTTCCATCAACGCATCTCATCTTGCATCTCCAATTTCTATTGTTGCTGTCATAGGAACTCTTCCTACTACTGTTGTTACCACTAACACATCTCCTTATGCTCTATAAACATATT
Organism: Viscum album; assembly: GCA_963277665.1. NCBI lineage: Eukaryota > Viridiplantae > Streptophyta > Magnoliopsida > Santalales > Viscaceae > Viscum > Viscum album. Next base: position 1,138,194,253 of record OY728129.1, read on the forward strand.
CTCTAGAAGCTTAATCTAAGCTCACAGTTGCTCGTGATACTGTGCATGAGAGTATGATGACTCTATGAAAGCTTCTGTTGAGATGGATGCCGACATCGTAGAGGTTCCATAAAAACCCCCATGGGACAATCGAGAATGGATACAAATTACTCGACCATTCCCAAATGCATAATAGGTCACCTGTATCCATGATGCCTCATCAAATCAGGGGGCACTAGTCTGACCATCGTTCTCGGCCTAACTCTCACTATGTGTATGAGATGTTACAGCCTCATATGACACCTTCAATTAAAATTTAAAATTAAAATACATAAAATATTATTTTCAGTTAAATTTTAAACTCAAAAAAATTTATACTGATCAGAATCTGATGATGGCGAGCACAACTAATATCTCCAGTTGATTGATCATTGTACATACTCATATAAACATAAAAATCCATAATATTGTGTTGTGATACTACCTATATGAATATGAAATAACCCATTTGCATTTAATGTTATTTAAAATATTTAAAACAAACGTAGTTACTATATGCTTCATATGCGTACTGAATGAACGACTACGGGCTCGTTGCGCCACCTCTTGTCTCCCATGATTTTTCCACCCTACTGGTGATCTTCTCTGAAACTACCTACTCAACTAGTGTGTACATAATCCATCGCAAACATGAGATGAAATATAATTTGGTTGGTGGACATGACATGTCTCATCAAACTCTGACACTCCTTCTTTCTCCATTTCTTTTTTTTTCAAATTGTGAAAACAATTAATGAAACATAGATGCATATCTCCCTACTATTCCATCTAGATAGTCTAACACATGATCTCATAAATGGGATATGATAAATCCTATAAATATTTATAATAAATATTTATTAATAAAATTAATTTTAAAATAAATATTATTTATTTACGTACCATCCAATGATCGAACATGCGGTGTTGAACATCAACTGGAATATGATCACATGAAACCCATGCTTCCGAAAAATAATTGGGCAATATAGCACTCCCCTGTCTAATAGCTATATGTGTAAATCTGTTAAAATAAATAACAATTAATCAAACAATTAGAATATAAATAAATTAATTAAAACTTACTAAAATACATAGGTAAATATACCTCGGTGTGCATGGATTGAACCCAATATGTGGACGTTTCATGGAGATTGGGTTGAGAATCATCAGTTGGGAAAGACCATACCCCCTCTGAGTGCCCCCATGAACTGCCAGTAGCCTAAGGTTAAGATGATCTAACATCCTACTCATCTAAAGTTATATCACCCTCATGCAACAGAGGATATAGATCCTCATCCATCTAAAATATAAAATGATTTTTATTAGAAAATAGTTGAAAAAAATACTATATATATATATATTATATGATTATAACGAAAATTTAACTACATCAATGTCCATCTTCATCCCCATCTTCATTTTTTTCGATGTCGATGTCTTCATCTTCCTCCTTAGCATCATTAATTTCTATATAAGTTTTAGTTTTATCATCTCTTTTAATTTCAAATTTAGTTGAAACATCATTAACATCATCATCCCCAACAGCCCTTAACTATGGGGTGTCATCAATAATATTCGTGTCTCTTCATGAAAAATATGGATTCCGGGAAGACTCTTAAAAAAATTCAATTCCTTGCACATAATCAGAAACAAATTTTCTTTTAGTAAACTAATTCTCTCAAGATTTAATTTTTATTATGCACCACCAATCACCCAACTCCCATGAAGTAGCACATTAATTTACATAATAAATTTGATGTTCCTGATGAGCCAATAAAAACTATTAATTTTCTATAATAGTACTTTAATATTTCATATCAACGATTCCATGGATTAGATTAACACATAGTCTTCTCTTAGTATCCAACCACTTACATTTAAACATTTTTATGTAATGTAGTACCGGATAACACAGATCAATGATTTCTTCTAGTATGTTGTTAAATTAAACTTCTATTTCTCTATGATGATATCCTCTAAAAAACATCATTATTCATTGTTTTTTATTCCCCGTATGCAATCATTTGAAATCAAAAACCATTCACCACATATGAATTATATTATTTAATCCTTTTGGATGTAGGGTTACTCAATACACACAATCAATTATCTGTTTTATCAACATGTTGAGATACTTGAAATTTTTTAAAACAATTATCACTATAACAAGTATTAAATTGAATTTTTATGTCAAATTGAAAATAGTTTATGTTACTAGTTTTTGAAACCAGTAAGAAATATTTTTTGAATACATTCTTCAAGAGAAACTTCTGTAATGTGTGGAAACAATTTCTTGATATGATGATCATATAACCTATAAATAAAATAAGATTAGTGTACTATTACAGAAATTATAGAATAAGTGATTGGAGCACTCACAATACAAATGGTGTAATTTCTCCACAGTTGAGGAGAATATATGTATGGTCTCTGTGATGTTAATCATCTAAGAGTAATCGTTTATAAACTCCACTGAATCCATGCTCGAACTGATTGAAAACTGATAATTGATTTCTCATGTCATCTTCAACATTTCTATTGTTATGGCCCATGAAGTTTTGTTTTGAAAGATATTTAGATTGAAAGTAATGAGAGAAAAAAATGATTTTTCCTCTTGAAAATAAGCTTCTTCAATTGAGCCTTCAACTAATTCTTTGTTACGTTATTTTTTATTCAATTTATTCTTGCATATCATGAATAGGTACATCTATCAATATAGTACTAGACCTCAAAATTTTATTTCATGAAGAAGATGTAATATAAAATGTTCCATTGATTCAAAAAAAGATGGTGGGAAGATTTTTTCTAGTTTAAATAAAATTAAAATGAAATATTCTTACAGTTTTCTTAATGCATCGTAGCCTATTTCAATGCACAAATGTCTAAGAAAAAAATATGACATGTCTGTTACTGTATCCCAAATAATATGATTTAAAAAATCTCCTAATCCAATCAGTAGAAGTATTTCCATTAAAACATGATAGTCATAACTTTTTAATCCATTAATATGACCATTTTTGAAACATATACCCAAATTGGAAGCATAAGCATCTTGAAGTCTCAAATCAATAATCCACTAACCAAATAATACGAGACACTCTTTGGATAGTCTATAAGATTCTTTTTGATTCATTAACTTATGTGATCTAACATTTTTAAACAATTCAAATTTCGATCACTTGAAAATTTCGGCAAGATATAATCATGCCTTTACATTATATTTTCTCTTACTTGGTGTATCCATAACTATATAAAATAAATTATAAACACATTTCTTCTCAATATTCATCACATCCAATATGTGATGGACCAATAAATCATACCAATATGGAAAATCCCAAAAAAATGCTCTGTTTCATCCAATTGTTCTCTTTTCAAAACCCATTAAATTTATACTGGTTTATTGTTGGTCCAAACGTGATGGGACATAATGAAGAGACAATTGATTTTAACTCTGTACTAGAGATCATTATTGGAGGCCCATATTTTTCAACTATTCCTTTTCTGAAATGATAATTGTTTTTTCGAAAAGGATGATCGGTCGGAAGGAATCTGTGATGATAGTTAAAAAAATATAGTTTTTTCCATTGATGAGAATAAATTATTTTTTGTCTCTAATATAGTATAGAAATGGTTTTGGACCATGTCAACTCAATCAAGATAAAATTTCATCTACTGGTAAGTCACTAATTATCCACATCAGTGCTTCTTTCAGTAGGAATTTTTGTTTCACAACAACATCATATGTACTGACATCATTACTCCATAATGAATTTAACTCATCAATCAATGGTTTCAAATAAACATCAATATTCTTTTTCAGATGACCTGGAATTAATAAGCTCAAAAATATATATGGATCCTTCATAAACATTGATGGATGCAAATTTTACAGTGTTATAAAGATGGTCCAACATGAATACTGATTACCGTAAGAACCTAATGGATAGAAACCATCAGTAGAAAGACCCAATCACACGTTCTAGGCTTCTAAAGAAAAACACGGATGCACTCGGTCAAAATGTTTCCATAAATCACCATTATAGGGATGATTTAAGCTTTTACCTATTGAAATATTGGTTTTGTTCCATGAAATCAATGTTGTTGTGTAATGAGGCAAAATAAACGCTTCAATTTTGGTGTGAGCGGGAAATATCTCAATTGTTTTACATAAATAAATCCGGACTTCCCTAGTTGAGATTATTTATTCCTTGACTTTCCACATGTAGTACAACTATCCAATGACTCATTTTCACAATAATATAAGATGCAGTCATTTGAACATGCATGAATCTTATGATAACCAAGGCCTAGATTACGAACCAGCCTCTTGCTCTCATATAAATTTATATGCAACACATTTCCATCAGGTAGCAGTATTTTTAACAAAGAGAATATCTGATTAATAAAACTATTTGATAGTCCATTATCTGATTTAATGCCATAGAATTTGAAAATACTTCAAACTTTCTTATCTTGCAACCAGGATATAAGGCATCCTCAGCAGACCTCAACAACTCATATAAATGAGATGGTTCCAAATCAAGAGCTAAATAAATATCATCATGAGTTTCATTTTGTTAGCAAGATCGACCTGCCACATCATGTACTAAATTTTTGAAATTATGATGGGTCCTAAATCAAATTATTATTATCTTGTCTCGAACTGCATTCACCATGTTTATTCTAAAAAACATAATCTATTTTAAAACTAAAACGGAATAAATGACCTCCAACATTTTCAAATGTTTCATAAGCCCTCGGAGCACTTTTTTACAAGGACACTTTATTGGCCCTTCGGACAAAAATCTTGGTTTTGATGATATAAATGATAAGAAAGCTTGAACACCCTCAATATATACAATATTTAAACCAAAACCATTTGGATTCTAGTGATTCTTTATCCAAGCATGATCATATAATAATGACTATTTTCCACTTCCTTGTTCTATATTTTTCTAAAAAATATGAAATAATTAGTTATTTTGTATAATTAGATGTAAGAAAAACACTATCCAAAAATATAGGACAATTAAATTCTCTTTTCTAGAAATTTATAATAATTTATATTATTTTATAGTTATTTATAATATTTTTTAAGATTTTATACTAATTTAAACTTATTTATAAAAATTTATACAAATTACCAATAATTATTGTTAATTATAGGTTTTTTGTACTAATTATTGTTAATTATTGCGACACAATTTCCAGTGAATTGGAAGAAGTGCCTTTTCCTGATGACTTATCCCCTTGCAACTTTCTTCGACTAAAATCACTATGAAAAGTCTGCTCCAACGTACGAATATCTGTACGTCAGAGCATACTTTTGATAGTGATTTCAGTCGGAGATGTTCCAAGGGGATAAGTGATCAAGAAAAAGAGCCTCTATTGTCTAATGTCTCACCTTGTTGTTTCTTTCTCAGACTTAAATCACTATGAAAAATCTTCTCTGATGTATATCAGAGCATATTTTTCAGACTGATTTCAGTGGGATAAATTTGCAAGGAGATGAAGTGTCACTCAAAAGGAATGTCACTAATTCACTGGAAATTGTGCCAGTTTATCACGATGTACTCGAATTTATTACAATTTAGTATTAATTAATTCTAATTGTTACTAATTAATCCGACACTACCACAAAACTGGGTTTCTGCAGCATCACCCTTTATCAACGCAAAAAAAAGTGTTGATAAACGGGGGGCCTTTATCACCGCTACAAAAAAGCACTGATAAAGGAGCACTTTTAACAGCTCTAAAAAAGCGCTATTAAATGTGTCCCTTTATCAGCGCTTTTTCTAGTGCTAATAAGGGCCCTCCTTTATCAGCGCTTTTTAGCACTGTTAAAGGGGACCCCTTTATCGGCGCTTTTTTTAGTAGCGCTCATAAAAGGGGGCCTTTATCAGCGTTTTTTCCTAGCGCTGATAAATTTTACGTTTCAAAAGAAATCATGAAAAAATGTATATTATTATATGAGTATATTTATATTGATATAAATATAATATATATTTTATAAATATGTTTCAGATAAGTATAAATAAACTATTAAATTTGATATATAATAAATTAAGGGAAAATAGATTTAAAATATTATAAAAAATATTATTAATTAATAATTTTTTAATTATCATCAATTAATAATCATTTATTAAAAATTGGAAGACATAAAAAATAAAAAATGATAATAATAAAAGATATAAAATATGTTGAAAATGTAACTCAAACTTCAAATGACCATAACTTTTGATGTGGGTGTCTGTTTAATCTCTACAGTATATCAAATCAAAGCCTGCATTGAGCTCTATGCACTAATGACCAAAGGGAACCTTATTTCATATTTTCCGAGTCCAAAAATGGCACATAAGGCCTCCCAAACTGAGTTTTTAGTCGGGATACCCAATTTGTTAACATTAAAAAAAATATAACTTCTAATATGGATGTCCGTTAGGCCTGTAACACATATCATATCAAATATTGTTTCATTTTCTTCGATTTTACAGGTTGTGGAGTTGAAACGGGCTTCTAGATTAGAAGTTATGTTCATTTAAACATTCTATGGATTTTTAAATACACAAACACACACACACACATATATAAATGTATTTATTTGTAAATATAGATATGTGTTTGTGGGTGTGTGTCTGTATGTGTGTGTTATATATATATATGTATGTATGTAATTATTTATTTATTTATAAACACACATAAAAAACATATTCTATAAATGTATTTACAAGTAATCTTATAAATACATATTAATATACAAATAAATATACTGATTAAAAATTATAACTCAATAAATATAAATATATATATATATATATTAATATACAAACGAATATATATATACTAATATATGAATAAATATATATGTATTAATATAACTAAATATATTTATATTAATATGAATCTATATTAATACACGAATAAATATAACTATATATATATATATTAATATACGAATTAATAAATATATATATATATATATTAATATATGAATAAATATATATGTATTAGTATAACTAAATATATTTATGTTAATATGAATCTATATTAATATACGAATAAATATAACTATATATATATAAATAGATAGATATATCATTAAATAGAGGAAAAAACAAAATGGCTTAGTGGCGGGCGTCCTTGTCGCGAGGACGGTCAAGTTTACATTTATAAATACCCAAGATATAGCACAGTAGATAACCTCGGGGTTGCTCTCAAGGAAGTAGTGTCGAGATCCAAAGTGGTCTATTCCAAAAATCTTTTTGTATTTTTTAAATACTTTGAACACATAAAAACACACTCCTAAGGCAACACCAATCAGTGCTGAAAAGCACACTGGAGAGGGAAACAGTGATGGAAAAGTGCAAAAAAACCTAGACAGATGACAACTCTACATGGAACAAGAAAAGACAGCAGACAAACATAGAACAAAGAAAATGACACCAAAACACAGAAGACCAATGTTAGTGAGAACAAGGCCGGACCCAGGTAAATTCACCCTCTACTCACTATCCTAGATCAACTTAAGAAATTGATCAACAATTCTTGAATACGCTCAGTCCATGACCGGTGTCTCAGATCACATACCAATCTCACCTATAAATTGAAAACTCACGCATCGAAGTCCTTCAATGCTCAATCGTTCCTCCGAACATCAAGGTGACTCACCCAACAAAGTCATTATGGAAAGGATTTCTCACAATCCATAATGATTCCACTAAGATCGTCACATCGCACAACCAATCTTGATTCTCAATTCGAGAAATCAAGATAGAAAGGGGAGAAAAAATGAGACGAGAGAGTATCAAATCGTCCTATTCAAGATCTCGCTCTCTCAAAATCTAAATCATAGTCGCGATCTACCAAGGAAAATAGAAAAAATGTGATTGTATTAATGTGCGGATCTCCAGATCGTGTCGGGTTTCATAAACTGGATCTAACCCCCCAAGTTAGATCTCTATTTCTGGAGATTCTAGATCACAACGCAAGACGAGAATGAATGAACGACACAAGATAGATGAAACAAACATCACAATTCAATTAAAAAAACATGAAACACTATAGGATTATTTACAGAATCAACAAAAAACCAAAAACAGAGCAGGGAGGATGGATGAAATGGAGGATCGGGAACCCGTCTCCAGGTCGAAGACGAGTTCCAGTCCAGTGAAAATGGTATGGAATGGTGCATGAACCGTGATGGAGTGTCCTCCACCACTACTGAATGATTCCCCCCCAGGTACTCTACTCTCGGCCCCTTGGCCTTGTTTGGACCACCGCCAGAAGAGAGGAGTTGTGAGTCCTCTTATTTAGAGATGAAACAGAAAACTAAACTAACAAGTAATGTCAATCCACATGGAGCGTCTTTGAGTGAACGTCACCAGCTCCCGAGTGAACACCATGTAAGTGAAAACAACCCCTGCAACGAACAACTTCTTTTAATCCCCGCAAGTACAAGTGACTCCCCCTGCAACAAAAGAAAAACCAAAACAAGTTAAACAAATAAAATGAAACTAAACTATATATTAATATTGTTACTTAGATTAGTTAATAAACATACTTATTAATATATATATATAATACTTAATATTAATACTAAAATATGTAAATTTTATTATTATTATTATTATTATATACTAATATTATATATAAGCTTATATAATATTATTAATATACCTAAAATATATTATGTTTATATTGTATGTTATTATATATAGTGTATTATATATATTATGGTTATTATATAAAACTAACTAAAAAAATAAAAATAAAAAGAGAAAGATAAAGGGGGGAGAGTTCAGCACATAGAGATGGGGGAAGAGGGAAACGATGTTAGGGCAGGGGAGGCAGCGACTTCGGATGGCAGTGTAGCAGCAGGGTCACCGGCGTTCGAGTGTTGCAGAGATGGAGGCAGGGTTGCTGCTAGATCCCGGTGGCTTCAGGGCGGCTCGCGCGGCGATGGAGGAAGGAAGGTGGTGCAGCAGTTGGGGGCTTGGTGATCGCGGCGGTTCAGAGGGGTTCGGTCGGAGGCTTGTGGTGTAGGCAAGGCAGCGGCGCAACTATGGTGAAGCAGGAGGCGGGCACGGGTAGTGGTACGGGGAAGGGTTTGGTAGGTGGCGGCTCTGGGGCAGGGGGCGACGGCGCGACAAGGAGGCAGCAGTGACTTCGGGTGGTGACTCGGGTGGCTCCGCGGTGGATTTGGGGCGGCTCGCGTGGTGAATCCATGAGTTCAATGGGATTCAGTGAGTTGGAATTTGATGTTGAATTGCTAAAATTTGATAAGTTTTTCTGCTGTGAGTTTGATTTTCAATTTGATTTTGTGTTAATTTTTCTGCTGCTGAGTGTGCTGTTGTTGGTGATTTGGTTGCTGCGACGGATGGAGGCAAGGGAGTCTGAATTTTGTTGCTGCTATTTGGTTGTCGCTGCGGGCTGCTGGAATCCAGGAGGTAGGGAGATATATCGGTAGGTGGAATGGGGGTGACAGCAAGAGTGGAAGGATGTATCGGTAGCTGGATTGTAACAGTGAGATGGGTATATCGGTGAGGATTGGCAGAAATGGGCTACAGTGAGATGGTGTATCGTTAGCTGGAAAAAGCTACTGGTAGAGGGGGTGATGATTTGTGAGCTGTATCAGTAGACTATATCGGTGGTCTAGAGGGTATTAGTGAGGTTTAGAGGCAGGGGTGTATCGGTAGGGATTGTTATATCGGTGAGGTAGCTGTAGTAGTGAAGATTGTGCATCGGTGAGAAATATCGGTGAGGTTCAGCGGCAGAGCAGTAGCGGTGAAGATTGTGTATCGGTGAGGAAGGTCACCGATAGAGCGGGTTAACATGCGACCGCAACACCTGCGAATCAAACAAAAAAAATAAAATAAATAAAGTATTTTAATAAAACTAAAAAATCAAAAAATCAATAAATAAATTAAATTAAATAGAATAAATTTAAAAAACACAAACTTAAGTAATAAAATTAATGAAACTTTATTTAAAAAAATGAATTAATTTGCGTTAAAATTTATAAACATACATAATTAACGAACAAATTAAATTATTTACAATTACTTGCTTAAATTAATCAACCAATTAATTGAAGAACTAATTAAATTAAAGAATAAAAATATTAAACGAATAAAATTAAATTGTTAAAACTAATTAAATTATTAAAAAAAACTGCAAAACCAAAATGAGTTATTTATTTACAATTTAAATAATAAAGCATTAATTAATTAAATAAATTAATTAATAAACTAACAAGCATAAAAATAAAAGAATAAATAAATAAAATTCTAATTCGCACGACTAAGTAAATTTAAGAATTATTTAAAATGACACTAAAGCACATTAAAACACTTGTTTTAAAATAAAATTAATTATTTTACATAGCAAAGTACAAAACACAACAATTATCAATTATTTACTAAAAATAATCATTTTGATATAAAAAAAGTCGATAAAAATATACAAAAGATGTGGAAAAGAGTGTTAAAACACCGCCACATTAAACTCCCCCACACTTAAAGCCTTGTTTGTCCTCAAACAAGTACATGAATTTGACATTAAAACAGAAAGATGATTCTTGAATTTCAGCTCAAAAAGTGCATGATTGAACTTAAAAATTCAGATGGACAGGACCAAACAATGAGTCAGGTTTTTCAAAGGTGTTCAAAAATGTTGTCATGTCTAGCTTCAAAAGCCCACTGGATGCCAAGAGCTTCACCAACTCATACACTGTCAAGTATGTCATGCCTCATATGTGTATTCATTAACTGTTCTACTTCACCTTCCAATTCAAGTTCTAAATCAAGGAGTGTTGACAGGTTAGATGAAGTGGAACTCAAAACTTAACCAAGGGCACCTTCCATTCTCACTTTCCTCCAGGTTCCAGAAATTAAAGTCCATTAAATTGATCACTTTATTGATTCAAACCAAATGAAAATTAACCAAGTCAATTGCTCCCTTCTTCATCTGGGTTCAAAATTCCCCTCACCTTAATGAGTTCATTTTTGACAAGGGCAATTTATTTTACTTTTTCCCAGCCATATTCTATGTGCCTAGCACTATGCATAGCACTTATTAAGATTGAAATTGGCTTTATTTATTCACCGAAATGCACCCAATGCACCTTGTCTCAGATACTCACTGTGGGATCCCGTTTTCCCATTTTACTCCAGCTACAAATGACTTAATTAATAGTCAATAATGTTGACTTCCTAAAGTGATTGACATTATTTAATCAAAAGGTGTGAGTCCCCTAGGTTCCAGTGAGAACATCAAGTTACCCTAAGTCATGATCATCATCCCACAAAACCTATCCTGTCATACTCTCATCCTCAGTTCCTAAACAGAAAAATTCATAGAGACAGTGAAAAATTGCACTCAACAATCATTCATGATTATCAGTTTCTGACTAAGTGTCACTCTCAACATCCAGAAAACAATTATCCACTTACAATACATAATTGAAGTACCATTGAACATCCAATGACCATCATGTGATAAAATAATTTGAAAAAATTTGAAGGAATTCTGAACCATTTTTTTGAAAAAAATTGACCATTTTTTTATAAACAACCACAACCACATGCTCAAGAAAGGGGAATTAGACATGGCACTTGAATGAGCCCTCTCCCCCACACTTAAAATCCAACATTGTCCCCAATGTTGTATTCTAAGGTGGAAAATAATGGATGTTAAAAATTGATGAACAGTTCAGCTTAAAAAGAATATGGAGGGGTAGAAATGAAGTTCAAAAGATGTCTTTGCCACACAAAAAGAAAAAGAAAAAGAAAAAGAAAAAGAAAAAGAAAAAGAAAAACAAAAGAAAAACCGAAAAGACCAACCCCACCAGCCTCACCAGAAACTAAGTGAATTTATATTCCTAAAATGTTCATGATTTTGAATGTTTAAAGGGCAGACAAAAGATTTTACCATTGTACTTCAAATAATAACATGATTATCAATGGTAGCATGATTTTATCAGCAACAACTCAATGAAATTGAAAGAAATGGGTGAAAGCAGGTTCTATACATAGCTCAAAATAATTTTCACTTCTCTAGATACTAGCAGCTAACAACCAAGAATAAAACACAGTCGAAGAGTTTCAAAAATCAGTGGGCAGACCACCACACTTAATTCACAGCAGCACACAAAATGAATGAGCAGTTTGAAACAACTTATAGAATTAAAACAGTACTTCCATGACTGGAAGATTTAATTCATTTTTTAATGTCTCCCTTTATTTGCCTTATGTATGAACTCTGGCTGATCCAATTTGGAACCTACATGATGAAACAATTTAACATTAGTGTTCAAGATTTAAAGCTCAAATAAAAAGCAACTGCAGAGTATGAGTTAGGGAGTGTTATCCATGATCTTCAGTGAACTGTCCCCCTAAGACTTGAACGATAGCCATGTGGAATCTACTGCCTGTTTATTGTCCTAATAAAACAACACTCAAATTAAAAACAACATGAAAAAAAACTAAATCAGGAAATTAAAGAGGATAATTCTGAGATAGCCCCCCAGGGGGTGCTGTAATTTGACTGTCCACAGCTGGACAGTCCTTGGATCAACCCTAGTCGGATGGGGGATTTGGTTTCTTTCTCAAGAACCACCAGGTGTGATTCCTTCCAACTTCATTTATTTTCCATCTTTGGAGTACCCTATGTGCTGCTTCAACCAAATTCTCCTCCTGGGAAGTGAAGTGCCTCATGTTGAGTGATGGAGGGGAATACAGAATGTAGGGGTACTTGCCTACTTCTTCTTCTTGAGGTTGAGTGTGCACAAGTTGTAGAAATGAATATATTGGATGTGACTTATACTCTGGTTCAGTCCAAAAAACAAATTCTTCTATAACAAGAATAGATGTGTCATCATCCACTTCTGTTCTAGTGCACAACTCCAAAAATTCCTCTTCAAAAGTAACTCCCAAACTGGAAGTGCCTTCCATAATTGGATGTTCCATTAACTCTTCAGCAGAAGCAACCACATCTTTCTCACTCTCTAGGAGATCACAAAAATGAGATGCATCTTCAATACCTTAATAGGGAGCTACACAATTAAAATCAGCTTCAATGTAATCCAGGTTGAATAAAAATACATCTTCTTCCATAAAATTGCCAACTCCCTTTATCAGTGCTGCTTGTTCCTCCTCATGATGGAAAAATGATCCCGGGAGTGGGTCCGGGGTAAGAGCGGGGTAGTCAACCTCCTCCAGCCTCTCTTCAAAACACACGACCTCACTTGCTGAGTCTTCTAAGGAGAATGATATAATGTCATGTGTTGGCTCCACCTGTTGAAGCATTGAGAAATCATTAAAATAGTTATTATAAGAAAAATCATTAGAATGGAAATCAGGGAAAGAATGATCATCAAAGAAATGCCCAGCATCATGAATCATTGACAGTTCTATCTTCTGTCAGCCCTTGAGAAAATCCTCGGAAGTTGGTTCTGGAATTTCCAGCTTTGACTCTAGGGGAAAATCCATATCAAAGTTGGGAAAATCCTGTTTTTTTCCTTCTTTTTTTTCTCTTCTCTTTCCTTCTCAACTGTTTTCAAGAATGTTGGGCTTCAATGGGAGGTGGTGGTACTTCACTTTCTTCTTGGTATCCCTTGACCTTATCCATGGATAGTTGCATCAATTGCATGATCTCATGAGAATAAGCTTTCTCCTCATCAGTAAGGTCTCGATGTTGTCTTTCATGCATCCAACATTTAAACTTAGCAACAGCCTCCTCAAGCTCTAGAATGGGGTCAAACAACGACATTATACCAGTTTTGTTAAAGTTCATCACTGTGAGTGTGTAGTTTTTGTTGTTGTTGTTTTTTGTTGTTTTTTATTATATTTTTTTTGTTTTAAAATGAAATAAAAAAAATTGTAAAAAACCACTGAGACACTCGTTGCGTCCCCGGCAACAGCGCCAAAATTTGACGGGCGTCCTTGTCGCGAGGATGGTCAAGTTTACATTTATAAAGACCCAAGATATAGCATAGTAGCTAACCCCAGGGTCACTCTCAAGGAATCAGTGTCGAGAGCCAAAGTGGTCTATTACGAAAATCTTTTTGTATTTTTTAAATACTTTGAACACATAAAAACACACTTCTAAGCCAACACCAATCAGTGCTGAAAAGCACATTGGAGAGGGAAACAGTGATGGAAAAGTCAAAAAAACCTAGACATAGTACAACTCTACATGGAACAAGAAAAGACAGCAGACAAACACAGAACAAAGAAAATGACACCAAAACACAGAAGACAAAAGTTAGTGAGAACAAGGCCGGACCCAGGTTACTTCACCCTCTACTCCCTTTCCTATATCAACTTAAGAAATTGATCAACAATTCATGAATTCGCTCAGTGCATGACCGGTGTCTCGGATCACATACCAATCTTGCCTATAAATTTAACACTCACGCATCGAAGTCCTTCAATACTCAAGCGTTCCTCCGAACTGCAAGGTGACTCACCCAACAAAGTCATTATGGAAAGGATTTCTCACAATCCATAATGATTCCTCTAAGATCGTCACATCGCACAACCAATCTTGATTCTCATTTCGAGAAATAAAGACAGAAAGGGAAGAAAAAACGAGACGAGAGAGTAGCAAATCGTCATATGCAAGATCTCGCTCTCGCTAAATCTAAATCACAGTCGCGATCTACCAAGGGGAATAGAAAGAATGCGATCACATTAATGTGCGGATCTCCAGATCGTGTCGGGTTTCATAAACTGGATCCAACCCCGCAAGTTAGATCTCCATTTCTGGAGATTCGAGATCACAATGCGAGACAAGAATGAATGAGCGACACAAGATAGATGAAAAAAACATCACAATTCAATTAACAAAACACGAAACACTACAAGATTATTTACAGAATCACCAAAAAACCAAAAACAGAGTAGGGAAGATGGATGAAATGGAGGAGCAGGAACCCGTCTCCAGGTCGAAGATGAGTTCTAGTCTGGTGAAAATGGTATGTAATGGTGCGTGAACCGTGATGGAGTGTCCTCCGCCACTGCTGAATGATGCCCCCCTGGGTACTCTACTCTCAGCCCCTTGGCCTTATTTGGCCCACCGCCAGAAGAGAGGAGTCGTGTGTCCTCTTATTTAAAGACGAAACAGAAAACTAAACCAACAGACAATGTCAATCCACGTGGCGCGTCTTTGAGTGCACATCACCAGCTCCCGAGTGAACTCCATGTAAATGCAAACAACCCCTGCAATGAACAACTTCTTTTAAATCCTGCAAGTACAAGTGACTCCCCCTACAACAAAAGAAAAACCAAAACAAGTTAAACAAATAAAATGAAACTAAACTATATATTAATCTTGTTACTTAGATTAGTTAATAAACATACTTATTAATATATATATATATAATACTTAATATTAATACTAAAATATGTAAATATAATAATTATTATTATTATGATATACTAATATTATATATAAGCTTATATAATATTATTAATATACCTAAAATATATTATGTTTATATTCTATGTTATTATATATAGTGCATTATATATATTATGGTTATTATATAAAACTAACTAAAAAAAATAAAAAAAAGAAAAGAGAAAGAGAAAGGGGGGGCGAGTTCGGCGTAGAGAGATGGGGGAAGAGGGCGACGATGTTAGGGCAGGGGAGGTGGCGGCTTCGGATGGCAGTGCAGTAGTAGGGTCGCCGGCGTTCGAGTGTTGCGGAGATGGAGGCAGGGACGGCGCTAGATCCTGGTGGCTTCAGGGCAGCTCGCGTGGCGATGGAGAAATGAAGGTGGTGCAGCGGTTGGGGGCTTGGTGATCGCGGCGGTTCAGAGGGGTTCGGCCGGAGGCTTGTGGAATAGGCAAGGCAGCGGCGCAGCTATGGTGAAGCATGAGGCGGGATCAGGTAGTGGTGCGGGGAAGGGTTTGGTAGGCGGCGGCTCCGGGGTAGGGGGCGACTGCGCGGCAAGGAGGCACCAGCAGCTTCGGGTGGTGACTCGGGTGGCTCTGTGGTGGCTTCGAGGTGGCTCTTGCGGTGAATCCATGAGTCCAATGGGATTCAGTGAGTTGGAATTTGATGTTGAATCGCTAAAATTTGATAAATATTTCTGCTGTGAGTTTGATTTTCAATTTGATTTTCTGTTAATTTTGCTGCTGCTAGGCGTTTATTACTGCTACTGAGTGTGCTGCTGTTGGTGATTTGGTTGCTGCAACGGATGGAGGCAGGGGAGTCTGAATTTTTCTACTGCTATTTGGTTGTCACTGCAGGCTGCTGGAATCCAGGAGGCGGGGAGATGTATCGGTAGGTGGAATGGGGGTGATAGCAGGAGTGGAAGGATGTATCGGTAGCTGGATTGTAACAGTGAGATGGGTATTGGCAGAAATGGGCCACGGTGAGATGGTGTATCGGTAGCTGGAAAAAGCTACTGGTAGAGGGGGTGAGGATTTGTGAGTTGTATCAGTAGACTATATCGATGGGCTGGAGGGTATTAGTGAGGTTTAGAGGAAGGGTTGTATCGGTAGGGATTGTTATATCGGTGAGGTAGTTGTAGTAGTGAAGATTGTGTATCAGTGAGAAATATCGGTGAGAAATATCAGTGAGGTTTAGCGGGAGAGCAGTAGCGGTGAAGATTGTGTATCGGTGAGGAAGGTCACCGATAGGGCAGGTTAACGTGCGACTGCAACACCTGCGAATCAAACAAAGAAAATTAAATTAATAAAATAATTCAATAAAACTAAAAAATAAATAAATCAATTAATAAATTATATTAAATAGAATAAATTTAAAAACACAAAGTTTAGTAATAAAATTAATGAAACTTTATTTAAACAAATGAATTAATTTGGGTTAAAATTTATAAACATACATAATTAACGAACAAATTAAAATATTTACAATTACTTGCTTAAATTAATCAACCAATTAATTAAAGAACTAATTAAATTAAATAATAAAAATATTAAACGAATAAAATTAAATTGTTAAAACTAATTAAATTATTAAAAAAACTGCAAAACCAAAATGTGTTATTTATTTACAATTTAAATAATAAAGCATTAATTAATTAAATAAATAAATTAATAAACTAACAAGCATAAAAATAAAAGAATAAATAAATAAAAGTCTAATTCGCACGACTAAGTAAATTTAACAATTATTTAAAATGACACTAAAGCACATTAAAACACTTATTTTAAACAAAAATTAATTATTTTACACAGCAAAGTACAACACACAACAATTATCAATTATTTACTAAAAATAATCATTTTGGTATAAAAAAAGTCGATGAAAATATACAAAAGATGCGGCAAAGAGTGTTAAAACACTACCACATCACTTAGTGTTGATGGTGCAGGTGTGTAAGGGGGAGGTTGCGGATTCGAGTTCGGGTGGAAGCAATGAGGTGCCCACGTGTGGGGGATGCGTGGGAAGGGCAGCACGCAGGAGAGTGTGAGGCTGGGGGTCTGCCTAGGGCTGATAAAGGGGGGTTCTATCGTTGTTAAAAGCTCCCCCTCCACATTATATAATTCATTTATTTTTTTTTCTATTTTTTACTTTTATCAGTGCTTTTTTAAGCGCTGATAAAAGGTGCCTTTATCAGCTCTTTTCTGAGCGTTGATAAAAGGGACACCAAATCATTGCCTCGATTAACGACACTTTTTTTAGCACTGTTAATATACTTTCTAGTGCCGATAAAGTCCATATTTGTAGTTTTTCTAATTATTAATAATTAATCCTACTTATTACTAAGTGTTGCTAATTATTACTAATTGTTACTAAATATTACTAATTGTTACTAATTATTACTAACTGGAACTAATTATTACTAAGTGTTACTAATTGTTACTAATTATTACTTATTGTTACTAATTATTAGTAATTGTTACTAGTTATTTCTAATTGTTAATAATTATTACTTATTGTTACTAATTATTAGTAATTGTTACTAATTGTTACTAATTATTACTAATTATTACTAATTGTTAGTAATTATTACTAATTTTTATCAATTATTACTAATTATTCCTAATTATTACTAATTAATCCTAATTATTAATTAGTAATTCTAATTATTTCAAATTAATCCTAATTATTACTAATTAATCCTAATTATTACTAACTAATCATAATTACTACTAATTAATCCTAATTATTACTAATTAATCCTAACTATTACTTATTATTCATAATTATTCCTAATTATTACTAATTATTTCTATGTATTACTAATTATTACTAGTTATTATATATTATTAATAATTATTAAAATTTATTACTAATTATTATTTTTACTAATTATTACAATTTATTGCAATTTTTACTAATTATTACCATTTCTTACAATTTTTTACTAATTATTACAATTTATTACAATTTATCAATAATTATTACTAATTAATCCTAATTATTGATAATTATTACAAATTAGACCTAATTATGGATAGTTAATTCAAATTAATCCCTATTATTACTAATTATTCATAATTATTCCTATTTATTGCTACTTACTAGTAATTATTGCTAATTATTGCTAATTCATAATAATTTTTACTATTTATTACAATCTATTACAATTTATTACAATTTATTACCAATTACTAAAATTTATTACTAATTATTCGAATTTCCTACTAATTAATACTAATTATTACAATTTATTACTAATTAAAACAATTTATTACCAATTAATACAATTTATTAATAATTAAAAATAATTATTACTAATTAATCCTAATTATTACTAATTAATCCAAATTAATAATTATTATTACTAATTATTTCTAATTATTACTTAATATATCTAATTAATACAAATTAATCATAATTAATACTAATTATTACTAATTAATCATAATTATTACTAATTACTCCTAATTATTACAAATTAATCCTACTTATTACAAATTAATCATAATTATTTCAAATTATTACAGATTATTTCTAATTTCCACAAATTATTTATAATTATAAACAATTATTACTACTTATTACAATTTATTACTAATTATTACTAATTAATCCTAATTATTACAAATTATTACTTATTATTACGAATTATTAAAAATTATTTTGAATTATTTCAATTTATTACAAATTATTACAAATTATTACTAATTAATACTAATAATTACTAATTAATACTAATTAATTCTAATTAATTCTAATTATTACTAATTAATACTAATTATTACTAATTATTACTAATTAATACTAATTAATACTAATGAATACTAATTAATCCTAATTATTACTAATTAATCCAAATTATTATTAATTAATATTACTTATTACTAATTAATTCTAATTATTACTAATTAATCTTTATTATTACTAATTATTCCTAATTATTACTAATTAATTTTATTTATTGCAAAAAAATCCTAATTATTACTAACTAATCCTAATTAATACTAACTAATCCTAATTATTACTTATTAATCCTAATTATTACAAATTATTTATAATTATTACAATTTATTACTAATTATTACAATTTATTACTAATTAATACTAATTATTACTAATCAATACTAATTATTACTAATTATTACAAATTATTTCTACTTATTTCTAATTAAGACTTACACATAATTATTCATAAAAATAGATATTGAAAAATCAAATATCTAATTCAAATTTAATTTATTTTTATCTAATTAACAAAGGATATAAAAAATTTAAAATAAATTAAATTAACTAAACAATAAAAAATAGGTAAATACCTTGAAAATGAAGCTTTTGGAGTATAAAAGACACAAATTATGCTCTGGTTTAATAGTTTAAACTATGAAAAAATTTAGATGAAAAATTTCTTGAAGAGATAGTGAGAGAAGTTGAGAAAGGAGTAGAACGATATGAAAAACAGTTGAGGATATATATAGGTTATATTATTTGCGAAGAATTTATTTGTGATGGGTCCCGTCGCAAATGCTCATTTCTCGGATTAATTATGGCCGGTCGATAAAAAGTAATTTGTGACAGAGCCCGTTAAAAATGGGTACCTACCGACATACAATTTGTGATGGGAAACGTATCCTTTCACAAAAACTAAAAACCATCGTCGGACATTTGCGATGGGAATAGGGACCCATTGCAAATACCCCTACCCGCGGTTTGACACGCATTTCACATCATACATTTTACGATGGGTCCTTACCCCCCCCATTGCAAATAACTCCTTCCGATGGGTTATTTACAATGGGCCCATGACCCATCGCAAATGACCATATTTCCCGTAGTGATAGTTTCTGAACTTCAAAATGTGAGCATGGAAAATAAAAGGTTAAGGGATGAGTTGGATGTACTCGTTCTTATTGTGAATGGGATTTCATTTGAGTATACATCTTTTGAGAATGATACTCCTCATCCTCCAAATCATGATCTGGCCATTTTGAGATCAGTTTCCCAAGATGCAGTCAAAGAAGCATCAATCTTTGTTGTTCCTGCTATTCCGACTCCTGATGTTGAGATAACCAGAATAGTGCTAAGAGAAGAGCTTCGAACTATGTTGGGTAGCTCTGATCAAGATATCCTAAGAAACATTTGGTAGAAAAGCGATAATATATATGACATGGTAAGGCTTTACACGAAAGGGGATACTAATTCTCAAGAGGAGATCACCAAGAAAGTAGATTACTACTTTAAGAAGATTTATACCAAACATCAGTTGGATAGTCATTTTAAGTACTTGGTTGAAAATATAAAAATCCCTCCTGTTACCCAAGCATTTAAGGAACAAGTGAAATAGATCACAGAGCTTACTCATTCTCTTTAAATGTTTTTGGACAATAAAGATGATAACACAAAGGATATAGAGAAAGGTGGGCATATAATAATGAATTTCATAAACCTTTTAAAGCCTTATATGCATCATCAGAGTACTACTACTGTAGAACCAAAGACATTCCCTATTCGACCAGTGACTGAGAATTTTCTTTGAGGTTCAATCTACCGGTCAGTTGATCCCAAATTTAGAGCTATTGTGACTCTGAATCCTTTTGATACTCTGCCTACAACCCTTCAACCATTTCCCATGTCTGCAGCACATGGTCTTAGTCATTTATGTCCTATGATATATAGGGAACTTACAGCCCCTACCTCTTCTACTCAAGGTCAAACACTACAGTACCTTCTGGAGACCCCATTCATCAGTTGTATACTTCTACTCCTTCTGAACCTTCTGTACCTCCTTTTGCTTCTACAGATAAAGGAAATACACCCATGGATCCTTCACTAGAGAACTCATGATTTTGGATTGATTTATGACAAGGATGTATTTTTGGAATTTTTCACATCCAATGTAATCTATTTTTATCATGAAATGAATTATCTCTTTTCCTATATTATATGTTGTTTATCTTTTCTTATTTTCTATTCTTTTTGAAAATCCAAAAAGGGGAGCAATATGAGATGGAATTTAATTTGTATTTAATTTTACTTGAGTATGTATCACTTATGATCAATTCACATGAACTATATGACATGATTAAGAAGAATTATTATTTTTTGATCATTATGAATGGATTATTAATTCCTTGATTTTTGATCATCAAAAAGGGAATATTTTTGTCCTCCCCTAGTTTAAATGATAAAAAAGCATGCATAATTAAGTTACATCATGTTTCCTTATCATCTTAATCGATTCTTTTATTTTTTATATCATATGATAGTTTTCCAATATTTGACTAAGTATGAGTCACCGTTATGGTTAACTCACTATCACCATTTGGATTTAGACACCATTAGTATAGTGTTACCGATAAAAAAATTGGTTAAGTATAAGCTATAGTTAGTACAGACCTACCAATAACATGTCACCGACTACTGTCTCACCACCACTCAAGATACATAAGCACTGAGTTACCGTTGTTCATCCTACCAACATCTTAACTAAAACTTTTTGTAAAGGATGAGATATTGTTGCCTTGAGATACAGATAACTGAATCACCATTGCATCAACCTGCCGATAGAGTGACTTACTGATGGAATCAAAAAAATTTCTAAGAATGATTTATCGGTATGAGCTACAAATGGCATGAGGCATCAAAAATTGGACCTACTGTTAAGAGGACCTACCGTCAGAACGATATACCATTCCCGTGTAACCAATACTAGACTCACCATTCTAGATTTCATAATGCTCTAAGTTTGAGAGGTCAGTTCTAAGACAGTGATACCTAAACTACCATTCATGATACATCATCATTCCATAATTTTTCATTTAAATTCAAAATTATTCTAACGGTCATATTTGTGAAACTTGGTGCTATTATTTATTTTAATAAACTTGTATGTCTTTTGTAGACAACACCAATTCTGATTTTAGAGACCCGTAAGAGGTATTAGGTACTAGATAACATTCCTATTGTCATTTATACAATATAAAGGGAATATTTGATAAAAAATATAGATGGTGATGAGGTTAGAAATCTAGAACTCGTTCTCCTGAGAAAAACCCAATAATTGATGAGTGGTAAAAATATGAAGATACATCAAATATCTAAAACAAAAGAACATATTTTAGTAAGAAACAAAATAGAATAGAAACACTACTTGATAAAACTTATACCTCATGGGAAATAATAGACAAAATATCACACGACACTCTTTTTTTCTATCTGTTTCTAGATAGTGACTCAAGCTGATATTCAAGACAGCTTCCAAGAGTGTCCAACTGCATTTCCAGTCACACAGAGCCTTCTAAAATCTTTTCTTTATATTTTTCTCTACTTGTGTATTTTATTCACCTTATGAGATGTTTTTGTATCTCTCTTTTGTAAAAACACATTGACTCCTATGAAAAATTGAAAGATATATAGATATATTCACAAACCATATTTTTTACTTCTTACACTCCCATGGATAATAGTGTAAGAGGTCCATGAATTCCCTATTTCTTACAGAACTCCCACAAAAAACTATGGAATACTTATTTTTTACTTAGAGTTTGTGTATTATGTTTTTTACCCCGTTCTTGGTTGTGGATCCTTTTTTATTCATATAAACTACTTGGTTTCAAGTGATCACTAAGTGGAGATGATTAAGTCTCTACTTGAGACTGAACTTGTTGTTTTAAATTCCATTATGTTCTTTTAAGTTTATTTTTCTATGCATAAATTTCTTTCATTAAGAAAACATTACTTTACTTTCATAGTTAATCAAAGATAGTTTTTATATTAGAATTTTATTTAGTATATTTATTTCAAATGTTTAAATAATAGTTCATATTTCTTTAACTTAGAACTAATCACTCTTTTATATGTATTTCAAATGATCAACACTTTTATAAATCTGCAACTTTGGATAACTAGGTTGTCTTTCATATCAAATTGGGGAACATTTAAATAAATGTTTTAAGATAGATATTTTTAAAGGAACTGAATTCACCCCCCTCTTTAGTGTCATACTATGACCAACAGGGTTCTTTATTTTTTCATTCCATTATAATTTGTTGACATAGTCTTTTATAATTTCTATAAGAATACAAGATTAAAATCTTTGTGTAGTAAACAAGATAAAAAATGAAGTACTAAAATGTATTGAATACAAATTTTAGACAATACATTAGCTTTGAAAACTCCTAATTAATAGTATCTACCCATGTATTTAACACCCAATATGACTGGCCCAAATGGTGATGATAATTCCTAAGGCTTGAAGGAATGCTTAGAAATTTATAAAAACTTGAAAATCCTAAATTACTAGTTCAAAATAAATATTACTTTATAATAAAGAGATCGAACCCAAGGGAATATTTAAAAAAACATATCAAATTTAAAGAATTGGAATGAAAGATAGTGATGAATATTTAAATCTGAAGTTGTTTAATGTTTAATAATATCAAGGATAATGAGCTAGTGATTTGAATAATTGAATTTTTTAACCATGACCATTATTAGAATTGGGTTGAAAAAGAAACCATGGTATTTTAATTGTCAAAATTACTCAAAAAGAATCAATTCATATTGTTAATTACTTTAAGACAAATTATTGAATTAAAAAACTGAAAACCATGTTTAGACATAAGTACTGTAAATTGTATAGTGGTCATACACAACATAAAGGCTATTAGTTATTACATCCAAAATGAATATTTAATTTGCACAATATTGATCATTCCATGAGATGTATTTTTATGTAAAAAACTAAAAGATCAATTGTAAAAAAACTCAAAATTAATATTAACTATAAAAGAAACATTCACCTTCATTGTCCCCATTAAAATTAAATAAATTTTATAAATCAAATTACTCCCTCATGATACCCATGGTAGAGAATAAGAATATAACTAAAAATGAAAGGGGAATGATGTTAGAAACATTCCTTCACGTACAAGACCTCCAATGCTAAATGGGGTATCTCCAATGGTCTATCCAAGATGATTGACACCTTTATCTAGTAGCAATACCCCTATATTTATAATTGAATGCGGTATAGAAACCCCAAAAATATGTACTTTTGAGTTTCCTTGATCATGTACTCCTATTTACATTTGAACCCATTAATCACCATTAGAATTTAGAGTTCATTATTGTAGGTAAAACTGTTCCATTGATAATATTTAAATACTTTAAATTAGTAGAAGGTATATTTTTTTAGAAATTTATCATCAACATGACATAGCCTAAATCCTAAATCCATTTTAACGATCTTTTTCTTAAGCTTACCCATTGTGCACGCTTCCACATGTACTGACACACTAAAGTTCCTAGAATTTTTCCTCTATGATTCTATGTTGATCCATGAGTTGTCCTACCATGGTCATAGAGTCAGACATTTTCCATTATTCATTCACATGTTGGCCATGTCTTTTCACACTATGAAATTTTGTTCATCATTTATATATTCTCTATCAATCCTTATCTATATATAAGGAATAAAAACATTGAAATATCCAAAGAGGCCATGTAACTTTTGTGGCCATTTTTTCATCAAAGATCCCTTGTAAACTATGTATAATCCTTTTATTCCATAGTGGAAGTTAAAATCTATTTTGATTTATCCATAGCTTCGACCATGGTCAATGAAAAATTTTCATTTTTATTTCCTACTTCAAACATTCCTATTATCCATGAGTATCATAACTATTATTCATCTGATAATTTTTGAATTTTTATCATTATCTAACCTTTATAGTAGCTAGAATGAGTTCTATTTTATGATGAAAGGCTTAATTATCTTAAAAAATGGCATCATTGAACATGGCTTCACAAGCCGAACCATGGTGGTTCAGTCCATTGATAGTGGATGAATAACCTAACATTGAGCTCAAAAATGATGACTATGGATTTTATTAATCATTTTTATTGGTGATTCGATGGAATTCAAATGGTGGAAGTGGTATTGGGTGTGTCAGAGTGGAGGTGCTTGTATCTAAGCATAAACGGCATTGTTTATATAAGTATTCATAGTGAACAAGAAATTATGAATCCCAAATTGGTTGTGAAATATGGTCCACACACCTTAACAATATATCCCATATCTGATGTCCAGAATCAAAGCTAGATGGGAGCTAGAGGACTCCTATCACTATTTGCACCTCACCGTAGTGATGACACAATCCTCTCACTGACACACAGTCCCTACCACTATGTTCTAGTTTACTGACACTCATTCCTACGTGCTCTACACATGACTTACTCCACGCCTGAATTGGACCTCCCCTATGGCTTGGTCAGCTTCCCAGTTTTTGGCTATGTGGCTTTTTTGTGGGTTGAAGGATGACTAAGTATTTTCCCCCTTTTGAGTAAAATAATAAAAAAACTTTAATAATTCAAAAATTATATACAAATACAAATTTCATTTAAAACTTTTAATTTATATTAAATTTATTCAGAAAATATTATTGGAAATTATAAATTCCCAAAAATTAATTATTTGATTAATTTTTGAGAAAAAATATTAAAAAATCAATGAAATCAATTATTTAAAATTCAGAACCAGTCATGTATAAAATGGAGATATCACATACCACCACAATTAAACTCATTATTTTATTTAAGTATAAAATATCAACATGTAAAAATAAATTCCACCCATGATAACAATATTTAAACATCAAATTAAAATGGATCCAAACATCTTCCAATAGGGATGAAATAATTTTTAAGTGTCACATATGAATCATTCATTTAATATCCACTAGTCAGCTATGTATTTAATAATTACCTATGAAAAATGATGAAACTCTCTATACCTTCTATTAAAGAATCCAAATACATCATTACAAAGCATGTCTTGTTGTGATTCACCAAACTTTAATTTTTTTCCTCACTTCAATCAAGTTAATGACATGTAAAAACATTTTTATCATGTCTTAAGTAATCGTACCAAAATTATGAACTTAAATAAGACCTATATTCTCAAATTTATAGATACAAATATCATAAATAATCATGATTTATTTTAAAGTAGAATCAAATGTTTGTGTGGAATAAGGTTTGTAGGTTTTCATATAAAACTATTAAAGATAAAAAGGAGGTCAATATCATTAGAACAATGAAAGATATTCAAAGTATTGTGTAATGAAAATATTCTCTTAAATGTGACATTACCCTCTTCACATGCTCAATTAATTCCATGAAACAATGAAATAATAATGAAAGGTGTGCACCATCATGAATTTCTCAACATTTTCAATTTTCCTATTTTCAAAATAAATTTTCAATAGTTTTTTTAAAGGTGAAAAAGCACATTTATCACATCCACCACCCAACCCGAAATGATAAAATTATTTAGTTACAAATATGCTATTTTTTAACTCTAAAAAACACAAATCACTTTTTTTTCTAATATTTCATTCTCATTCAAGAGGTGTAAATAATATAAGTACAATAGAATATATCATGAACCCCTTTCAAGAAAACAAAAGAAAAAAATACTATCCTCAATAAAGAATATCCCCTTCCACTATGGATACCCTCTCCCCAACACTTAAAATCTTAAATATAATGAAAATCAAAATGATTAGGTTAGGAATGGATAAAATTGGTTTATATGTGGTTCATTCATATCAATGGTCATTTGCGGTCTCTAATGTCTAAAAGTTGGATAAATATCAAGGTAGGTATTCAAATATGTGTAATTAATTACATAAATGCCTTGATATTTTATATTTTATGTTATGGAATCATAGGTTTGATAATTTCAAATACAAGTCCTAGTAGGTAACATTTACTAGGTTCTCACAAGATATTTTGTTCAGAAATAATTAAAAATATTAGAATAAAAGTAAACTTGGGAATGAGAAACATATAATATAAACTAATCTCTCAATATATGTGTAATAATAATAAATTAATCAATATGAATTTTAGAAATTCAAATCATGAAAAATGGTAGGGAAATTTCACCAACACATGATGTAAGATCCCAGTTTTGGATGGTATGTTTTCCTTGTGTTTTGGTTAAATCCCTTGTTTTGGGATTCAAGGGATGCCTTTTGAAAGTATGAGAGGCCTTGGGGTGTTTCAGGGGCTCGGAGCACAGAAGAAAGGAAAACTGGGCAAGATAGGCCAAGGCGCAAGACCTGCACACAACCAGGCAAACTGTGCGCCTTGCCCAGGTGAAACTGTGCGACCCTTCCTCCTCCAGACAGAAGCATGCACACAGTTTGCACACGGTTTTCCAAACCGTGAAGGTGAATCGTACAACTCCTCCCACTCCAGGCAGTAGCATGCACACGGTTTGCGCACAGTTTTCCAAACCGTGCGGCCACTTAATTTTGGAAAAAATTACAAGTTTTCCACTCTGGGCTTTTAAACCCCACTCATGATTTTCCTCTCCTCCTCCTCTCCCCACCCTAGTGATGAACTCCGCCGACCCAAGCTTCCCAAGGGTGGTTCTCCTTTTATTCTAAGGCGTTTTTGGTTCCCTTGGTTGTGGATCGAAGCTCCAGGTAATTCTAATCCCATCCTTGGTTCTTTTCTTGGTTTAGGGTTTGTATCTTCTATCCCTCTTGTTACGAAGCTCTAAAACCATATCTTTTGGTAGAGCTTTTGGTTGAAGCTCCAAGGGTTGGCCGAATTGATGTCTAAGGACTCGATTGAGGGTGCGTTCAACTGCGATTTTGAGGTAGGTGGTCTAGAAGTTATATCCCATTATTAATTGAGTAATTTCTGCATGGTTGGTTATGTAATTGTTTTCCTTTGGTTATGTTTGGATAACATTGGAATGGTTGGAATCAATGGTGTTATAATGGTAAATGAGAACCCTCACGATCCCCGTGGGATGTGTTGGGATTGACTTGACCTAATTGGGGCCATCCATGGGATGTGCCGACTTCTCTCGGGCATAAGGAATGTGATTGAACAAGTGACCTTGTTGTAATTAAGGGTATAGCCTTTGATAAACATTTTTTCATGATTTGTTGAACTTGGGAGAGAAGTTAGGTGATTCACCTAGACTTGGTAATAACTGGAGGGTTAAATGGAATGGGTTACATGGGTAAATGTGTAAATTGATTAAAGACCGTAACAGGATGGCTTACGGGTTTAGTGTTGAATGCTTAGTGAGTTAGGCATAAAACATGGGAACTGGGTGAATGGTTAAATGATGTGAAATGGTAATGTGTTAATGGGTTAAGGCATGATGTGAAATTCCCATGTGGGGTGTTGTGAATAGTGGTTTTTGAAGGGAAATGGTATGGATGGTAGATGGTTACTTATATATAAGAATGTGCACATGGCTTGGTAGAGTCGGGTATGACTTGAGGATCTACGTGCACGAGTCGAGCAAAGACTGATGCTCTAAAATCCACCCTAAATGCACGGGTTTGGAAAGGGGACTGAGGGTATATTCTCATAACTATTTCATCCACTCAGACTGAGGATTCGAGGTGAGGATATGGTTGCTATGAGGGAGTTAGTCCTAGTGAGATAGGTAATGACGTGTTTACCCTCTTTCATGTGATTGTTGGCCTTAGAACCATGTAACATAATGTATGTGATTAACTCATGGAAATGTGATGTAAGGGTAAGTGATGTTAAATGGTAATAAATGGATGGTAATGGAATAGCAATGGATTTGGGTCTAAATTGGTTACAGGAACCTTAATAAATTACTTGGCATTTACCAATCATTTTCCTTTTTCATGCACTACCTTATTATACTAGATATTTTGTAGAAACCGTTGGTGGTGGCCTACTGAGTTTTACTCACACCCTGCTCGGGCCGCCGTTGGGTACCCGAGCAGACTTCATGTTTGCAGGTCAGGGCAAGGGCAAGCGTCCTTGCTAGATAGCTGAGTGGACATGGGTAGCACTTGGTGGAGGATCCAGACTTGGAGTCGGGACCATCTTGGGGATTTTGGATGTTGTCTTTATTTTTGGGCTTTTGTTCACTCTTTCACTTGTAGTATGACATGGAATATTTATTATTGGAAATGGTTGTTATATATGTTCCTTGTTTATTGGTTATTGTTTCCGCTATTTGGTTATTCTGTTTTGTCTTACTCTGATAAAAAGGGGGTATAATCTCCCCACTTGACCCCATAGACCCCCACTACTAGTCGGCATCCTTTGGCGTACGGGGAGGCGCAGTTAAGGTCATTTAACCACCCAGTTCAGAGCACTGGTTTAGTGGATTCTGGGTCAGGGATGTTAAAAAGTGGTATCAGAGGATGTCTTTCTTCTCCTTCTCTGAGGTCTTGTTATTCGGGATTGGTAGCCAAGGGTTAGTATGTGTCAGCCCTTGGCAATGAGCTCGTGCTTGGGAGTAGCTAACCCAGGTATGAGGGAAAACCCAAGTCACCCTGGGTGGGAAATGTTGTTCTTGGTTGTGGGTTGTTACAATTGATGATATTTCATTGTTGGGTGATACAGATGTGGTTTGATGTGACTGTTTTATGATATTTCGCTCGTGGACTTAATGGAACGAGAATTTTCACTCATGCATCATTGTAGGCACCTAGGGAGATAGGTGACATACATTGTGTTAGGCACACTCACGGGATGGGTGTGTGAGGCAGGAAGGTCAGGTGCATCATGCATTTCATGGAACCAAGAAACAATGGGAAGAATGAAATGAAACAAGTGGGTAAATGAAGTTTCATGACATATAAGGGTTTTAAATGAAGTGAAAAATGTTCTGTAAAATGTTGTGTGAGTTTGGTGGAAGGTGTGCTAAATCTAATGCTTGGAAATATAGAGAAATTCCACCACGACGTCGGTTACTAGTTGGGCAATGGGAGGATGTTGCTGAGAACAATCCTCCAATAGAGGAGCAAGAAAACATGGAAATCAATGAGGGTAGAGAAGAACAGTTCCGAGAGAATCTGGCTCGCCTTATGCAGATGATGGATCAGGACCCAGGGCGGGTTGCACCGAGTATGTTTGAGCTGACCAGGGAGTTCCAGCTGCAGCACCCTCCGACCTTCATCGGAGAGGGTGGTCCAGAGGTAGCAGAGTTCTGGTTAGAGTCTATCCAGACAATATTGGATCATCTGGATACCCCTGTTGAGAATTGAGTAAAGTTGGCTGCTTATATGTTGTGGGTCCAAGTTAGGCATTGGTGGGACATTCAGGCCCAAATCGAGCAGGCTGAGGGAATTTCATGGAAATCCTTTCAGGAAATGTTTCTAGAGAATTTCTACCCAGAGACTTTGAGGCAGGAGCGGGCTACAGAGTTTCTAAGCCTGACTTAGGGATCGCTATCGATGATGGACTAAGCTAGTCGCTTCACTGATTTGAGATGATTTGTCCCAGTGTTAGCAGGGGATGAGGAAGTTTTAGCAAGGTGTTTCCAGGATGGACTGAGACATGAGATCATGTCTCATGTAAACATATTTCGCTTGAAGAGGTTCGCAGAGGTAGTAGATCAGGCATTGATCTCGGAAGGAAAACTGAAGGGTTCTTCGGGTAGTGGGCTTATGGTGCCAGTGGGGCAGAAGAGTTGTGCAGCTACCGAGGGTCGGAAGCGACGCCTTGAGGGCTCACAACATGGCGAAAGTGTGCAAAGCGGCTAGAAGAGAGGGTCCGCCTCTCATAGTGGGGATCAGATGTTCTTCTATCAGTGTGGTAGGTCGGGGTATATGCGTGGTCAGTGTCTTCGACCTACAGTTGAGTTCCGTTTGTGCATAAGGATGGGACATGTGTAGAGGTTCTGCAGGAATCCTCGGTAGGCAGGTTAGCATGATGGTGGAAGGCAGGTATCAGATACAGGAAGGGGATCAATTGCCCCATTTTAGGCAGGAAGTTGGAGCTCCACAGGCCGTACTGGTAGGGGCGGTGGTCATGGAACTCCCGAGAAAGATTTCTCACACTAGCAGGGCAGTGAAGCGTAGGGTGTTTAGGCTAGAGCCTAGGTTAGAGGGGCAAGTCAGCTTCAGGAAGTTCAGTTTGCACCGGGTGGTGGTGAAGCCTAACGATTGACTGTTCGAGGTACGATCCTTATATCTTCTACGTTTTCTAGTGCATTGTTTGACACAAGTTCCACACACTCCTTTATATCTGATCAACTTGTGGTGGTGATGGGTTTACTGGTGGAGAGGGTGTGTGGAGTTATGTCAATTGACACTCCGATGGGAGTACGAGATGAGGATATCAAGTAGTGTAAGGGATGTGCCTTGGAAGTTGGTGGGTATCGTTTTCTATGGAATATGTTCGTTCTCGAGATTTCAGGGTTTGACCTAATCTTTGGAATGGATTGGTTGGTGTTGTATCAGGCGCACATAGACTGCTATCGAAGCAGAGTATCATTCAGGTCGCTTGAGGGTGATGCTTATTTCCACCGTGGTGAATGGTATGTCCGAGCAGGGCGTGCGGGGCCGTTTTTTCAAAAAAATGAGTGGACTCACGGCTCACGTGGCATGTCTCGTGCTTGATGATGGTGAGTGAGGTGAACAACCTAATTTTCCTCCCATGGTGGATCGATTTCAGGATGTGTTTCCTGAGTATTTCTCGGAGTTACCACCCGAGAGGGATGTTGAGTTCACGATCGAGTTGTTGCCAGGAGCGGAGCCAGTTTCTATTCCTCCATACCAAATGGCACTGATAGAACTCTAGGAACTGAAGGTTCAGCTTGAGGAGTCGGAGCGTAAGGGGTTTATCCATCCTAGTACGTCTCCTTGGGGATCTCCCCTTCTTTTTGCAAAGAAGGTTGATGGGTCGTTGAGGCTGTATGAGGACTATCGAAGGTTGAATCAGATGACAGTGAAGAATAGGTACCCTCTTCCTAGAATTGATGACATATTTGATCAGTTGAGGGGTGCATCAGTGTTTTCTAAAATTGATCTGAGGTCGGGTTATCACCAGTTGAGGGTGAGGTCTTCTGACGTACTGCGGACCACTTTCTAGAGTCGGTACGGGTTGTTTGAGTTTGTGGTAATGCCTTTTGGCCTGACCAATGCACCGGCAGTGTTTATGAATTTGATGAACCGGATCTTTCATCCCTATCTAGATCAGTTTGTGGTTTTCTTTGTTGTTGATATCTTAGTGTACTCAAAAACTCACGACGATCATGCCCAACACCTTGACATCGTCTTGAGTATGCTAAGAGTGAATCGGCTATACGCCAAGCTACCAAAGTGTCAATTATGGATAGGTGAGGTTCATTATCTAGGTCACATCATCTCAGAGGCAGGTGTGACAGTGGATCCAGAGAAAGTGCTGGCAGTTGTATCTTGGGAGTAGCCCAAGAGTGTTTCTGATGTTCAGAGTTTTCTAGGTATGGCTGGGCATTACCGAAGGTTCATTCAGGATTTATTTTTCTTGTCAGCACCACTCTCAAGATTGAACAATAATAGAATCAGGTTAGAGTGGTCAGGGGCTTGGAGGATTCCTTCTAAGAGTTGAAGAAGCGGTTGACGACCACACCTATCCTGATCTTACCTGAGCCGGGTAATAAGTACATCGTGTTTTGTGATGCGTCCGAAATCAGACTTGGGGCTGTGTTTATGAAGGATGAGCGAGTTGTGTCTTATGGGTCGAGGCAGTTGAGTCCCCATGAGCGGAACTATCCCACTCATGATCTTGAGTTGGCTGCAGTATTGTACACCTTGAAGTGCTGAAGGCACTATCTGTTGGGGGAACTGTTTACCGTGTTTACGGACCATAAGAGATTAATGTACATCTTCTCACAACGGGATATGAATATTCGGCAGTGAAGATAGGTTGAATATCTCCAATATTTTAACATTGAGTTGGTGTACACACCGGGAAAGAAAAACTGTGTTGCTGATGCTCTAAGCAAGAAGGTTCATAATCAGGCAGTTCAGGAGTCCAACATTGAGTGGAAGGTGATGGCTTTGTTTGCAGAGATGCACCTGGTGGTTCAGGAGGAATGTGGTCAGGTAACTCTTGCTTCCTTAACGATGGAGTCGACTCTTTTGTTTCAAGTTAAGGATGGTCATCTTGATGATCCTGAGTGTTTGTCCATGAAGGAAAATCTTAAAGGTGGGGAGCTACCTTCTGGTTGGGCCATCGATGCGGAAGGTGTTGTTCACGTTTGTGATCGTGTGTTTGTGCCAAGGTGTGTGTGGGAGGATTTGATGCGTGAGTTCCATGCATCAATGTGGGCAGTGCATCCTGGTTTGACCAAGATGTACTGTGATCTCCGAAGGCAGTTTTGGTGGACTGGAATGAAGAAGGAAGTTGCGGGCTTTGTGGAACGGTGCCTTACCTGTCAGTAGGTGAAGGCCGAGCATCAACGCCCAAGTGGTTTGTTGCATCCATTTCCCATCCCGGAATGGAATTGGGATGATGTAACAATGGAATTTTTTTGTGGGTCTTCCGAGGATTCTGTGGAAGAACGATGCAATTTGGGTGGTCGTGGATCGGTTAACGAAAGTGGATCATTTCTTACCGATTCAGGAGACCTATATAGTCGACTAGTTAGGTGAGATGTATGTTCGGGAGATAGTGTGATTGCATGGGGTGCCACGGACCATAGTTTCGGACTGAGATCCACGTTTCACGTTCCGTTTCTGGAAAGGGTTGCAGAAGGCTCTTTCTACGCAGGTGTTTTTGAGTACAACTTTCCACCCGCAGATGGATGGGCAGTTGGAGCGTACGATCCAGGTGTTGGAGGACATGTTAAGAGATTGTGTCTTGGACTTTGGTAGTTCTTGGGAGAGACATATATCGTTGGTAGTGTTTTCCTACAACAACATTTTTCAGGCTACGAATCAGATGGCACCGTTTGAGGCACTCTACTGGAGGCCATGTAGATCTCCGTTGTGTTGGCTAGAAGACGGTGAATCTGAGTTTTTGGGGCCAAGTCTCATGTAGGAGACTTCTGATAGAGTTAAGTTGATTAGGACGCGGATGGCTACAGCTTAGAGTAGGCATAATTCGTATGAATATTGGAGGCATCGACCTCATGAGTTGGTGGTGGGTGATAAAGTGTTCCTTTAGGTGTCGCCAAGGTTGGGTCACCGTTGGATTCAAAAGAAGGGTAAGTTGGCGCCCAGGTATGTGGGACCTTTTGAGATTGTGAAGAGGATCGGACCAGTGGCTTACCGATTGTCTCTTCCACAGCGGTATGGTGGGATGCATGATGTGTTTCATGTGTCGTAGCTTCGGCGGTATCACCCTGACCCATCTCACGTGGTTGATGTTGAGGATGTGGAGCTTGAGGCTGATGCGTCCTTTGAGGAGAATCCAATTCGTGTGGTGGATCATAGTGAAACTTTCTTGTGAGGAAAGGTTGTTCCATTAGTGAGAGTACTATGGTAGCATGGGAAATTTCAGGAAGAAACTTGGGAGCGGGAATCAGATATGCGGGCCCAGTGCCCCGAACTCTTCTCTTCGGTGGAGCAATGAGACTTGGTAACTCGGCGCGAGGACGAGCCATTATAAGTTTGGGAGGTTGTAAGATCCCTATTTTGGACGGTATGTTTTTCCTTGTGTTTTGGTTAAATCCCTTGTTTTGGGATTCAAGGGATGTCTTTTGAAAGTACGAGAGGCCTAGGGGTGTTTTAGGGGCTCGGGGCACAGAAGAAAGAAAAAATGGGCAAGACAGGCCAAGGCGCACGGCCTGCGCACGGCCAGGAAAACCGTGCGGCCTGCCCAGGTGAAACCGTGCGACCCTTCCTCCTCCGGAAAGAAGCATGCGCATGGTTTTCACACGGTTTTCCAAACAGTGTGGATGAATTGTGTGACCTCTCCCACTCCGGGCAGTGGCATGCGCACGGTTTGCGCACGGTTTTCCAAACAGTGTGGACAAACCCTACAGCCACTTAATGTTGAGAAAAACTACAATTTTTCCACTCTGGGCTTTTAAACCCCACTCGGGATTTTCCTCTCCTCCTCCTCTCCCGACCCTAGCGATGAACTTGGCCGACCCAAGCTTCCCAATGGTGGTTCTCCTTTGATTCTAAGGCGTTTTTGGTGCCGTTGGTTGCGGATCGAAGCTCCGGGTAAGGCTAATCCCATCCTTGGTTCTTTTCTTGGTTTAGGGTTTTTATCTTATCTCCCTTTTTTTCTGATGCTCTAAAACCCTATCTTTTGGGTGAGCTTTAGGTTGAAGCACCAAGGGTTGGTCAAATTGAGGTCTAAGGACTCGATTGAGGGTGCGTTCAACCGCGGTTTCGAGGCAGGTGGTCTACAAGTTATATCCCATGGTTAATTGAGTAATTTGTGCATGGTTGGTTATGTTATTGTTTTCTTTTGGTTATGTTTGGATAACCTTGGAATGTTTGGAATTAATGGTCTTATAATGGTAAATGTGAACCCTCAAGATCCCAATGGGATGTGTTGGGATTGACTTGACCTAATTGGGGCCATCCATGGGATGTGCCGGCTTTTCCCGGGCTTAGGGAATGTGATTGAACAAGTGACCTTGTTGTAATTAATGGTAGATCCCTTGATAAACATGTTGGCATGATTGGTTGAACTTGGTATAGAAGTTAGGGGATGCACCTAGACTTGGTAATAACCGGAGGGTTAGAAGGAATGGGTTAAATGGGTAAATGTGTAAACTGATTTAAGACCATTACAGTATGGGTTATGGGTTTAGTGTTGAATGCTTAGTGAGTTAGGCATAACACATGGGAATTGGGTGAATGGTTAAATTATGTGAATTGGTAATGTGTTAATGGGTTAAGGCATGATGTGAAATTCCCATGTTGGGTTTTTTGAATAGTGGTTGCCAAAGGGAAATGGTATGGATGGTTGATGGTTACTTATATATAAGCATGTGCACATGGCTTGGTAGAGTGTGGTATGACTTGAGGATCTACGCCCATGGGTCGAGCGAAGACTGATGCTCTAAAATCCACCTTAAATGCATGGGTTAGGAAAGGGGACAAAGGGTCTATTCTCCTAACGGTTACATCCACCCAAATTGAGGCTTCGAGGTGAGGATATGGTTGCTATGTGGGAGTTAGTCCTAGTGAGATAGGATAACTACGTGTTTACCCTCATGCATGTGATTTTTGGCCTTAAACCCATGTAACATAATGTATGTGATTAAATCATGGAAATGTGATGTAAGGGTAAGTGATGGTAAATGGTAATAAATGGATGGTAATGGAATGACAATGGCTTTGGCTCTGAACTGGTTACTGGAACCTTAATAAATTACTTGGCATTTATCATTCATTTTCCTTTTGCATGCACTACCTGCTTATACTGGATATTTTGTAGACATCGTTGGTGGTGGCCTACTGAGTTGTACTCACACCCTGCTCGGGCCGCCGTTGGGTACCCGAGGAGACTTCATATTTGCAGGTCAGGACAAGGGAAAGGGTCCTTGCTAGATAGCTGAGTGGACATGGGTAGCACTTGGTGGAGGATCCGGACTTGGAGTCGGGACCATCTTGGGGATTTTGGTTGTTGTCTTTATTTTTGGGCTTTTGTTCACTCTTGCACTAGTAGTATGACATGGCATATTTATTATTGTAAATGGTTGTTATATATGTTCCTTGTTTATTGGTTATTGTTTCCGCTATTTGGTTATTCTGTTGTGGATTACTCTGATAAAAAGGGGGTATAGTCTCCCCACTTGACCCCATAGACCCCCGCTACTAGTCGGCAGCCTTTGGCATATGGGGAGGCGCGCTTAAGGTCATTTAACCACCCGGATCGGAGTACCGGTTTAGTGGCTTCCGGGTCGGGGACGTTACACATGACTAAAAATAAAATCATTATTCAGGGAATCCAAATTCATATGGTTGACCCTAATCATTGCAATTCAAGATCTTACTTATTTATTTACCCAAATTTGAGAATTAAAAAATGGAATCATGGGATTCCTAATAAAATCATCTCGCACAGATCAAGAAACTTTTAATTTAAGGCATACCATTTCTCTATTAAGTTTATATTATTTGGAAATACGAGAGTAAAAATGAATTATAATGTTTAAATGTTTACTCCCCTTTGAAATTATGCTCTTCCCCATTATACTTTTCTGACTACCATTCCTTGGGCCTTAAATCATCATGAGTCTAAAAAGAATACTAAAATAGTGAAAGTTCTAGTTTGTTCTCATGAAAGTTCAAAAAGATAAGTGGATTAGATCTTAAATCAGTTACTAAATATAATAATAAAAGAAATTAAACCCTAATGTCATAAAAAGAATAATAAATGCGAGTTACCTCCAAAAATACACTCTTGGATATGTTCATTTAGCTTGAACATACCTCATTATAGCTCACATAATCAAAGTGTGGTATAAATCCAACTATCTCAAATTTACCCAATTATAATTTTATTGTGTGTCTGGTATATCTCTACTCGTTTTCATTATCATTCTTAGGTTCCCCCCAAATTTAGGGGAGAACTAGTTAATGTATTTCCCTAATTATTATATTATAATTTCATGGGCTTTCCTCACTTTATACCACTTCTATTTTTTCTTATCATCTTATGGATGAATATGAAATTATTTAATGAACATTTAAACTTTATCGACCACATACTACTCTTATTCCCCACTTATAGGCAGTAACCAAAATTCTGATAGTTGTGAATATATAAGGAATAAATATAAAACTTTATAAACATAGTACCCATCATCTTACATTTCTTATTTTTATGGAACTTGAGTCGTTGTTAGAGGTCCCTCTTGAGTATCATATTCCATGTAATTCCCCTCTACCATTATTGTCATTTCATCCAAGATTTCAAAAAAAACTACTCCATATTATTATTATTATTATTAATCATATTCTTCTTCTTCTATAGTGTAGGGATGAATTTCCTATTGTTTTCCTGAATCTTAAGATATATTAGGAATTATACCAAACACAGTTTAATATTTATTATATGGATCTTATTTTTCTAGTTCTCTTGAGGTAATTGCTTCTTTTTCTCCTCAAAATAAGCGGTATTGGGGGTATTTTCTTTAAAAAGAAATTTATCTTTGAAATTGGAACTTACCTCATATTTCAAATCCATTATTTCAAGATCTTGTCATAGATATTCAAATTAAAATTCTATGTCATGGAGTGTCTCCTAATAATTTATCGAATCATGGTGTGGGAATCTTATTTCATAACCATGGACCTTTTCCTTTAGTTCATAAATTTGATATGATAGTTCAATGATTCTTATGGGAACCATTTCCTTTTTAATCAATATAAAATTTAATCTTTCTATCCCAACTATGAAAAATACTGAAGCATAAAGTTGATATGAGAAAAACTAAATGAAACTTATAAGATAAATTTAAAAAAGAAAAAATGGTTTGGGTAAATACCTTTATAAAATACTAAACTAAGTAATTCTCAATGCCTTACAACATGTGTATCCTAGGTCTGATCCCAATATATGGACCTAAAAACTTGACCAGGTCAAATGGCATTTTTAATTCCTAAGGGTTGAATAAATTAATTGAAATTTATGCAAACATGAATATCCTAAAAAACTATCTCAAAAGAAAAATCAATTAGTAAAAGTAAGGCCAAATATGAGATAATAGTTTTAATTTTTTTTGAAATTTAATAAATGATAAAGAAAGATGGTGTTTAAGATTCAATAGATATTTTTTGGTTCGAGTTTATTAATATCCAAGATCATGTTCTAATGATGTAAAGAAGTTATTGTTATTATAATTGGATTGAAATAGAATTCTTGGACTTGGAATTATCACAGAAAATAGAAAACTCATCCATTTATATAGTCAATGACATAGATAAATTGAAGAATTAGGAAATGTAAAACCATTTTTAGACATAATTACTGAAAATAGTGTAATGGATATACACAACATAGAGGTAATTAGTATTTTTATCCAAAATGAATATTTAATTCACACAAAAATGGTCATTACATGATAATTAGTTATATTTATGAATTAAAATATCAATTAAAAAAACCAAAATTCAAAATTAAATATAAATGAAACATTTACTAACACAATCCCCATTCAAATCACACTAATTAACACAAAATAGATAAATCTATTTTACTTGAAATGAGTGATGATAAAAATAGAAGTAAAAACCTAAAGGGGATAACAAAAAAAGGAATAGCCCAATAACATGACCCATGATTCCAAACAGTGAATCTCTAAAAAAAATTCTTGATGATTTATTCCTTTTTTCAGTATCCCTTCCCCTATATTTTTAATAGATATGGGTTAAGAACCCCCCAAAAATTCCCCCTTTGAGTATCCTTCATCTTTTCATCCTATATATATTTTAATCCTTCAATATCATTAAAATTTAGAGTGAATTGTCACTTATGAAAATATTCCCAAAATATGATTTCAAGACATTAAAGTAGTCATATGGATAAAACAATTTTTAACTTTACAATCACAACATCTTATCCAAATTACTTGGGCCATTTTTCATGCCTTTTCATTAATATTACCCTTCCTACATGATTCCAAGGTTAATTCAACATTTATGTTCAAAGAACTTTTCCTTTGAGATCTGCATCTGATCCACAACTTGTCTCAACACTATTGTAAAAGTGGGTGACCTAGACCCAACATAAAAAATGATTTTTTATTATCATGTCATGTATACCGTGAGTAATTCCCTATCATTTCTTACAATAGTTGTGTTGATACTTATACATCCACTATTTACATGGTAATATCCTTAGAATAATTTTCATATCAAATGGTTTTAGTAGTTCCAAGTTATAATGATAATTTATAGATATTATGACCAATAATTATAAATGCAGGTCATATGGTCTAGATACATCATACTGTAAGTTCACAATTGATGTTGTACTATTAGGTGTTGGGGTCTGACGCACGCCTGTCGTAGGGCATGGTAAAACAATTATTTTCTAAGTTAAAACGTAGTAATGTTGTTGACCTAGGATTTCATCCGAAGAGGAGTGCACACAAAACGGGTTGTCACTTTAAAACGGGGGTAAAAATGTTTTGCTTTTGAAAGAAAAATTGAAATTCAAATGATTGAAAAACTATGATATTAAAAAGGTAATTAGGTTCGGGTCGGTTTTTTAATTGTAATGCTATCCTTGTTGAATTTAATTCAAAACTCTTCTTCTTTTTTGATTAAAGTGAGTTTCCACAATCGTTTCCTGTAACTTCCTCGGTGAAATTATGATGGTGAGAGAAAACCTTACCAAGATCTTAGTTTTGTCAACTCTCCTTCCATGTGTAAAATAGTTGTATTGAATATACTTAATTGAAATGGGAAATACCCGATCAGGTTTTTTTATCCCAAACAATCAATAACATTCACTACACCTTTTACACATACTGAGGATCGTCGAGTACTTCACCACTAATCTCTGGTCTATTCCATCGTATATAAACCAGAAATTAGTGGAAGGAGATTATGATTATTTTACCAAGGAAAAAATAAATAATGGAATTAATATTCAAGAACGATCGCACT
Organism: Viscum album; assembly: GCA_963277665.1. Lineage (NCBI taxonomy): Eukaryota > Viridiplantae > Streptophyta > Magnoliopsida > Santalales > Viscaceae > Viscum > Viscum album. The sequence continues at coordinate 1,138,235,034 of OY728129.1, forward strand.
TGATAATAAAATCTGCTATAAGAAATTGAAAACAACATTGATGAAGAAAGAAATTTATTCAATTGCGTCCAAGAACTCAAGCATTACAATGTAGAAAACCAACCCTTCCCCAATCACTCCAAATTTTTACCCCACCATGGTAATGGTAATCGAGATGAATGGGGAAGAAGAAGACATTAAAAAACTATGAAAAAGAAAATAAATAAAATAGAAATCTGAAATGTTCTCCTTCTTGGTGTCCTGGAAGGAATGGGATGGAGAATGGGATGCTTTGAGAGGGTGTGACTCTCCTCCTTTTATAGCCAGAATTTGTCCCCCAGATCTTGATGTGTTATAGACCCATTAAATGACATCTTCACGCGTTGAGACCTTCATTAATGTTGTTCATAATTTCCTTGGGCGTGTCCCCTCAACATCCCAGCGTATTTGGACATGTATTTCGAGAGTTATAACCGTTTTACTTTGAGCATTTATTCTGTCCAGTCAGACTCTCCAAAATGCAATCCTCCGGATTAGGGTGATTTAATAACCTAATAAAAGGCCAATTCACGCTTCCCTTTCTCCATAAAAGATGATCAAAAACTCCTTTCGCGTCCACCCATGGAAGATCACAACATGTGGGCCCACCATGAATGAGTTTTGGATCTCACACCAAAACTAGGAAGAACTTCAAACAGTTTTCTTGATCCAACTTGTGAGCTTCTTTGGAGCTTCCATATGGCCGATTTAGCTTTTAGTCTAAAAATAGAAAATAATGAGCAGGATGTGTAGAATCTTGAAAAGAAATAATTTTTCAATTTTAATTAGTGTAGATAATGTTACGGACAAACTACATAAATAATTTAAAACTGTTAAAAATCCAAAATGGCCCATTTTTACTATTCAGCTCAAAATAACACCAATATCATAAAAATGAAACACTTCATCTTAAAGGAACAATTTTGTGGGTTTAAAACAATGATATTAAATATAAATTAATTGAAAATATTTTCTCTATCAATTCCCCCACACTTAGCACTTGGATTCCTCGACAAGTAAAAGTCAAATCAAATCAAATCCAAAACACATATCAATGAGATCTACCAAATTAATTCCAAGAAACAAAAAGATATCATGCCTCATAAAAAACAATTATTTCATGTTCTCCATTTTAGATTTTAATATATTTCCACTTTATTTCTTATCCCATGACTACAAAACACCTACCTCACATGAATTTTCTCTCATCTCACAAATGTAAATGCTGAACAAGGATTTTCTAATCCAAACTCACACAAGAGTCACCATAGGCTTGATAAATTACTATTTCTCCACCTGATGTGAGTCAAGGACATGTGTTTCTCATGAATACTTTTCAGGGTTGTTCTATGGCTTCTAGTTGGTAGGATTTAGATGTTAAAAATTCTGCAGCCTAAAAAGGAGGGTTTGTCTCTTTTTGAAGAAAAATTACACAATTCAAATTTTCACTCAAATATGGTCTCGTTATCTTCCCCTTTATAGAAAATAGGCTCCATTATCATTCAATCAGCTCAGGATTTCAGCAGAAAAAATTTCATTATTTTTAAACATGATTTTTCTTGAATGCCCCAGATAGACACAACTTTCTTTTTTTTAAATCAGAAGCTCCATAAAGGCACAACTTCTCTTATCATGAAAGCTCCAAAAAGGAACAAATTTTAACAAAATGAAATATTCAGTAGTAAAATCATCTTTTCAACATTTTATATTCCACCAAAAGTATTACCAAATGATGTAGTACATCACAAGTCATCTTCCCCCACACTTGAGTTCAACTATATCATGCAATTTCACTTCAAGAGCAGGTAGGATATGGAAAATTGGCTTGTAATGTGGCTAACCTAATAGGAGATTTGTAACACCCGAGACTTTTAAGGGAAATATTTTTTTATGTTATATAAATCATTAAATTAATCTTTCACTACACACAACACTAGATTGGCTTTCTTTACAGGCAATTGTGACCTTCCTCGATAGCTTGCGTTGTACGCAATATCGAGTTTCACTAAACAATGATATGCTATTAAAATATTATTAAAGCTAGCCATTATGAATAGTAATACCAACTTTTTGAAATTTTGAAATTTTTATTTTTCAAAACAGACTTCATTTTTGGATTCTGAATATCGAAATTAGCCTAGGGTGAAATTTTGGTATTTTTCTGGAAACTTTCAATGAATAGTGAAAACACTCGGTTACTATTTAAAACCCGACTTTTTATTTAAATAATTATTTATTTTATTTAAATTTATTTTAGGTCAAAATTGATACATAATACCTATATAAGTTCAATTCAATTCATTGGAGTCATTTTATAATAATTTTAGATATATAAAAATTTTATTGAAGTTTTCACCGTCTTTTACCCACCTCCTAGGAAAATTTGCAAATTTACATAAAACTTAATTTTACCGCTTCTGTGAGTGGAATTTCTGAAATCCAAGAGACACAGTTAATTTCAAGGACTAAAATGTGGTTCAATGAGATGAAAATAATTTTTGTTGAATAGTAACTTTTTACTTTTTTTTACCATGGTTAAAAGTAAATAGGGAAAGTAAGGGTAAAAATGTTATTATTATTACCCTAAAACATGTCCTAATTCTATTGGATAAGTGTAATTTGACCAAAAACAAATTTAGGAATAAAATATGACCATTTAGGCCCACATGGTTTAGATTAGGACATTTATTATTAACTTATTTAAAGAAGGGTTAAAATAGTTAAAATCAAAGTTTAATAACCAAAGCATTTTTAATATAGGATTATACATAAGATAAATTAGATTATAAATATTCATTAGAAAGATAAAACGATTTCCTACATAATTGTATTTTATTTGTAATTTTTAGACAATAAATAATTTAATTTATTTATAACACAATGATGATGCAATAATTATCTTATTAATAAAATATTGACATAATTGATGTTATAAATACACAAATAAATGTAATATGAGACTTTTTATGAATTAAAATAATTTTATAGGTTAATATGACATGTTAGTATTGATTTAATTAACTTTTTTGGAAGTAATATATCTGTTATGATTTTCACAAAAATCAATTACCAAATAGTGTCAAAATTGACATAAAATAGTTTTAAAACAAATATTATATTATTAATTGTTATTTTATTCCTAAAAATCTAATTTTAAGAAAAATGACTTAAATAAGGTTATATATATTAATAATAAACAACATGGGGTTCGTTTGTCTTGTTATTGTAAGTTTATTAACCTTATAGTGTAAGAAAACAAAAAGACACGGTAAAAGTTAAATTATCTAACTTAACATTAAATCTAAATGATAAGGTTAAAATAGAAACCTAAACTTATCTAAATTCTATTGTATGAGTTTATTTAGACCCATCCCCACCTTATATTTGAAATAAATAAATTTGGAGCTATTAAAAATCGAATATGACTTTATAATAAAATAATATTTTTAGTTTTCCCTAAGGTGCCCCTCTCCTCCCTTATAAAAGGGAACCTCCTCCCTCTCTTCCTCACACCACTTTGAGCCTTCATGCCCGGCCAAACCCTTCCAAATTATGTTCTCCACTTCCCTATAAACATCCTAGAGGTCATGGTATTATTCAAAGACCAATTTTAGTTCCCTAAGAGGAGGTCTCAAAGAGGCGCTTCAAAGAAGAGGTAATGTCCATTACCGATTCTTTCAACTTTATTTCTTCTTACACTTCTTCTTCTTTAGTTGTTTAATTATGAAGTAATAACATCAGTATCACTCACATACTGGTATGTTATTATAATTTTGAAACAACCCTATTTCACCATATATCCATCCTATGGAAAACGAAATCACCGCGCGTGCGTACGTACGGAATACCGTCTCCACGCCATGGTGTAATCTATTTTCCACCACCACCTTACATGGATGGGTATAATGGTGTAAATAATAACTATATATGATTATTTTAAAGTGATATTGATTATGAAATAGTATACATACACTCCAATATAATTCCACGATCATGGGAACGATATCATCGCTCGTGCGTACGTACGGAATACCATCTCCACGATGTGATGCGACTCGTTCTACATGATCTTCATTGCATAATGATTATATAAATGAATTGAATGAATTAATATGATATATATTACACATATACCGTTATGGAAATGAGATATCTATAACCTAAAGATAAGAATAAGAATTTATTCGACAAAACACACATAAGAACAAAAAGTAATAAACACCCGAATAACAAGTAGCAATGAAATATTACTAATAAGAAGCTAAGAATATGACCATATATGATATCATACCAATGAGTATGATTCTAGAATAAGTCAATGACATTATTTAAATCATTATACAGGAGGTTCGGACACATACGAATCAAATCAGACCTAAGGTAAGGGAAAATATCACAATCTCATTTTTATCCGAGATTGTTTATACTTTGGTATTTACTAGGGTGTATTTTATCATCCACATCCATGTTTACTCAATATGTAATATTAGTTCCATCCACCTAAAATTTTTTAAATCCAATTTTACCCTTCGGTGAGTTTTTAGTAAAAGATATGAAAGGAATCTTTTGTCATTTTTCGTATGAGGTACTTTTTGACTTTTCTGACAAAAGTATGAGAAGAATGTTTTTTAACTTATACGACATGAATGGATTTTTAGAACATTATTTCCATGAATATTCCTTTACAAGTTTTCATGTTTATTTTTAATCAACTTATTTTAGTTCATAATTATATGACATGTTAAGAAAGGAAAATGTTTTTGAAGTAGAAAGTATATTTTCCTCAAGAATGGAATTCAAGTGTTTTATCAAAATTATTTTCCATCTAAGATAATATAGGGTTATGTTTCTATCCCTATTATTACATTGATTTGATTATGTTGTGATGGAATTATTTTTATGAATTATTTTATCTTATATGAATTGGTTTATGATGTCACGATGTTTAAGAATCCCATTTTTATTATATGGGTTATGCAATGATGTATGATTTATGATTTTTTGTGGCACACATAAGAATGGTTTCATTATAAGATGGGTGGGAACTATATCTCCCTCCAATGCATTGGGTAAATATTTATATCTCATGATATAGACATGGCTGGAACGGCAGGTTAAACCGGTTCAGTGAAACAGGACTGAAATGAGGAGTGAACTCGGTTCAGAAATGGACTTTATCTGCTAAGATAGTCTTGGATATGAGTCTTGACTACTAAGAAATGATTCTCTATGATTATGTGTGTATTCCAAAAAGATTCATGTTTTATGTTATGATTATTGGGATTACATTTCACTACTATGAGTTATCCCATGTTTTGAAATTATGATCTCTTTTGCAGGTTAAGATTTCCAAAATGGTATGTTCTTATGAATATGATGTGATTGATATTTCTTTTGTATACCCTTATTGAGCATTTGAGCTCACCCTTTTGTATGTTTTCTTTCCCCAGGCCAGGAAGAAGGTTATTAAGTAGGATATTCCAAAAGGGACTCTAGATATGATGAAATAAATGGGAGACAATGTAGATGCTTTATGAATCAGTTGTTTATGTTTCCCATTTTCTAAAGACACTATACCTATACGGTCCTTTCCTAGTTTTGTTATATGTTGTAATAAGTGTGCTTCAATTTTGAAGTATTAACAATGTATGTAAAGTATGTGTCGTTATAGTTGGTATCAGAGGAAAGGTATAGTCAACCTTTGGAAACTAGGATGTGAAAGCATTAGTAAGAACCATAAGGATAAGTCTAAGAAAGAACACAATCTTACTGTTTTAGAAATGGCCATGTACAACCTATGATAAGACCTTATGTGTGAAATTTTATTCTTGATTATGTGTTTTTCCTATTATAATTAGTGTTGCTCACACTATTCTTCTTGGTTTTAGTCAATGGCTGGAACCTGAAGGAACCGTGTTAATGCGAAATGCGACGGACAATGAAATGATTGTCCCCCCGAGCAACCAAACGTTATGGGAGCTGGAATAAAAAACTTTGTATCCATGCTCACATAACTTTCTCAATCTATGAATCATGCATGATATCCAAACGAGCAAAGGAAAGAGCAACATTCTGTTGAATCCTTCATGAGGCAGCGTCCACCCTCATTCAACGAGTCTACTGATCCATTAGTGGATGAACAATGGATCAGTACCACTGAAAAGATATTTTCATTTCTTCAATGTTCTGAACATGATAAAGTCATCTTAGTTTTTTATCGTTTGGAAGGAGATGTTGATCAATGGTGGAATCTTATTAAGAATACAAGGCAAAGGGATGAAATTGAGTCCACAGAATGAGACAAGTTCAAGAAATTATTTTTCAATAAGTACTTCCCTCGTATTATCTGAAAAAATATGGAGAAGGAGTTTCTTGAACTAAAGAAAAAGGATGATGAATATGTTAGTACCTACGAAGCAAATTTTACAAGACTTGTAAGGTATGCTTCTGGGATTATTATCCAACCTGAGAGTAAGATCGATCGATTCTTTAGTGGATTAAAACCAAGTCTTCGAAGGGTGTTAGCCATAAGGTACTTCAATAGCTACGAGGAAATTGTTCGATGTTCTCTCAAGGTTCAGATGGAGATTGGAGTAACCCATCAGTCATATGGGTTTGATAAGAAGAGGAAAATGGAGTTCAAAGGAAAATATAAAGAGCACACTGAAAAGAAGATGAATTTTCACTTATGCTCAAAGTGTGGAAAGAAACATGGAGGAAATTGTCTTAAGGGGACAAGAAAATGTTATAAGTGTGGAAAATAAGGTCATCGTGCAATTGAATGTCGAAATAATGGGAAGAAGATGTCTAATGATGCAAACAAAGGAAGGGATACACAGAATGAACCGACTTCACTTCAATGATTCAAGTGCAAGGAAATGGGGAATTATTCCAATCAATGTCCTAATCCAAGGGTTTATGATGATGATCGACGTCAACAAACTCTTAAGGCCAAAGGCAAAGGAAAGTCACATGCAATTTCTATCAGCGATGTGGAGTACGATAACGAAGTGGTGAAAGGTACACTTACCATCCACTCTAATGTAGCAAATGTTTTATTTGATTTTGGATCCACCCACTCATTTATTTCTGAAGAATTTTCTAAGGGTATCACCGTATTGCCTCAACAATTAGATGTTGAGTTAGCTGTGACAACCCCTAATGGCACAACAGTCGCATCAAAAGTTTATAATTCTTCTCCGATTAAAGTTTGTGGGAAAGTGCTTCCTACAAATCTTGTGATCCTTCCTATAGTGGAATTTGATGCGATTCTTTACATGGATTGGATTTCTCTATATGGATCTCATATCAATTTCCAAAGAAGGGAAGTCACATTTCATATTCTAGATCAATCTACGATCATCTATCGATGCAAGGATGAACATAACCTTCCAGTGGAAATTTCTTCCATCTTATGGGTTTTGATTCCACTAAATGAAGGTTATTTATCTCAAATGGTTGGTGAGAAACTCACAATTAAGAATATGCCCATTGTACGAGAGTTTGATGATGTATTTCCAGATGAATTTCTGGGTCTTCCACCAAATCGTGAAGTTGAGTTTTCAAAAGAACTCGTACCGGGTGATTTGCCTATTTCAAAGACACCTTATAGAATGGCCCCAATTGAGTTGTAGGAATTAAAGAAGAAACTCCAAGAGAATCTTGATAAGGGATTCATACCCCCTAGTGCGTCATCTTAGGGAGAACCTGTTCTGTTTGTTAAGAAGAAATATGGATCAATGAGACTTTGCATTGATTATCGAGAACTAAACAAGATCACTATCAAGAACAAATATCCTCTCCCGCGCATTGATGACTTATTTGACCATCTACGTGGAGCTCAATACTTTTTCAAGATTGATCTTCGTTCAGGGTATCATCAATTAAGGGTCAAAAGGGAGGATATACCAAAGATGGATTTCTGTACAAGGTATGGACACTATGAATTTATAGTGATGCCATTTGGTCTTACTAATTCCCCTACTATATTCATGGATCTGATGAATAGAGTCTTTAGAGACTATCTTGATCAGTTTGTGGTAGTCATTATAGATGATATTCTTGTCTATTCAAAGATAAAGGAAGAACATGAATATCATTTGAGAATTATATTGAAGACCCTGAGAAAGGAGAATCTTTATGCCAAATTTACCAAGTGTGAATTTCGGCTTCAAAAAGTTGCATTTTTTGGTCATATAATCTCAAAAGAGGGGATATCTGTGGATCCAGCAAAAACAAAGGTTATCGAAAGATGGTCGAGACCAACAACAATAACTAAGATCTGAATTTTTCTTGGTTTGGATGGATATTATCGACGTTTTGTGAAATATTTTTCACGATTATCTAATCCACTCACTAGGTTGACTCGAAAAGGAGTTAAGTTTGTGTGTACGGAGGAATGTGAAGAGAATTTCAAGGAGTTGAAAAGAAGGTTATCCAGTGCACCAGTACTCACACTTCCTTGTAGTGGAGAAAGGTTTTTGATCTAAAGTGATGCATCCAAGAAGGGTATGTGGTGTGTTCTTATGCAAAATGATATGGTGATAACTTATGCCTCATGACAGTTGAAAATCCATGAGAAAAATTACCCAACTAAAGATTTGGAGTTAGCTGCGGTAATCTTTTCATTAAAGATTTGGAGGCATTATCTTTATGGAGAAAGGTGTGATATTTATACTGATCATAAAAGTTTAAAGTACATTTTCACACAAAAGGAGCTGAATATGTGCCAAAGAAGATGGTTGAAGCTGATTAAGGATTACGACTGCTCAATTCATTACGACCCTGGGAAAGCAAACAAGGTGACAGATGCATTAAGTCGACAAGACCATGCTATCTTATCCATGATGAGGATCACAAAAGATCCAATATTTTTGGATTTACAAAGGATGGATCTTGGAATTATAATGAAAGGGGAAAATCGTATCTTTCTCAATTGAATTTTTAACCATCTATACATGTGAAGATTAAAGAGGTGCATAAAGAAGATGTAGAGTTACAAAAGAAGGTGAGATATGTTCCTAAATTCAACCTTGATTGTGATGGGATAATAACGTTCAAGAATCAGGTTTCTGTTCCTCCCATCCCAGAATTAAAGAAGGAGCAGCTGGATGAGGCTCATAGTTCTTCATTCTCTATTCATCCTGGAAGCACGAAGATGTATAGGGACCTGAAGGAGTACTTCTGGTGGGATGGAATGAAAAGAGATGTTGCTGAATATGTCTCTCGATGCTTGGTTTGTCAGCAAGTTAAAGATGAGAGATAGAAGTCTAAGGGGATGTTACAACCATTACCCATACCAGAATGGAAATGGGAAAACATCACTATGGACTTTGTCATTGGACTTCCTAAAACATCCAAAGGCAATAATGCTATCTGGGTCATAGTTGATCATCTTACAAAGTCTGCACACTTCATTTCTATTAGAGATGATTTCTCTCTGGATCAGCTTTCCAGGATATATGTGAAGGAAGTGGTAAGATTGCATGGATTACCACTTTCCATTATATCTTATCGGGATCTGAGGTTTACCTCAAAGTTTTAGTGAAGTCTTCAGCATACTCTGGATACAGAGTTGAGTTATAGCACTGCTTATCATCCTTAGATAGACGGTCATTCTGAGAGGACAACTCAAACTCTAGAAGATATGTTGAGAGCTTGCTCTATGGATTTCAAAGGTGGTTGGGATCAACACCTTCCTTTGGTAGAATTTTTTTATAATAATAGCTTTCACTCCAGTATTCATATGGCACCTTATGAAGCTCTCTATGGAAATAAATGTAGGACTCCAACTTGCAGGGATGAAGTTGGGGAAGGAAAGCTATTAGGACCTGATCTTGTTGATGAGATGGCAGAAAAGGTCAGATCTATTCAACAACACATAAGAGAATCTCAGAGTCAACAAAAATGTTATGCCGACAACTGAAGAAAAGACCTAGCGTTTGAAGTGGGTGATAAAGTGTTCTTACGAATATCTCCCTGGAAGAGGGTCATGAGATTTGGAAATAAGGGAAAGTTGAGCCCTAGATATATCGGTCCTTTTGAAATTATGGATCGTGTTAGGAAGGAAGCTTACTGATTGGAACTTCCACCGAATCTCTCCCAAGTTCATGATGTGTTCTATGTATCTCTCCTAAAAAAGTACATACCTGATCCTTCACATGTACTCAGCTTAGAAGTTGTACCGCTGGAGCAAGATCTTTCTTATGAAGAATAACCAATAGAGATTATGGATCGTAGCGAAAAAGTCCTACGGAACAAGACCACTCGCTTGGTGAATGTTTTATAGGGGAACCACCAATTTGAATAAGCTACATGGGAGCTTGAGGATATGATGAGGTAGAGTTATCCTCATCTGTTTGTTACAAAGTGACAAATTTCGAGGGTGAAATTCATTTTAAGGGGGTAAAATGTAACACCCATGACTTTTATGGGAAATATTTTATTTTTAGGTTATATACATCATCAAAGGAATCTTTCACTACACACAACACTATCTTGGATTTCTTTACACGCAATTGAGACCTTCCTCGATAGCTTGCGTTGTACGCAATATCGAGTTTCACTAAACAACGATATGCTATTAAAATATTATTAAAACTAGCCATTATGAATAGTAATACCCACTTTTTGAAATTTTTTAATTTTTTTTTTCAAAACGGACTTCATTTTTGGATTCGGAATATCAAAATTAGCCTAGGGTGAAATTTGGGTATTTTTCTGAAAACTTTCAATGAATAGTGAAACCACTAGGTTACTATTTAAAAACCAAATTTTTATTTAAATAATTATTTATTTTATTTAAATTTATTTTAGGTCAAAATTGATACATAATACCTATATAAGTTCAATGCAATTCATTGGAGTCATTTTATAATAATTTTAGATAAATAAAAATTTTATTGAACTTTTCACCGTCTTTTACCCACCTCCTAGGAGAATTTGCAAATTTACATAAAACATAATTTTACCGCTTCTGTGAGTGGAATTTCAAAAATCCGAGAGACACGGTTAATATCAAGGACTAAAATTTGGTTCAATGAGATGAAAATAATTTTTGTTGAATAGTAACTTTTTACTTTTTTTACCAAGGTTAAAAGTAAATAGGAAAATTAAGGGTAAAAATTTTATTATTATTACCCTAACACACGTCCTAATTCTATTGTATAAGTTTAATTCGACCAAAAACAACATTAGGAATAAAATATGACCATTTAGGCCCACTTGGATTAGATTAGGACATTTATTATTAATTTATTTAAAGAAGGGTTAAAATAGTTAAAATCAAAGTTTAATAACTAAATAATTTTTAATATAGGGTTATAAATAAGATAAATTAGACTATAAATATTCATTAGAAAGCTAAAACGATTTTCTACATAATGGAATTTTATTTTTAATTTTTATAAAATAAATAATTTAATTTATTTATGATACAATGATGATGCAATAATTATCTTATTAATAAAATATTGACATAATTGATGTTATAAATACCCAAATAAATGTAATTTGAGACTTTTTATGAATTACAATAATTTTATAGGTTAATATGACATGTTAGTATTGATTTAATTAACGTTTTTCGGACTAATATTTCTGTTATGATTTTCACAAAAATCAATTACCAAATAGTGTCAAAATTGACATAAAATAATTTTTAAAACAAATATTATATTATTAATTGTTATTTTATTCCTAAAAATCTAAGGATCGGAAAAATGACTTAAATAAGGTTATATATATTAATAATAAACAACTTGGTGTTCGTTTGGATTGTTATAGTAAGTTTATTAACCTTATAGTGTAAGAAAACAAAAATATACGGTAAAAGTTAAATTATCTAACTTAAAGTTAAATATAAATGATAAGGTTAAAATAGAAACCTAAACTAGTCTAAATTCTATTTTATGAGAGGAATTAGACCCATCCCCACCTTAGATTCTAAATAAATCAATTTTGAGCTCTAAGAGGAGGTCTCAAAGAGGAGGTCTCAAAGAGGCGCTTCAAAAAAAGAGGTAATGTCTGTTACCGATTCTTTCAACTTTATTTCTTCTTCCACTTATTCTTCTTTAGTTGTTTAATTATGAAGTAATAACATCAGTATCACTCATATACTGGTATGTTAATATAAGTATGAAACAACCATATTTCACCATCTATCCATCCTACGGAAAATGAAATCACCGGGCGTGCGTACGTACGAAATACCATCTCCACGCCGTGGTGTAATCTATTTTCCACCACCACCTTACTTGGATGGGTATAATGGTGTAAATAATAACTACATATGATTATTTTAAAGTGATATTGATTCTTAAATAGTATACATACACTCCAATACAATTCCACGATCATGGGAATGATATCATCGCTCGTGCGTACGTACGGAATACCGTCTCCACGATGTGATGTGACTCGTTCTACATGATCTTCATTGCATAATGATTATATAAATGAATTTAATGAATGAATATGATATATATTACACTAATACCATTCTGTAAATGAGGTATCTATAACCTGAAGAGATGAATAAGAATTTATTCGACAAAACACACACAAGAATAAAAAGTAATAAACACCCGAATAACAAGTAGCAATGAAATATTACTAATAAGAAGCTAAGAATATGGCCATATATGATATCATAACAATGATTATGATTCTGGAATAAGTCAATGACATTATTTAAATCATTATACAGGAGTTTCAGACACTTACGAAGCAAATCGGACCTAAGGTGAGGGAAAATATCACAATCTCATTTTTATCTGAGATTGTTTATACTTTGGTATTTACTGGGGTGTATTTTATCATCCACATCAATGTTTAATAAATATGTAATATTATTTGCATCCACCTAAAATTTTTTAAATCCAATTTTACCCTTCAGTTAGTTTTTACTAAAATATATGAAAGGAATCTTTTGTCGTTTTTCGTACGAGGTACTTTTTGACTTTTCCGAAAAAAGTACGAGAAGAATGTTTTTTTAACTTATACGGCATGAATGGATTTTTAGAAAATTATTTCCATGAAGCTTCCTTTACAAGTTTTCAAGTTTATTTTTAATCAACTTATTTTAGTTCAAAATTATATGACATGTTCAGAAAAGAAAATGTTTTTGAAGTATAAAGGATATTTTCCTCAAGAATGGAATTCAAGTGTTTTATCAAAATTATTTTCCATCTAAGATAATATAGGGTTCTATTTCTATCCTTATTATTACATTGATTTGATTATTTTGTGATGGAATTATTTTTATAAATTCCTTTATCTTATATGAATTGTTTTATGATGTCACGATGTTTAAGAATCCCATTTTTATTACATGGGTTATGCAATGATGTATGATTTATGATTTTTTGTGACACACATAAGAATAGTTTCATTATAAGATGGGTGGGACCTATATCTCCCTCCAATGCATTGGGTAAATATTTATATCTCATGAGATAGACATGACTGGAACGACAGGTTAAACCGGTTTAGTGAAACAGGACTGAAACGAGGAGTGAACTCGGTTCAAAAATGGACTTTGTCCACTAAGATAGTCTTGGATATGATTCTTGAATACTAAGAAATGATTCTATATGATTATGTGTGTATGACACAAAGTTTCATGTTTTAAGTTATGATTATTGGGATTACATTTCACTACTATGATATATCCAATGTTATGAAATTATGTTCTCTTTTGCAGGTTAAGATTTCCAAAATGTTATGTTCTTATGAATATGATGTGATTGATATTTCTTTTTTATACCCTTACTGAGAATTTGAGCTCACCCTTTTGTATGTTTTATTTCCCCAATTCAGGAAGAAGTTTATTAAGTAGGATATGCCAAAAGGGACTCTAGATATGATGAAATAAATGGGAGACAATGTAGATGCTTTATGAACCAGTTGTTTATGTTTCCCAGTCTCTAAAGAAACTATACCTATACGGTCCTTTCATGGTTTTGTTATATGTTGTAATAAGTGTGCTTCAATTTTGAAGTATTAACAATGTATGTAACGTATGGGTCGTTGTAATATTCATGGCTACTAGGGGCTACAATGAAGGATAAATATAAATTTGGTCCATAATGAAAAGGATTATTTTGAAAAGGGGGATTCAAATCAAATAAATGCCTCAATCATTTAAAACACACGTACCCCATACCCTCAAGTTTTGAATGAAATAAATCAAATTATGGTTTAACCAAGCATGGTCTGGTTCTCTCAATAAATGAGGTGAATGAAAAGAATATGACAAAAATGGTTTATAAGCCTCACAAGAAAGTGATTTCAATGATATAGACAGTGAAATATGGCATGAGATTCAAAAAACAGTGTACTTTTCATAAAATTCAAAAAAAATTGAACTCCAAAAAAATCTATTTCAGCATTCATTTAAGCTCATTTTCATGGAATAGGTTGGTTTAATCATTGACATGGGTTTCAAAAATGGTAATGACAATCATTTCAGGTCAAAATTTTCAAAAACACACCGAAAATTGAAAAATAAACACACCAAAATATGAAAACACACAATTTTTTTTTGAAAACAAACACAAAATTAAAATCATAAACTACAAAGGTTCCCTCCCCCACACATAAATAATGCAGTTTCCTCAATTAATTCAAGTGTATTTAACATGTAAGTAGATTTTTGATTGATTCACAACAACAAGAATGTGTGAAGGAGAGGTACAACCTGATTTATTGGTAGTTCAATATTGAGTTAAGCTCCTAAGTGTTTCACACTAAAAACCTACATGAAAAATAGCAAAAGAAAACATAAAAAATTTATTGAAAGAAATGAAAATAGAAATATGATGAGAAAAGAAGTATAGATCTTGGTTTAATCCCCCAAGTGGGCCCTGGGTTTTGACTGCCTCTAGAGGGGCAGTTCTAATCTGTTATCCCCAATCTGATGGCGGGTGAACTTTCTTTCTCATGATCCAACAAAAATTTTTCTTTCCAGGATAAACTTCTTCCTTTTTCTTGAGGACTCCCTGGATATAGAATACCATGTCCACCCCTACTATAATGAGATACAACATACATTGTGGGGTTAAGACAATAAATGAGTCCTCCTCTTTCTTGGGTTCCACATGAACAACATCTTCTTTATTATCCAGTGGTTGTGGAAGGTATGATACATATGTGAAAAAATAATAGGTAATGTTAGAGTTTAATTCTATTTGAAAAAAATTAAAGCATGAAGAATCAATATGAAGCTATTCCCTTTCAAATTAAGTATCTTGTGTCTCATTTTCCTCCAGAAAAACTACTATGATCTTCTCATGTACTCCCTCCATTAAATGTTCAATAGGTTTGGGGAGCTACAGATATTACTCTTCAGATGCATATTCTCCCTCCAAGGAAATGCAAGTGTTGGATGAATCTGAAAAATTAAAACAAGGGGAGTTAATACTCAATTCAGTTCCAAAAAAATCAAAAGATAATGAGTTTATGAAAATATTAACTCCCTGAGCATGTTTGGATTCAATTTCTTCTTCAAAGGGAGGTGGATCTTGGAGTTTAATTTCCGTAGATAGAGGTAGGTAGTCAGACTCCTCTATCTTCTCTTCAAATTCCACTGCTTCATTGGTTTCTTCCTTCAATGTTTCTGAATTATCTACATTATCAGGAATAGTTGGATCAAGAAGTTCCTCACACTCATTCTAGAAGTTATCCAGATCTTTTTTATCTCCCATATGTATTTCAATAGCTAAATCTTCTTCATCAATCTCCTCCAAAATTGATTTAGCTGGGCTCAATGGATCTCCTTTTAATTTCCTCAAGGCCTCCATGGGTTCCTTAAATTGAAAGATGTTTAGGGATACTTCTTCCATCAATTTTTCTGGTTCTGGTTCTTGTTCGAGCTCCATTTGTTGATCCTGGGATGCATGTACTCGTTCCGCATTCCACTTTATTGACGTCTCCAGGTATTGAACCATTTGACTAATTCTTTCAAACCAGGCTTCAAGATCCTTGTGAAATTCTTCTTCTTGGTGTTACACTTTGATCATTTGTTGATAAAATTTTGTAAAATATTCCTGAAGTTCAATTAATTCTCTGGCCAATCCCTCCAACACTGGGTATTTGAGGTTCTCTTTAATGTTTTCAATGAGATCCTTGAATTCATCCTCTATGATGATTTGGATTCGAGCTCTCCGAATTTGTTTAGCCAAGAAAGAAACTTTATACTCTATAGACCAAGGTGATTCAATAATTGGTTCTCGCACTGGTGGGTAATTGTTCCATGAATTAAGGAAATAATCATTTGAAAACAACATGGAAAATTATTTTTTTATATTTTTTTTAAATTGAAAACGTCAAATATTTAAAATTAGTTTGTGGAAATACCTCCCCGGAAATGACGAAAAGTTTGACGCACGCCTGTCATAGGGCATGGAAAAACAATTATTTCCTAAGTTAAAATGTAGTAATGTGGTTGACCTAGGATGTCTCCTGAAGAGGAGTGCACACAAAACGGGTTTTCACATTAAAACGGGGGTAAAAATGTTGTGCTTTTGAAAGGAAAATTGAAATTCAAATGATTGAAAAACTATAATATTAAAAAGGTGATTAGGTCGGGGTCAGTTTATTAATTGTAATGCTATACTTGTTCAATGTAATACAAACTCTTCTTCTTTGTTGATTAAAGTAAGTTTCCACAATCGTTTCCTCTCACTTCCTCGGTGAAATTATGATGGTGAGAGAAAACCTTACCAAGATATTTGTTTGGTAAACTCTCCTTCCATGTGTAAAATAGTTGTATTGAATATACTTAATCTAAATGGGAAATACCCGATCAGGTTTTTTTTATACCAAATAATCAATAACATTCAATACACATTTTACACGTACTAACGATCGTCGAGTACTTCACCACTAATCTCTGGTCTATTCCATCGTATATAAACCAGAAATTAGTGGAGGGAGATTATGATTATTTTACAAAGGCAAAAATCAATAACGGAATTAATATTCAAGAACTATCGCACTTGATAATAAAATCTGCTATAAGAAATTGAAAACAACTTTGAAGAAGGAATAAATTTATTCAATTGCATCCAATAACTCAAGCATTACAATGTAGAAAACCAACCATTCCCCAATCACTCCAAATTTTTACCCCACCATGGTAAGGGTAATCGAGATGAATGGAGAAGAAGAATGCATTAAAAAACTATGAAAAATAAAATAAATAAAATCGAAATCTGAAAAGTTCTCCTTCTTGGTGTCCCAGAAGGAATGAGATAGAGAATGGGATGCTTTGAGAGGGTGGAGCTCTCCTCCTTTTATAGCCATAATTTTTCCCCCGGATGTTGACGCGTTATAGCCCCATTAAATGACATCTTCACGTTTTGAGCCATTTTTTAATGTTGTTCATAATTCCCTTTTCCGTGTCACCTCAAAATATCAGTGGATTTGACCAAGTATTCTGATAGTTATGGCCGTTTTACGCTGAGAATTTATTCTGTCTAGTCAGACTCTCCAAAATGCAATCCTCCGGATTAGGGTTATTTAATTACCCCATAAACGGCAAATTCATGCATCCCTTTCTTCATAAAAGATGATCCAAAACTCCTGTCTCATCCACCCATGGAATATCAAAACATTTGGGTCCACCATGGATGAGTTATGGATCCCACACCAAAACTAGGCAAAATTGCAAACAGTTTTCTTGAGCCAACTTGTGAGCTTCTTTGGAGCTTTCATATGGCCGATTCAGCTTTTAGTCTAAAAATAGAAAATGAATCCCTGGATGTGTAGAATCTGGAAAATAAATAATTTTTCAATTTTAATTAGTGTAGATAATGTTATGTCCAAACTACATAAATAATTTATAACTGTTAAAAATCCAAAATGGCCCATTTTTACTATTCAGCTCAAAATAACACCAATATCATAAAAATGAAACAATTCATCTTAAAGGAACACTTTTTTGGGTTTAAAAAAATGATATTAAATATAAATTAATTTAAAATATTTGTTCTATCATGGTCTTATAATCATTGATACTTCTTCACATGATGTTCTCACTTGGTAATCTCGAGTAGAGGAGATCATGGAGATTGAATTTCCAATAATCACACTACATGTTTCGAGTTTCATTGGTCTTTCCTATCTATGAAAATGTATATTTTTATATTTTATTGAGATCATTATCAATGTTTACCATTCAATAAAATACTTTCATGAAATAATAAAACCATTAAATTGAATTTGTGGTGAGGTAAAATGCATTGGGTGTGTCATTCATGGCTTAAAATTGGTTGAATTCTTAAGATAAGTTTTCATGCTTTTTATTGGAAAAGAAATATTGGGACTAGTTTACTAGGATGGTAGTACCATCATTAAATCCATATCCACAGTTATTAAAGGAATGTTAGTCCATTAAGTCCATGTATAGTTAAAGCAAGAAAAGATGATAACATTAAGTGTGAATCCTACTTTATAAAATATCATGAGAAAAAGAGACTATATTACAAAACATGAGTTCATATGAGGTTGTTAATTTTATGAAAAAATCATATTTTCCTAGATCCCTTAATGGTTTTCTAGACTTTTCTCTTATTCTACCTGCATTAATGACTTCTATCGAGATAAGGTCCTAGAGGGTCACACACAAAGCATATTCAGATACTAGGAAAATTATAAAGAATTGGAGTTTAGGACATGGTGGTCCCCACAATAAGGGTCATGATATATCCAAGATTGATATACCGTAATAAATAAATAAATAAAATATTATTTGACTTTATAATAATACATTTTAAATTTATTTACTCAAGGTATTAAGATGTTTTAAGTGAATATTAAAAAAATATTTTACACATGAATAATTTTTTTATTCAAGATTCTTTTAAGGTTTTATGGAATAATTAAGTTGAGTTAATGAGTAATATTTTATCATGAAACACCATTTAAAAATTAAATTTACGTGATATAATATTTATGAATTTTATGATATGTATTCTATTTCATACATTTTTCATTTGGTTTAATTTATGAGATTTTATTGATAAATGGACAAGGTGCTATTTAAATAAATAAAACCTACATATATATACGATTAGTAAAAAATTTAGTATATTATTCAGACACTATAATAATATCTCCCACCAAGCTCTATCAATTTTAAGATAGAGAATAGGGAGACCACATCTTCCAAATCCATGTTATCCTATCCATATTGAAGATAATGTGATCATGTGATCAATTTGACATCGAAAGAAACATCGAATCTCCGCACTAGCTTCTAAAAGACAAATATATATGATCAATAAAGCTTTTGGAATGAGTGAGGATGATCTAGAGTGTTTTGAGTTTTTTTCCTTTGAGTCTCACTCTTTGAAGACGAGTGAAACATATTTTTGATTGAAATTGGAAGAGTTAATTTCATTTATTTTCATAATTTAAATTATATAATATCATAGAGTTATTCCATGATACAATTAATCTAGATATGATGTTACTATGTTGATTGTAGTGTAAAAATTTTAAATTCCGGATAATTTGAGCTTCTTCTATATACCATATACGAACAATATGGATTATACTGAATATGTATTTAATTAATCCAAATTAAAAATAATTTTGTATGAATTTGAGTTGAGTGTATCATAGTGGTCCCAACACCACTAAAAGAGCATCAATCAGATATTTGATTATTAATTTATGGTCATCCAAATATCAAATTTATACTTTTACTGGATTAATACAAGGAAAAAATATTCATATCTAGATATTTACTTATTTTCAGTGTGATATTATTTTTCCAAGGACTATTTACATCTGGTCTGAGGAAATGGTTAGAACCTTACCTATGTGACTTCTATCCACCCGACATATATTACTGGGGAACTCCAAGTAAATGAAAATTTTATTAAATAAATACATTATAATACAAATAAACATATACACACACATAATAATTTTTGATATATAATGTGGCACATAATAGGTTGGGGGTATTCCATCCGCAAGTGAATGTTTTTTGAGATTTTTTTTTCTCAAGCTTATGTTAATGACATGATTTATTTTATGAAACTAAAAAATAGACTTGGAGGATTCTCATATAGTCACCATGTAAAAAAGGAATCCACCCTTCCCCTTTTCTAGGGGGAGTTTCACCAAAAAGTGATACCTTTATAAAACCTTTATTAGATTGAGCAACTTAGTCACCCCTACACCCCTTGTCCTACATAACCCATGGTGGTGCAACAATCAAATGACCCAATGTGTCATCTAGGATAGACCAACCCAAGGATAGTAGGGTTAGTATCTTTCCGACCCATTAAATCCATCCAGGTATTCCCTATAACCCAAATCCCCTCTCGAGGGTTTAAAAAATACTCTTTAAGCCAAGATAAATCCTGAAAAAAAATTTAAAACATTTTACAAACTATTTTGAATTTATTTAAATAATTATTTTGATTTTTCAAAAACCATTATATGAATTAATATTAATGTAATATATTTTAATTCATAAAAATACCCTCAAGTTTAATTCATTAAAAATTTAATTTATTTACGCAAGTCTAATGTTCACATGTTGATCTTGATCCTTAGACCATCCAATACATACATGGTATTTTATTATTTAATAATTTAATAATTGTGATGCATGGTTTATTAATAATATTTGATAAATCATGATCTATATATCATCTTTTGTATCAATATATATAGAAATATACACCAAGATAAATTTTAAATATATGTATTCCACATTCCTAAGATCCCCTTAGCCCGTGTGCGAGAATTTTGGCATAATAATGAGGGTAAAAATAAATGTAGTTCACACATATATTTGGAGACTTACCAAACATGATTTTGATGCATTTGGTAGGTTTAGTAATGTATCTCATGTTGAGAATGAATAAACTCAAGGATCTTCCCATATGGTGTAGTCTGATCCATTATTCTCTCAATGGATCAACCATTAGAATTGGCTCATGATCATGTAATTAATTTTTATTTAAATATGGTTTATTATTTTTATCTTTTTAAATTTTATATGTGAGATCACATAAACTAATAGACAATAACGCATGGATTAAATGGATATTCAAAGTGAATGTTTTTATATATATATAATTGTAAATACAATAGTGTAATCACATAAAACAAGAAAGTGTAAATAAAAATAGATTAGAATTATTAAGAAAAACTAAAACAATTGAAAGAAATTATTATGTCATTAAATCCTTCCATTTATTAAATTTAGAAAAATGGGGTGTATGAGGTCCTTTTTATCCCAATTTGAGGGCACCTTCTACTACTATGTAGTTCATATGAGTGTGTTGGGTCAACTTAACTAATGATTGAAGAAAATAAATAGTTATTTCTACTTTGTTTAAACATTAGAGGAAGTAGATAAAGAAATGAAAAGTAATCCTTTACAAGAGATGATACTATACTCAATATATCAAGGGGATATGAGTTAATGTGTTTTTTTATCCAAAATATTACCTTGAGACACTCTAAGAAGTGGCGTACCCATATCATGGACTATAAGGTGAGGTTTTATTAATCATTGCTATTAGAATTATAAAGTGACTAATTATTACAAATATAGTAAGTTAAAGGCTGAAATAATTTGATAAAATTTGAAGATAAATTTCAGATTATTAAAATAATTAATTTATATAGTAATGATGATAAAATTAATAATTTTTTATTCTTAATTTTATATAAAATGGAAAAGTATTACTAAAGATTCACTACAATCATTTATTAAAAAATAACATGGAATAACCTACATGAATATCCATGTGCAGTATAGGATCTAGAATAATGTACTATGATATGAAATGAAATTCTATGTGTCAGATTCCCCAAAACCCCTTGAGACACCTTAGGAAGCGAGGGTGAAAAAGAAAGCTTACTGAAAACACATTGATGGCCCATTTTATGTTTACATTATAATACAATCATCAATTACTAATGAGTTGTGAATTTTTTTTGGAAAAGGATGTATTAATATGTTGTCACATATATGAGAAGTCTGTGAGGAGAAAGTGAAATGACAGATGAATGTGATGATGATTACACTGAACATGTGTAAATTAAAAGGATTATCACGATCATTAAATACACCCCATTAATAAATAATTGAGAACAAATTACTCCAGCTTCTTTTCTTATTATAAAATTATAAGTATGGATATAAATTATTCATTCCATTTTGGTTAATATTTGGAAAAAAATAAGATCTTATATAAAGATTAATATTTACATCATATGGTGAAAAATTTGAATGATAAGAAGAAAAGGCCAATGGAAGCTGTGATGAAAAAGGTACCTTTAAAACACCTTTCATAGAAAAGAGGAAAATAATCATACAATAAATTACAGTCTTCACATATCATGAGATAATTATTTGGGAGATAAAATGAAATGAGTTTAAGTAGAAGAAATAAGAGTATTTGTATTATTATATATTCATAATTTCTTGTGATGTTTTCGTTTAATTTATTGGTTATTAGATAATGAATGTGTGTGACACATTTTTATGAAAATATAACAACCAGGCAAGTATATAAACATTACACAAATTAGGGTAAATTCTATAAGAGGATGATAATGGGTGATTCCTAAGTGAGTAGTGATAACTACACAACTTCTATTTTTTATGTTAATTAATTATAGTTGAACTTTTATTGAGTATTACAAAAAAAATTGTATCAAATTTCCATTAGACACAAGGATAAATTTTTCCATTTTGGAGTGAATTTTATTTTGGTAATTCATAATCAAATAATATTTTATTAATACTTGAATGATTGGGAATAACTAATTAAGATAAAACGTAAGCTTAGTCATGCCCAATTTTTTAAAGATATTTATTTGTTAAGAAATTTTTGTAGTTTTAAAGGGTATAACCAGTACGGTATTTAGAATATTTAGATATAAAATCCATATCTATTATTTAAAAATTTAAATATCCAGTTATGGGTAATGAAACCTTTATAAATAAATGTTACAAAAAAATCATTCAAAATTATTTCATTAGAGAGAGAAAACTATTCATAGGAGAAGATTAATGAAAATTTGTGTGCTTCATGATATTCATTTATGATTTTTAAGAAATATAAAAGTTAAGTAACAAAAATTCATGTTTGGAATATATGAGTTGCTTTGAGATGGTGATCTGAATAATATCATATCCAAGCATTCATTATCCATCAAAATGTAGAGTGGATTTATTCCTAAAAACGTATTCTTTTATACCCAACAAATCTAAGATGTTTGTAAAAGGAGTATTAATGAATACTACTATATAAAAAACTAATAATAAAAATATGGTATGGAGTAATTTATAAATGTACATTTCCTTATACACATCAGAGCCATGATACTAGTAATAATAGGTTTACTGACGTGTCTTTGATATCTTGAAAATTCTTCCCCAATCCATTCCAGAAATTATTTTCAAATAGTGGTGTTAACCAATAAAAATATTCTAATTATTATGAAAAATGTATATCATGTGTGTTATAATTTGAAAAATCTATTATGTTGTACTACATATTTTTTGATTTAAAGAGTGTGTTAAGAATAAGTCAATAAACAAACTTGCATCAAGAAAAAAAAATTGAATCTCTATTGTTATTGTAAAGTTTATATAGGATATTATTTAATTCCATATTATATAAGAGTTATTGTAAATTGTTAAAATACTTTCTATATAAGGTTGATCATATTTTTTGAGATAGTGGGTGTAAGGTTAACATGTGAGATTAAATGCCATAGATGCACAAGGAGTTGGTATCAGAGTAAGTTTCATAAGGAGTAATGGAAAAAGAATGTTCCAGAGACACATATTACATAGGAAAGATAAAACTAAGAGAGTTGATTTTATATTTACTATGGTGGTTGATATATTATTTTATTAGAATAATTATTCATATAAGTATGAATTAAATGGAAATAAGGTAAAATGATTAATGAATATGAATTCTGATAAATTGATTCTATGAACAAAATCAAGTTTGTATTTTATTAGTTTCTCTCATTCATGTAAACCCATTAGTGGGTATTTCAGATAATTTATACATGGGTGGTATAAGTGTGGTACCAATAAGGCTTGATTGGTTATACTATATCATAATACTGAAATCTATTTGAACTACACTTATCATACCAACTATTAATCATAATTATATCATGCATTATATGTCAATACCATTAGAAGGTTCTTATATGATACAACCATAAAAGGTTAACGAATCTAATGAATTTAGATAAGAAATTCATGTTTTCAGAGTTCCATTTGTGGATTAATGCAAAAATTTTGATAATAGAATATTTAATTGGAATGAAAGTATGGAATGTGTCAATAAGAGGTTTGTGGGTTCACCTCCATTTCCAAGTAAAATATACTGAAAAAATATGGAAAATATTTATTAGTCTTACAATTAGTTAAGACTGTGTAAAAAAAAACTCTTTATAGATTGGCATAAATTAGCCACCCAAGTTCCAGGGAACAAATTTTTTTATGGTAGATATTACGGTTTCTTAGAAAAATTAACGTACATATATCGAAAATTTATTAGAAAAGTTAGAGAGAGAATTTTTACCAACTTCACATAGAATAAATCTATCCAATAATACATTTATTAGTCATAAGAGGAGAAAAAATAATGAGTATAATTCTATACGCATTTATGATGGATCTATGACATATTTCATGATATTTAATATATATTTTCAACATATACATTATGGAAGGAAAATATCAGTTAAATATAGTAGAATTGTATTTTAAGCAATTATAACTATCCAATTTTACATGATAAAGTACAAGAGATGTGTACCTATTACTTGCAGAAGAAGGGTCACTAGTTATAAGGGTACACAAATAAGTCATAAAATGGATAAATATTATCGAATATCATAGTTTAGATATTTTAATGAGCTAGAGTAGTTCAATAAAACTAGTGCCATCCATTTATAAAAATATCGAGTACATTGTGGATTATGATATAGCTAAAGAAGTAGTAAAAAATATATAATAATCTTTTCTAGTTCATATAATTACACCTAGTATTTAAATTCTTATATTAATAAAAATTATGATAATATTACTATAATGGTACTAGAAAAGACTTGAATTTTAGATAGAGGAAAAAAATAAATTCAAGGATATCATCTCTTGTGGAGTCTTACCATAGAAACCCAATCTTAACACACATGAATATTAAATCATTTTAGATGAATATTAATAGTATTAAAAAAATAAATTCCAGAGGACCATAATAGTTTAGTGTATTTGGAAACTTGGAATAAAATATTATAAATTTGTGAAATATATTCAATGTTTTCCACAAAGATCTCACCCTTTTTTAATTATACATAAATACTTTATTTATAAACTAAGGAAATGAAAAATAAGAAAGGGGTGATATCAATTGCACAGTAATTGTAAATAAAGGAAATACATATAAATAACACAAAAATAAGGGTACTGTAACATGATAATAAAATTTTAAGATCATACCATGCATATAAAAGATCAGAAACTCGATACATAAAATGAATATTTGTAGTTCATAAGACATGAATCATAATAAAATCATGAACATGAACCATGTGAGCATATGATTTTCATAATACATGGAATTTGTGACGGAAATATAAATAGGTAACATCATTCCCTATAAGTCAAGGTACATTCCCAAAACATAATAGGGAACTTCAAAGGGACTAAACATATTTGGTGGAAAAAACCACCATCCCTAGTCATAGTATTTTCCTTATAATGAATCATTTTCCCCATATTCCCATAGCGGACTAGGTTTCCCCATCTTGCCATAGTGGATCATGTTTCCCTATCTTCTATAGTAGATCAAGACCATAGACATGAAACTCATCATTATCTCATGATATATAAATCATTAATAAATGAATTGGAGGGAGATATAGGTACCTACTATCTCATAATTAAATCATATATACATGTGCCACAAAATCATAAACAACCATATCATAAACCATAAAATTAAATGTCTGTAAAAACATGTAATAATATATTAACATGTGAAAAAAGATAGGTTTCACAATCATTTCATTAAAGAATATCCTATAGAAATAAACATGTTTCATAAAAATATAACCCCTTAAAAATAAATGGGTTTCAATAAAATATAACTCGTAAAAAATAAAAAAGTTTTAAAAACATATAACACATGAAAAAGTAGTGGGTTTTATAAATATATAACTCATGAAATAGAAATGAGTTTCATAAAAATATTCCACCATAACATAAACAATTCATAGAAATAATATTAATGGAACCATCAGATGATTTCTCCCAAAAGTAAAGAGTAACACCGAAGGATGTCTTATTAGATGGAAAATTATTTTGAAATATCTTTTAAAAACATGTCTTAATGAAAAAATCTTTTACGCTTCGAAGAAATTTTTTCTAAAACATAAAACATTTTAAAGAAAATTTTCTTTAAAATAACCTTGAAAAACTATAAATAATCTTTAAAATATTTTGAAAACATTTTCACATGAAAACTTATAAAATAATCATTTTTAAACATAATTCTTTGAAAAGAATTTGAAAACTCATAAAATAAACTTTGATATAATGGAAATAATTTTCTTTAAAAACAACCTCTTTAAAACATATAAAGGGACCTTTGAAAATCATTTAAAACACTTTTTAAACGTAATTTTTTTTGAAAACTATTTAAATATCAAAAAAAAAATCCATAATAAAGGGAATAAAATTTATTTTACAAAAATAACATTGTAATCTTACAAAGGAATCATCCAGGAAATGGAGGTCATGATGGCAGGTGCATTTGTACATGACGAACATTCATTTACAAATTAAAAGTTTAAAAAAGTACCTTGATTAAAAAAAGATTAATTTTAAAAAAAATTGAAAAGAAAATACATGGGTAAAATTTTCTTATAAAAATAATATAATAATTTTATATCATTTTTGAAAACAATTTCAAAAAACAAGTGTTTAAAACAATATATACTTTCGTATGAAAGGATAAATAAAGTCATATTTTCATAATTTTTTCATAATTATAATAAGTACCAAGGATTTGAATTTTTTTACATTACTTGGATTGAAAAATAATCACTATAGGGTAATAAAATTACTTATATTTCCAGATATATAGATCATAATATTTCATCAATGGAAGTATAATCCTAAATAATCTTGGTAAAAGATGAGATTTTAGAAACAAACCATTACCACTTTAGTAAATTTGAATCATAATAAAATGTAAATAATAGAATTTTATGAAGAATAAAATATCGTGAAAATAATTAGATTCATGATATAACATTTTTAAGACAGTTTATACACCTCATTGAAAAATATAGGTTCATAACATGGCATGTGTCTCAAAGAAGGAAAATTGAGAAAAAATAATTTTACCTATTTTTGTAACGTCTGAAACATAAACCCCATGAAAGAAATATATTAAAATGTATATAAAAATAACCATAAATTTAGGTAAAAATACCATATAATACATTCATGTTTAGTATATACACCAAATAAAAGAAACTAATTATGAACACGGCATGTATCTCATGGATATAAAGAGTGAGACGATAAAACGCTTACCTTAAGTCTTGTATTTTCTTATACATATTCAAAAAACATGTATAATAAACATAAGTTTGTTATAAATATACCATAGAACCATATTCATACATCTAATAACATATATTATTTATTTGTGCCTTTATATGACCTATTTATTAACAACTTCATGTTAATGCTACATTTTAGGTAATGTTAACTTTATTTTTCGTATATGTTTTGACTTATTATTCTTGATCCCCTTACTTAGATCAGGATTTACTTATTTTGAGAATGTAAAACATGGTATAAATATAATATATATTCATTATATTAATATTAATAATAATATATAAAGGATATATATATATATATAATAGAATACATTGTTCATGGAGACGAAAGGTTGTACGTATGGATGAACGTTGTTTTTCCCTCTTATAGTATTGAAAGAAAGAAAGTAACTGAAATATATATATATAAAAAACCATAAAATTATAATTATTATGTAATATATATATATATATATCATATATTTTCACTAAACCCATCCATAATGCATTCCATGTAAAGTGTGAACGAATCACATCGTTTTAAGGAGGCGATAATCCACACTTCCACAAACAGTGTCATTATATTTACAAAAAATGGAAAGAATGAAGTAATGTGTTACATAATAATTATATAAGAATAAATATATCATATATATATATATAATATAAAAATACTATTTTCATCATAATTTTCAACCATGAGAGGTGGTAAAAGAAAAATGTACAACATCATTTTGTGAGGTGGTTGTTCACTATTCAAAAGAATGGTAAGTTCATTACACATTAGATATAAGTGAGTGTAAGTGTAGGTAAAACATGTATAATAATTAAAAATATGTATATTAAGGATACTAAGGTTGTTATATAATCACGTAATAAGAAGAGTTGAGGGGATGAAGAATAAGATAATGGAGAAGAGGAAGGATGTTACCCTTTCTTTGGGCAAGTCCTATTGTTTTAGACCAAAGGGATTCCTTGGGTGGATTTATTTCAAAAGGGGGGATTTTGGGATCAAGGGAGTATTTTTTAGTCATATTTCAGCATATATTTTTTGATCCAAATGTCTTGATAGGTGTGAATAAGTTAGATGGGTGAGTTCTTTTTTATAGTGGGGGAGGAGTGGCATTCTTGTATATTTTGGAAAAGACAATTCCAACCACGTTTTTTCTATGAAACATGGATCCAATAATGGTACCAAACCGATAAAATGGATGATAGGTTCAAAATATTAATATAACATTCCATTTTGACAACTTTCGAGGTCATTTTGGGCATTATGTTTAAGGTTCATTCCTTTATTATTCTAATTTTTCTTTGAATCACTGTAATTAATTTTAATCACTTTCACTAATATTTTGTGTCAAATAATAAGTTGAAATTATTATAAATTATAAATTATAAATTATTATGATTCCAAATATTGAATATAATTTAAAAAATAATATAAGTGGCAGAAATTAATTCAATTTTGATCATGTAGGTGGGATGACAAAAGTGGTTTTCAAAGTAAAAATGTTCAATGGTTCGGTATGTTTTTATATCCAATTTAAAAGTGAAATTGATTATAATGAATAAAATTGAATTACATAATTTAAAATTGATCTAACTAATCTACAAATGCAATTAAGTACATAATTTTTGGTATAAACTAATTATACGAAAAAGCAGTTTTGAATTAAAATTCAGTATTATTTGATTTTCATCAAGAAATTAAACATCATTGAAAAATACCAAAATTTCACCCTAATATAATTTTTATTTTCCAATTTAAAAAATGAATTTTGTTTTGTAAAATTAAAATTATAAAAAAGTAAAAAATCATATTTAAAATGGGTTCCTCATTAAAAGATTGTATAATTACCTTTTAGAAAAATATATCTTTTATTCATAAAATTGGATTTATTCTTATATTATACATATCAAATCTATTGGATGAGAATAAAAAATATTGATTAAATATTTAATATATATATTTCATTGATAAAATTAATAAAAATTGGTTTGTTTAAATTATTGAGATAAAATTGTGTTTGTACATAGAATAATAGCATTCTTATAAAAGAAATTTCTTTATTTTAAAATAGTTATTTCATTATATTATAATAATTTATAACCAAATGATTCATTTTATATACATGTGTAAATCATATTTTCACAATTTAGTTAATGTTATTTGTAAATTTCATTCCAATGTCTAGGTTGTATCAATTATAATATTTTAAAAATAATGTTAATTTTTATCTTGTACTTCGGTAAAACTCAACCTTGTGTGTAATAAAATCTATTAAAGGGTATCAGTAATGTGTGTAAGACAAGAAAAACACAGTGTTATGTCTACCAAAAGCTAATATATGTCCTGTGTATAGAAAAATAATTAAGTAGTGCTGTGTATAATGCAATACAAAATTAGTTATTTTATATAAAAAAAGCTATATTCAATTTTGTGTGAAATGTAAAATTACAAAAAAATTAAACTAATTACAAAAATAATAATTCATAAATATTAGGGTGTTAAATTGTAACCACCTTAAAATTAATTCCTCCCTCAAAATTCCTCTCTGTTATCAATTGTATAGTACTTAAATGTTTCGTTCATAGAAACAGACATTGAAAAAATTAATACTAAAACTTACTTTAAAAATAGAAATTTTGAGACATAATAGTTATCCAAAGTAACACATAACTAGGTTTACATGTAGAAGAGTATATTTATGAAGTGAAAAAATGGAAATTATTGAGAAATATAACTATAATGTTTTGATGTTGAGTGATAGAGAACATGGGTAGGATAAAGTTAATGATAAAAAATAAATAAACTTGTGATGATCCAAGGGGCCCATTAATTCATCAAAAATAAAGGTACTAGGATAATAGTATTGGTTTCAAGATTATTTTTCTTAAATTGTGTGAATTTTCCTAAGAAGATATAATTACATTATTTAAGAAAAACCTCACCATTTTTTGATCAATTTTTACTTCATCTCTTATTATATCAAATGAAGGTGCGTTTTTCATTTATAAAGAATTAATAGATCATGAGATACATAAATATAATGATTGGTCATTCCATGTATCCTTAGTTATCATCATAACAAAATGGTTATCACAAGCTATCAAATATTCATAAATCTTTATATGGTGAGACAATACATTAATCTCTAAAACCTCATATGAAGTTTAACGTAAAGCATTCCATAAATGGACAACCATGTAACCCTTCAGAAAGACGAAAAATAAAAAGCTTTTGAAATAATTTAACTATATTATCTTAATATTAATCCCTCAAATATAATAAGGTAGCTCTAGATTTTTATATACCAAACATGTGAATACCTTCATCATGTATTCTCTTAATACATGGTAATAACCTGAATTACCATAAATCCTAATTGAAAAAATGATATTTTCCTTATTTCAAAGTTTATTGGATATATTACTTAAATCAAAAAAATTAAACTTCATCTATGATAGAATAAACCCCTTGTTAACAAATCCATTATCAGTTCTAAGGTAGTAAATCTAGTCTAATTTATTTATTCATATCCAATACAACCTTATCCAAAAATTATTATCTCATCATTAGGATCATATTAAGGGTTATCTTCCCTTTAATCATGTGTTTCCAATGAACATAAACTTTATATTAAATCAATATTATAGTCCACCAGAACCATTCAATGTATTCTTCTAAATCCTTAGTGAAAAAACATGAACTAAAAAATCATTATATATTTCACCATTCATATAACATAATTCATGAATCCAAATACATAAAAACATTTATTATTCCACACCACCATGAAGACATAAGAAGGATACCTCATCCTGTTACATAATGTCTCTTCCCATTCACATTTAATATCTAGTCGCATCATCATCAATAGTATAAATAGGATGTGAAGAGGGGTTTGAGTCATGAGATCCGATATTTGGGACCGAATGAGGGTGGAATAATGGTGAAAGATAACTTCTAAACATGTTTGAGACACAATATCCATACCAGGTATCTTTGGATGGGAACATACACCTGAGGGTCAGCTGCTAACTGTATTCAAAATGCGGAACCTATCTAAAAATGTCATTCAAGATCCTCTGGGATGTTAACCCAAAATGGTAGGTGATCCATAAGTCCAAGAATACATACCATTTAGGGGTCCTTTCAGATATTAAAGATAATGGAAACCCAAAAAAGGGACACATGAAGCATGTAAATATAATGAAAGAATGT
This sequence comes from Viscum album, assembly GCA_963277665.1. Lineage (NCBI taxonomy): Eukaryota > Viridiplantae > Streptophyta > Magnoliopsida > Santalales > Viscaceae > Viscum > Viscum album. The sequence continues at coordinate 1,138,266,898 of OY728129.1, forward strand.
CCATGAAGAAACCAACACTCTAAGAACTACACAATAGCGCATATGAGCTCATCGATGAGGCATAACAAAGGTATAGGGACTTAATCAAGGACAAATGACTTGAAAATATGAGTAAAAGAATGAGGGAAAATGGGTTAGTGGACCCGGGGTGGGACATAAATAAAAATGTCTAGGTCTTCCTACATATCCCACAAGAGTAGGAATCAAGAAACACGCAGTTTTAGAATGTTTGGAAATTTAACGTCATACAGTAAGGATGAATGGGGGAGAGGTATCCCAAAGGGAGAAATGTGTATGGCATGTTAATTCATCCTGACATGAATGTGGACCAAGGAACTCTCACACCACACCATTCACAATCCCAGAAGAGAATTTGGGCCATGGGGCTAGAAGAGAAATTGGAGAACATAGGGATGGACCTGAACACATAATGTTTGGGTGATCCTATATATACCTTAAGGATGGGAATCAATCTATTTTTATTTTCTGAAGGTATCGTGCAGTTTACCATCTTGTGGTAAGGAGGTAGGTGAGGAACGCTCTCAGGGGAATTATATGATGCAACTATCACAAACCCGATGTGAATGAGAACCAAAGAGGTCTCTACTACACAACATGTTCTTGTGAGAAATTTAGTCCAAGATTCCAAAAATATGAAATATTTGTAATACCTAGGGATATACCCGAAGGAAAAAAATTTGGGCATTCCTTTATATCCTATGTGGGTAGAAATTAAGCCACAAAAAAGTTCAGGAATGTAGATGAATTTAACGACACCTGGTAATGAATAATGAGTTGTTTAACATCATGAAAGATGTTTGGTGTAGTTTAACATCATGCAGGATGATGATGATGGGCAATTTTACATTCAGAATCCTTGACGGGGAATAGGGGGAGGTCCTCAAACAAGTAGTACATGATGTAGCTGTTGTAAACTCGATGTGAATGAGAAACAAAGAGGACTCAAACCACACCACATGATCCTAGGACACTCAATCCATGGGGCTGAAAGGATGAAATGATTCATGATTCCTATGGCTGGACCGGAAGACAAAATGTCTGGGCCTTCTTATGTATCCTATAAGGGAAGGAATCAAGACATATGTATTTCTGAAGTGCCATGCAGTTTAATGTCATGTGGTAAGGATATCATACTAATGGGGATGTGTATGGCATGGTAATGTAACTCGACATGAATGAGGACCATGGAGGTCTCATACCACACCATTCACAATCCTAGGATCAAAGGGGAACCTTCCTTTTAAGTTCATCTAAGAAGGACCATAAATGATATGTAGTTTAATGTCTTACTAGAAGGATGGAGTAGTTTAACATCATGCAGGATGGGATAACTCATAATTTAAGGTCATAGAACTTAGACTATAAGGTAAGGAAAGGAAGGGACAGAAAGGCTGAGGAACCTAGGGCTGAAAAAAAAAACAATATGCATGGGTGTTCTTGCATATCACGTAAGGGGTAGGAATCAATCCATACGTAGTTCTAGAATGTCGTGCAGTTTAACATCATGTGGTAAAGTTGAATATAAAAGGAAAGATAACTAAAGGGGGATAAATGATGTGTTATTTGTAAACCCAATGTGAATGAGGAAAAAGGAGGTCCACACCACACCATATGAACCCTAGAAAATTAGGTTGAGAGGCCAGAAAGATGATAGGATTTACGATACATGGGGTTGGACCTAGAAAAAAATCTCCATGCATTCTTACACATCCTGCGAGGTTAGAAAAATCAAACCACAAATAGTTCAGGAATTCCGTGTAGTTTAACATCATGTGGTGAGGATGAAAGTGGAAGAAGAAGTATTCTTAAGGGAGGCACAAAATACTACTTTTTTAAACCCGATGTGAATGAGGACCAAAGTGGTATAACACCACACCATGCACTCCCAAGGGAAACCATAGTTTGTGAGGTTGAAAATGGAGAAACTTATGGATGGAATATAATATGAAATGTTTGGGCATTCCTCCATGTCTTACGAGGGTAATAATCAAGCCCCACAAAGTTCTGAAATGACAGGTAGTTTAACATCATGCATTAAGGACAGAGGTGATATTTTAACATCATGTAAGATGATATAAAGGAATATGGGGATTGTAGTTTAACATCATTCAGGACATCTAGTATAGTTTATCATTATGTGGGAAAATTATGTTGGGTAGTTTTACATCCTATAGCCCGAATAGATCGGTTTAACATCATACTAGATGGTGATACTGGGTAGTTTTACTTCATGTATCCCGAATGAAGCAGTTTAACGTCATGTAGGATAGTGATCAAGGGAAGTTTTATGTCTTGTAGCCCATATGGATCATTTCAACATCAAGTGGTATGGGGATGCTAGGCATTTTTACATACTGCATCCCAGACAAAGCAGTTTAGGATCATGCAGGATGGTGATACTGGGTAGTTTCACATCCTTCAGCTCGGGTAGAGTAATTTAACAACATGTGGGATTTTGATATTGGGTAGTTTTATATCCTACAGCCCGAAAAGAGTAGTTTAATGTCATGCATGATGCTGATGGTGGGCATTTTCACAACCTACAACCCGGACAGAGCAGTTTAACATCATATGGGATGGTGATGCTGAGCAATTTTACATCTTGCATCTTAGAGGGAGCAGTTTGAAGTCAAGTGGGATGGTGATGTTGGGATGTTTTACATCATGCAATATAGACGATCAATTTATCATCATATGGGACAATGATGTTGGGAAATTTTACATCCTATAGTCTGGACGGAGTAGTTTAACATCATGCGGGATAGAGGTGAGTAGTTTAACTTCACGCAGGATGATGTAGTGCAGTTTAACATCATGTATGATGATGATGAGTAGTTTAACATCGTGTAGAATGAAGATGATAAATTTAACGTCATGAAGGAAGAAGAGGAGTAGTTTAAAATCATGCAAGACTATGTTGAGATGTTTAATGTAATGCATGACGAGGATTCTGTGAAGCTCAACTGTGTCAGTACATATCTTACCAAAACTACTAACCCCACTAGAACCATGCTCAGTGTGGTGAACAAAGATTAATAATGGGATTTTCTTGACACATGGAAGAATACATCAAGGGAAAGGTAATGTTGTGTGAATAATATCCTAATGATATTGTCATCCCTACTCAACTCACATAGATTCATGGATGTGTAACACCAAGAGTGTTGGTGTCCAACCTAAATATAAGTGAGTGGAAGGTGTTAATCACAATGGACATGACCTGGATCAAAATGATGGTGGAATGATTATTTAGGATTACTAATGATTGTATCTGAGACACAACAACCACATAGTGTTACTTGAAATGAGGAAAGACACATGAGGGTTGGCCACTGACCATATTTAAAAAGTGGGACTTGTCTCAAAATGTTACCCAAAATCTTCTGTGGCATTGGCCCAAGATGGTAGGTAAGCCAAAGTTGCATGGGAGTAGGTCGTTAAGGGGTCCCTTCAGATATATAAGATAATGGGGATCCAAATAAAGGTCTTGCGAAGAATGTACATGAAATGAGGTAATGTCCACATGGATTCCAACACTTTAGGTTAAATTCCACATCAGATTTAAGTACGTCAATGAGACATGCCGGATATAGGGGGTTGAACCCCTTCTCAAGGGAGAGGGTCCTGAGGGAATAAAATTCCAGTTTATGGTCAAAGATTAGACCAATAACTCTCATTTTAGGGTCATAAGGTTGGGACTATTGGGAAGGGACTCTGTTCAAGGGAATATACGCAAGGTGGAGAAGTAGTAAAACCCATTGTGAATGAGGTCCAAGGAGGCCTTCCACCAGACAAAACATACTGAGGAATAATCACACATAGTTTAAAGTCATTATTCTTGGACTGAGGATAAGTAGTTTAAAGTCATACAACTCAGACTATAGAGACACCATTTTTCATTATGTTGCAGGGATTAGAGGGGAATCACCTTTTAAGGTCATGAAACAAATACCATGAATGTTATAAAATTTAACATCTTTCATGTAGGATGTGAGAGTTTAAAGTCATGTGGTACGGGGAAGCACAACTTAATGTTATGTAGCTTGGACAAATGAGGTCTATGTTATTAGTGTAACGCCCCAAGATTTTATGAAAAATATTCTTTTTAATTTCATTAATGTCTTGTGTTGTACGATACAACAAAAGAAGCTTTCACAATACGCATCCTTGACTCTCCTTCCATTACACTCAATCGCGACCTTCCACGATAGCGTGTGTTGTACGCAACACCATGTTTCGCTAAACAACGATATGCTATTAAGATACTATTAAAACTAGCCATTATGAATAGTAATAACCACTTTTTGAAATTCTGTAAATCTTATTTTTCAAAATGAACTTCATTCTTGGATTCGGAGTATCGAATTTAGCCTAAGGTGAAATTTTGGTACTTTTCGGATAACTTTCATATTCTGATGAATAGTGAAAATTACTAAATTATAATTAAAAACAACTTTTTTTAATCGAAATAATTAATAGTGATAAATCATTAATTTGAGTGGTTTTAAAGTATATTTAGAATATATTTTTACAATTTAATACAATGTTGGTCATTGGTTGTAATTTCACATTTAAACCAGACATAATCAAGTGTCAATCTTTTGATAGATATTGTTTCTTAAAAACACGCTATTTGTTTTAACAGCGGGATTTAATTATAAAATTAATTAATGCAACTTCTATGTTATGAATTTGGTAAAATAGACTTCATTTTTGAATTCGGAATATGAAATATAGCTTAGGATGAAATTTTGGCATTGTTCTGAAAAACATCAATTTTTGATGAATAGTGAAACTACTAAGTGGTAGTTAAAAAACTGAATTTTTCATAAAACTTAATTTTACCGCTTCTGTGAATGGAATTTCAAAAATCCGAGAGACACGGTTAATATCAAGGACTAAAATGTGGTTCAATGAGATGAAAATAATTTTTTGGTGAATAGTAACTTTTTACTTTTTTTACCGCGGTTAATAGTAAATAGGGTAACTAAGGGTAAATATGATATTACTATTACCCTAACACATGTCCTAATTCTATTGGACAAGTGTAATTCGACCAAAAACAAATTTAGGAATAAAATATGACCATTTAGGCCCACTTGGATTAGATTAGGACATTTATTATTAATTTATTTAAAGAAAGGTTAAAATAGTTAAAATCAAAGTTTAATAAGTAAATCATTTTTAATATGGGGTTATACATAAGATAAATTCGATTGTAAATATTCATTAGAAAGCTAAAAAGATTTCCTACATGATGGTATTTTATTTGTAATTTTTAGACATCAAATAATTTAATTTATTTATGACACAACGATGATGCAGTAATTATCTTATTAATGAAATATTGACATAATTGATGTTATAAACACCAAAATAAATGTAATTTAAGATTGTTTATGAATTCCAATAATTTTCTAGGTTACTATGATATATTAATGTTGATTTAATCAACTTGGTTCGAACATTTAATTCTGTTATGACTTTCACAAAAAATCATATATCAAATAGTGTCAAAATTGACACAAAATAGTTTTTAAATCAAATATTATATTATTAATTGTTATTGTATTCCTAAAAATATAAGGTTCGGCCAAATGACTTAGATAAGGATATATATATTAATAATAAACAATTTGGGGTTCGTTTGGCATGTTATAGTAAGTTTATTAACCATATAGTGAAAGAAAACAAAAAGACACGGTAAAAGTTAAATTATTTAACTTAGAGTTAAATCTAATTGATAAGGTTAAAATAATATCCTAAACTTGTCTAAATTCTATTGGTTGATAGGATTTCGACCCATCCCCACTTTAGCCTCGAAATAAGACCCTTTGGAACCATTATAAACCGATTTTGACTTTAATATAAAATAATATTTTGAGATATTCCTAAGGTGCCCCTCTCCTCCCCTATAAAAGGACACCTCCTCCCCCTCCTCCTCACACCAATTTGAGCACTCAAGCTCGGCCAACCCCTGCCAAAATCTCTTCTCCACTTCCCTAGCAACATCCTAGAGGTTCTGGTCTTCCTCAAAGACCAATTCTAGTGCCCTAAGAGGAGGTCTCAAAGAGGCGCTACAAAGAAGAGGTAATTACCGTTACCAATTATTTCATCTTTATTTCTTCTTCCACTTCTTCTTCTTAGGTTGTTTCATTATGAAGTAATAACATCAGTATCACTCATATACTGATATGTTATTATAAGTATGAAACAACCCTATTTCACCATCTATCCATCCTATGGAAAAAGAAATCACCGCGCGTGCGTACGTACGGAATACCGTCTCCACGCCGTGGTGTAATCTATTTTTCCACCATCACTTTACAAGGATGGGTATAATAGTGTAAAGAATAACTATACATAGTTATTAAAACATCATATTGATTCTTATATATTGTATAATCCAATCCAATTCAATTCAATATTTATAGAAATGATATCATCGCTCGTGCGTACGTACGGAATACCGTCTCCACGACGCGATGAGATTCATTCTCCATGTTAACCATTTAAGAATGATTATAATGTATATATAAGAAATAATAATGAAATATATGACATTATAAAGCTACTGGATTTATGTATATATATACATATGTATGTCATCTACTTACTTCCATTTCAAGACAATAAGGAAAGAAAAACAGCGTTCATGCGTACGTACGGACTACCGTCTCCATGAACGGTGTTTTTCATTTTATTTATCTACCTGTTATATATATATATATACTGAATATATATGATATATAAATCATATTTTATATTCTGGAAGTGAGTAAATCATGATATAAGTAATAATGATGTCAAGAACAACAAGTCAAAACACCTACGATAAATGAAACGATTTTACCCAAAACGCTTCTTTAACATGGAATTTACAAAAGAACGGGTAATATAATGTCATAAGTGAACCATATATGATATCATAACAATATATATGATTCTGTAATAAGTAAATAACATGATTTAAATCATTATACAGGAGGTTCAGACACTTACAAATCAAGTCGGACCAAAGGTAAGGGAAATATCACAATCTCATTTTTATCCGAGATTGTTTATTCGTAAGTATTTACTGGGGTGTATTTTATCATCCACATCCATGTTCCCTCAATATGTAATATTGTTTCCATCCACTTGAAATAGTTTAAATCCAATTTTACCCTTAGGTGAGTTTTTAGTAAAGAATATGAAAGGAATCTTTTGTCGTTTTTCCGTATGAGGTACTTTTTGACTTTTCCGACAAAAGTACGAAGAATGTTTTTTTAACTTATACGGCATGAATGGATTTTTAAAACATTACTTCAAAGAAGCTTCCTTTACAAGTTTTCAAGTTTATTTTTAATCAACTTCTTTTATTTTAAAGTTGTATGACATGTTATGAAAGGAAAAATGTTTTTGAAGAAGAAAGGATATTTTCCTCAAGAATTCAATTCAAGTGTTTTATCAAAATTATTTTCCATCTAAGATAATAAAGGGTTCTGTTTATATCCATATTTTTACATTGGTTTGACTATGTTGTGATGGAATTATGTTTATGAATTCCTTTATCATATAGGAATTGATTTATGATGTCATGATGTTTCAAGAATCCCATTTTTGTTATATGTGTTATGCGATGATGTATGTTTTATGATTATGTGGCACACATAAGAAAGGATTCATTATAAGATGGGTGGGACCTATATCTCCCTCCAATGCATTGGGTAAAGATTTTATATCTCATGAGATAGACATGGCTGGAACGGAAGGTTATTTCGGTTCAGTGATACAGGACTGAAACGAGGAGTGAACTTGGTTCAGAAAGGGACTTTGTCCACTAAGATAGTCTTGGAAATGAGTCATGACTAACAAGAAATGATTTTCCATGATTATGTGTGCATGCCACAAAGTTTCAAGTTTTATGTTATGATTATGGGGATCTCATTTTCAATTCTATGATTTATCCCATGTTATGATATTATGAGCTCTTTTGCAGGTCATGATTTCCAAAATGCTATGTTCTTATGAATATGACGTGATTGATATTTATTTTGTTTACCCTTACTGAGCATTTGAGCTCACCCTTTTATGTTTTCTTTTACCCAGGATATAAAGAAAGGTTTTAGGTAAAAAAAAAGGGGAAGATCATTATGGGAGATATTGAAGATCTTTCACCACGTTTAGAAGATTACGTTCCGAGTTTCCAAAGACACTAAACTATTACGATCCTTGTGTGTGTGTTTTTGTTATGTACTAAGTATTCCGCAAAAGTAATGTAATGTCCATGTACATCAAGATACGGGTCTCTACAGTTGGTATCAGAGGAAAGGTTTAGTCAACCTTTGGAAACTAGGATGCGAAAACGTTAGTGAGATCCCTAGAGATATTTCTAAGGTATGTCTAGGGATGTCCCTAAGGATAAGTATACGTATAAGATATAGTCCTAGAACTATGGTAACGATCTTAGAATTTAACCTAAGAAGTTATATATTGAGAATACTCCCCCTTTGTTATGTTGTTTTCCCTAGCATGATTTTTGCCTCTCACACTATTCTTTTTGGGTTTTAGAAAATGGCTGGAAATAAGGTGATTCACGATAATGGAGGATATGATGGACAATGGAATGATATTTTTCATGAGCAACAAAATGAAATGGGATTTGGAAGTCCAAACATCATTATTATGCCGAATCAGCAATCTCATAATATGATCAATAAAGTAAAATTTGGTAAGTTTCCTGACTCGGCTAATAAGAGAAAGATGGAGTTTCATGAAGATCATAGAGGAAAGAAAGTTCAATTTCCCCTATGTAATTCATGTGGGAAGAGGCATCAAGGAGAATGTTTCAAAGGAACTAGAAGATGCTTTGGGTGTGGAAAAGAAGGACACAAAGCAAGTAAGTTCAAAGGAAAAGGTTCAATTAACACCATGGATGAGGATAATGGTATTGCTACGACATCAACAATGGTAAAATGCTTTAAATGTGGAATGTACGGGCATTATGCAAACCAATGCCCTAAGGGAAAGTCTCATGAAGAGAATCAGTATGGTCGTATGGGAAGTATTTATGTTGACGATGATGAAGAAACTACAAATGATATGTGAGATGAAAGAAATGTTGAAGCTCGGTCAATGGTCTAAGAATGTAGTGGAATGATTACATGTTTATCATGTGTAGTGTTGTATAAGTAATCTCATGGAATAAGGAGACATCTAAGGATTGTTACACTGTTGTCTTTCCTTAAGTGTATGATGAATGGTACCAGTAAACATGAAAGGTTATTCAGATACTTTTGGAAAGTAGATGATAAGTGCATAATGAAAGGATAAGAAGACAATGAGATGTTTGATTGTATTCATGAGCTCATGATTGATATAAGGACTAAGTGGTATCATGGTTTGAGTATAAATAATTTTGAGGATTTTGGTATGTGGAAAGAGTTAACTTTTAACAGCACTCATGTTTTCAATAAGGTTCAATGGGTATTCAAGAGAATACATGATTAAGGACTTTGAATGTTTGGAATGTGACCAACAAAACATATCTTATGATATATGGGGATCAACGATGGTATTAAATCTCTGGTAATTTTTTTCACTATGTTATGAGAGTGGACTGGAGTATTATGGATAAGCCTAAAGATTAGAATGGATTATATTGGACATAAGTTAGTATTGTTTAAGGATAGAAGTTTTTTTTGATATTATTGATGGGATGTTATAGTAATATAGTTTTAGAAAAAGGACAACATGCAGGACGGGCGACAGCCCATCGCTTCGGACAAGGCTGTAGGAATCGAACCCACAACCGAAGTGCGACTGGCCTTTATCGCCTACCACTGGCCTACAGGAAGTCCCTGTTTAGTAGAAAATAGTTTTATTATATTAAGCAGTATGATATATGAAGTATAAGTCCATTTTAGGAACCATATATGATTAATCTCACTATAGATCGACTTATGTATATAATTTTGCTAACCTTTTGTTTCAGACAGATGGAATGACCCGTCATTCTATCACATGATCTGCTAACACTTCATGAATAACAAATTAAACTTCATTTATTTAAGAGATGAAGTGGAAATTGTTCAAGGCACGAACAACAGTGAGATTGTACCAAAATAAAGTAAGTATTTATTCTAAGCAAATTTTCAACTTTAGGGAAATGATCTTGAAAACCAAAAATGTTGTCCTAGTGATCTTATACCTGATGAATCATATGGTACCTTATATCATCACAAATCTATGGATTTGTGATTACTGGCTTTTCCATAGCCATGTTCTCTACCACTCTCCATCAGAACATGATGGTTAGATTTTTCTTCCATATCCATATTTTCACCTATGTGGAAACCCAGTGATTAGTTTATTTGGGTAATCGTTAAATTTCATACTTTAGTTTTTAAAGCCATGTTTTGGTATTCCTTTTTACGATGTGGGTTTCTATCAAAGAAAATTTTTAATAGTAAACCATTTATAACCCCGACGAATTTCGAGGGCGAAATTCATTTTAAGGGGGGTAGAATGTAACGCCCCAAGATTTTATGAAAAATATTCTTTTTAATTTCATTAATGTCTTGTGTTGTACGATACAACAAAAGAAGCTTTCACAATACGCATCCTTGACTCTCCTTCCATTACACTCAATCGCGACCTTCCACGATAGCGTGTGTTGTACGCAACACCATGTTTCGCTAAACAACGATATGCTATTAAGATACTATTAAAACTAGCCATTATGAATAGTAATAACCACTTTTTGAAATTCTGTAAATCTTATTTTTCAAAATGAACTTCATTCTTGGATTCGGAGTATCGAATTTAGCCTAAGGTGAAATTTTGGTACTTTTCGGATAACTTTCATATTCTGATGAATAGTGAAAATTACTAAATTATAATTAAAAACAACTTTTTTTAATCGAAATAATTAATAGTGATAAATCATTAATTTGAGTGGTTTTAAAGTATATTTAGAATATATTTTTACAATTTAATACAATGTTGGTCATTGGTTGTAATTTCACATTTAAACCAGACATAATCAAGTGTCAATCTTTTGATAGATATTGTTTCTTAAAAACACGCTATTTGTTTTAACAGCGGGATTTAATTATAAAATTAATTAATGCAACTTCTATGTTATGAATTTGGTAAAATAGACTTCATTTTTGAATTCGGAATATGAAATATAGCTTAGGATGAAATTTTGGCATTGTTCTGAAAAACATCAATTTTTGATGAATAGTGAAACTACTAAGTGGTAGTTAAAAAACTGAATTTTTCATAAAACTTAATTTTACCGCTTCTGTGAATGGAATTTCAAAAATCCGAGAGACACGGTTAATATCAAGGACTAAAATGTGGTTCAATGAGATGAAAATAATTTTTTGGTGAATAGTAACTTTTTACTTTTTTTACCGCGGTTAATAGTAAATAGGGTAACTAAGGGTAAATATGATATTACTATTACCCTAACACATGTCCTAATTCTATTGGACAAGTGTAATTCGACCAAAAACAAATTTAGGAATAAAATATGACCATTTAGGCCCACTTGGATTAGATTAGGACATTTATTATTAATTTATTTAAAGAAAGGTTAAAATAGTTAAAATCAAAGTTTAATAAGTAAATCATTTTTAATATGGGGTTATACATAAGATAAATTCGATTGTAAATATTAATTAGAAAGATAAAAAGATTTACTACATGATGGTATTTTATTTGTAATTTTTAGACATCAAATAATTTAATTTATTTATGACACAACGATGATGCAGTAATTATCTTATTAATGAAATATTGACATAATTGATGTTATAAACACCAAAATAAATGTAATTTAAGATTGTTTATGAATTCCAATAATTTTCTAGGTTACTATGATATATTAATGTTGATTTAATCAACTTGGTTCGAACATTTAATTCTGTTATGACTTTCACAAAAAATCATATATCAAATAGTGTCAAAATTGACACAAAATAGTTTTTAAATCAAATATTATATTATTAATTGTTATTGTATTCCTAAAAATATAAGGTTCGGCCAAATGACTTAGATAAGGATATATATATTAATAATAAACAATTTGGGGTTCGTTTGGCATGTTATAGTAAGTTTATTAACCATATAGTGAAAGAAAACAAAAAGACACGGTAAAAGTTAAATTATTTAACTTAGAGTTAAATCTAATTGATAAGGTTAAAATAATATCCTAAACTTGTCTAAATTCTATTGGTTGATAGGATTTCGACCCATCCCCACTTTAGCCTCGAAATAAGACCCTTTGGAACCATTATAAACCGATTTTGACTTTAATATAAAATAATATTTTGAGATATTCCTAAGGTGCCCCTCTCCTCCCCTATAAAAGGACACCTCCCCCCCCTCCTCCTCACACCAATTTGAGCACTCAAGCTCGGCCAACCCCTGCCAAAATCTCTTCTCCACTTCCCTAGCAACATCCTAGAGGTTCTGGTCTTCCTCAAAGACCAATTCTAGTGCCCTAAGAGGAGGTCTCAAAGAGGCGCTACAAAGAAGAGGTAATTACCGTTACCAATTATTTCATCTTTATTTCTTCTTCCACTTCTTCTTCTTAGGTTGTTTCATTATGAAGTAATAACATCAGTATCACTCATATACTGATATGTTATTATAAGTATGAAACAACCCTATTTCACCATCTATCCATCCTATGGAAAAAGAAATCACCGCGCGTGCGTACGTACGGAATACCGTCTCCACGCCGTGGTGTAATCTATTTTTCCACCATCACTTTACAAGGATGGGTATAATAGTGTAAAGAATAACTATACATAGTTATTAAAACATCATATTGATTCTTATATATTGTATAATCCACTCCAATTCAATTCAATATTTATAGAAATGATATCATCGCTCGTGCGTACGTACGGAATACCGTCTCCACGACGCGATGAGATTCATTCTCCATGTTAACCATTTAAGAATGATTATAATGTATATATAAGAAATAATAATGAAATATATGACATTATAAAGCTACTGGATTTATGTATATATATACATATGTATGTCATCTACTTACTTCCATTTCAAGACAATAAGGAAAGAAAAACAGCGTTCATGCGTACGTACGGACTACCGTCTCCATGAACGGTGTTTTTCATTTTATTTATCTACCTGTTATATATATATATATACTGAATATATATGATATATAAATCATATTTTATATTCTGGAAGTGAGTAAATCATGATATAAGTAATAATGATGTCAAGAACAACAAGTCAAAACACCTACGATAAATGAAACGATTTTACCCAAAACGCTTCTTTAACATGGAATTTACAAAAGAACGGGTAATATAATGTCATAAGTGAACCATATATGATATCATAACAATAAATATGATTCTGTAATAAGTCAATAACATGATTTAAATCATTATACAGGAGGTTCAGACACTTACAAAGCAAGTCGGACCAAAGGTAAGGGAAATATCACAATCTCATTTTTATCCGAGATTGTTTATTCGTAAGTATTTACTGGGGTGTATTTTATCATCCAAATCCATGTTCCCTCAATATGTAATATTGTTTCCATCCACTTGAAATAGTTTAAATCCAATTTTACCCTTAGGTGAGTTTTTAGTAAAGAATATGAAAGGAATCTTTTGTCGTTTTTCCGTACGAGGTACTTTTTGACTTTTCCGACAAAAGTACGAAGAATGTTTTTTTAACTTATACGGCATGAATGGATTTTTAAAACATTACTTCAAAGAAGCTTCCTTTACAAGTTTTCAAGTTTATTTTTAATCAACTTCTTTTATTTTAAAGTTGTATGACATGTTATTAAAGGAAAAATGTTTTTGAAGAAGAAAGGATATTTTCCTCAAGAATTCAATTCAAGTGTTTTATCAAAATTATTTTCCATCTAAGATAATAAAGGGTTCTGTTTATATCCATATTTTTACATTGGTTTGACTATGTTGTGATGGAATTATGTTTATGAATTCCTTTATCATATAGGAATTGATTTATGATGTCATGATGTTTCAAGAATCCCATTTTTGTTATATGTGTTATGCGATGATGTATGTTTTATGATTATGTGGCACACATAAGAAAGGATTCATTATAAGATGGGTGGGACCTATATCTCCCTCCAATGCATTGGGTAAAGATTTTATATCTCATGAGATAGACATGGCTGGAACGGAAGGTTATTTCGGTTCAGTGATACAGGACTGAAACGAGGAGTGAACTTGGTTCAGAAAGGGACTTTGTCCACTAAGATAGTCTTGGAAATGAGTCATGACTAACAAGAAATGATTTTCCATGATTATGTGTGCATGCCACAAAGTTTCAAGTTTTATGTTATGATTATGGGGATCTCATTTTCAATTCTATGATTTATCCCATGTTATGATATTATGAGCTCTTTTGCAGGTCATGATTTCCAAAATGCTATGTTCTTATGAATATGATGTGATTGATATTTATTTTGTTTACCCTTACTGAGCATTTGAGCTCACCCTTTTATGTTTTCTTTTACCCAGGATATAAAGAAAGGTTTTAGGTAAAAAAAAAGGGGAAGATCATTATGGGAGATATTGAAGATCTTTCACCACGTTTAGAAGATTACGTTCCGAGTTTCCAAAGACACTAAACTATTACGATCCTTGTGTGTGTGTTTTTGTTATGTACTAAGTATTCCGCAAAAGTAATGTAATGTCCATGTACATCAAGATACGGGTCTCTACAATTAGTTTTATAGATCAAACCGTAAAAAGGGGACTGTGCAGTTTATCGTCATGCAGGATGAATCTGATTCATAGTTTTAAGATCGTAGAATTCATACCATTATCCCTTAGTTTAAGGTTTTATAGTTTTAACCATTGAGGTTATTCTCTCATACTGAAATTCATAGTGTGGATGAGTGACAAACCCGACATGAATGAGGCATAGGAGGCCCAATTCCACACAACACATCCCTGAGAGAACACACATATTGTTTAAAGTAATTAGTCTTCGACTTGAATGCCCAATTTAAAATCATGTTGTGAGGAAATATGCAATATATTTTAAGGTCATGTTGCAAGGAATACATATTATTATTAGTTTAAGTACATATAATTAGGACCATAACATCATACAGTTAAACATTATGTGACCAGGATGACGATTTCGTGCAGTTTTACATCCTGCATCTCGGATGGAGCATCCATTTAATGTCACGTTGGATGAGACAGAAGTTTAATATCATACGAGATGTTAATATGTGTTTCACTCAACCATATCAATACACATCCTACCAAAACTACTAATCCCACACAAATCATGCTTAGTGTGGGAAAAAAGGAGTAGTGATGGGATTTTCCTGACACATGGAAACACACTGAAAGGGAATAGAGTTGTTGGGTTGGGAATATCCCAATGATTTTGTCCCTCTTACTCAACGTGCAAAGATTTATGGAAGGGTAACACCATGGGTGTTGGAGTTCCATGTAAACATAAGAAGGTAGAAATATGTGAATCACTACATCCAATATCTAGATCGCGATGATGGTGGTGTAGTGATGGAGGATAGATGGTGACCATATTCAAAACATGGTATCTATATCATGTTACCTATAATGGGCACAGACAAATGAGGGTTGACTGCTGACCATGTTCGAGATGTAGGACCTAACTCAAAATATCATTCGAAGTCTTCAGGGGTGTTGTCCCAAAATTGTAGTTGAGCTACAATGGCATGAGACCAACCCATCAGGGGGTCCCTTCAGATGTGGAAGATGACGTGGATCCAAATAAATGAATGTTACGATGCATGGAAATAGATTGGGAGTATATCCATTTGGAGTACAACACTAGAGGTTCTACTACACAACACATTTGAGCACATAAATAGAGAATATCTAAACGATAGAGTTGAACCCATTATCAAGGACAAGGGTCCTGAGGTAGTATTTGAATGTGGCATGGTAGTAGACTACCACCAATTGAAAATCACTTTATCATTTGGGATCTTAGAGAATTATGTAATTTTAAATCATGGAATGAGGATGTGGAGATTTATCAGGATTAGTGTATGAGGAATCCTATGATTGAAAATGGGTAAGGATACAATTTAATGTCGTATACTGAGGATGATAGACACATAGTTTAACATTATAAGGTAATGATGTTTCATCATATAGTTTAATGACATGTTATTAGGATCAGTAGTGGTTATTGTTTAAGGTTTCATAGCATTGACCATGTTTGCTGCAGTTTTTGGTCACGTATCTTTGACCAAAATTTCATACAGTTTAACGTCGTGTGAAAAAGACATTGTCCCATAGTTAAACATCATGTGACAAAGATGGTGGCTTTTGTATATTTTAACATCAGAAAACAACAATGATATTGCTATATTTTAAGGTCATGGGACAAGACCACATGGCCTCAAGGAGGACCTTTATTGTTGGTTCACTCCATATAGAAATTGGGATAGAATTTACTTCCCCATAGGTGGAAGGGGTCACATGAGCTATTGGGGAGAGGCTGAATGGGGAAGGAATGATAGCATACCCTCAGTACGATCAGGTGATTGAGCCCAAAATGAATTGAAGCCTCGAGTGTTGGTATGAAGGGAAGATGAATCTTGGAAGGCATTGAATATTGGAGCATCGATGTGATGGGGCGATGGAGCCTAAAGGGAATGGAAGCCTAGAGTGTCGGTACGATGAGTTGATAGATCCTGGAAGGTGCATAATGCAGGAGCTTCGATATAATGGGGTGATGGATCTCGGAAGGTGTGTAATCCTAGAGAATTGGTATGACCAGGAGACAGATCCTGGGAGGCATGAAATCCTAGAATGTCGGTACGACGTGGTGATAGATCCCAGAAGGCATGGAAGCTTGAAGCGTTAGATAGATATGGTGATGGATACCAGAAGGGGTAGAATCATAGAGCGTCAACACGATGGGGTGATGGATCATGGAAGTAATGTAATACTAGAACATCAGTATGATGGGGCGATGGAGCCCGAATGGCATGGAAGTCTGTAATATTGGTACAATGGGGTGACAGAAACCGAAAGGCATCAAAGCCTGAAGCATCGGTACAACGGGGTGACAGAGCCTGGAAGGTGTGGAAACTTGAAGTGTTAGTATGATAGGGCAATGGATCCTAGATGGGGTGGAAGTCTAGAGTATTGGTATGGTGGGATAATAGATCTTAGAAGTTGTGGAAGCCTGTAGCGTAATAACTATGGTGTGATGGATCCCAAAAGGCATGGACTCCTAGAGAATCGGTATGATTGGGAGATGGATCCTAGAAGGCTTGGAAGCCTAGAGCTTCGATATGATGGGGTGATGAAGCCCAAAAGGAGTGGAATCATGGAGCGTTGGTATGACAGGGATGTTGGAACTGGAAAACTTGTCTACAAGATTCACTGAATGCTGTCATCCATGGTTTCATATCATAGCTCATTTCACATGCTTCAATTTAACTAGTTGTAGACCCCAACGAATTTACAGTTTAAGATTTATGTTCATTCGAAGTTAGACTAGAAATATGGTTCATAGATACCATTTGTGGAGCTCCCCCCACGATCGTGGAGTAATGATGGGATCCTCTGTAAGTCCGAGGAGCTCTGTGAATGTTGCGAAGTAGTGATGGATAGTTCCTCAAGTCCTGTGAATCCACCTCTGATATCGAAGTGTGATGGTCTTCAAGGCACACCTCTGAGCATTAGGAGACACCCTTTTCTTTTAAATACTTCCCCCTCATGCCTTCATTTCGGCATAGGGGACACCGTTGGGTTTCAACCTCGCACTCTTGATTCGCAGATCTGAAGTGCTCCATGACATCCTCTTATGAAGATCACCTAGGATTCATGATGAAACCTCCCTTGAGTTCTTGAGAGCCTCCACCCATGTGGAGATTCCCTTCGTGAAGGCCTATTCCCTTCATGAAGGAAGAAGAACCTATGAGGTAATTGAGGCTTCCTGAAGCATTCAGCCTTCACGAATGAAGAAGGAGTTCACTTGCTATCCAAATTGAGCAAGGAATTTAGAAGTCAACCAAGACACTAACTCTCCATGTGTGTGTCTAAAAACCATTACATTCTATACTTTCCACTTTCTATCCAATAAATATATGTTATTTTAAAAAAATTCAGCTTAAATGATTTTGTCCAACAAACCTACCATACATCCATTGCAATCATATTTCAAGACCCACTCACTTAAACATTCCCAGAATTCATACCATAAGCTCCTGACTGAGATATCCACATATTCTTCACATTTCATCACTCCCCTCATTTATTCATTTTTGTTTTTTAGAAGTTTCATTTGGAACAAATTTCACACTCATCTCTCAACCCTTGTCTGATCTCCTCACAACACTAATTTCATTAGTTATAACAAGATAAAAGGTTGAGGAGGTATGGTTTTTGACCTGCCCAAGACACAACTCAATTTTTTAAGGGTGTACAACAGTCGAACATTAGTTACCCACACATAAGTCAATCTGGTACAGTAATGAAATAGATCGGATAAGGAACGAACGTTTTGAAATATCATTTAAAGATGAAAAATAATAACCTAACATATATTAACCTTATATTAAGTAAAAAATATTCACACTATGTGGTTTGGTGCAAAAATGTGTGGAGATATTTGTGACACAATTTTCACAAAAACTACTCACACAAGGGGCATCAATCATCTCAAAGGATTCACATAGACACAACCATTTATATCATTGACAGAAAACCAATTCAAAATAAAATCACTCCCTGATTCATACAAATATTCTTTTTTAGCCTTCGTTATAGTATTTTTACATTCCCCCCTTTATGGTCACCAAATCATGGAACTTTGTATTTTTTGATGGGTAAAATGGAAAATACCATAAAGAAGGTTAAAAAGAGAAGACAGTAGAAGAATGATGAAAATTCCTAACTAACCCAGGAATATACCTGTCCCCCCACACCTAATGTTTGCAGTGTCCTCATAGTAAGAAAATAGAATGTAGAAATGAAGGATAAAACCTGGTGAGTTTCATTCATATATTTCTTCTTGAACATGGAGTTATTCCATCAAGGACTTCGAAATTGATTTATGGAAGTGCTTCGGTCGATACCCATTGACAGAGAAGGTTTTCTTGGTTTCATCATTTTGAACCTGGAAAACACCAAATGGAGAGACATTAGTAACAGATTATGGTCCAAACCAGTGAGAATGAAGCTTACCTGGCTGCAACTTAAGCCTTGCATTATAAACGAGGACCTTTTTCCCAATGTGGAACTGACGATGAAGTATAAGATGGTTGGTTTTCTCCTTATAAATCATGGAGTTTTCATATGCATATCTTCTCATTTCTTCTAACTCCTGAATCTGCAAATTTCTTTGGGAACCCACACCAGAAAGATTATAATTGTATTGTTTAATGGCCCGGTAGGCCTAGTGCTCAATCTCAATAGGGAGGTGACAACTCTTTCCAAACAGAATAAGATAGGGTGACATTCCAATGGGAGTTTTGAAAGCAGTATGGTAGGTTCATAATTAATTATGAATTCGAAGACTTCAATATTTTCTATTGGGTTTTTCTGGGTTTTCAAGAATATGTTTTACCACTCTATTTGACACCTCATCTTGACCATTGTTCTATGGGTGATATGAAGTAGACACTCTATGATCGACCCCATATTGACGCAAAAGTGATTGCATTATTTGGTTGAAGAAATGAGAACCCATGTCACTGATGATGAACCTAGGTAATCCAAACCTACAAAATATCTGAGTTCTCAAAAATTTCACAACTATTTTCGAATCATATGTCCTTTTGGCCAAAGCCTTTACCCATTTTGACATCTAATCAACTACTAGAATAATGTACAAGTATCCAAAGGAATTGGTAAATTTCCCCATAAAGTCAATACCCTAAACATCAAAAATGTCATAAAAGAGAAATGGTTGTTGTGGCATTTTATTTCTTTTTGATACATTACCCATTATTTGATAATGATGAAAATATTTAAAAAAATCCTGGGCATCCCGAAAAAGTGTTGTACAAAAGAGATAAGAATCAATGATTTTTCAATCTGTCCATTGGGGACCAAAGTGGCCCCCAAAAGCAAGAGCATGGAAAAATATAAGGACGGACTAAAACTCACTATCGGGAAAACAACGCCTAAGGAATTGATCACTACAAGTGCGCCAAAGGTAGGGTCCATCCCAAATGTACCAATGAGACTCATTTTTTAGATGAATGGCTTCGTTTTTGTTGAAATCAGTAGGAATGAAATATGCTACCAAATAATTTACAATTTTGGAATACCAAGGAATAACATCTTGCACTCAGTATAATTTCTCATCAGGAAACATATCATTTATAGGAATACAGGGGGATGAGTCAATGTCTGAGGATGGGGGAATATTACTGATATAGTCAGCCACCACATTTTCTACTCCTTTTTTATATCTAATTTCTGGATTGAATTCTTGAAGGAGGAGTATCCATTGAATGAGATGTGGTTTGGCTTCTGGTTTCTTAAGGATATATCGGAGGGCTTCATGGTCTGAGAACACAATGAATTTGGACCTCAAAAGGTATGACCTGAATTTTTACAAGGAAAACACAATAGAAAGGAATTATTTTTTAGTTGTGGGGTATTTTTCTTGGGCATGGTCCAAAGTACATGAGGCATAGGCTATGGCATGTGGAGCTCGGTCTACCCTTTGTGACAAAACCGCCCCAACTGCATAGTTAGAGGCGTCACACAAGAGCTCAAATGGTAAATCCCACCGAGGTGGTTGGATTACCATGGGTGACGTGATACTCCATTTTAACATATTAAAATATTTCTCACATTCTTTAAAAAAAATTATTTTTCTTTTTGGAGTAATCGGGAGAGGGGGAGTGAAATTTTACTAAAGTCATGAATGAAACGATGCTAAAATATAGCATGAACTAGGAATGATCACACATCTCGTACATTTTTTGGGAATGGAAGGGAAGAAATGAAATCCACTTTAGATTTATATACTTGGATACTATCCCTAGAAAAGACATGTCCCAAAACTATACCTTATCACACTATTAAATGGAATTTCTCATAATTTAATACAAGGTTATTTTCAATACAAATAAATAGGAATGAACCAAGACTACTCAAAAATTACACAATAGAAGAGCCATAAACAGTGAAATAATCCATGAATACTTCCATGAAATTCACCAGGTGATCCAAAAAAATACTAACCAAGCATCGTTGGAATGTACCTGGAGCATTGCACAGACCAAATGGAAACCTTCAATATGAAAATGTTCCAAAGGGGAAAGTGAAGGTTTTCTTTTCCTGATCCTTAGGGGAAATATGGATCTAAAAGTATCTAGAATACCCATAAAGGAAATAGTAGTGGGACTTACCTACTATCCTCTCTAGAATTTGGTCAATGAATGGAAAAGGTAAATGTTCCTTCCAAGTGTGTTGATTTAGTCAGTGATAGTCTGTACAGTCACACGAGTTGGAACCAATTCACTATTTTAATTTTTGACTACTATAAGGCAATCTTTTTAGGAACTACTTGAATGGGACTGACCCCTTGGCTGTCAGAGATGGGGTAGATGATTCCAGCATCTAATAATTTTGTTACCCAAGTTTTCACAACTTCTAGGATGTTTGGGTTCAGTCAACATTCTTCCTGCCTCACTGGTTTAGCCTCATCATTTAACAATATAAGATGTGTACAAATTGATGGGATAATACCAAGATTTTCATAAAGTGTCCATCCCAAAGCATGTTTATACTCCCTCAAATGTTCAGGTAGTCGCAATTCATGCTCAAGAGGGAGTGAACAAGCAATTATGACGGGAAACTTGTTTCCATTCTAAAGATATGAATATTTTAAATATTGAGGTAGTTGTTTCAGTTCAAATTCAGGTGGATTTTGGATTGATGGGAGTGTGTGTTAGAGTGAGAGGTCACTGATATCATCTAACTGCTCAATTGTATCATCATCAGATGAGTAATGTACTTTTAAAATCTTAGCAGTATCATCGATGGTCATTTGATCCTTAGTGTTCAAGAAATCATCAATCAATAAACATGCACGACACTTTTCTAGACCACTACAACAATCAATGCATGAATCATTACGTAAAATTTCAATCAATGAAGAAAAATCAGAAAGGGGGTCGGGGGAATGATAAGAATTGTTTTCAAGGGAATAGAATACATCAATTAAATTTACTGAGAGAGAGGAATGTTCTTCTGAGGGATGCTTCATGGCATCAAATTTGTTTAAATGGACTATGTCACCACCAAATTTCATAGATAATGTACCATTATGGACATTAATTATGGTTTTTGTGGTTTTCAATAAAGGTATCCGTAATATAATTAGGGCATGTCCATTCATCCTTTCATCTTCCATTTTAAGAACATAAAAGTTAGCAGGAAAAATTAAAATTTTAACTCTCATAAGAACATCCTCCAACACACCAGAGGGGTGTGCAGTACATCGGTTAGCCAGTTGAACAACAATTCCAGTGGGCTTTAGTTCACCAACTGGAAATGAATAGTAAATGGAGTGAGGCATCACATCAATATAGGAACCCAAATCAAGCATAACATTAGAAAAAGAATACTCCCCTATGGTGCACAGAATTGAGAATGTTCCAGGATCATTACACATGGTGGGAAGTGATGGATCTATCAATGCTGAAACATTCCTTCCCAAGCTCACCTTCTCATATCCAAGAAGTCTCCTTTGGTGTGTACACATATCCTTTAGAAACGTGACATACCGTAGAATTTTCTTCACTACATAAATAAATGTGACATTAACCAGCACTTTCTAAAAATTTCAAATATTTTCTTATCAAGTTTAGTTTTATTTTGTTTTCTTGTTTGGGTGTCCCTTTGAGGAAATGGAAGAGGAATGGTTGGGCTAGGTGACTCATCAATATACACACTATTTACCTTGAAAGGGCTTCTCTTAGGATAAGGTTCTTCGATATTGGGAACATTTTTAATGGTTGGGATGGAGGTTTCCTTAGGAGGAGATGACTCTAATGAAAGACTCATCTTAATTTATAGTTTTTACACTCTTAAGGGTGATGGAACTAACATTTCCATTATACCTAGGGTTAAATACTGGTTGAGAGGGAATCTTATCTGATTCGTGACTTTGAATTTCACCCACTGAGTTATTTATTTGGCCTAATTGGGTTTTGAGGTATTGTATAGATTCCTGAGTGGTTTGTTGGAATTGGATATTATTGGAAGCCATTCGTTTCATCATTTATTATAGGATAGGCTTGTGTTTTGGAGGAGTTTGTTGGAAAGGCCTTTGTGGTGGTTGAGGATTTATGGGTGGTGGTGGTGGATGAATTCTCTGCCCCGGTTGGTTCCAATATTATTGAGGTTGGTTTGAATACTCCCTTGACTATAGGATTGGTTCTCCTTCCACCTAGGGTTGGATGTATAGTAAGGTTCTTGCCTAAAGGGCTGGTTATATGGGTGGCTTGTAAATATTTCCTCACAACTCTTAGATGTTTTCCTAAATTGAGGACATTGGTCAAAGTAGTGGGTGTCAGAAGAACATATACCACAATGGATGGGAGGATGAGATTGGGATTTCCCTTGGGAAAGAGCATGTTGTTGAAGAAGGGTACTTACCTATTCAAACATTGTGTCCACCATTTTCTTGAATTCTGTTCTTTGCACCTCATGGACACCTTAAACTGGTACATTGGACCTTGAACCAAATTGTTGTGTGTTTTGAGCCATGTTATCAATCACGGTTCTTGAAGAAATTGGGGTCTTATCAACTAGTACACCACCTACAGAAGCATCGGTTATATTTAGATCAATAGGGATTAAACCATTATAAAAATATTGAATTAAATGTTGATCACTTTTTTGGTGGTGTGGGAAACTTGAACATAACCTTTTAAAGTGTTCCCAATATTCATTTAATGTTTCCCCTTGAGATTGTTTTATCAAACAATTTTTTTTCCTTATTTTGGCAGTTCGAGAGGCTGGGAAATATTTTTCAAGAAAAAGACATTTCATATCCACCCAGCCACTTATTGGGTAATTAACATAATATAACCAATCATTTTCAGTGTCCTCTAATGAAAAAGGGAATGCCCTTAACTTTAATTGTAACTCATCCACATTATCAGGTTTTAATGTTGAAAAAAAAGTATGAAATTCATCTAATTTATTGTGTGGATCCTCTCTAGGAAGTCCTTGGAATCTTGGTAATAGATGAATTAAACCAGATTTTAGTTCAATATTGGGCGCCTCACCTTGTAATTGAATGTATGTGAGTTGAATATCAACATCATGTGAGGATAGTTCATTTAATTTTATACTATTTTCATCCATGTTATATGAGTTTATTTCAGTTTTGATGTCAGTTATAGAAAAAGATGAAGGGTGAAGAAGAGTTTCAATATGTGGTGTGTCCTCCTTCAAAGTGTTGTCTTATGTGTATCAGTGTCCTTGATATAGGGTCGTCTTCAGTTTGGGTTTGAAAGGTGCTAAATCTCATGAAGTAGATCACATAAGTCAACAAACCGACAAAAAAAATAGATCATAATAAAAAAGGGATTGAAAAGGTATAAGAGAAAACAATTAAATATTCACAATCATTACAAAAATATTATAAAACACACGCACTGAAAACCAAAGCGATCCCTAGAAACGGTGCCAAAATTTGGTTGCTATGTTGTGATGTGAAAAATTGATTATGATTTTATGGTCGAATTATAGTCTAGGGAAGACACTAGGTTATCTCTCAAGGAGCGTTGGTGGGTTTAGAGTGCGCATTTTTAATAATAAGTACTTAAATAGGGGGTGGTTTTGAAAATAGTTTTAGGATGATATGACTTAATTAAAGAGTTTAACAGTAGTCAAAAAAATGTTGTTTTTGTTAATTATGAGATAAAAGGGTTCATCGTGAGTTCACTACAAACATTTAAAGCTCATTTTTCTTGGATATTAATTAAGGTTTGATGTAAGTCTTTGGAAGAAATCAATCAGAATCCCTACTGCTTTCTAAGATCTTATATCAAAGCATGTTGAGCCAAAACTTGACATAAAAATCATATAGACAAGGTATAGATCACATGAATGGTATAATAGATTCCATAAAAAATTGAAATCTCAAAAAAGTGGGGAAGAAAAGGATTCTTGTATTGTCCAATCGAAACAACACAAGTCACACACTCAAAACATCGCACCGATCGGTTAAAAGTAAAGAGCATTTCATTTAGTTACACCAAACAAAGATAAATCAAAGTAAGATAATTCTAAATGAAATATTATAAAACCGAAAATACATCAAACCAGTAGTATTAAAAATTCTGGAACTCCCTTTACATGTGTGTAGCTCACTCACAATGAACGCCCACCGTTTAGCTCGACATTGTGAGGAGGAGGAAGATCGGGTGGAACTCCTTCTTCATTTTTGATACCCTTATGAGAATAGGGGCCTCCATAACTTATAGAATGAGTTGGAGACTCATCTAGGAATCTAAAATTCCAGAGATTCACTTCTTGTCCGAACTTACAAATAGGGATCCCAATGTTCCATTTTATAAGAAAATGGGAAGGTGGTTTTGAGCACATAGAATTCTTAAAACCACTTGTCACATGTGTTTTGACCTCCAGATAGACTTATCTCGATTTGGAGAAAATAAAAAAGTTGTATCCCCACATCTTGGATGTCTCCACCAAATTTTTGTCATAATTATAGCACTTATAGCATGAGATATGAACATATCACAACACACCACTTCTGACTTCATGAAGATTCGGTGTGCTAGATAGATCAGGTCAGCTGAGACACCAGATAGCCGAATTAGTCTTGGGTTCCTTCATATGAAATGTATCACAATGGATTTTGGACTCGGAAAAAAAATATAAGCCCAATTGAATGTACGGTATAGTAGCAGTGTGTGAATTAATCCACATCTGTTCTTGAATCCTATGAAGTTTCGACCATTTTTCTTGGACATCATCATGGGCCCTCCAAATCACCTTCACCAT
Source organism: Viscum album (assembly GCA_963277665.1). Classification (NCBI taxonomy): domain Eukaryota; kingdom Viridiplantae; phylum Streptophyta; class Magnoliopsida; order Santalales; family Viscaceae; genus Viscum; species Viscum album. Next base: position 1,138,292,949 of record OY728129.1, read on the forward strand.
CAATGAAATTTTCAAGACAAGTAACATTGGCCTTTTTAATAGTGATAAACAAAAAATAAATGATTCAAACATGGAATTAAAGTTTTTATTATTTTTTGAATTTACAATACAAATTCAGTTTAATCTAATGGTTTATGGGTGAAAATGACACAGTGAATCATGGTACGATCAAAGAACTCCCCCCTATGAATCAAGAAAACCTTTGTGAGGCATTTTTATCCGTGAATCACCATAATTCATGAGATTATAAACTCCACTAAGCCCCATCATTTGTGAGGCTATATGCTCCACAAACCCCTTCTCTTCTTGAATCCAAATTCTTGGCAAATTTCCCACCTACACGCCCACTAATCCATACCACTGGGGCTACGCCCCCACACCCCTACTCAGGATCGGTGTTGGGATATGGTCCCAACCCTCTAGGGTAATCCCTTAACTACCATGACTGACCCCCATGAAAAATGGAGAGTCGCACTGTGGACTTTTTGGGTTGGTTTAGTGATAGTTTACCTTATGCCCTTATGGTTACCCCGCCTTCCACCTATGGAATACCATGATTTGAGATACTCCTCCGCACTCAGTGAAACACCTTGGGTAAAAATATTCCCCTTGTTTCCTTTATCATGTCATGAACAATTCTTCAGGAAACCCAACAAAATCTCTTTACATGGATCTTATGTCAAGTTGAACCAATAAGGGCTGCTCTTCCACAAGTCCCAACACCAACCATTTCTAGGGACCTTATTCCTAATACTCCTCAATACATTACTTTAAAATGTATCATGATCTATCATTCAGTAATAGGATTCCTCTTGTTCCAAATAAGATATTCCTTATGTGATAAGCATAATATTCCTCATTCCATGATTACTGTGGCGTAATTTCACGAGCGTTGGAATCCATTTGAGCATTCCATCACTCCTCTTCATGATTCATGTGTCCTTCATTTGTATCTTCATCCTCTTTCATGTTTTAAGGGACCCCTTAATGGGATGGTCCCATACCTCTTCGGCTCACCTACCGTTCTAGGCCAACGCTCCTGAAGACTTTGGAAGACACTTTGAGTTTTTCCTTGTGTTTCTAATATGGTCAACGGTTGGACCTCGCTTGTTTGTTTCCATATCAGGATAATGTGATGTGGGTGTGGTGTTTTGAATATGGTCAGCATTTATATCCCTTTGTCATTCTGTCCTCATTGTGTTCCGGTTGTTGGGAAAATGATTCACACTTTTCATCTCCCGTTATTCAGATAGATTCCAACACCCTTGGCATTATTCTGGTTGTGCACTATTTCATAGGTGTAGGCCATAATCATATTCCTAAAACCACTAGTGAGTTGGAATACCCTCATTTCTAGACATGAGGAAGACATTATGGGAAGTTTCTATGCATAATCCCCATCCACCAATGTCGCTCCATAGCAGCACCATGGTAGCTTCAATGCATAAGCCCCATCCACAATTACCTCTCCTTAGAGGCATCCGGGAAGTTTCCACACACAAGCCCCATCCACTATTTTAACTCCATAGAAGCACCCATGAAACTTCCACGCATAAGACCCATCCACCATTTTCTCTCCATAACGGCACTCGAGCAGCTTCCATATATAATCCCAATCCTTCATTGCCACTCCTTAACAGCACCTGGGATGCTTCCACATGTAAGCCCTATCTACCATTGATGCTCCTTAGCGGTATCTGGGATGCTTTCATTGTAATCCCCATCCATCATTTCTGCTCCTTTGCAGCATTCGGGATGCTTCCATGTATAATCCACGTCCATTATTGTCACTTGTTAGCGGGACATGGGATGCTTTCATGCATAAGCTCCATCCAACATTGTCGCTCCTTTGTGGCACCTGGGCTACTTCAATGCATAAGCCCAACCAATCATTGATGCTCCTTAGCATCACTCAAGTAGCTTCCATGTGTAAACCCCATCCATCATTTCCACTCCTTAGCGACACTCATGCAACTTCTATGAGTAAGCCCCATTCATAATTGCCACTTCTTAGCAACACGTAGGTTGTCTTAACATGTAATCATCATTTATATCATTGCTCTTTGTAGCACCTGGGCAGTCTCAATGCGTAAGCCCCACCCATCACATCATAAATGCTCCAAGAAGCACCTGGGCCATCTTAACACGTAAGCCCTATCCATCTCATTGCTCTTTACAACAACCGATACATCATAACATGTAAGCCCCATCCATATCATTTCTATTTGTAGCACCTAGGAAATCTTATAATGTAATCCCCATTCATCTCATTTCTATTTGTGACATTCAGGTATCTAACCACGTGTAATCACAAAATAACCCCTTCAAACATTGTGGTTTTTGATTCCTATCCTCTTTACAGGGTATGTAGGAAGCCTACCTGTGGTTCAATCCCATCCAATGGTAAGCCTTGGTGTCCCCCTTTATTGGGACACATCCTCCAATCCTCCCTTTTTGGTGTCCCAGTCCACCTTCACGGTGTGACATATTCCCTTTATGGGACACACCACCATGGGTCCTCTCTTATTGGGAAATATAATCCATCCATATGGTAAAACTTTCAACTACTCCCCCAAGGGATGTACAAATTGGATCCACCTCAATGGGGAATTCTAATAACTCTCATTTCATCTCTATAATACATTAAACCTGTGGTCTACCTCATGTTAAACATGAGATGATAGAGGAAACCCTCCAAAACTACACCTTCTAAGTAACCATCGCTACGAGATGTTAAAATCATAGCATACCGCGTGTTAAACATGGGAAGATGAGGAAAACCTTAGAGGCATGCCTCTGGTATAAGATACCCCAGAATCGATTTGGGATTCCCTGGGTTCATGCCCTTGAGAATCCCTCATATGAGGAAGAATACAGTTGACCACTGTTCCAGCATCCTGAGATGCCCTCACATGCCTAATGTTACCATATACTCTTACCGAAGGTTGCTATCTTGACTTGAACCTTTGGAATGTATGAACAGAAGCATCATAATTAACCGAAATCCACAAAGAAATGGCACTAAGAAATGAGATTCATGAACAATGACTCAAATCAATGAGGTATACTTAGACTATGATGTGAATTCTTTGGATGAATCCATGTAAGGAAAAACCGACATCCCATTATCTTATTTCGATCATGGAGAAATCATCGATGATGATGTGATAGATGCCGCCATCCTTTGAAAAGCATAAACACGTGCCACATGAAGTGTGTTTTCATGATGATGTTACAAGCGGCTACAAAAAGTGTCATAAATAGAGGCGATTGATCCCAGAAGGTGTGGATGCTTAAAGAGTTGTACGATGGGATGATAAATCCGAAAAGGAGGGGAATCTTGGAGCGTCGGTATGATAGGGTAATGGACCCCAAAAGGCGTGTATTTTTTGAGCATTGGTAAAACATGGAGATGTATATAGGAAGGCATGGAATCCTAGAGTTTCGGTATGATGGTACGATAGAGCACAGAAGGCGTGGAATCCTGGAGCGTCAGTACGATGGGGTTAATGAGCTCGAAAGGTTATGAAGCCCAAAGCATCCGTATGATGGGGATATGGATACCAGAAGGCGTGGGAGCATAGAGGGTCGGTACTATGGGATTATGGAGACTGAAAAGGTCGGAATCTTGGAGCATCAGTATGACGAGACGATGAAGCCTGGATGGCATGGAATCCTGGAGCGTTGGTACAATGGGGCGAGGGATCTGAAAAGGCGTGTAAGCCTGGAGTATCGGTATGGTGTGGTGATGGATCCCAGAAGGAGTGGAATCCTGGAGCATCTGTATGACTGGGTGACAGAGCTTAGAAGCTGTGGAATCCTGTAGTATCGGTATGATGGGGCGATGGAGCCTGAAAGTTGTGGAATCCTAAAGCATCGGTACAACAGGGTGATGGAGCTTGGGTGGAGTCTCATCCAGGACATTGATATGATGGGGTGATAGGGCTTGGAAGGCATGGAATCCTAGATAATCGGTAAAATGGGGTGATAAATCCAAGAAGGTGTGAAATCCTAGAGCATTGGTATGACCGAGTGATTGATCTGGGAAGGTGTGGAATCCTGAAATGTTGGTACGATTGGGTGATAGAGCCTAGAAGGTGTTGAGTCTTGGAGCATCAGTACGACGAGGCGATGGAGCCTAAAAGGCCTGGAATCCAAGAGCATCGGTATATATGGGGAGATGTACCCCAGAAGGCATAGAATACTATATTATCAGTACGATGGTGTGATGGAGCTCAGAAGGTTTGGAAGCCGGGATTGACATCTAAAAATGAAAAGCAATCAGTGTAGGGATATCAAGAACCTATTCCTAGTGATAGTTCTTCATATAAATGCATTTATTTGTGTCATGGGGAGGACCTCTATTCTTGGTGATAGTAGTGTGGGGAAGAACTCCATATTATCTAATTATTTTAATGGGGAGGGCCTATGTGTCGGATGATTACAGTGCTGGGAGGACCTCCGCAATGTTTGAAAATTGAAACGGGGAAGGCCTCCAAGATGGATTATGATTGCAATGTGGGGAGGACCTCTACAATGTCTGATACTGGAAACGGGGAGGACCTTCATACTAGATTATGATTATAGTGTAGGGAGGACCTTAGTAAAGTATAAAAATGGAAACAGAAAGGACCTCTACAATAGATTAACTGTTGGATTGATCTAATAAGAGACTTTGAAAGTGGTTTTCCATTTTCTAGTGGGGGTGGTGCCCCTTGTGCTTCCCAAGAGGGTGGCGGAGTTGGTGATGAGTCGATGTAGTCGAGGGTAGGTTCCCCCAGCGTGGCCCATGATGGAGGAGGAGTCAACGAGGAGTCAATGGTGTTAGGGGAGGGTGCCCCCGATATGATCCATGAGGGAAGCCGAGTTGGTGAGGATCTGATGGAATCAGGGGGTGGATGCCCCCTATGTGGCCCATGAGGGTGGATAAGTAGGTGAGGAGCTAATGGAATCAAGGGGGAGGATGCCCCATGCATGACCCATGAGGGTGGATGAGTCGACGAGGATCTGATGTAGTGGGGGCGGATGCCCCGTGCATGGACTATGAGGGTGGAAGAGTTGTCGAGGAGCTTACTGAGTTTAGGGTGGATGCCCCCTGAACATACCATGAGAAAAACTGAGTGGTAGAGGAGCTGATGGACTCAGGGGGTGGATTCCCCATGCACAACCCATGAGGGAGGTAGTGTCGGAAAGGATCTGATGGAATCAGTGGGACGATACCCCCGGTGTGGCCCATAAGGGTGGAAGAGTCGGCGAGCAGCTGATGGAATTGTGGGGAGGATGCCCCCTATGTGTCCCATGAGGTCAGAGAAGTCATATAGGAGTGGATGTATTCATGTGGAGGAATCCCCTACAAATCCCATGAGGGTGGTGGAGTCAGCGAGAATCCTATGGAGTCGGGGGAGGATGCCCCCTGTATGGCCCATGAGGTCAGAGGTGTTGGTGAGGAGCTGATGGAATCAGGGGGAGGATACCCCATACATGGCCATTGAGGGTGTAGGAGTTAGCATGGAGAAGATGTAATTGGGTGAGGATACCCCATGTGTGTCCCATGAGGGTGGAAGTGTCGGTGAGGAGTTGAAGGAGTCATGGGGACTATTCCCCTTGCGTGGTCTATGAGGGTGGAAAAGCGGGAAAGGAGTTGATGGATTCGGGGGTTGGATTCCCCCTGCGTGGCCCATGAGGGTAGAAAAGTCGGTGAGGAGCCGATGGATTCGGGGGAGGATTCCTCCTATGTGGCCCATGAGGGCGGCGAAGTTAGCGAGGAGCTGATGGAGTCATGGGGAGGATTCCCCCTGTGTAACCCATGACTGCGACAGAGTCGTTGAGGAGCCAATGGAGTCTGAGGGAGGATGCCCACTATGTGGCCCATGAGGTCCACAGAGTCAGCAAGAAGCCAGTGACAATTTTTCTTCATGCACAAGATTTTAATCATCTTACTATACATGAAGAAGAGGGGACTCAAATAATTGATGTCTCATTTTGGTCAAGCCTGGAATTTTTCATCTACTCAAAGTCAAAGGATAAGAGATTTCATATTGGGTTCCCAATTTTTGTTTTTGATGCTTTCTTACAGGGTTTGCATAGTAATGGAGATGCACTGATTATGTCCCTACATTCCTGCTTTCCAAAGGCTGGAAGAATTCATCACTTCTCAGAGATTTTTTCTCCTTGATCGAAACAGGGTGATGGGATTTTGGTCCCTCCTTCCATGGATTCCTTCTTGTAATTCCTCGCCTAGTCTAGGTCACCCCTATAGATTTGAGTCATTGTTCATGAATCTCATTCTTAGTGCCATATCATTGTGGATTCCAGTTAATTACACTGCATCTACTAGAAAATTTCAAGGGGTCTTGAATCAGATAACATTATAATATTGGGTATGTCGGGGCACCTCTAGATGCTGGGACATTGGGAACCTGTATTCTTCCTCATGTGAGGGATTTTTAAGGGCATAGAAAATACAGGTATCCCACATCGATCACTGGGTATATTATGCAAGAGGCATGTCTTCTGAGGTTTTCCTCAGATTACTGTGTTTATCATGGGGTATGTCGTGAGTTTAACGCCAAGAAAATATGGGTATGTCGAAAGTGTAGTAGTTAAGGTTTTCCTTATACATCCCGTGTTCAACATGGGGTAGGATATGTGTTTAAAATATTGTGGAGATAGTTAGGATTGATTGGGACCCCATTAATGGTGTATTAAGAAGGTTCACCCCTAATACGGGGCACATGGGAGATTTATCATGTGGATAGATCAGAACACCCAAAAAATATCAGATCCAGGGTGGTGTGTCCTAAAAAGAGAATATGCCACACCGTGAGGGTGCATTCCAAAATGGGATCACTAGATAGATAGATTAGAATGCCAAAAATAGCGGACCCTAGGTGGTGTTTCTCAATAATGGAAGATGTCACACAGTGAGGGTGCATCCAAAAAAGGGATCACCAGATGGATGAATCAGAATGCCAAAAAAGAGCAGACCCATGGCAGTGTTTCCCAAGAAGGGAATATTTCACACCGTGAGGGAGAATCCAAAAAAGGGAGAACCGGATGGGTAGATTAGAATTCAAAAAAAGAGAGAACCTATGGTGGTGTGTCTTAATAAGGGAAGATATCACACCATGAAGGTATATTTGGACACCACAAAGGGTGGATCAAGGAGGTGTACCCTAAAAAGGGTATGAAAAGGTTTACCACTAACTTGGATTGATCCTAAGGGAGGCTTCTTATGAAACATGTGTTGAGGATTGGGGTAAAAATCCACATATTTAAGAGGTTTTATGAGACACCTGAGGAGGCAACCTGTGAGAATGGATGCATGGATTGGGACTCGAAGGAATTGGAACCTTCAGGATGGGGCATGATCTTCTCGAAACACAATGGCTCAAGGGAGATACTTTGATGGGAAATGGATGATGAGTTTGAAACTCAAAGACGCTATCCTATGTACCCTGTTTAGAAGACATGGATCAAAGTATATGTAATTTAGGATGATTTCTAGTATTGGGGTGTACATAAAGGATAGCGACCTAGAGACATATTGGGTCTTATGCATGGTTTGCATCCCATTGCAAGACGGACACTCTTGGTTAGAGGAGTATAGTGATGTGTGGGATTATTCTTGGTTAGGTACCCATATAGATGGATCAAATCACCTTAGGGAGGAGGATCTGGGTGATGTGTGACAAAAATGGAAAATTTTACATCACGCTGGTATATCCCTAGAAGGGAGCTCCATAGTTTACCATTAGTTGGGATTGAACCTCAAAGAGGCTCCCCACATAACTGAAAGGGATCAAAACCCACATTGTTCAGAGGGTGCAATTTAATGTCATATAGGATGGATGAATCAACATGAAGTATTTAGGACAAATGGATTATGGGGAGTGATGTGCTTGATCCTCATAGAGGCATCCTATATACCACATTTAGAGGATGGGGATCAATGTCCACATAGTTTGGTGGGGACACTACTACATATACAGATTTTAACAACACTTGAAATGTACTTTAACTATGCTAAAACACATTTTTAATCGAAAAAATGATAATGGGGATCCCATTTAGCAGAATTATAGTTAGTGTAGATAAATTTACCCTTTTATAAATGCTTCTTTAGTGCTGATAAAGGGCCTCCCACCTGCATGTATATTGTATATATAACAGCACACCTACCAGTTCCTGTAATCAAACCTACACACCAAATGTAGCACACCCATAACAAAACCTACTATATAAATTTAATTGACATAATTAATACAAAACTATAAACCCATGTTATATACAAAAATAAAAACTATTGTTTACATTTCAAACAAATTTTTTTATATAATTACATTTACAATTGTCCAATAAACATTCTAAAACATTCATATTTCATCTTTTGATGCCTGTGATCCCGTCTCAAAAATATCCTCCCATGGTATTAGTTACTAAACAAATAATATCAAGACAAGCAAAATATTTCCCCTATATAAGAAAAAAATATTATGTTAGTAGTACTATAAATAAAAAAAATAAACATTAATATGAAAGAACACATTAATAAAATTCAATATTTAATAAAAATGACACATTTAGAGTTATACCAGTCAAAACCTATGTTCTATTGAGGTGGGATTGATTCTTCAATATTATAAATGAGTTATGGATCGTTTTCATAAAATATATAAAAAATTTGAATTCATTTTCTTGGTTCTTAGTATACCCCTTGTTCTTTTAATAAATCAATTTCAATTTTAAATAATGGAACATTTAGCATTACACCAACAACACAATGAGTTTTATTGAGTTTTATTTGATTCCTAGCTATCACAAATTACTAATGGATCGTTTTCATAAAGTATAATAATAATCCAAATGTGGTTGGTTGGTTTTCAGTATGTCTATTGTGCTTATTACTAAAATGTCATTTCAAACAAGAAAAATGCATTTTGAGACATGTCAGTTGCATCGTGTGTTAGTTTTATGTGATTCTTCTTCATACATGTCAAAAATGGTGTTGGAATCATTTTACGTAATTATCAAGACAATCATAGTGTGTTGGATTGGTTATTTGGGAGTTACATGTTTTGAACTAAAATGTCAAATTTAAACTGATAAAGATCACTTTTTCCATACTGAATACACTATGTGTCAGATTGAGGTGTGGTTGACTTCTACACATCACAAATGACTCATGGATAATTTTCCTAAAGTTTCAAAACAATATGAATTGGTTTTCTCCATTTTTAGTAATTCATTTTCTATTTTTAGCTAAATTAATGACTATTTTAAATAAAATGAGACACTTTGAGTTGTACCGGCCCCAACGTGCCTAATATTGAGGTTAATCTTATCTATAAACATAAAAAATGACTAATAAATCATTTTTCTAAAATATAAAAAAAATTGAATGGGTTTTTGGGTTTTCAGTATGTCATTTGTTGTTTTTACTTAAATTAATGTCAATTTTAAATAAAAAGACACTTTGAGTGATATCAGTCACACGGTGTGCCAGATTGAGGTTAAGTTTACCCCTACAAGTCAAAAATGACTCATGTATAATTTTTCTAATGTTTAAAAACAATAATAACGCATATGATTGGTTTTGAGTATGTACTTTGTTGTTTTTACATAAATTAATGTCAATTTTAAATAGAAAGAGACAATATGAGTTGTACCAGCCACACCATGAATCATATTGATGTGAGGATTATCCCTACATTCTATAAATAACTTTTAAATAATTATTATAAAATATAAAAACAATATGATTATGTTTTCTTGGTTTTCAACATGTCACTTGTTTATTTAACTTAAATTAATGTCAATTTTAAATAAAAAGAGACACTTTGAGTGATACTGGGAACACTATGTGTCATATTGAATAGAGAATGATTCCTAAATGTAAAAAATGACTCATGTGTCATTGTACTAAAATATAAAGATAATCCGAATGAGTTTTATTTGTTTTCAGTATGTCACTTGAAGTTTTTACATGAATTAATGTCAATTTTAAATAAAAAGAGACACTTTGAGTGATATCTGGAACACCGTGTGTCCGATTGAGGTGTGGATGATTTTTACATGTCACAGATGACTCATGTATCGTTTTCCTAAAGTATCAAAATAATAATAATGTGTTTTCTTAGTTTTCAGTTTTTTACTTGTTGGTTTTATTTGAATTAATGTCAATTTTAAATAAAAAGAGACACTTTGAGTTATACCTATCACATCATTCATCTTATTGAGGTGAGGTTAATTACAACACATCAAAAATGACTCATGTATTGTTTTACTAATGTATCAAAACAATTTGAATTCATTTTCTTTGTTTTTAGTATGGAAGTTGTTCTTTTTACATAAATAAATTTCAATTTTAAATAATAAGACACACATTGAATCATACCGGTCGCACTGTGTGTCCTATTGAGGTGAGACTCATTAATACACATCAAAAATAACTTATAGATCTTTTTCCTAGAGTATAAAAATAATTTAAATATGTTTTCTCAATTCTCATTATATTACTTTTTGTTTTCAAAAATCATGGTAGTACTCAAAAAATATGAATACACAAAAAAGTAGTAAATATTTTAAATGAAATAGTAATTATCATAAAAAATACCACTTCAGGGATGTTAGTTTGTTCATGGAATATGATCTCTTTCTTATGTTTACAAACATAATAAATGAAATCTTTTCTATTGGTTTGTTTGGGACACTATAGAAATTTTGGGGAGAATAAGTAAGTTGTTTTGATATGTACTTGTATAGAAAAATATTACTATATATACCCTAATAATGAAATAGTCATAGTACTTGTCTTCTTCCTTTTCCTTATCCCATAGCCTCATTCTATCTTTCAGATGATACTGATGCACCACCATATTATAGCAAAATCCTCATTGAAATATAATATAATCTATATAACTTGATGTTTATTCTAAAACATTGGATATAGTGTATTAAAAATTTACAAACATCATCATGTGGGGACAGTTGTTTGGATATCCATGCATTTAATCCAAGAAATAAATATTTGGAGTATCCAAAATTACTATAATTAGCATATAATGCTTCCTAAAAACACAAAAAAAAAATGTAGTAAAATAAATGAAAATATATTTGATATGATTAAATTATAGATTCTTACATGTGAATAAATGGTATATAATGGAGTCTTTCATCCAAAATTTATCATTCAAAAAATTTGATCATACCTACCACTATTTCATCCTTTTTTGATATCTATTTATTTATTTTCTCTTGAGGTGATGTGAGGACTAACAAGTCCAATTTTTTTTCAAGGGAAAATCCCTTCAATAGTTTTTCATATATACACCTACCAATAATATGATATGTAATTAGTCATAATTAAAAAGTATATTAGCATTTGGAAAATAAAATCATGAGAACATACCTCATTTATAAATTTACAACTGAGCTGCTTAGCCAGTCATAGTCGAGGATTTCAGTTGCACTGTCAAATCCAATGAAGTCATTATCTTTCTCTCCATACATATTTTATATAAAATCAACTATATGATTGAAACCATATTTTAACTTTGTATCCACATGATCGTTGAATACTAGTGAATGTGGATATAGAATAGGTGGGGTAATTCTATTTTTGATAGATCTTTTTCATCAGTTGGTCGATCCATTAGATGGTTTTGATAATGTCTATCATTTCAACCCTTTCTCTTTGTCCATATATAATAACATTCATCAGTTTAGACCTTTTTCATTAATTATTATGGGATTAACTTGAAAAGTAAATTTGAAATGAATACCTCATTATCACCATGCTTTTTTACAAGATGCGAAGGAAATGTGATGAATGTTCAATATATTTTTTATTGTATTAATATCATCCCCATGAATTGTAATAGGTATCTCTATGCTAGGCTCATGGGATAATGTAATCTGCATTGAAAGATGACCTGTTGGATGTGGTCTGTTGTGTAGCAAGTCCATTTGAATATTGAACACCATAGCCCTCTCTACAAGGTGATGAGTGGGTGTTCCTAGATATAAATAAAAGTCATTATCTCCCTATATAATAGTAGTACAAGAGAGGAATCAGTGTATGTTTGATTCACATTTCATGGAAACATTTATTAAAAAATTTATTACCTCTCCTAAGACATATCATTGAGGGTAATGGCTAGACCCATAGCTGGTGGGGGTGGGGTGGGATCTTCATGTAATCATTGTTCTTGAGTTTCTTCTTATCTTTGACTATCCCTCATTAAAGTTTCAATTATCTCCCTCTGCCATTGGAATTTTCCTTCAAGGGTAGATATTATTTCTTTAATCTATTTTATTAATTCACTTTGAACTTCCTCTTGTTTTTTTCTAAAAATATGTTCAGGGTGTCACCCCAAAACCCGCACCTCTGATGCGGCCATACTATTCTGGCCACATTAAGTCCATCAATAGTGTGTGTTCATCCTGAAGAGGTGTTGTTGATTCATGTAACTAAGTCGAATATAAAATATAGGAATAAAATCAATCATTTTCATATAATAGTGATTGAAATCAAAACAAATTTTCATTATGTAATACTTAAACATGATTCTTAAATTATCTGTGTGTTCTCATATATTATTATCTCTTCTTAATTTACACGTTCCTACTTCAATAACACATGGTGTGGGATGGAAGTGGATTTGGATTTGGATTTTTCAATCATTTTATAAACAGAGGAACATACTTATGATGTTGTTTAATGTCACATAAAAGTATTACACTCGAATTAAAATAATTACCAATTTTTTTCAATTTAAGTGTACCTCATCGTTGCTTTATAGTAAGGGTACGTTGGTTTTGTTTATTTTTCCATATTTATATAACTTAATTATTGTTTCATAAATAAAAAATTGACAACCAAAGTGATGAATACACGTATCATCCGACAACGTATTGCTAGAAACAATACACCTGAAAAGATGAATCCCCATGATGTCTAATAAACGCATCCCATGCATCTTGGGGTTTCTGGTGTGCAGAGATAACTGGTGGGTGCAAATTTATTTTCCCTTCATCATCATTAAGATAATGTCTTGTTAGGAATTTGCGAAATCCTATATGAATCCTTCCAGAAATGATTAATACATACTTCTTGTGGGATTCATCTACTATAAATGAACTCTATAAAGGATGATGAATAATAATTCAATGTTTCTTTTTATTATTTTTTTTGTGAAAAAATGGAATTATATCATAATATTAACCATGATATCTTCCCATATAAGTGACTTCATCTTGGACACAACAAGGTTCCATAAGTCTATATCAATCAACACATATCTCCAAGTGATGATTACAATATAACTACTAAGCATGGCCTTATTTGGGTTAATATGATGACCCATCACATTTTTTCCAACCTCAAATTTTATACCTTTGAATTTTCCCATAATTATTTTTTCTAACACCGTTAAACTACAACGCTCATTTTTCTTCTACGACGCTGATCCTTCATCACCTACCATTTCCCCATAATCAATATTGTAAATATGTTCCTCTTGAGCGGTAGCATCGACATGTGCATATGATTGTTATACCTCTTCAATAAGAGCACCAGTAGGTTGAGTAACCTTTTGTTCCTCAGGAATGAGAGCACCAATTTCTCAAATAGTGAAAATTACTAATTTTTCAAATATTATCATTTCAATTCATTAAATTATGTAATTAAAATTTTAATTATATTTTTAATGGGATATTAATGTTATATATGAACCATTTAATTTATAATAGTATATTTAAATAAATTTTAATATGAAATTTTCATGAATTTTGAATATGTTTATTTTTATGCTTGAAAAGATTATTTTTTACAAACTAGTTTTGGGTGAATAATGTTTAATGTTTTTAAATAAATAAAATTAACCTTAATAAAAATAAAATAAAATTAATTTATATATTATATATAAATTTATATGAATTTAAATTCATATAATTATGACTACTAGTAATATTTTTAAGGTAACATCATCTAATGCTAGAGAATTACATTTCATGAAAACATGTTTGTCAGCATGTTTTCAGGTTTCTTTTTAAATTATATTATTCAACTTATGGGAATTTAATTTGATAAAATTAATCACATAATCTGAATAAGAATAGTTATTAATTGGCAATCTGTTCAACTAAATATTTGTTCATAAGGAATATTAGAATCTCATTAATGATGTTGTGGTTTAATGGAATAAAATGTTTAAAATATGTTTCTTCTTTAAAGGTGGAGCTTTGTCCAAATGATGACTTCCTTAAAATATAATTTTTTTTCAATTTTTCAATCACATTGATTAGGGTGACTTCTCATTATTGAATAGATTTCGATATTTACATAAATTACACTCTTTGTCACATATAGAAGGGAATATCCTATCCACATTTATTAATATATAAAAATACTTTTTTATTTTACAAGATCAAGCCAAATTACATTAATACTTCCTTTTACACTTTCTATAATTCTTGTATTTACTAGAAACACTTCATTTATGGATTTTGGAAAATTCCATTAGATTTTTTTTGAAGAAGTTTTATCATTAATAACTGATTATTTTGTATTAATTATTATTCCTCTTAATTTAAATATTATTCAACAATAATGATATAATATCATATTAATACGCCACGAAATTATATTTTATTGTGTTAATTTCATAACCTACATCCACCTCCTCTTCCATTAAATTGGAAATGAAACTATTTTTTATGCGTATAGTGGACTATTTCCTCACAAAACAATGTAATTAATTTTCCATTATCTCCCCCCCATAGATGTTTATGATAAAATAATTAATATTTTTATGATAATTAGTAACATATTTATTATTATAGAAAATTAATATATCATATAATTTATTTCATTTCCATTCTCTGAAAAATTATAATGTTGTCTGTGGGTATATATGGATTAACACCACCATGAAGAATGATATTCGTTTCTCATCACCACATAAGATGGGTATTATATATATATATATATGTAGTTAAATATATAATATGATATTTATTTTATAATGATATTTTGGAAAAGATAGCATTGCTTTAACCTTCTTTTCACCGTGATGGTTTAAAAATGGAAATGTTACTCATGTGTACGTATGGAAAACATTCTCCATGATTGTAATTTAGTTAGTTTATCATAACCATATTTCCTGTTTAGTTTTAAATATAATAAAAAAGTTGAATATTATAATTATGTAATATTTTATATTTTGATGATGATGAAAAATTAAACTCTTCAACCTTAATCAACTTACGTGAGTTATTTTGGACCTATCAATTGAATATAATTAAAATTACCAAGCTAAAATGAAATTAATAATTAAATAAATACAACTTGATAATAAATAAAAAATAAAGAACAATAAAAATGGAGAATGTTATTAATAAATTAAATAATTATAATAGGTTTATTATTAAAGATGATGAAGTAATCATGTGACAAGTATGTCATGAGGTAAGAGGTATCTATAAACAACACTTTTCTTTAGGGTATTAACATTCTCCCTCTAACTCACATTATATATCATTAATGTTATGACATGATTCAAAATTATGTATATATTTCTGAAAAATATAAAACAATTTATTCTCCTATAAATTCATATGGTAATATACACCTTATATCTATTTATCAAATTGAATCAATATGGAATTTTCATTGATTATGAAATGTGGAAATATTATATAACTTAATTTGTTTCCATGGGAAATTATAATATTTATTCCTTAATAATTATCTCATTTTTATGGAAAACATAAATCATGATCATTTTATGGGTGAACCATGATAGTTCTCAAATTCATTGGTAAATATTTAATATCGTTATAAGTTATGCATGGTTTTATTGATTAATCATTATCCATCATAGGAATTTGTCTACTATGTGATATTGTCCTGAAAATTAACTTCCAAACATTTTTATGTCATCTTATATATTTCTTATGAATTTCCGATGTTACCATGATATTATCATTGAATGTTACTTATCTTATGTTTCTATGGTAATACTCATGATCCTTCTCTTTTATTATATCAAGTTGTACCTTTGAATCGTATATTTTTTTGTTATCATCTTTATTCCCTTAATGGTATTTTTAGCTCACCCCATTCTTTTCCCCCCAAGTTATCTTATACAGTTTTATGTGCTCAAATTGATTTATTATCTATATATGGAGGCTAAAATAATTATTTCAAGATTTAATATTACTTTTTATGTATTATGAACATATTATTCCATGGAAACAAGGCCTTATGATATTTGGGGTTGTATAGATTAGATATTTATTTTTAAAAATCATGCAACAATATGTGTAAATGGAATGGGTCACTATAGGCATTGCTTACTCCACCATCACCTTCTCATTTATCACCATAATCAACCACATATTCTCAAATATGTCATTATAGTTTATGTTCATAGATCTCATTTTTAAAAATTGATGGTTTTCTAATAATATAACGATGGGGTGTTTTTGGATTTTTTATTGATTTCTTATTAGATTAATATTTTTTTAAATCATGTTAATTTATTAATAAATAAGTTCTTTATATATATTTAATGTTTTTTATATTTGATGGAATGATTATTTAATGGGTGTCATGAAATCTAAGGATTTAATAATTATCACGATTAAATATTTTAGGGATAATATTTTTTATATATTATTAAATGATGAATTTTTTATTTTAAACCTTGAAATTTTTTATTACATTATATAAATTATGTTGAATTTATTAAATAATTATTTTTTGGCATGTATTTTTTCCTTAATTTTTGAATGGGTCTCTCTATTTGTTATGATATATTATTTTCTTGCATTATGAATGGGGTTTTGTTGTTCAATACATTAACTAATTATATAAAGTGTTTTATAATTTAATACATATTTTTTCACTTTCCCTTCCAATTATCATATAAAAAATAATAATTTTCCTTTATTTATTATAACCATCTAAATTAATGTCATGAAAAGATACATATTTTTCAAACATTGTTCTCCATTGGAAAACAAGTTTACTCTACTGGAAATGGCTTTGTTACATTATATAAGAAATATATTCTCACATAGTGGGACATTAATAATAATTTCTCCATTGTTTTAATATTAATGAAAAATCACATTATTTATTAAAAATATAATCTTTCATACTACTCTTTCCAAAAAACAATACCTGATTATCATTATAATCAATCATTTTAATTTTTTTACTTCTATCATTACATTTGTAATCCAACGTTTTCTAACTCTAAAAAATATATATTTTCTTTATGATTTTTTATACAATTAATAAAAAGGAAATGAAATGTAAAATAGTTTCAAATAATACATTGTACCACAAAAATACAAATTCATTTCCTATATTTTCTAATATACATAGAAAAAAAATTAGTAGATAATGTATTTTAATTCTATAACATGTGTGTAGATATATATTATATATTTTATAAATAAACAATACGGACATTAAAAAATCATTTGGTTATTTATATAATGATAATTACTTGTCTTTATTATTATTGTTAAAGGTCAATTTAAAATTCAATATTAATAATACGTTTTTTTTTCAATTCTTGAAATTTGAAAGGGTTAATATTGTTTCATATATGGAATAAAAAAGGTGACGTAGGGATCGATGTGAAGAATGAGTTGTAACATTTCTGAATTTTCCCAAAAAAATCCCAAAACAATAATATATTTTTTCCTATGTTTGTTTTTTTAATTTTTCAAAGTTTAAATGTAGTGAAAAAACTGATAACATAAATTTACATGGTATTAATATGAATTACAGTCGTCAGATTTGAAATGATGAAATAGAAAATTTTTGAAATTTTTTTGTAAATAAATATTTTCAAGATGATAGGTATAGTTAAACTGATGAAATGATTCATGCTATTAGAGTATTGGAAATTTAGAATGATACATTGGTAACACATGTATATGGTGATGCTGAAAAAACATTGTATCCGTGTTGAATAAAAAATATATTTTTTACCGATGGTTCTATGGTTGATAAAATTGAAGGAAATAAATATATGAATTTATAATAGTTTTATAGAGTTATTACTACTATATGAAAACGTACTTATTTTAAGGAAACAAAACCCCATAATCAAATTATATGGATAATAAAGTGTAATAAGCTTTGAGTTTGGGGTATAAGAAGATACATGCATGCACAAATGACTGTGTACTATATTGGAATGAATTCAAAAGTCTATCATATAGTCCAAAATGTGCGACATGATACAAAGATTTAAAAGAACAACCCCATATGAATTTATTAATGAGAATGAATCTTATTATTGGAATTTGGTATATGGAAATATTTTTTTATTGAAAGAGTTTAATTGATTATTTAATTAGAGTAAAAAATATTTAAATTACATGTATATGAGTTAATATTTTATATAAAATTACACCATCATGCTGATTTACCATAGTGGATAAAAATTTTTCAATAATTTCAAATGAATATAAATATACTACAAAATATTATAATTTCACTATTTCTCAATATAATTAATAAATATATGAGCCTTAATAGTAAAAATATTTCATGTTCTATTTTACAGGTAATTTATGAATTATCAGTTTAATTTTGTATGAAGAGGAAATATATAATAATTATTATAATGAGTTCTTATCCAGAACAACCAAGAAATGATTTTATTTTTTCATTTAATCATTAATTGATGATTTTAATCATTTATGGGAGGAAGGTATTAGAGTTTGTTATTATTATAAAATCTAATATTTTCAACAGTAATTAAGAATTATTTTTATGATAATTGAATTTCCAATATATATATTATTTTATGATATTATGTTAAGGGGAATAAATATTGTCAATTATTTTATGAATTGATGTTATACTATTAACAACAACATGGGGAAAAATTGTGTATATTGTTCATTGAAGTATTTTTCTATGGGTTACTCATATAAAATATTATAAAAGTTTTTCAATAAAGCATATGAATTTTATATTTCTTCAAAACCTTGGTAAACCGGATGATCCATTTATAGGGTATAAAAAATTTATACCACATTTAAAAAGTTAACAAAATAATATTATAATATAAATTTATTTATGAAAATATGAATTTTTATTTTTATTCTATATTAGATATAACATGAGGTCATTTGAAACATTAAAGTCACGAGTATTGTGAATAATAAATATGAATGATTTATGGGAACATTGATATATATTAAATGAAATATTATGTTTGGGTTGAATGCATGATTTATCTTATTATGAATAGAAAAAACATAGAGTTATCCCACACTCCTAGTTGTTGATGGATATGTTGTACTTATAACCTTATTATATTTTAGTTATAAAAAACTCTTTATTATGTCTAATTATTTCAATTTTTATTAATATTATTTTATAACATTGTCGTTATTTGTTATTGGAGGATAACAATGACATAGAGTTAGAATCATAAATGTTCCATTAATAATCCAACATTTAGACTTGATTTATTTTTAAACCCATCTAGTTATATCCTCAAATCTATCATTGGCATTACATGGGGAAAGGTAACCCATAGTGGTGTTTAGGAAGATGCGGGTTGTACCAGTTCATCAGTGTAGGGCCCCAGACAATTGATGCAATGCGGAAAGAATCCATTATCCTAGAGTATTCAACCATCTACCCCATGATTATTTACCATATAGATGATGGTGATGGAAAAATCCACCATTTATGAAATATTCCATCAACTATCTAGATTAATCTCAGTAGACCACATGTCATTTCTACAAATGGTTAGGAACATCAAAGTGCCTCACAAGATGGAAAATGGGATCGCCTGACTAGTGGTTATTGTGATAATGAACCTTCCAAATATAAATAAATGATAGTGAGATTTTTTTTTCAACTAATTAATTTATTCAATCAATACAATAATCTTAAAGTACTTATGAAGTTATTAAAAAATGACCCTTTGGGGTATTTACCCCTAAATGTCTCATTAAAATTCACAGGGTCATCATCCAATAACTACAAAATTACCCCAAATCATAAAAATTTATCCAAATTCCAAAATTGATCTATCATATTATTGCTTTTACTCACCAATATTTGTCTTTCTCATTCTATTAAAGTGCTTCTTCTTATATACTTGAGAGAATAAAAAATTATTTGTATAATATATATTCTAGCAATTCACTCATTTAATAATTTTTATATTTCAGTGACAACTATAATTAAAAGTGATGTACTCAGTATTCTGTATAATATCACTAAAAGGATTAGTATTATTTATGTTATAGTTTTCTAGATACAATAATTAAAACTATAGGGTAAATTGTATTATATTTATTATCAGTAGACATTAAAAACATATGGTCAATTATATTTTAGTTTCTTGTTGAATGAAATTTAAAAAATTGATCATTGTAATCATGGATTGCTAAAAAATCTATGGAAAAAATATAATAATCCAAAAATTAAACAAGGTAAGAGATATTTGGGTACATCAAGGAACATTAAATGAGCTCCATTATAAAACTATGTTATTTATTTTATACTTCATCGGTATAACATTTTAAATACCATTATTTTGTTACATTAATACTTTTATGAACATAATTATCCATTTCAGGATTCAATTATTATTTTATACTACTTCATTTGAAAACATATATTAATTTTCCATTTTGAATTATATTTTTATTTACCTATAAAATGAGATTGTTATAAATTTTTAATTTTTTTAAATTATAATAATCCTCTCAAGGTAGCACTTTTAGACTTTCCGACATTAACTAATATATTATTTTTTTAAATGGTATTCACCCCATTTATCCATTTTATCCAATTTTTACCAAAATTTAATATCAAATATATCTTTAATTGAATTAAATTTTCTTTTCATGAATTCTTTATTTTTAAACTCTTTTGAATATTAATGTTTTTCAAATTCATTAACATTTTCTAATTCTATATTTCTTGTTCAAAAACCCCTAGTGGTCCAAAATTATACTTTGTGGGTTGTATTCCCATGTTTAACAATAAAAATTGTTATGTTTATAAATCACTGACTTATATCTTTCTATATTCAATAGTTTATATAATATGAAAGAGTGTTATTCATGGTTATTCTTATATAATGTAAAATAATTGGAAATGGACACTCGATAGGATTTTTTATTTAAATTAGATGGTAATGCACCAAACACCTTGATTTTTTTATTTAGAAAAAATTTAATCTAATATAAATTATACAAATTAAATGGATCCTCGGATATGGAAACTCATAGAATTAAATAATTAACGAATAAAAAGAATTCAATGATACTATAAAAGATATGTTTGAAAAAAACATTGATTACTATTTGAGGGATCAAAATGAATCTATTATGAAATTTTTAAATGATTAAAAAACATTTTTATTGGTTGAAAGGATATTGTTGAAACACTCTCTATAAATATGTTAGTCAAGAAATCCCATTGGTTTTTACCATTCATCAGAGAACCAAATTTAACAATGATCTAAGAAGATAAAGACTTATTGACCATGGTGGTTTGGGATATCATAAAATATCTAAAGAAATATGAGATGACTATGAAAAAGTTTATGGTAAGAAGGAAATTTTATTCAATGAAGCATAATAATATTTTTCTCATTGAAAATAATGTTGAAACATATGGATGATATGCCAATATTTCTCATTTTTTCAATAATATATAGATGTACATGAAAAAGTAATGACATTTCAACTTCTTCAAAAAATCAAAAAGTTGAAATTTAAGTTAATTGATTCAGATAGAAGTTGAAGGATCACACCAACAAACATTTTATATTGAACAAGAAAAATTCCAATTACATGACAAAAATTAATAAATCTATCCACCTTTCAAAATGTAGGTCATGGATGGATTAAATTTCTTCTTCTAAATCAAGAGATGAAAATGATATATTCTTTATGGTTATTTTTAAGGTATGGAATGAAGTAAATTATATGTTTTATAAATATATCACTTACTGATACTCAAAAAATTCATTTTGTGATGAAGATAATCATTATTCTTGAGATCAACTTTAAAATGGGTTTTTGAAATTTATTAAAAGTTTTATAATCTTAAGAATAAATTCCACACAGTTGTATTTGAAAAATATAATCTATTAAAATGTAAATTTGATTTCCATTTAAAAATAAAATAGAATCCAAATGTCAGTATTTACAAAATTCTATTTAATTGACATAAAAATACTCTTTCTCAATTCACAAAAGGTGATCAATATCTAAATATGGGTTTAGGATATCAATGTTTTGTTAAAATTTATTTTCTAATTTTTTATACAATTTATTTTGTCATAAAATTATTAAAATAAATCATATATAGAAAAATATATTATAATGGTACATCTCAATCCTTAGGATGATGTTGTTCCTAATATTATTAGCTCATATAGCAAAAAAACATAATTTATATGGTTCGTCTTGGAACTACAACACTTTCGACATTAAAATTATGTCAATAATATATAAGCCTTTAGAGATAGTTGTACAATAGCTCAGTGGAATTCATTCCACAGGTCATTATAGGACACTGGACATACTATGTGGTTGTTGTAATTTTTTCATCATATTAATGACATCATCACTTGAGTTAGGTTATCTATATAATCGATACATTTAAATTCACATGGTAATTCTTCTCCTTAATTTTAAATGTCTCCCATCACTGTATGGATGCATTGATTATTTCCAAAAAAAATAAATCACTCTGTAAAATAATTTTATACTTATTAATCTATTCCCCTATACTTTTTTAGTGTATTTTTCATCACTTTTTACTCATGTTTTTTTGGTAGCTATATGTTTTTAAGCATGAGTTTTAAATATCATGTTATGGTTTTTAAAAGCAGTAATATAAATTATGGAAATATGATGGTTCATCTTTTTTAAAGTAATTATTTTATTTTACAAGGGATATATATCAATGAATATATTTATTAGATAATGTTTCTATTTAAAATTTTGGGATATAAATTATCCTAAATAAAGAATATTAAGTGAGAGATAATGGATCGACTATTTCAGTGAGTTGTGCAGCTAACATGGTAAAATAATGCGATGTTCAACATAAAATAGGATAAAATAATGGTAATATTGATCAAATATCTCATGAATATGTATGAAAATACTTCTTCACCAAAAATTGTGTAACTTATCTAATGATAGTTTAATATAAATATAACTTAAGGGGTGATTGTTTCTAAAAAGGTTGATAAAATTAACACCACTAATTTTTTTTCATCAGTGGTAATTCTGTTATACAGTAAGGTATGTGTTTCAGTTAAACTATATTTATTAATGGTCATATTGGAATCCACTATAATATCCACGAGTAGTTTTTCTTGGAATAAAATGGTGGTTTTGATGGATGTGTGAGACTGAATCCATATTCAGTATTTTATGAGAAGTGAAAGAGAATAATTCTCTGGCCATTCATTAAATGTAGAAGGAAGAGGCATATACACATAATTAGATAATAACATTGGATGGTCAAAATCAAGGGGAAGGTTTTGTTAAAAGTTAAATGGGCCAATTCATATATTATTTACATGTTGAATGAATGTAAACATATAGAAGGAATATATAGAAAAAAGTAAGGAGCCTAAATATAATACAATAAAAACTATAGGTGAAGAAAAATATTTTTTCCCTATCTTAATAACTAAGATACATATGGAGAAAATAATCTAAGAAATGTTATCATTATTTTATTTCACATTAGAGAAGGTTTTTCTTAATAATTTTATTCCCTAACATCTTGGTAAGGTATTTTATGTTTGTGATAAAAACTTGAAGATTATTTAGTAGGGAGAGGTATAGATTAAAAACAAGAGTTGGGGTTTTATAGTTTTCTATAATGTAAATTATATCCCTATATAGAGAATAAATAATATTTATCTTGGGAAACACGATGATACATGTTTTAGAACTGCATTCACTGGTGGTGCATGGATAAATACTAAGTGATCTAAGGTCATAACACTTGGTGTTATAAAAGGAACCCTATTAAATATGTTGGAAATTTCATAAATATGCATGAAATAACAAATTATAATAGGGATAAAAATGTGGTAGTACAAGATTGGCCACATGAGTGAGAATGAGTTGATGTTCTTGGAAGAAAAATGAATTATAACATAACATTTATCAGTGGAGGTTGTTTTATGCGATGTTTGTGTTATTTGAATGAATAATTTTTTATCCCTAATAAAATGAGGCAGAACACTGAAGGATGGGAAGATAAAGTAGGTTAATAAAAATTTATGGGGTCATAAAACATTAAATTCCTTTATACGATCATAATATTATGCAAAAGTTATCAATAATGGGATATTGAAGTTCTGTGGTTATATTAAGAATATAAATATGATGTGTTTAATATGATTCACCTATGGAAAACCATGGTATATAATGAATTTGGATCAAATAAGATATTCTTGAGGTCTAGAAAAAGAGTATTATAGGACTGGATTGGATTATTGGAATGATTTTCCGACAATGCAATTCGGTGGGAAAATGTTATTCGATGTACATTACAATTTAATGTTGTGAAATAATAGAAGATTGGAGTGTTGAATATAAATTTTAAGCACATGAGTATATACTCAAAGTTACCCAGCACCTCTTGGGTTGTAGAAATTAATATATCAACATATCTACAAAATAAGATTCCATTTGTACCCAAGGGATATTGTAAACTTATGGATATGTTGTATGGAAAGTAGATAAGACTCCCTATTTACACATTTATGTATGTTTAGAATAAATACATATATATAATGATGATTTTGATAAGCTTGATACTGATTCTAATTCATATTTAATTATTCAATATTACCTTAAGGATTTTTTTATATTTCTTTTAGGATGACAAGAATAATGTTATCATTGGATATGAGAATGTGATATTTAATGAAGATTACATATATAGGGACCATATGTCACTCGAATTTGAATCTATTTTTAAAGAATCATATATTCATGAGATAGTTAATATTGGAATTGTACGTGAGCATGACACACTGAAACTAGTGGATCCTAATCCAAAACTAGAGTTTTGGAGATCAAATGTAAATCCACAACTCCAGTAAATTACTTCTAATGATTACATTAATACATTTGAACTAGAGAAAATTTATCACATCTGGAATTATTGAATAGTTTCATATTATTGGTAAACTATATATATACATGATTACCACATTACATTAAAATAAAAAAATATAAAACACATAGCCTAAGAAACACTCTTCCATCCTTGATATTACTCATAAAATCATTATTCATATCCTAGGGAAATGAAAACAAATATAGGTTGATCTTATATTCCTGGTAAGGGTAACCTTCAGAAAAATTTATCTAAGCTAAATAAGTAATAATTAACATAGAAGAGTGTATTGTAAATGAATAATACATCTAAACTATACCTTAAGTTCAATTAGAAACTATTACTAATTCAATCATAGAAAACACATGGATAATGAAAATTTATTTCCTAAAAAATTAATATTTCTTTAAATTCAGGATTTTTTCTATAAACCATGAAACCATGAATCATATAATAATTTCTTATTAGTAAATACATTATCATTCCATCAACTCCCGTCAAACAATAAATTATCATTATATGTACATGAATATAAAAAATTCCCAACACTTATGATGTTTTCTTACAGCCTAATCCAATACATCTTGACATCCTATTATGTCTCAAGAAACCTATAAATGCTTAGAGGTTCTAGCAATAATTGGTATCCAGCAATCATTTTCATATCCAATGATTTCCTCATCATTATAATTATCAATATAATTCGTTATGAAAATTATATATAAATAAAAAATAATCTGTATGGAATCAAGAATGATGGAAATCAACACATAATCATCATAGAACATTTAATGAGTGAATAAATATGGTATAATCATATCATATCATACGTAACATAAACGGGTTATGTCAAAGTTGAAAATACATATAACTATTCCGCAAACCATTTCTTGATGGAAAATTTTCTTTTTCACTTTGAAATCATTTGTTATACTCAAAAGTTATTCAAAATATTAATGATGATTTGTTATTTTTAGTAATCCTTGGTAAAATATGAATGATTCTTAAAACAATTAACTGTTCATGATTTCATGGTATTATATTCCATATGTGTACATTAAAATAATTATTCCATTCACATTTTATGAAAAAAATTCAAAACAACCATGATTAGAAAATACCAAGAATACTCCTATTAAATGTTTTTATAAATAGGTAAATCATGTGTAAAAATGACTTCAAAATTTCAAATTATAATATTAAGAAATTATTAAAAACATCATTAGTGAACAAGTACATAGAAGAAAATGAATTTTTCACTAAATAAAAAAATAAAGTCATATTTTATTAATAATATTCTTTCATTCTCTCGAGTAAACACATAGTTGAAAATTAATAGAATACATGTAATTTATAGAAATATATAGATGTGATTAAATATCATGAGTTTATTGAGAGATATCAGACACAATTTTATCATTATAAATATAATTATATGAAATAATTATAAACAATGATATTGAAGTAGAAATATCTTAAAAAATTGGTAACATTCGAATCAAAACTTCATGAAGGAGAGAAAAATAGATGGATTTTTACATCCTCATAATATTCCCAGGAAGATTCATAGAATAAATTCAAGGGTAGTACATTAAATAAATAAAATAAAAATGTCATGAATATAACATGTGTTTGAATAAAAAAATTGTATTAAGAATACCTTTCCTCTTGTTCAACTTTCCTCATATGTTATTTTAACATCCTATTCTTTAGTACACATCCTTATATCCATTTATAAAGACCCTAGTGAAAATATATTAAGATTACCGAAACTTATAAATCATGGATATATAATTTTATAAGATTATTAAATAGATATTGGTCGAGTAAAGTAGCATATGAATGTGTAATGAAAATAGAGAAGGGGAGTCGTTTTATATGTGAGGTAAGGTGACTCTAGTTAATAACTAAAATATTAAAATATTTTAAATTCATGTTCCTAGAAAATTATCTCCAAATTGATATAATTATAATTTAAGATGACTATGAACTTAAATCCTCTCTTACAATACAATGTGGACATGTTTTTATCATTTATAGATTCTCTATCAATCCTTAGCTATATATAAAGAATACAAACATGGTCATATCCAAATATACAATGGAAATTTTGTGGCCATTTATTCATGAAATATCCCTTTTAAATCATGTCTAATCCTTTTATTCCATAGTGGAAGTTAAAATCTATTTTGATTTATCCATAGCTTCGACCATGGTCAATGAAATATTTTCATGGTTATTTCCGACTTCAAACATTCCTATGAACCATGAGTATCATCACTATTATTCATCTTATACCTTATGATTTTTTTATCATCATACAACCTTTATAGTAGTTAGACTGAGTTCCAATTTATGATGAAAGGATTCATTATCTTAAAAATGGGTATCATTAAAGTCATCACGGCTCCACAAGCTAAATCATGGTGGTTCCGACCATCGATAGTGGATAAATTACCTAACATTGAGCTCAAAAATTTTGACCATGTATTTTATTAATCAGTTTTAGTGGGGATTCGATGGAATTCAAATTGTTGAAGTAGTATTGGGTGTGTCAGAGTGGAGGTGCTTGTATCTAAGCATAAATGGCATTGTTTATATAAGTATTCACAGTGACCAAGAAATTTTGCATCCCAAATTGGTTGTGAACTATGGTCCACACGCCTTAAAAATATATCTCGTATATGATGTCTATAATCAAAGCTAGATGAGATCTAGAAGACTCATATCACTGTTTTTCACCTCACCATGGTGATGACGCTATCCTCTCACCCACAAACAAACCCTACCATTGTGTTCTTGTTTACTAACACTCCTTCTTATGTGCTCTATACATGAATTACTCCACACCTATACAAGACCTCTCCTATGTATTGATCAGCTTCCCTTTTGGTTGGCTATGTAGCTTTGTTATGGGTTGAAGACTGACTAAGTGTTTTCCCCTTTTTTGACTAAAATAATAAAAATAACTTTAAAAAATACAAAATTATAACCAAATTAAAATTCTATTTAAAAATATGAATTTATTTTCAATTTATTCAAAAAAAAATTATTGGAATTATAAATTCACACAATTGAATTATTTGTTTAATTTTTGGGAAAAAATAATAAAAAATCAATGAAATCAATTATTTAAAATTCAAAAACCATCATGTATAAAATTGAGATATCATATACCTCCACAATTAAATTCATTATTGTATTTAAGTATAAAATATCAACATGTAAAAATAAATTCCACCCATGATACCATTATTTAAACATCAAATTATAATGGATCCAAACATCTTTCTATAGGGATGAAAGAATTTTTAAGTGTCACATATGAATCATTCATTTAATAGCCAGTAGTAAACTATTTATTTAATTATTCCCTAAAAAAACAATTAAACTGTCCATCCCTTATATACAAGCCTCCCAATACATCATTACTAAGTATGTCTTGTTGTGATTTACCACACTTTACTTTCCTCAATTCAATCATATAAATGACATATAAAAAGTTTTTCTCATGTCTTAAGTACTTATACAAAAATTCTGAACTTAAATAAGACCTACATTCTCAACTTTTTAGAGACTAGTATCATAAATAATCATGATGTATTTTCAAGTGAAATCAAATGGTTATGTGGAATAAGGTTGGTAGGTTTTTAGATAAAACTATTAAAGATAAAAAATGATTTAACTATCTTTATAACTATGAAAGATATTCAAATATTTTTGTAATGTAAATATTATCATTAACATGAAATTACCCTCTTCCCATGATCAATCAAGTCCATGAAACAATGAAAGAATAATTAAAGGTCTACACCATCATGAATTTATCAAAATTTTCTATTTTTCTATTTTAAAAATAAATTTTCAGTAATTTTTTCTAATGGTAAATAAGGACATGTATCACATACGCCACACAACCCCAAATGATAAAAATCTCTAGTTACGAATATGGAAATTTTTAACCGTAAAAAATCAACCCACTTTTTTCATAATTTTTCTTTCTCATTCAAGAGGTGTAAATAATATAAGTACAATGGAATATATCACTAACCCCTATAAATAAACAAATGAAAAAACATACTCTCCTAAATAAAGAATATCCCCTTACACTATGGATACCCTCTCCACCACACTTAAACTTTTAAATATAATGAAAAACACAAAGAGTAGGTTAGGAATAGATAAAATTGGTTTATATGTGGTTCATTCATATCGAAGGTCATTTGTGGTCTCTAATGTCTAAAAGATGGGTAAATATCAAGGTAGTTTTTCAAGGATGTGTAATTAATAACATAAATTCCTCAATATTTTATATTTTATATTGTGGAATCATAGATTTATATAAGCTCAAATTCAAGTCCTAGTAGGTAACATTTCCCAAGATCCCACAAGATATTTTGATTCGAAATAATTAAAAACAATTATATTAAAAGTACACATGGGAATGAGAAACATAAAATATAAACTAATCTCTCATGTCATGTGTAATAATAATAAATTACTGATTATGAATTTTATAAATACAAAGCATGAAAAATGGTATGGAAAATTCACTAATGCATGACTAAAAATAAAATCATGAATCATTGAATCCAAATTCATATTATTGACCCTAATCATTCTAATTCAACATCATAGTTATTTATTTACTTAAAATTGAGAATTAAACAATGGGATCATGGGATTACTAATAAAATCATCTCTCCTAGATCAAGAAAATTTTAATTTAAGGCATACTATTTCTCCATTAAGCTTAGATAATTTGAACATAGGATAGTAAAAATGAATGATAATGTTTAAATTTTTACTCCCCTTTTAAATTATTCTCTTCCCTTTTATACTTTTCTTACTATCATAGGTCCTTGGGCCTTAAATCATCATGGGTCTAAAAAGAATATTCAAATAGTGAATGTTCTAGTCTGTTCTCATGAAAGTTCAAAACTATAAGTGGATTAGATCTTAAACTAGTTCGTAAATATAATAACCAATTAAATTAAACGCTAATTTCATAAAAAGAATAAAAATTCAAGTTACCTAAAAAAATACACTCTTGAATATGTTCATTTAGTTTGAATGTACCTCATTGTATCTCACATAATCAGAGTGTGGTATAAATCCAACTATATCAAATTTACCCAATTATAATTTTATTGTGTGTCTGGTATATCTCTACTCCTTTTCATTATCATTCTTAGGTTTCCCCAAAATTTAGGAGAGAACTAGTTAATGTATTTCCCGAGGTATTATATTATAATATCAGGGGTTTTACTCACTTTGTACCACACCTATTGTTTCTTAACATCTTATTGATGAATATGAAATTATTTAATGAACATTTAAATTTTAGCCACCACATCCTTATCTTATTCCCCACTTATAGGTGTTAACCAAAATTCTGATAGTTTTGAATATATAAGGAATAAATAAAAAAAATTATAAACCTAGTACCCATCATCTTACATTTCTTATTTTTTATGGATCTTGAGTTGTTGTTGGAGGTACTTCTTGAGTGTCATGTTCTATGTACTTCCCCTCTACCATTATTGTCATGTCATCCATGATTTCAAAAAATCCTACCCCATATTATTATCATTATTATTATTAATCTTATTCTTCTTCTTCTACAGTGAAGGGATAAAATTATTATTGTTTTCCTAAACATTCATTGATATTAAGAATTATACCAAACATGGTTTAATATGTATTATATGGATCTTATTTTGTAAGTTATCTTGAGGTATTTTCTTCTTTTTCTCCTCAAAATAAGCAGTATTGGGGGTATCTTATTTAAAAAGAAATTTATCGTTGAAAGTTGAACTTACCTCATATTTCAAATCAAGGATTTCAAGATCTTGTCACACATATTCAAATTTAAATTCTATGTCATGGAGTGTCTCCAAATCATTTCTCAGGTCATGGTGTGGTAATTTTATTTCATAACCATGGACCTTTTTCTTTAGTTTATAAATTTGGTATGATAGTTCAATGATTCTTATGGGGAACGTTTTCTTTTTAATCAACATAAAATGTAATCTTTCTATCCCAACTATAAAAAATTCTAAAGCATAAAGTTGATATGAGAAAAACTAAAAGAAAAATATAAGATAAATTAAAGAAAGAAAAAAAACGGGTTGGGTAAATACCTTGTATAAAATACTAAACTAATTAACTCACCATGCCTTATAACATGGTTAAACCATGTTCGATCCCAAGATATAGACCTAAAAACTTGACTTTGTCAAAGGGTGTTATTAATTCTTAAGGGCCGAATCAATTATTTGATATTTACAAAAACATTAATATCCTAAATAAATATCTTAAAAGAAAAATAACTTAGTAAGGGTAAGGTCAAATGTGAGGGAATAGTTTTAAAAAATTAGGAAATTTAATGAATGATAATGAAAGATGGTGTTTAAGATTCAATAGAAATTTTTTGGTTCAAGTTTATTAATATCCAAGATCACGTTCTAATGATGTGGAGAAGTTATTTTTATTGTAATTGGATTGAAATAGAATCCTTGTACTTGGAATTATCATAGAAAATAAAAAACTCATCCATTTATAAGGTCAATTACATAGATAAATTAATGAATTAGGAAATATAAAACCATTTTTAGACATAATTACTAAAAATAGTGTTGTGGTTATACATAACATAAAGGTAATTATTTTTTTATCTAAAATTAATATTTAATTCACAAAAGTGGTCATTATATGATAATTAGTTATATTTAATAATTAAAATATCAATTACAAAAAACCAAAATTTAAAATTAAATATAAAAGAAACATTTACTAACATATTCTGCATTCAAATCACACCAATTAACAAAAAATAGATAACTATCATTTACATGAAATGAGTGATGATAAAAAAAAAGAATAAAAAACCTAAGGGGGATAATAAAAAAAGGAATAGCCCAATCACAGGACCCATGATTCCAAATAGTGAATCTCAAGTGATTTGTTCTTGATGATTTATTCCTTTTTCCAGTAACCCTTCCACTATATTTGTAATAGATATGGGTTAATAACCCCCAAAAATTCCTCCATTGAGTCTCCATGATCTTATAATCTTATATATATTTTAATCCTTCAATATCATTAAAATTTAGAGAGAATTGTCAATGGTGAAAATATACCAAAAATATGATTTCAAGACTTTAAAATATTCATATGGGTAAAATTGTTTTTAACTTTACAATCACCACATCTTATCCAAATTCCTTGAGACATTTTTCATGTTTTTTCATTAAAATTACCTTTCTTACATGCTTCCAAGGGTAATTCTACATTTAAGTTCGAATAATGTTTCCTTTGAGATCTATATCTTATCCTCAACTTCTCTCAACACTATTATCGGACTAGTTGTTTTGCATTATTCATTCACATGTTGGCTATATCTTCATGACCAATGGCGTTTTATCCATTGCTTTCAACTTATTCAGTAATCCTTAGTTATACATGAGGAACATGAACACAACCATACCTAATAATATAATGGGCTCTTGTTTTTTATTTCCTCTCTAGAGATCCCCTTCCAACCATAACTAGTCCCCATTTATGATAGTGGAAGTTCAGAATCCATTTTTCTTCAGAAATGACTTCATCAAGACCGAAGGACCATTTCCCATTGTCATTTCCTACTCCATACATCCCTGTGAATGCCACAATTTTTCACTATAGTGTATCCCATGTCATGTAAACTATAAATGACATCTAGCCTTTACAACGGTCAGACTGAGTTCCATGTTATCATGAATGAATTCATTATCTTTGAAATTATCATAAAAGTGGGTGACCTAGACCCAACATGAGAAATGATTTTTTATTATCATGTCATGTATACCTTGAGTAATTAATTATCATTTCTTATAATAGTAGTGTTGATACTTATACGTCCACTATTTACATGGTAATATCCTTATCATATTTTTCATATCAAATGGTTATAGTTGTTCTAAGATATAATGATTATTTATAGATATTATGACCATAATCATAAATTCATGTCATATGGTCTATATAAATCATACTATAAGTTCACAATTGATGTCAGAATATCAGGTGTTTGGGTCTTATAAGCATTGATACCTCTTCTCATGATGTTCTCACTTGGTAATCTCGAGTAGAGGAGATCATAAGGATTGAACTTCCAATAATCACACTGCATGTTTCGAGTGTCATTGGTCATTCCTATATATTAACATGCATATTTTTATCTTTTCTTGAGATAATTATCAATGTGTACCACTAAATAACATAATTTCATGAATTTCAAAAACCATTAAATTGAATTTTTGGTGAGGTAGAATTCATTGGGTGTGTCATTAGTGGTATGAAATTGGTTGAATTATTAAGATAGGATTTTTATTCTTTTGATAGGAAGAGACATATTAGGCCTAGTTGACTATGATGGTAGTACCATCATTAAATCCATGTACATGGTGATTGAAGACAAGTCAATCCATTAAGGTCATGTATAATTAAAGCAAGAAAAGATGATAACATTATGTGTGAATCCTACATTATAAAATATCATGAGATAAAGAGACTATATTACACAACATGGGTTCATATGGGGTTATAATTTTTATGAAAAAAGATTATTTCCTTAGATCCCTTAATGGTTTTTGAGACTCTACTCCTATTCTACCTACATTAATGACTTCTATAGAGATAAGGGCTTAGAGGGTCACACACAAAGCATATTCATATGCATAGAAAATTATAAATAATTGGTGTTTAAGACATTGGAGGTCCCCACAATGAGGGTCATGATATATCCAATATTGATTTATCGTAAGAAATAAATAAATAAAATATTAATTGAATTTATAATAACACATTTTAAATTTATTTACTAAAGGTATTAACATGTTTTAAGTGAATAATAAAAAAATATTTTACACATGAATAATTTGTTACTCAAGATTATTTTAATGTTTTATGGTAGAATTAAGCCGATTTAATGAGTAATATTTTATCATGAAATTCCATTTAAATATTAAATGTATGTGATATAATATTTATGACTTTTGGGACATGTATACTATTTCATACATTTTTCATTTGGTTTAATTTATGAGATTTTATTTATAAAAAGGACTAGGTTCAATTTAAATAAATAAAACCTACATATATATAAGATTAATCGAAATTTGTGTAGATTATTTATCCAATCTAATTATCTCTTCCACCAAGCTCTATCAAGTTTAAGAGAGTGAAGAGAGAGACCCCATCACCGAAATCCATGTTCCCCCATCCATATTGAAGAAAAGGTGATAATGTGATCAATTTGACATCGAAAGAGATATAGAATCTCCGTAATATCACCTAAAAACAAATATATATGATCAATAAAGATTTTGGAATGAGTTTGGATAATCTAGAGTGTTTGGAGATTTTTTCTGTTGAGTCACACTCTTTGAAGCTGAGTGAAATAGATTTTTGATTGAAATTGGAAGTGGTAATTTCATTTCATTACGTAATTTCAATTATATAATATCATAGATATTTTCCATGATACAATTAATCTAGATATGATGTTACGATGTTGATCGTAGTGTAAAATTTTTAAATTCATAATAATTTGAGCCTCTTCTATATACCTTACACCAACAATCTAGATCATATTGACTATGTATTTAATTAATCCAAATTAAAAATATTACTTCATGAATTTGAGTTGAGTGTATCATAATAGTCCCAACACCACTAAAAGAGCATCAATCAGATATTAGATGATTGATTTATGGTCATCCAAATATTGAATTTATTATTTTATAGGATTAATACAAGGAAAAAAATATCCATGTATAGATATATAATTATTATAAGTGTGATATTATTTTCCAATGACTATTAACATCAAGTTAGAGGAAATGTTTAGAACCATACCTATGTGGGTTCTATCCGGCCAAGATATAGTTTCGGGGAAGTCCATGTAAAAGAAAAAGGTTTTAAATAAATACATTATAATACAAACAAACACACACACAAAAAAATAATAATTTGTTATATATTATGTGGAACATAATAGGTTGGGGGGATCCCTTCTGTAGGTGAATGTTTTATGATTTTTTTTCTAGCCGATGTTAATGGAATGATTTATTTTATGAAACTAAAAAATAGACATGGAGGCTTCTCTAGAGGCACCATGTTGAAAAGGAAACCACCGTCTCTATTTTATAGAGGTAGTTTCACCAAAAGGTGCTAATTTTATAAAACAAATTATTAGAGTGAGCAACGTTTCCACCTCTACACCCCTTGTCCTACATCACCCATGGTGGTGCAATAATCAACTGACCCAATGGGTCATCTAGGATATACCAACCCAAGGATAGTAGGGTTAATATCTTTCTGATCCATTAAATCCATCAAGGTATTCCCAACAACCTAGATACCCTTCTGAGGGTTTAAAAAATACTCTTGAAGCCTAAATAAATTCAGAAAAAAATTTAAAACATTTTACAAACTATTTTGAATTTAGTTAAATAGTTATTTTGATTTTCCAAAAACTTTTATATGAATTAATATTAATTTAATATATTTTAATTCATAAAAATACCCTCAAGTTGAATTCACTAAAAATTTAATTTATTTATGCGAGTCTAATTTGCAGAGATTGATCTTGAGCCTTAAATCAACCAATGCATACATGGTATTTTATTCTTTAATTATTTTATTATTGTGATGCATAGTTTATTATTATTATTTGATAAATCGTGATCTCTATATCATCTTTTGTATCAATATATAAGGGAATATATAGATAGATAAATGTTAATTATATGTATTACACATTCTTGAGATCCCCTTAGCCCCTGTTCGAGTATTTTTTCATAATGATGAGGATAAAAAGAAATGTAGTTCACACATATATTTGGAGACTTACAAAATAAGAGTTTGATGTATTTGGTAGGGTTATTAATGTAGCTCATGTTAGGAATTAATCAACTCATGGAGCTTCCCATATGGTGTAGTATGATCCATTATTATCTCAATGGATCAACTATTAGAATTGGATCATGATCATGTAATTAATTTTTATTTATATATGGTTTATTATTTTTGTCTTTTTTCATTTTATATGTGATATGACATAAAATAATAGACAATAACACATATATTAAATGGAAATTAAAAGTAAATGTTTATATATATATATATATTTATATATAATTGTAAATACAAGAGTTTAATCACATAAAATAAGAAAGTGTAAATATAAATATATTCAAATTATTGAGAAAAACTAAAACACTTGAAAAAAATATTTTTTTCATTAAATCCTTCCACTGCTTAAATTTGGATAGAATTGGGTGTATTATGTGCTTTTTATCCCATGTTGAGGGTACCTTATACTACTATGTAGTTCATATGAGTGTGTTGGGTCAACTTAACTAATGATTGAAGAAAATAAATAGTTATTTCTACCTTGTTTAAACATTAGTGGAAATAGATTAAGAAATTAAAAGTAATCTTTTACAGGAGATGATATTATTCTCAATATATAATGGGGATATGAGTTAATGTGGGTTTCAATCCAAAATATTACCTTGATATACTCTATGAAGTGGTGTACCAATAACTTGGACTATAAGGGAAGGTTTTATTAATCCTAGAAATTAGAATACACAAGTGCCTAATTATTACAAATCTAGTAAGTTGAGGGCTAAAATAATTTGATAAAATTTGAAGAGAAATTTAGGATTAATAAAATAATTAATTTATATAGTAATCATGGTAAAATTTATAATTTTTTATTCTTAATTTTATATAAAATGTAAAGTTAATACCAAAGATTCACTGAAATCAATTATTGACCAAGAACAAGTTTTAACCAACATGAATTTCCATGTGTGGTATAGGATCTAGAGTAAATTACTATGATATGAAAAGAAATTCTATTTGTTAGATTCCCCAAAACCCCATGAGACACCTCAGGAAGCGAGGGTGAAAAAAAAATGTTACTGAGAACACATTGATGACCCATTTTATGTTTACATCATAATACTATCTTCAATTACTAATGAGTTGTGAAAAAAAATTAGAAATGGATGTATTCACATGTTTTCACATATATGATAATTCTCTGAGGAAAATGTGAAATGATAAATGAATGTGATGATGATTACACTGAACATATGTAAATTAAAAGGTTTATCATGATCATTAAATGCATCCCATTCATAAATACTTATCACCAAATTTCTCCATATTCTTTTACTGTTATGAAATTAAAAGTATAGAGATAGATTATTCAATGCATTTTGGGTAATATTTGGAAAAAATAAGAACTTATATAAAGATTAATATTTACTTCTTATGGTGAAAATTTTGGATGATAAAGAGAAAAGGCCAACCGAAGATGTGATGAAAAATGTACCTTTAAAACATATTTCATAGAAAAGAGAAAAAGAATCATACAAGATTTTTATATCTTCACATATCATGAGATAAGTCTTGGAAGATAAAATGAAATGAGATTAAGTAGAAGAAATAAAAATATTTGTCTTATTATATATTCATAATTTCTTGTGATGTTTTCATTTTATTTACTGGTTATTAGATAATGAATGTGTGTGACACATTTTTATCCAAATATATCAACCAGGTCAGTATATAAACATTACAAGAATTTAGGTAAATTTTATAAGAGGATGATAAAGGGTGATTCCAAAGTGAGTAGTGATAAATATACAACTTCCATTTTTTTATGTTTATTGATTATAGTTGAAATTTTATTGAGTATTACTAAAACAATTATGTCACATTTCCATTGGACAGAAGGAGAAATTTTTTCATTTTGGAATGAATATTTCTTTAGTAATTCATACTCAAATAATAGTTTTGTAATACATGAATCATTGGGAATAACTGATTAATATAAAACGTATGCTTAGTTATGCACAATTTTTGAAAGATATTTATTTTTTAAGATATATGTGTAGTTTTCAAGGGTATAACCAGTATGGTATTTAAATTATTTAGATATAAATACCTTATGTATAATTTAAAAATTTACATATCTAGTTATGGATAAAGGAACATTTATAAATATTTTTTTATACAAAAATCATTCAAAATTATTTCATCTAGAGAATGAAAAATATTCATAGGAAGAGCTTAATGTAAATTTGTGTACATCATGATATTAATTTATGAGTTTTAAGGAATGTAAAATTTTAGTAACAAACATTCATTGTTTGAATATATGAGTTTCTTCGGTATGGTGATCTGAATAATATCATAACCAAGAATTCATCAACCATCAAAATGTAGAGTGGATTTATTCCTAAAAACACATTCTCTTATACCCAACAAATCTAAGATGTTTGTAAAAGGAGTATTAATGAATATTACTATATGAAAAAACTAGTAATATAAATATGGTATAGAGTAATTTATAAATGAACATTTCCTTATACACATCAGACCCATGATACAAGTAATAATAGGTTTAATGACGTGTCTTTGATATCTTGCAAAGTCTTTCCCAATCCATTCAAGAAATTATTTCCAAATAGTGATTTTAACACATAAAAATATTCAAATTATTATGAAAAATGTATATCATGTGTGTTATAATATGAAAAATCTATTATGTCATACTCCATATTTTTAGATTTAAATAGTATGTTTAGAATAATTCGATAAACAAACTTGCATCAAGAAAAAAAAAGTGAATCTCTATTATTATTGTAAATTTTATATAGGATATTATATAATACTCTATTATATGAGAGTTATAGTCAATTGGTAGAATACATTTCTATAGAATTTTTATCATATTTGTTTGAGATAGTGGGTGTAAGGTTAACATGTGATATTAAAGGCTGGTGATGCACAAGGAGTTGGCATTGGAGTAAGTTTAATAAGGTATTATGGAACAATAATTTTCTAGAGACACATATTTCATAGGAAAGATTAAACTAAGAGAGTTGGTTTTATATTTACTATGGTGGGTGATATATTATTTTATTAGAATAATTATTCATATAAGTAGGAATTAAATTGAAATAAACTAAAATGATTAATGAATATGATTTTTGATAAATTGATTATTTGTACAAAAATCACGTTTTTATTTTATTAGTTTCTCTCATTCATGTAAACCCATTAGTGGGTATTTAAGAGAATTTATACATGGGTGGTATAAGTGTGGTACCAATAACGCTTGATTGGTTATACCATATCATCATGCTGAAATCCATTTGAACTACAATTATCATACCAACTATTAATCATCGTTATATAATGCATTATATGTCAATACCACCTTTATTGGAAGTTGGTTATATGATACAACAATAAATGGATGATGAATACAATGAATTTCTATAAGAAATTCACGTTTTAAGAGTTCTATTTTTGGATTAATGCAACAATTTTGATAACAGAATATTTATTTGGAGTGAATGTATGGAATGTGTCAATAATTTGATTGTGGGTTCACCTCCATTTCCATGTAAAATATACTGAAAAAATATGGAAAATAGTTATTAGTCTTATAATTAGTTAAGACTGGGTTAAAAGAAACTCTATACAGATTAACATAAATTAGAAACCCAAGTTCCAGGGAACAATATTTTTTGAGGTAGATCTTAGGGTTTCTTAGAAAAATTAACGTACATATATCAAAAATTTATTAGAAAAATTAGAGAGAAAATTTCTACCAACTTCACATAGAATAAATATATCCAATAATTCATTTATGAGTCATAAGAGGAGAAACAAA
Source organism: Viscum album (assembly GCA_963277665.1). Classification (NCBI taxonomy): domain Eukaryota; kingdom Viridiplantae; phylum Streptophyta; class Magnoliopsida; order Santalales; family Viscaceae; genus Viscum; species Viscum album. The sequence goes on from OY728129.1 coordinate 1,138,332,851, forward strand.
ATGACTATAATTCTATATGAATTTATGATGGATCTATGACATATTTTATGATATTTAATATCTATTTTCAATATATACATTATGGAAGGAAAATATCTGTTAAATATAGTATAATTTCATGGGAATAAATTATAACTATCCAATTTTACATGAGAAAGTAAAAGAGATGTGTAACTATAACTTACAGAAGAAGGGACACTAGTTATAAGGGTACACAAACTAGTCATCCAATGGATAAATATTATCGAATATCATAGTTTGGATATTGTAATGAGCTATATCAGTTCATTAAAACTAGGGTTATCCATATATAAAAATATCGAGTACATTGTGGATTATAATGTAGCTAAATAATTAGTGTAAAATATATAATTATTTTTATTAGTTCATGGAATTACACCTAGTATGTAAATTCTTATATTAATATAAATTTTGATTATATTACTATAATGGTACTAGAAAAGATTTCAATTTTAGATAGAGGAAAAAAATAAACTCAAGTATATCATCTCTTGTGAAGTCTTACCATAGAAAGAAAACCTTAACATACCTGGATATTACATCATTTTAGATGAATATTTAGAGCATTACAAAAATACATGTTAGAGGACCATAATAGTTTAGTGTATTTGGAAACATGGAATAAAATATTCTTGGTGAAATATATTCAATGTTTCCCAAAAATATCTCACCATTTTTTAATTATACTTAAAACTATTATTTATAACCTTGGGAAAGTAAACATAAGAAAAGGGTGATATCAATTTCACAGTAAAGGTAAATAAAGGAAATAAATAAGCATAACAAAAACATAAGGGTACTAGAACATGATAATAAGATTTGAAGATCATACAATCTATATAAAAGATCAGAAACACGATACATAGAATAAATATTAGTAGTTCATAAGACATGAATCATAATATAATCATGAACATGAACCATGTGAGCATATGATAGGAATAAGACATAGATTTTGTGATATAAACATAAACATGTAACATAATTACCTATAAGTCAAGGAACATTTCCAAAACATAACAGGGAACTTCAAAGGGACTACACATATTGGGTGAGACACACCACCATCCCTAGTTGTAGTATTTTCCTTTTTAGGGATCAGTTTTCCCCTTATTCCCATAGTGGGCTAGGTTTCCCCATCTTGCCATAGTGGATTAGGTTTCCCTATCTTCTATAGTGGATCAAGCACGTCAACATAAAACCCATCATTATCCCATGATATATAAATCATTAATCAATGAATTAGAGGGAGATATAGGTCCCAACAATATCATAATTAAATTATACATACATGTGCCGCAAAATCATAAACAATCATATCATAACCCATGAAATTAAATGGGTGTCAAAAACACGTAATCATATATTAACCTGTAAAAAAGATAGGTTTCACAATTATTTCATCAAAGAATATCATATGATAAGAAACATGTTTCAAAAAAATATAACCCACGAAAAAGAAATGGGTTTTAATAAAATATAACCCGTGAAAAATAAAAAAGTTTTAAAAACATATGACAAATTAAAAAGGAATGGGTTTTATAAATATATAACTCATGAAAGAGAAATTACATTCATAAAAATATGCCACCCAAACCTAAAAAATTCATAGAAATAATATGAATGGGACCATTGTATGATTTCTCCCAAAAGTAATGAGTAACACTAAAGGATTCCATATTAGATGGAAAATTATTTTGAAATATCTTTTAAAAACATGTCTTAAGGAAAATATATTTAACACTATGAAGAAAAGTTTCTTAAAACATAAAACATTTTAAAGAACATTTTCTTTAAAAATAACCTTGAAAACTATAATGAATATTTAAAACATTTTTAAAAAAAATCACATGAAAACATATAAAATAATCATTTTTTGAACATAATTTTTTTTAAAATAATTTGAACACTACTAAAATAAACATCGAGATAATGGAAATAATTTTCATTGAAAATATATTCTTTAAAACATATAAAGGAAACTCTGAAAATCATTTAAAACACTTTTTAAACATAAACCAATTTTTGAAAACCATTTAAATATCAAAAAAATTCCATAATAAAGGTGAAATTTTTTATTTTTAAAAAAATAACCTTGTAATCATACAAAGGAATCATCATGGAAATGGAAGTCATGATGTAGGGTACATTTGTACATGACGAACATTCATTTTCACCTTAAAAGTTTAAAAAAGTACCTTGATAAAAAAACAAGAAGATTAATTTAAAAAAAAATTAAAAGAAAATTCATGGGTAAAATTCTATTGTAAACATAATAGGGTATGTGTAAATAATTTTTGAAAATATATTTTGAAAAAAAGTATTTAAAAGAATATATATTTTCTTCTGAAAGGAGAAATAAACTCAGATTTTCATAAATGTTTTTCGTAATTAAAATAAGTAACAAGGAGTGGAAAATTTGTAACATTACTTGGATAGAAAAATAATAACTATAGGGTAATAAAATTCATTATATTTCCTGATATATAGATAATAATATTTCATCAATGGAAGTATAATCATAAATAATCTTGATAAACAATGAGATTGTAGCAATAAACCATTACCATTTTGGTAAATTTGAATCATAATAAAATGTAAATAATATAATTACATTAAACATAAATATCACGAAAATAATTAGATTCATGATATGAAATTTTTAAGATAGTATATACACCTCCTTGAAAAATATAGGTTCCTAACATTGCATGCGTCTTAAAGAAAGAAAAATGAGAAAAAATTATTTTACCTATTTTTGTAACGTCTAAAACATAAACCCCATGAAAGAAATATATTAAAATTTATATGAAAATACCCATAAATTTAGTTAAAAGTAGCATATAAGACATTAATTTTCAGTATACACACCTCATAAAAGAAACAAGTGATGAACATGGCATGTATCTCACAGATATAAAGAGTGATATGATAATACCCTTACCTTAAGTCTTGTCTTTATTTATACATGTTCAAAAACAACATGTATAATAAATATAAGTTAGTTATAAATATACCACAGAACCATATTCATATATCTAATGACATATATTATTTATTTATGCCTTTATATTACCCATTTATTAACACCTCTATGTTAATGTTACATATTAGGTAATATTAACTTTATTTTTCATATGTGTTTTGACTTATTATTCTTGATCCTCTTATTTAAATAAGGTTTTACTTATTCTGAGAATGTAAAACATGGTATAAATATAATATATATTCATTATATTAATATTCATAATAATCTATAAATGATATATATATATATATATATATATAATGGAATACACTATTTAGGGAGAAGAAAGGTTGTACGTATAGATAAACGTTGTTTTTTCCTCTTGTTTTATTGAAAGAAATAAAGTAACATAAATATATTTATATATATATATATAACATCATTAAATTATAATTATTATGTAATATATATATATATCATATATTTTCACTAAACTCATCCTTAATTCATTCCATGTAATGTGTGAATGAATCACATCGTTTTAAGGAGGCGGTAGTTCACACTTCCACAAACAATGTCATCATATTTACAAAAAATGGAAAGAATGAAGAGATGTGTTATATAATAATTTTATAAGAATAAATATATCATATATATCATATATATAATATAAAAATACTATTTTCATCATAATTTACAACCATGAGAGGTGGTAAAGGAAAAATGAACAACATCATTTTGTGAGGTGGTTGTTCACTATTCAAAAGAACGGTATGTTCATTACACATTAGATTTAAGTGTTTGTAAGTGTCGGTAAAACACTTATAAAAACGAAAAATATGTATATTAAGGATACTAAGGTTGTTATATAATCATGGAATAAGAAGAGTTGATGGGATCAAGAATAAGATAATGAAGCTTGAGGAAGGATGTTACCTCTTCATTGGGCAAGTCCTCTTGTTTTGCACCAATGGTATTCCTTGGTTAGTTTTATTCCCAAAGGGAGGCTTTTATGAATAAGGTAGTATTTTTGAATAATATTTGATCATATTTTTTGTGATCCAAACATCTTGATATGTGTGAATAAGTTAGATGGATGAGTACCTTTTTATATTGGAGGAGGAGTAGCATTCTTGTATATTTTTGAAAAGATAATTCCACTCGCATTTTTCCTATGAAAAGTGGATCCAATAATGGTAATAAACCAATAAAAGGGATGATAGGTTCAAAATATTATTATAAAATTCATTTTTGAAAACTTTTTATGTTTTTTGGGACTTATGTTTAAGGTTCAGTCCTTTATTCTGTTAATTTTTCTTTGAATCGCTGTAATTAATTTTAATCACTTTCACTAATATTTGGGGTAAAATAATAAGATGAAATAAATATAAATTATAAGTTATAAATTATTATGATTCCAAATATATAATACATTTTTTTAAAAAAATAATAGAACTGGCAGAAATTAATTCAATTTTGATCATGTAGGTGGGACGACAAAAGAGGTTTTTAATGTAAAAATGTTCAATGGTTTGGTAGGTTTTTATATCCAATTTCAAAGTTAAATTGATTAAAATGAATAAAATTGGATTAATTAATTTATAATTGATATAACTAATCAATAAACCCAATCAAGTACATAATTTTTCATATAAATTAATTATACTATAAACCATTTTTGAATTAAAATTTAGTATTATTCAATATTTATCAAAAAATTAAACTTCCCCGAAAAATACCAAATTTTCACCCTAATCTAATTTTTATGTTCCAATTTAAAAACTTCGGTATATTTTTTAAAATTAAATTTATAAAAATGTAAATAATCATATTTAAAATGGGTTCCCCATTAAAATATGGTATAATTACATTTTAGAAAAATAAATATTTTTACTAATAAAATTTTGTTTATTCTTATCTTATACACATCAAATATATTAGACAAGAATCAAAAATATTGATTAAAAATATAATACAAAAATTTAATTGATAAAATTAATAAAAAGTGGTTTGTTTAATTTATTGAGATAAAATTTCATTTATACATAGAAAAATAGTTTTCTTATAAAAGTAATTTCTTTTTATTAAAATAGTTTTTACATTCAATTATGCTAATTTATAACAAAAGGACTCATTTTATATACATGTGTAAATCATATTATCACAATTTAGTTAATTTTATTTGTAACTTTCATTCCAATTTCTAGGTTGTATATGTTATAATATTTTAACAATAATGATAATAGTATCTTGTAATTCGGTAAAACACAAAGTTGTGTGTAACAAAATCTATCAATGGGTCTTGGTAATGTGTGTAATATAAGAAAAACACATAGTTGTGTCCACCACAAGCTAATATATGTGTTGTGTGTAGCAAAATCATGAATTAGTGTTGCATATAATGAAATCCACACTTAGTTCATTCATATAACAAAAATTATATAAAATGTTGCGTGAAATGTAAAATGGCAAAAAATTTATACTAATTAGAAAAATAATAATTCATAAATATCATGGTGTTACATTCTCTCCCCCCTTAAAATGAATTTCTCCCTCAAAATTAATCTCTATTATCAATTGTATAATACCTAAAAGTTCCATTTATAGAAACCCACATTGAAAAAATGAATACTAAAACATACTTTAAAAATAGAAAGTTTGAGACATAATAGTTAGCCAAAGTAACACATAACTAGGTTTCCATATAGGAGAGAATACATATGAAGTGAAAAAATGGATATAGAAGAGAAATATAACTATCATGTTCTGATTTAAAGTGACAGAGGACATGGGTATGATAAAGGTAACGATCAAAAATAAATAAACCTGTGAAGATCTAAGGGGCCCATTAATTCATGAAAAATGAAGGTACTAGGATAAATGTTTTGGTTTTAAGATCCATTTTTTTAAAGTTGGTGAATTTTCATGAGAAGATATACTTACATGATTTTTGGGAAACCTTACCATTATTTTTCTTGATCAATTTATACTTATTCTCTTATTCTATGAAATGAAGGTGTATTTTTCATTTCTAAAGCATTAATAGATCATCAGATCCATAAATATAATGATCGGTCATTGCATGTATCTTTAGTTAACATCATAAAAAAAAGGTTATCACAAGATATCAAATATGCACAAATCCTTATATGGTGAGACAATACATTAATCTCTAAAACCTCATATGAAGTTTAACGTAAAGCATTCTATAAATGGACAACCATGTAACCCTTCCGAAAGATGAAAAATCAAAAACTTTAGAATTAATTTAACTATGTTAGCTTAATATTGACCCCTCACATATAATAAGGTAGCTCTATATTTTCACATACCAAACATTTGAATACCTTCATCATGTATTCTCTTAATACATGGTAATAACCTGAATTACCATAAATCCTTATTGAAAAAACGAATTTTTCCTTATTCCAAGGTTTGTTGGTTATATTACATATATCAATAAAATTAAACTTCATAAATTATAAAATTAACCCCTTATTAACAAATCCATTATTAGTTTTGAGGTAATAAATATAGTCCAATTTAATTATTCATATCCAACACAACCTTATCAAAAAAATATTATCTCATCATTAGGATCATATTATGGGTTATCTTATCCTTAATCATGTGTTTACAATGAACCTAAACTTTATATTAAATCAATATTCTAGTCCATCAAAACCATTTAATATATTCTTGTAAATATTTAGTGAAAAAAACAAAAACTAAAAAATCATTATATATTTCACCATTCATATAACATAATTCTTGAATCCAAATACATAAAAACATTTATTATTCCACATCATCCTGAAGACTTAATAAGGATACCTCATCCTATTACATAATATCTCTTCCCTTTCAAATTTAATATCTAGTCTCAACATCACCAATATTATAACAAGGATGAAAAGAGGGGTTTGAATCATGAGATCGATTATTTGGGACACAATGAGGGTGGAATAATAGTGAAAAATAACTGCTGACCAAGTTAGAGACACAATATCCATACCATGTATCTTGGGATGGGAACACACACCTGAGGGTTGACCGCTAACCATATTCAAAATGTGGAAACTATTTAAAAATTTCGTTCAAGATCCTCTGGGACGTTAGCCCAAAGTGGTAGGTGATCTATAAGGCCAAGCATCCATAGCATTTAGAGATCCTTTCAGATATTAAAGATAATGGAAACCCCAAAAAGGGACACATGAAGCATGAAAATAGAATGAAAACATGTTCATGAAGTATCCAACACCCTATGACCTACACCATAATGCATTTGAGCACATCTAGGAGGCAAAAAAAGGCTGAGGGACTCAATCAATGACAAATGACTTGAAGACATGAGTAAAGTAATGGGACAAAATGGGTTGGTGGACCTGGGGTGAGACCTGAATAAAAATGTCTAGGTGTTCCTATGTATCCCACGAGGGCAGGAATCAAGAAACACGTATTTTTTGAATGCTTGGAAATTTAAAATCATACAGTAAGGATGAATGGGGGAGTGGTATACCAAAGGGGGAAATGTGTATGGCATGTTAATGAAACCTGACATGAAAGAGGACCAAGGAGGTCTCAAACCACACCATTCACAACCCCAGAAGAGAATTTTTCCAAGGGTCTAGAAGTGAAATTGGAGAACCTAGGGATGGACCCGAACACATAATGTTTGGGTGTTCCTATATACCCCATAAGGATGGGAATCAATCCATATGAGGTTCTTGATGGTATCGTGCAGTTTAACATCATGTGGTAAGGACGTAGGTGAGGGATGCTCTCAGGGGAAGTACATAGTGCAGTTATCGCAAACCTGATGTGAATGAGAACCAAAGAGGTCTCAACTACACAACATGTTCTTGTGAGAAATATAGTTCAAGAGGCCGAAAAGATGAAAGATTTTTAATACCAAAGGATATACCCAAAGGAAAAAAAATTGGGCATTCCTACATATCCTGTGAGGGTAGAAATCAAGACACACATAGTTCTGGAATGTTGTTCAATTTAACTTCACGTGGTAATGAAGAATGAGTAGTTTTACATCATGCAAGATGTTTGGTGTAGTTTAACATCATGAAGGATGATGATGATTGGAAGTTTTACATCCTGATGCCTTAACAGAGAAGAGGGGGAGGTCCTCGAGGCAGTTATTGTAAAATTGACATGAATGAGATCCAAAGAGGACTCAAACCACACCACATGATCCTAGGACACTCAGGTCATGGGGATGAAAGGATGAAATTATTCATGATTCCTATGGCTGGACCTAAAGACAAAATTCTGGGCCTTCCTATGTATCCTACAAGGGAAGGAATCAAGCCATATATAGTTCTAAAGTTCCATATAGCTTAATTTCATGTGTTACGAATGTTATACTAATGGGGATGTGTATGGAATGGTAATATAACTTGACATGAATGATAACCATAGAGGTCTCATACCAAACCATTCACAATCCTAGGATCAAAGGGGCACCTTTCTTTTAAGTTCATCTAGGAAGGACCATAAATGATATATAGTTTAATGACTTACAAGGAGGATGGATTAGTTTAACATCATGCAGGATGGGAGAAATATTAGTTTAAGGTCATAGAACTCAGAACATAAGCTAAGGACAAGAAGGGAAAGAAAGGTTAAGGAACCTAGGACTGGAACCAAAAACAAAATGCATGGGTGTTCTTGCATATCCTACAGGGGTAGGAATCAAGCCATACATAGTTTTAGTATTTCGTGCAGTTTAATGTCATGTGGTAAATATGAAATTAAAGATAAAGATCCTTGAAGGGGAATACATGATGTTTTATTTGTAAACCCGATTTGAATGAGGAAAAAGGAGGTCCAACCACACCATATGATCCCCAGAAAATTTGGTCGAGAGGCTAGAAAGATGATAGGATTTACGATACCTAGGGCTGGAACTGAGGAAAAACCTCTGAGCATTTCTACATATCCTGGGAGGGTAGGAACCAAGCCACACATAGTTCTGGAATTCAGTGTAGTTTAACGTCATGCGGTGAGGATGAAGGTAGAAGAAGAAGTATTCTTAAGGGATGCGTGAAATGCTACTTTTTCATACCCGATGTGAATGAGGACCAAAGAGGTATCATACCCTACCATGTGCTCCCAGGAGAAACATTAGTCAGTGAGGTCGAAAATGGAGGAACTTATGGATGGACTCAATGAAGAATTTTTTTGGCATTCCTCCATATCCTACAAGGGTAATAATCAAGCCACACATAGTTATGAAATGTCGTGTAGTTTAACATATTAAATTAAGGAAATATGTGATATTTTAACATAATATAGGATGAGATAAATGAATATTGGGATTTTAGTTTAACATCATTCAGGACATATGGTGCAGTTTATCATTATGCGATACATTCATGATGGGTGGTTTTACATCATGTAGCCTGAACAGAGTAGTTTAACATCATGAGGGATGGTGATACTGGGTATTTTTATGTCATGTATCCTAAACGAAGCAGTTTAAAGTCATGAGGGATGGTGATTATGGGATGTTTTATGTATTTGTATCTCGTATGGATCAATTTAACATCATTTGGGATGGTGATGTAGGGTAGTTTGACATACTGTAACTTGGACGAAGTAGTTTAACATCATGTGGGACAGTGATGCTGGGCAGTTTTACATCCTACAGCACGGGAAAAGTAATTTAACCTCACGTGGTATAGTAATACTGGGTAGTTTTGTATCCTACAGCCCAAAAAGTGTAGTTTAATGTCTTGCATGATGCTGATGGTGGGTAGTTTCACATCCTACAACACGGATAGAGCAGTTTAGCATCATGTGGGATGGTGATGCTGAGCAGTTTTAAATCTTGCAACTTGGAGGGAGCAGTTCGATGTCATGTGGGATGGTGATGTTGGTATGTTTAACATCATACAATATAGACGGGGTAGTTTAACATCATGTGGGAAAATGATGCTGGTCAATTTTACATCATATAATCTAGACATAGTAGTTCGACATCATGCGGGATAGAGGTGAGTAGTTTACCATCATGCATGATGATGTTGTGTTGTTTAACATCATGTAGGATGAAGATGAGTAGTTTAACATCATGCAAGATGAAGATGAGCAGTTTAAATTCATGAAGGATGAAGAAAATTAGTTTAATATCATGCAAGTTGATGGTGAGATGTTTAATTTCATGTAGGAGGAAGATTCTTTGAAGCTGAACTGTGTTAGTACACATCCTACCAAAACAAATAGCCCCACTAAAACCATGATCGGTTTAGAAAACCAGGAGTAGTGATGGGATCTTCTTGACACATGGAAGAAGACATCAAGGGAAAGGGAATGTTGTGTGAATAATTTCCTAATGAGACTGTCATGCATACTCAACTCACATAGATTCATGGAGGAGTAACAAAAAGAGTGTTGGATTCCAACCTAAATATAAGTGATTGGATGATGTTAATCACAATATACAATATCTGGATAAAAATTATGGTTGCATGATTATTGAGGATTACTAATGACTGTATCTAAGACAAGACACCCACATAGTGTTACTTGAAATGAGGAAAGACACATGAGGGTTAGCCACTGGCCATATTTAAAAAGTGGGACTTATCTCAAAATGTCACCCAAAATCTTCTGTGGCATTGGCCCAAGATGATAGGTAATCCAAAGATTCATGGGACTAGGTGATTAGGGGGTCCCTTCAGATATATAAGAAAATGGGGATCCAAATAAAGGTCTCGCGAAAAATGTACAAGAAATTAGGTAATGTTCACTTGGATTCCAACACTTTAGGTTCAACTCCACATAACATTTATGTATGTCAATGAGACATGACAGATATATGGGGTCGAACCCCTTCTCAAGGGTGAGGGTCCTGATGGCGTAAACTTCCAGTTTATGGTCAATGATTGGACCAATAACTCTCATTTTAGGGTCATAGAGTTGAGACTATTGAGAAGGGACTTGGTTCAAGGGAATATACCCAAGGTGGTAAAGTAGTAAAACTCGTTCTGAATGAGGTCTAAGGAGGACTTCCACCTGATAGAACATTATGATAAATACTCACACACAGTTTAAAGTCATGATTATTTTACTAAGGATAAGCAGTTTAATGTCATACAACTCCGGCTGTAGAAAAATAGTTTGGCATTTTGATGTGGGGATGATAGGGGAATCACTTTTTAAGGTTATAAAGAAAATACCATGAATGTTATGAAATTTAACATCTTGCAGGTTGGACGTGAGATTTCAACGTCATGTGGGATGGGGTAGAACAACTTAACGTTATGTTTCTTGGACAACTGAGGTCTTAGTTTATAGTTTTAGAGATCGAACCGTAAAAAGGGGATTGTACAGTTTATGGTCATGCAGGATGAATCTAATTCTTAGTTTTAAGGTCATAGAATTCATACCATTATCCCTTAGTTTAAGGTCGTAGGGTTTGAACCATTAAGGTGGGACTCTCATATAGAAATTCATAGTGTGTATGAGTGACAAACCCGGCATGAATGAGGCACAGAAGGCCCAATTCTACACAAAACATCCCTGAGAGAACACACACACGTTTTAAATCCATTATTCTTGAACTCGAATGCCCAATTTAACATCATGTTGAGAGGAAATATACAGTATATTTTAAGGTCATGCGTCAAGGACCACATATGGTTTTTAGTTTAAGGTTATATAATTATGACAATAACATTATACAGTTTAACTTATTGTGACTAGGACAAGGATTTCAAGCAGGTTTATGTCATTTATATCAAATAGAGTAGTCATTTAATCCCACGTTGAATGGGAAAACAGTTTAATGTCATGAAGGTTGTTAATATCTGTTTCACTCAACCATATCAATACACATCCTACCAAAACTACTAAGACCACGCGACTCATTCTTGGTGTGGAAAAAAATAGTAGTGATGGGATTTTCATGACACATGGAAACACACCTAAAGGGGAATGGGAATGTTGGGTTGGGAATATCCCAATGATTTGGTCCCTCTTACTCAATGTGAAAAGATGTACGGAAGGGTAACATCATTGGTGTTGGAGTTCCACAAAAACATAATAAGGTGGAATTATTTGAATCACTACATCCTATATCTGGATCACGATGATGGTGGCATAATGATGGAGGATAGATGATGGCCATATTGAAAACACGGTATCCATATCATGTTACCTGGAATGGGCACAGAAAAATGAGGGTTGACCACCGACTATGTTTGAGATGTAGGACCTAACTCATAATAGAATCCAAAGTCTTCAGAGGTGTTCTCCAAAAATGGTAGGTGAGCTACAATGTCAAGAGGACAAACCATGAGGGGGGTCATTTTATATGTGGATGATGAAATGGATCCAAATAAATGAATTCTACGAGGCATGGAAATAGATTGGGAGTATGTCCATTTGGAGTCCAACACTCGAGGTTCTACTCCACAGTGCATTTGAGCACATCAATAGTGAATATTGAAAGTATAGAGTCGAACCCATTCTCAAGGACAAGGGTCCTGAGGTAGTTTTTGAATGTGGCATGGTAATAGTGTAGTACTGATTGCAAATCACTTTATCATTTGGGATCTCCAGGAATTATTCAATTTTACATCATTCAATGAGGATGTGGAGCCCTTTCATGATTAGTTAATGAGGAATCCTATGATCGAAAATGAGTAAGGCTACAGCTTAATGTCATATAGTGAGGATGATAGAAATTTTTTTTAACATCATACGGTAATGATGTGGGATCATATATTTAATGACATTTGATTAGGATAAGTAGTGGTTGTTGTTTAAGGTTGCATAGCATTGACCATGTTTGTTGCTGTTTTTAGTCATATAGCATTGACTGAAATGTAATATAGTTTAACATCATATGACAAAGACATGTTCCCATAGTTTAATTTCATGTAACATAGACGGTGTTTGTTGTATATTTTAACATCATGAATCTATGATGATATTACTGTAGTTTAAGGTCATGTGACAAGACCACTGGGTATCAAGGAGGACCTTTATTTTTGGTGCTCTCTATATAGAAATTGGGATAGAATGTACTTCCCCATAGGTGGAAGGGGTAACATGAGATATTGGGGAGAGGCTTAATGGGGAATGAATGATAGCATTCCCTCAGTATGATCAGGTGATGGAGCCTGAAAGGCATTGAAACATGGAGTGTTGGTATGACGGGGTGAGGAAGCCAAGAAGGCGTCGAAGACTGGAGTGTCAATACGATGTGGCGATGGATCCTGAATGGCATGGAATCCTAGAGTGTCGGTACAATGAGGTGATGGATCAAGGAAGGTTTGGAATCTAGGAGCTTCGATATGATGGGGTGATTGATCCTTGAAGGCGTGTAGTCCTAGAGCATCGGTATGACTGGGAGACATAGCCTGGAGGGCGTGAAATCCTAGAATGTCGGTACAACATGGTGATGGATCCTAGAAGGCATGGAAGCATGAAGCGTTAGAAATATGGGATGATGGATACCATAAGGGGTGGAATCTTGGAGCATTGGCATGATGGGGTGATGGAGCCTAGAAGTAATGTAAACCTGGAACATCAGTACAATGGGGCGATGGAGCCCGAATGCCATGGAAGCTTGGAGCATTGGTGCAATAGGGTGACAGAACCTGGAAGGCATCGAAGCCTGAAGCATTGGTACGATGGGGTGATAGATCCTGGAAGGTTTGGAAGCCTAAAATGTTAGTACGATGGAGCAATGGATCCCAGAAGGCGTGGAATTCTAGATTATTGGTATGGTGGGGTGATAGATCTTAGAAGTTGTGGAAGCCTGGAGTGTTAGAACTATGTGGTGATGGAGCCCAAAAGGCATGGACTCTTAGAGAATCAGTATTATGGAGAGATGGAGCCTAGAAGGAATAGAATCCTGGATCATCGGTACGACGAGGGTGATAGAGCCTAGAAGGAGTAGAATCTTGGAGTGTTGGTATGATGGGGATGTTGGAACTGGAAAACGTGTCTACAAGATTCACTGAATGCTATCATCCATTCTCTTTTACCATAGATCATTTCACAGGACTCAATTTGACTTGTTTTAGATCCCAACGAAGTTACGGTTTAAGAGTTATGTTTGTTCGAAGTTAGGCTGGAAAGATGGTTCATAAATACAATTCGTAGAGCTCCCCCCACGATCGTGGTGAAATGATGAAAGCCTTTGAAAATACGATGAGCTCCTCAAATTACGCGAAGTAATGACAAATGGTTCCGCAAGTCTGATGGATCCACCTATGATATCGAAGTGTGATGGTCTTCATGACACACCTCTGAGAATTAAGAGAAACCCTTTTTCTTTAAATACTTCCCCCTCATGCCTTCATTTTGGCATAGGAGACACCGTCAGGTTTCAACCTCATTCTCTTGATTCGAAGAGCTCGTGTACTCTATGATATCCTCTTATACAGAGTCCCTAGGCATCATGATTCAACCTCCCTTGAGTTCTTGAGAGCCTCATCCCCAAGTGTAGATGCCCTTTGTGAAGGACTATTCCCTTCGTGAAGGAAGAAGGCCCTATGAGGTAATTGAGGCTTCGTGAAGCATTCAGCCTTCACAAAGAAATCCCCCTATGAATCAGGGAAACCATTGTGAGACCTTTATCTTCGTGAATCCCCATCCTTCATAAGACCCTAAGATCTGCGAAGCCCCATCTTTCGTGAGGCCATATGCTCCACGAACCCCTTCTCTTATGAATCCATATTCTTTGTGAAGCTCCCACCTTCACACCCACAGATCCATACCACTATGGATACGGCCCCACACCCCTGCTCAGGATCAGTGTTGGGCTATGGTACCAACCCTCCAAGATGGTCCCTGCACTACCATCAATGACCCCCATGAAAAATGGAGAGCCACGCCCTGAACTTTTAGGGCCGAGTTAGTGACAGTTTACCTTATGCCCTTATGGCTCCCCTGCCTTCCACCTATGGAATACCATGATTTGAAATACTCCTATGCTCTTTTTGAAACACCTTGGGTAAACATATTCTCCTTGTTTCCTTTCTCATGTCATGAAAAAATTCTCAAGAAACCCATCCAAACCTCATTACATGGCTCTTATGCCAGGTTGAACCAATAAGGGCAGCTCTTGCGTAAGTCCCAACACCAGCCATTTCTAGGAACCTTATTCCTAATAGTCCTCATTGCATGACTTTAAACTATATCATGCTCTATCATTCAGTAATAGGATGCATCTTGCTCCAAATAAGAGCCTTATGTGATAAGCATAAGATGCCTCATTCCATGATTACTATAGTGTAACTTCAAGAGTGTTATAATCCGTTCGGGCACTCCATCACTCCTCCCCATGCTTCATGTGTCCTTAATTTGTATATTCATCAAATTTCATGTTTTAAGGGACCCCTTAATGGGTTGGTCCCATACCTCTTCGGCTCACCTACCGTTCTGGTCCAATGCTCCAGAAGACTTTGGATTACACTTTGTGTTTTTTCCCGTGTTTCTAATATGGTCAACGGTTAGACCTCACTTGTTTGTTTCCATATCAGGCTAATGTGATGTGGGTGCCGTATTTTGAATATGGTCAGGATTAATCTACCTTCTTCATTCCGCCCTCATTGTGTTCCGATTGTTGGGCATATGATTCACACTCTTCATCTCCCTTTATTCAGACATATTCCAACACCCTTGGCGTTATCCAAGTTGTGCACTAGAGCATATGTGTAGGCCCTAATCATATGCCTAAACCCATAAGTGAGTTGGAATACCCTCATGTGCAGACATGAGGAAGAAATTACAGGCATCTTTTATGCATAAGCCCTATCCAACATTGTCGCTCCATAGTATCACCATGGAAGCCTCCATGCGTAAGCCCCATCCACCATTACCGCTCCTTAGAGGCACCCGAGGAGCTTCTATGCATAATGCCCCTCCACTATTTCCACTCCATAGCGGCACCCAGAAAACTTCCACGCATAATCCCCATCCAGAATTTTCTCTCCATAACGACACCTGGGAAGCTTCCATATATAATCCTCATCCTTCATTGTCGCTCCTTAATAGCACAAAGACTGCTTCCACATGTAATCCCCATATATCATTGATTCTCCGTAGCAGAATCTGGGATGATTTCAGGCGTAATCCTCACCCATGATTTCCACTCCTTAGCGGAATTCGGGATGCTTCCATGTATTAGTCCCATCCATTATTGTCACTCTTTATTGGGACCCAAGCTTCTTCCAGGATTAAGCTACATCCTCCATTGTCACTCCTTTGCGGTGCATGTGCTGCTACCATGCATAATCCCCACCAATCGTTGTCGCTCCATAGCAGTACTCGGGTACCTTCCATGCATAAACCCCATACACAATTTCTGCTTCTTAGCGACACCTGGGTAGCTTCTATGCGTAATACCCATTCATCACTGCCACTCATTAGCAACACCTAGGTCATCTTGACGCGTAATCCTCATCCATATCATTTCTCTTTGTAGCACCTGGGAATTATTAGTGCGTAAGCCCAACCCATCCCATCATCAATGCTCCACGAAGCACTCGGGCCATCTTAACCCGTAAGCCCCATCCATCTCATTTCTCTTTACAACACCCGGTCCATCTTAACACATAAGCCCTATCCATATCATTTCTATTTGTAGCACCTAGGCCATATTAGCATGTAATCACCATTCATCTCATTTCCATTTGTGACATTCGGGTAGCTAACCACATGTAATCACAGAACCACCCCTTCCAACTTTGTGGGTTTTGATCCCTATCCTCCTTACAGGGTATGTAGGAAGCCTCCCTGAGGTTCAATCCCCGCCAATGGTAAACCTTGATTTCCCCATTTGTTGGGACCCATCCTCCAATCTGCCCATTTTGATGTCTCGGTCAGCCTTCATGGTGTGACTTATTACCTTTATGGGACACACCACCCCAAGTCATTTCTAATTGGGCATTCTGATTCATCTATATGGTAAACCTTCTAGGTACTCCCTCCCAAGGATGTGCAAATCTGATCCACCTCCATGGGGAATTATAATCACTCTCATTTCATCTCTGTAATACATTAAACACATGGTCTGCCTCATGTTAAACATTAGATGCATGAGGAAAACCTCAAAAACTATACCTTTTAAGTAACCATCTCTACGAGACGTTAAACTCATAGAATACCCTGTGTTAAACATGGGAAGATGAGGAAAACATCAAAGACATGCCTCTGGCATAAGATACCCAAGAGTCAATTTGGGATTCCTTGGGTTTTGTTCCATTGAGAAGCCCTCATATGGGGAATAATACAGTTGACCATTGTTCCAGCATACCAAGATTCCCTCACATGCCTAATTATACCATATACACTTACCAAAGTTTTCTATCCTGAATTTACCCTTTGGAATGTCTTGACAGAAGCATCATAATTAACCGACATCCACAAAGATATGGCACTTATAATGAGATTCATGAACAATGACTCAAATCTCTGAAGGAGACTTAGACTATGAGATGAATTCTTAGGATGAATCCATATAAGGAGGAATCAACATCCCATCATCTTATTTCAATAAAGAAGAAAACATTGATGAAGAAGTGATAGATGCCTCCATCCTTTGGAAATCAGAAACACATGGCCACAAGATGTGTGTTTTCATGAAGATGTTCCTAGCGGCCACATAAAGTTTCATAAATAGAGGTGATAATTCCTGGAAGGTGTGGAATCATAAAGAGTAGTACAATGGGGCGATAAATCCTAAATAGAATAGAATCATGGAGCATCAGTAGGATAGAGCGATGGATCCCAAAAAGCATGTATGTTTGGAGCTTTGGTACAATGTGGTAATGGAGATAGGAAGGCATGGAATCCTAGAGCATCGGTATGATAGTGAAATGGAGCACTGAAGGCATGGAATCCTATAGCATCATTACGACAGGGTGATAGAGCCCGAAAGGTGTGGAAGCTGAAAGTGTCGATACGATTGGGAGAAGGATCGCAGAAGGCGTGGAAGCCTAGAGGGTCGGTACGATGGGATTATGGAGACCGAAAGGTGTGGAATCCTAGAGTGTCAGTATGACAAGGTGATGGAGCTTGGAAGGCATGGAATCCTAGAGGGTTGGTATGATGGGGTGAGGGATCCCAAAAGACTTGTAATCCTAGAGCATCAGTATGGCGTGGCGATGGATCCCAGAAGGCGTGGAATCCTAGAGCATCCATACAACAGGGTGACAGAGCTCAGAAGCTATGGAAGCCTGCAACATCGGTATGATGGGGAGAAAAAGCAGGGAATGGGTGGAATCCTGAAGCATCAGTACAACAGGGTGATGGATCTTGGGTGGCGTCTCATCCTGGACATCGATATGATGGGGTGATAGGGACCGACAAGAGTGGAATCCTAGAGCATCAGTATGATGGGGCGATGAATCCCTAAAGGTGTGGAATCCTAGAGAATTGGTATGACATGGAGATTGATCGAAGAAGGTGTGGAAGACTGGAATGGTGGTATGATGGGGTGATAGAGCATGGAAGGCATGGAATTTTGAGAATCGGTACAATGGGGTGATGGAACCCAAAAGGAATGGAGCATCGGTACATATGGGGCGATGGAGCCTGGAAGGCATGGAATCCTAGAGTATCAGTACGATGGGGTAATGGAGCCCAAAAGGTGTGGAATCCATGATTTACATCTAACAATGCAATGTAATCAGTGTAGGGATATCATCAACCTATTCCTAGTGATAGTTCTTCATAGATATGCATTTATTTTTGGCATGGGGAGGACCTCCGTGCTTGGTGATTTTAGTGTGGGGAGGACCTCCATAGTATCTAATGATTGTGATGGGGAGGAACTCTATGTCGTATGATTGAAGTGCGAGGTGGACCTCCGTAATTTTTGAAAATTGAAATGGGAAGGGCCTCCATGATGTATTATGATTGGAATGTGGGAAGGACCTCTGCAATGTATGATAATGGAAATGGGGAGGACCTCCATACCAGATGATGATTACAGTTCTAGGAGTACCTTCACAATCTATGAAAATGGCAATGAGGAGGACCTCCACAATAGATTAACTATTGGATTGATCCAAGAAGAGATTTTGAAAGAGATTTTCCATTTTCAAGTGGGTTTGGCTCCCCCTGTGCTGCCCAAGAGGGTGGTGGAGTTGGTGAGGAGTCAATGGAGTCAGGGGTAGGTGCACCCGGTGTGTTCGATGAGGGATGAGGAGTTGGCGAGGAGCCAATGGAGTTAGGGGAGGGTTCCCCCAATACGATCCATGCGGGAAGCTGAGTCGGTGAGGAGCTGATGCAATCAAGGGGTGGATTCCCCCTACGTGGCCCATGAGGGCGGAGAAGTCGGTGAGGAGCTGATGGACTCAGGGGGAGGATTCCCCATGCATGACTCGTGGGGGAGGATGAGTTGGCAAGGAGCCGATGTAGTTAGGGGGGATTCCCCATGCGTGGACCATGAGGAAGGCAGATTTTTCAAAGATCTAACGAAGTTGAGGGTGGATTCCCCCTACACATCCCATGAGGGTGGAAGAGTGGGAGAGGAGATGAAGGAATCAGGGGGTGGATTCCCCATGTACGGCCCATGAGGGAGGCAGATTTGGAAGGGATCTGATGGAATCAACAGGATGATACCCCTGGTATAGCCCGTGAGGGTCACAGAGTCGACGAGCAGCTGATGTAATCAGGGGGAGGATACCCCCTTGTGCAGCCCATGAGGGTGGTGAAGTCCAAGAGTAGTGGATGGATTTTGAGGGAGGATGCCCCTAGAAATCCCATGAGGGTGGTGGATTATACGAGAATCCTATAGAGTCGGGGTAGGATGCCCCTTGCAGGTCCCATGAGGGCGGAAGTGTTGGTGGGGAGCCGATGGAATCGGGGAAGGGATACCCCCTACATGGCCCCTGATGGTGTAGAAGTTAGCGAGGAGTAGATGGGATCGGGGTAGGATACCCCCTATGTGTCCCATGAGGGTGGAAGAGTCGGTGAGGAGATGATGAAGTCATGGGGAGTATCTCCCCTGCGTGGTCAATGAGGGTGGAAAAGTAGGCAAGGAGTTGATGGAGTCAGGGATAGGATGCCCCATGCATGGCCCATGAGGGTAGCAGAGTTAGTGAAGAGCTAATGGAATCAGGGGGAGGATTCTCCCTATGTGGCCCATGAGGGTAGTGGAGTCAGGAAGGAGACAGTGGTGTCTTGGGGAGGATACCCCCTTCGTGGCCCATGAGGTAGGTAGAGTCAGTGAGGATCCAATGGAGTCTGGGGGAGGATGCCCCCTATGCGGCCCATGAGGGAGACAAAGTCAGAAAATAGTCGATGAACCTTTGTCTTCATGTACCTGATGTTAATCATCTTACCGTACATAAAAGAGAGGGGATTTAAATAATTGATGTCTCAATTTGGTCAATCCTGTAATTCTTCATCTGCTCATAGTCAAAGGAGAAGATATTTCACATCGGGCTCACCATTTTTTTTATGCTTTCTTCCAGGGAATGCATCGTCCGGTAGATGCACTGATTATGTCCATGTATTCTTGCTTTCCAAAGGCGGGAGGAATTCATCACTTCTTCAGAGATTTTTTCTCCTTGATCGAAATTGGGTTATGGGATTTCGATCCATCCTTTCTAGGATTCCTCCTTGGAATTCATCGCCTAGTCTTGGTCTCCCTTACATATTTGAGTCATCGTTTGTGAATCTCATTCTATGTACCATAGCTTTGTGGGTTTCAGTTAATTACACTATATCTTCTAGGACATTCTAAGGGGTATTGAATAAGATAATATGGTAACATAGGGCATGTCGAGGCATCTCTAGATGCTAGGACATTGGAAAACTTTATTCTTCCTCATGAGAGGGCTCGATAAGGGCATAGAAACTGAAGGTATCCCACATCGATTTCCAGGTATATTATGGAAGAGGCATGTCTTATGAGGTTAGACTCGTCTTTCCATTTTTATCATGGGGTATATCCTGATTTTAACATCAAGCGAATATGGTTACGCCAAAGGTGTAGTTTTCGTGGGTTTCCTCATACATACCATGTTCAACATGGGGTAGGCTATGAGTTTAACATCTTGTGGAGATAGTTAGGATTGATCGAGATACCATTAAGGGTAGATCAGTAAGGTTCACCCCTAATATGGGGAACATGGGAGATTTATTGGGTTGATATATCAGAACACCCAAAAAAGATCGGATCCAGGGTGGTGTGTCCTAAAAAGGAAAGATGCCACACTGTGAGGGTGAATTTCAAAATAGAGCACTAGATAGATGGATCAGAATGCCCAAAAATAGAAAACCCTAGGTGGTGGTTCCCAATAAGAAAAGATTTCACACCGTCAGGGTGCATCCCAAAATGGGACCACCAGATGGATGGATCAGAACACCAAAAAAGAGCGAAACCATGGTGGTGTTTCCCAAGAAGGGAATATTTCACACCGTGAGGGTGAATCAAAAAAAGGGGGAACCATATGGGTGGATTAGAATTCAAAAAACGAGGGGACCAAGGTTGGGGTGTCCTAACAAGGGAATATGTCACACCATGAAGGCATATTCGAACACCACAAAGGGTTGATTATGGAGGCGTACCCTAAAAAGGGAATGCTAAGGTTTACCACTAACTAGGATTGATCATAAGGGAGGCTTCCTATGTAACATGTGTTGAGGATATGGATAAAAATCCATGTAGTTTGAAGGGGTGATGAGACACCTGAGGAGGCAGCCTATGAGAATAGATGCATGGATTGGGACTTGAAGGAAGCGGAACCTTCGAGATGGGGCATGATCTTCTCGAAACACAATGGCTCAAGGGAGAGATTGTGAAGGGAAATGGATGATGAGTTTGAACCTTAGGGAGGAAATCCTATGTACCCTGTTTAGAAGACATGGATCAAAGTATACATAGTTTAGGATGATGTATAAAATTGGGGATTACACCAAGGATAGAAACCTAGAGACATATTGGGGCTTATGCATGGTTAACATCCCATTGCAAGACGGACACTCAGGGTTGGAGGAGTATAGTGTTGTATCGGGATTATGCATGGTTAGGTAACCATATAGATGGATCAAAACTCCTCAGGGATGTGGATCTAGGTGATGTGTGACAAAAACAGAAAATTTTACATCAAGAGTGTACATCCCTAAGAGGGAGCACTAGATTTTACCATTAGTTGGGATTGAACCTCAAAGAGGCACCCTACATACTCGAAAGGGATCAAAACCAGCATTGTTAAGTGGGTGCAGTTTAATGTCATACAAGATGAATGAATCGACATGAAGTAGTCGGGACAAATGGATTGTGGGGAGTGATGGGCTTGATCCTCATAGAGGCTTCCTACATTCCATGTTAAGAGGATGGGGATCGAAGTCCACATAGTTTGGTGGGGACACTACTACACATACAGATTTTAACAACATGTGAAATGGACTTTAACTATGCTAAAAATAATTTTAATCACAAAAATGATAACATGGATCCCCTTTAGCAGCACTATAGTTAGTGTAGATAAAGGTACCCTTTATTCAGTGCTTCTTTAGTGATGATAAAGGGCCACCCACCTACATGTATACTGTATATATAAAAGCACACCCATCAGATCCTACAATCAAACCTGCACACCAAACGTAGCACACCCAGAAGAAAACCTACTAACTAAATTTAATTGAAATAATGAATACATAACTATCCACCCACATTATATACCAAAATAAACACTGATGTTTACATTTCAAACAAAATGATTTATATATTTACATTTCAAATTGTCTAATAAACATTATAAAAATTCATATTTATTATTTTAACACCCGTGATCCCCTCTCAAAAATATCCTCCCATGGTTTTAGTTACTGAACAAATAATCTCAACCCAAGAAAAAGATTCCACCTATATAAGAAATAAAATATTATGTTTGTAATACTATAACAAAATAAAATAAACATTAATATGAAAGAACACATTAATAAAATTCAATATTTAATAAAAATCACACAATTGGAGTTATACCAGTCAAAACCTATGTTCTATTGAGGTGGGATTGATTAATACCTATTATAAATTAGTAATGGATCGTTTTCAGAAAATATCAAAACAATCAGAATGAATTTTCTTGGTTCTAAGTATGTCGCTTATTTTTTTTATTAATTCAATGTCAATTTTAAATATTGGAACATTTAGAGTTACCCCGACCACACCATGAGTTTTATTGAGGTTTATTTGGTTCCTACCTATCACAAATTACTAATGGATCATTTTCCTAAGGTATCAAAACAATAAAAATGTGGTTGGTTGGTTTTATTTATGTCTATTGTATTTTTTACTAAATTGTCATTTTAAACTGTAAACATGAAATTTGAGACATATCAGTTGCATCGTGTGTCAGTTTTATGTCAGTCTTCTTCATACATTTGAAAAATGACTTATGAATAGTTTTTTTTAATTATCAAGACAATTAGAGTGTGTTTGATTAGTTTTTAGGGAGTGACATATTTTGAACTAAAATGTCAAATTTAAGCTGATAACGACCACTTTTTTCCATACTAAATACATTGTGTCTCAGATTGATGTGTGGTTGACTCCTACACATCAAAAATGGATCATGGATCATTTTCTTAATGTATAAAAACAATCTAAACGTGTTTTCTCAATTTTTAGTAAGTCACATTCTGTTTTTCCTTAAATTAATGTAAATTTTAAATAAAATTATACACTTTGAGTTGTACCGGCCACAACGTGCATCATATTGAGGTTATGCTTATCCCTACTCATCAAAAATGACTAATAAATCATAGTTCTAAAATATAAAAACAATTTGAATGCGTTTTCTGGGTTTTCAGTATGTCATTTTTTGTTTTTACTTAAATTAATGTCAATTTTAAATAAAAAGATACACTCTGAGTGATATCGGTCACACTCTGTGCTAGATTGAGGTTTGGTTAACACCTAAATATCACAAATGACTCATGGATCATTTTTATAATGTGTAAAAACAATACTAATGTGTCTGATTGGTTCAAAATATGTTGCATGTGGTTTTTACCTAAATTAATGTCAATTTTAAATAAAAAGAGACACTATGAGATGTACTAGCCACACCATGCATCGTATTGAGGTGAGATTTATCCCTATACGCCACAAATGACTAATAGATCATTTTTGTAAAATATAAAAACAATATGATAGTGTTTTCTTGTTTTTCAATATGTAAATTGTTTATTTTACTTGAATTAATGTCAATTTTAAATAAAAAGAGACACTTTGAGTGATATTGAGAACACCATGTGTCAGATTGAGTAGAGGCTAATTTCTACATGTAAAAACTGACTCATGTGTCATTTTACTAAAATATAAAGATAATCCGATTGAGTTTTATCATTTTTAAGTATGTCATGTGATGTTTTTATTTGAAGTAATGTCAATATTAAATGAAAATAGACAATTTGATTGATACTAGGCACACCGTGTGTCCGATTGAGGTGTGAATGATTTCTACATGTCACAAATGACTCATGTATCATTTTCCTAAAGTATCAAAATAATACGAATGTGTTCTCTTAGTTATCAGTATGTCACTTGTTGGTTTTATTAAAATTAATGTCAAATTTAAATAAAAAAGAAACACTTTGAGTTATACTAGTCACATCATTCACTATATTGAGTTGAGGTTGATTCCTACACATCACAGATGACTCACATGAATTTTTTCATAATGTATCAAAACAATATGAATTAATTTTCTCAGTTTTTAGTATAGAACTTGTTATTATTACATAAATAAATGTCAATTTTAAATAAAAAGACACACATTGAATCATATCAGCCGCACTGTGTGTCCTATTGAGGTGCGACTGATTCCTACACATCTAAAATTACTTATAGATCTTTTCCCTAGAGTATCAAACAATATAAATACGTTTGATCAATTCTCAGTATGACACTTGTTGTTTTCAAAAATCTTGTTAGTACACAAAAAATATCAATACATAAAGAATTAGTAAATATTTTAAATGAAATAGTAATTATCTTTGAAAATACCTCTTCAAGGATGTTAGTTTTTTCATTGAATATGATATCGTTCATAAATTTACAAACATAATAAATGAAATCTTTTCCATTGATTTTTTTTAATATTGTAGAAATTTTGAAGAGAATAATTAAGATGTTTTGATATGCATTTTGATAGTAAAATATTAATATATATACCATAATAATGAAATAGTTATAGTACCTGTCTTCTTCCTTGTCCTTATCCCCTATCCTCATTTCTTTTTTCAGATGATAGTGATGCACCACCATATTATAAAAAATCATTGTTAAAAGATAATATAAACTATATAACTTGATGTTTATTCTAAATAATTGGATGTAGTGTATTAAAAATTTATAAACACCATCATGTGTGGATGGTTTGTTGGATATTCATGCATTGAATACAAGAAATAAATATTTGGAGTATCCAAATTTACCAAAATTAGCATAAAATGATTCCTAAAAACACAAAAAAGAATATGTTGTGAAATAAATGAAAATATTTTTTTTTTATGATTAAATAGTATATTCTTACATGTAAATCAATGGTGTTAAATAGAGTCTTTCATCCAAAATTTTTCTTTCAAAAAATTTGATTATACTTGTCACTATTTAATCCTTTTTTTTCAATCTATTTCTTTTTTTCTCTAGAGTTGATGTGAGTACTAAAGAGTCTGAATTGTTTTCCTGGGAAAATCCATTCATTTTTTTCATATCTAATACTACCAAAAATATCAAATGTATTTAGTCATAATTAACACAGTATATCAGATTTGGGATAATGAAATCATTAGAACATACCTCATGTATACATTTACAACTCTACCACCTAGCCAGTCATAGTTGAGAATTTCAGATGCACTATCAAAGACAATGAAGTTATTATATTTCTCTCTATACATATTTTATTTAAAATAAACTATTTGATTGCAACTATATTTTAACTTTGTATCCACATGACCATTGAATGCTAGTTAATGTGGATATAGAACAAGTGGGGTAATTTTATTTTTGATAGATCTCTTTAATCGGTTAGTCGATCCTTTAGATGGTTTTAAGAATGACTTTAATTTCATCCCCTTATCTTTGTCTGTATATAATAACATTCATTGGTTCCGAACTTTTTCATTAATTATTAAAGGATTACCTTGAAAAAAAATTCCAAATGAATTCCTCCTTATCGCCATGCTTTTTTACAAGATGTGAAGGCAATGTGATGAATGTTCCAATAGATTTTTAATTGTATTAATATCATCCTCATGAATTGGAATAGGTATCCCTATGCTCGACTCATGGGATATGGTAATTTGCATTGACACATGACATGTTGGAAGTGGTCTGTTGTGTAACATGCCCTTTTGAATATTGAACATCATAGCCCTCTTCACAAGGTTATGGGTGGGTGTTTCTAGGTATAAATAAAATTCATTTTCTCCCTGTAGAATAGTAGTACAGGAAAAGAATAAGTGAATTTATGATTCACATTTCTTGGAAACATTTATTAGAACATTTATTACCTCTCCTTATACATATCATTGAGGGTAATGGCTAGACCCATAGCTGTTGGGGGTGGGGTGGTATCTCCATGTTATGTTTGTTCATGATTTGCTTCGTATATTTGACTACACCTCCTTAATGTTTCAATTATCTCCCACTTTCATTGTAATTTTCCTTCAAGGGTAGATATTATTTCTTTATTCTGTTTTATTATGTCACTTTGACCATCCTCTAGTTTTTTTCTCAAAATATATTCAGTTTTTCACCCCAAAACCTGCTCGTCTGATGTGGCCATAATGTTCTGGCCTCTTCACAACCATTGATAGTATGTATGCAACCTGAACAGGTGTTGTTGATTCATGTTACTAAGTAGAATAGAAAATATAGGAATATAAGCAATCATTTTTATATAATAGTTATTGAAATCAAAAAAAAATATTATTATGTAGTACTTATACATTATTCTCACATTATTTTTTTGTTCTCATCTATTATTATCTCGTCTTCATTTACCTGTTCCTCCTTCAATAGCATATGGTGTAGGATGGAAGTGGATTTGGATTTCTATTCCTTAATCATTATATAAATAGAGGAACATAATTATGATGTTTTTTCATGTCACATAAATGTATTACAATAGAATTGAAATACGTACCAATTTTTTTCAATTGAAGTGTACCCCATCATTGCTTTATGGTAAGGGTATGCTGGTTTTGTTTTTTTTCCTTATTTATTGCACTCAATTATTGTTTCATAAAAAAATTGTCAACCAAAGTGATGAATACATGTATTTATAGACAATGTATTGCTGGCCACAATGTACCTGAAAGGATGCATCTCCACGATGTCCAATAAACACATATCATGCTTCTTGGGTTATCTGGGGTGCATAGATAAATGGTGGGTGCAAGTTTATTTTCCTTTCATCATCTTTAAGATAATGTCTTGTTAGGATTTTGTGAAATCCTATGTGAATCCTTCCAGTAATCATTAATACATACTTCTTGTGGGGTTCATCTTCTAAAAATGAACACTAAAATGGATGATGAATAATAATTAAATGTTTCATTATTTTATTTTTCAGTGAAAAAATGAAATGACATCATAATGTTAACCATGATATCTTCCCACATAAGTGTCTTATGCTCAGGTACAACATGGTTCCATAAATCTACATCAATCGACACATGTCTCTAAGTGAAGATTATAATTTAACTACTGAACATGAACTTATTCGGGTTAATATGATGACCCCTCACATTCCATCCCACCTCGAATTTTATGCCTATGACTTTTTCCTTAATTATTTTTTCTAACACCGTTAAACTACGACGCTCCTGTATTTTCAGCGACACTGATCCTTCATCACCTACCATTTCCCCATAATCAATATTTTAAATATTTTCCTCTAGAGCGGTAGCATCGACATGTGCATATGATTGTTGTACCTCTGCAATGAGAGCACCAGCAGTTTGAGTAACCTATTGTTCCTCAGGAATGGGAGCACCAATTTCTCGAATATTGAAAATTACTAATTTCATAAATATTATCATTTAAAATCATTAAATTATGTAATTAAAATTTCAATTATATTTTTAATGGGATATTAAAGTCAAATATGAACCATTTAATATATAATAGTATAATTAATTTCATTTTAATATGAAATTTTCATGAATTTTGAATAAGTTTATTTTTAGGCTTGAAAATATTATTTTTTACAAACTAGTTTTGGGTGCATAATGTTTATAGTTTTTAACTAAATAAAATTACCCTTAATAAATATAAAATTAAATGAATTTATAGATTATATATAAATTTATATGAATTTAAATTCATATAATTATGATTACTAGTAATATTTTTAATGTAACATCATCTAATGCTAGAAAATTACATTTCATGAAAATATATTTTTCAGTATGTTTTCAGGTTTCTTTTTAAATTATATTCTACAACTTATGAGAATTTAATTTGATAAAATTAATTACCCAATTTGAATAATAATAGTTATAAATTGGTAATCCGTTCAACTAAATATTTATTCATAATGAATATTATAATCTCATTAATGATGTTATGGTTTAATGGAATAACATGTTTAAAATATGTTTCTTCTTTAAAGGTGGAGGTTTGTCCAAATGACATCTTCCTTGAAATATAATTTTTTTAATAATTTTGGAATCACATTATTTAGGGTGACTTCCCATTATTGAATAGATTTCGGTATTTACATAAATGACACTTTTTCTCACATATAGAAGGGAACATCCTATCCATATTTATTAGCACATAAAAATACTTTTTTATTTTATAATATCATTGCAAATGACATTAATTCTTCCTTTTACACTTCCTATAATCATTTCCTTTACTAGAAACAGTCTATTTAAGGATTTTGGAAAATTCCATAAGATTTTGTCTGAAGAAGTGGTATCATTCATAATTAAGTATTTTTTATTAATTATTATTCCTCATAATTTAAATATTATTCAACAATAAAGATATAATATCATATTTATGCGCCATGAAATTATATTTTATTATGTTAATTTCATAACCTACATCCACCTCCTCTTCCATTAAATTGGAAATGGAACTATTGTTTGTGTGTATAGTGGAATATTTCATCAAAAAACGATGTAATTAATTTTCCATTATCTCCCCTCAAAGATGTTTATGATAACATACTTAATATTTATATATGATAATTTGGGACATATTTATTATTAAGTAAAATTAATATATCATATAATTTATTTCATTTCCATTCTATGAAAAATAATAATGTTGTTTGTTTGTATGTATGGATTACCACCACCATGAAAGTGATAGTCGTTTCTCATTACCTAATTACATGGGTATTATATATATATAGTTAAATATATAAAATGATATTTATTTTATAATTATACTTTTGAAAATATAGCATTGCTTTTACCTTATTTTCCCCATGATCGTTTAGAAATTGAAATGTTCCTCATGTGTACGTATGACCGACAATCTTCATGATTGTAATTTAGTTAATTTATCATAACCATATTTCTTGTTTAGTTTTAAATGTACTACAAAACTTGATGATTATAATTATGTAATTTTTTTTTATTTTAATGATGATTAAATAATAATCTCTTCGACCTTAATCAACTTATGAGAGTTATTTTGGACCTATCAACTGAATATCATTAAATGCCAAACCTAAGCTGAAATGATTAATTAAATCATTACAACATGATAATAAATAAAAATAAAGAAAAATAAACCTAGATAATGTTACTAATAAATTAAATAATTAAATTAGGTTTATTATTAATGATGATAAATAACTCATGTGACAAGTTTGTCTTGAGGTAAGAGATATCTATAAACAACCATTTTCTTTAGGTTATGACCATTCTTCCTCTAACTCACATTATCTATCATTAATGTTATGAAAGGATTATAAATTATTTATATATGTCTCACAAATATAAACCATGTTTATTCTCCTATAAATTTATATGGTAATACATAACATATATCTATTTTTCGAATTCCATCAATATGCAATTTTCATTTATTATGAAATGTGGAAATATTATACAACCTAATTTGTTTCCATGGGTAATTATATTATTTATTCTTTAATAATTATCTCATTTTTATGGAAAACATAAATCATGATCATTTTATGGGTGAACCATGATAGTCCTCAAATTCATAGGGTAAATATTTAGTCTCATTATAATTTATGTATGATTTTATTGATTAATCCTTATCTGTTATATGACTTTGTCCACTATGTGATATTTTCTAGGAATTTAACTTCCAAACATTTTTATGTCAGGTTATATATTTCTTATGAATTTCCTATCTTACCGTGATATTATCATAAAATTTTACTTATCTTATATTTTTATGCTAATACTCATGATCCTTCTCTTTTATGATATCATGTGTTACCTTGGAATCACATATTTTTTTGTTATCCTCCTTATTCCATTAATGGTGTTTTTAGCTGAACCCATTCCATTTTGTTTTCCCTAAGTTATCTTACATCATTTTATGTTCTAAAATTGATTTATGATCTATATATGGAGGATAAAATAATTATTTCCTGAATTAATATTAATTTTGATATATTTTGAACATAGTATTCCATGGACACAAGGCCTTATGATATTTGGGGTTGTATGAATTGGATATTTATTTTTAAAATCATGCAATGATATTTGTAAATGGAATGGGTCACTATAATCATATCTAACTCCATAATCACCTTCTCAATTATCACTATAATCAACCACATATTCTCAAATCTTTCACTATAGTTTATGTTCATAGATCTCATTTTTAAACATTGATAGTTTTCTAATAATATAATGATGGGGTGTTTTTAGATTTTTTTGATTGAATTATTATTAGATTAATATTTTTTGTAAACAATATTAACTTATTAATCAATAAGTTCTTTATATATGTTTAATGTTTTTTATCTTTGATTGAATGATTATTTAATGGGTGTCATGAAATCTACAGATTTATTAATTATCATGATTGAATATTTTAGGGATATTATATTTTTTAAATTATTAAATGATAAATTTTTTATTTTAAATCATGAAATGTTTTATTAAAGTATATAAATTATGATGAATTTATTAAATATTTATTTTTTGGCATGTATTTTTTTTAATTTGTCTAATGGGTCTTTGTATTTGTTATGATATATTATTTTCTTGCATTATGAATGATTTTTTTGTGTTCAATGCATTAAATATTTATATAAAGTGTTTTATAATTTATTACATATTTTTTTTCACATACCCTTTCAATTATCATAAAAAATAATTATTTTTCATTATTTATTTTAAACATCTCAATTAATGTCATGAAAAGAAACATATTTTACACTCATTACTATCTATTAAAAAAATTTACTGTACTTGAAATGGATTTGTTATATTATATAAAAGATATATTATCACCTATGGGGACATAAAGAATAATGTCTCCATTGTTTTGATATTAATGTAAATCCACATTATTTATTACAAATATAATCTGTCCAACAACCCTTTCCAAAAACAAATACCAGACTATAATTATAATCAATCATTCAAATTTTTACTTCTATCACTACATTTGTAATACAATGTTTTATAACTCTAAAAAATGTATATTTTTTTATGATTTTTTATATAATTATTAATAAGGAAATTCATTGTAAAATAGTTTCAAATAATCCATTATACCACAACAATCCAAATTTATTTCCTATATTTTCTAATATTCATAGAAAAAAATTTATTAGATAATGTATTTTAATTATATAACATTTCTGTAGATGGGTATTATATATGTTATAACTAAAAAAATATGGACATTAAAAATTAATTTTGTCATTTATATAATGATAATTACTTGTTTTTATTATTATTGGTAATGGTAAATTTGAAATTCCATATTAATAATAAAATTATTTTCAATTGTTAAAATTTTAAAACGTTAATATTTTTTCATAGATTGAATAAACAAAAGGTGAAGTGGGGATCAATTTAAAGAATGAGTTGTAATATTTATGAATTTTCCCAAAAAATCCCAAAAAATAACCTATTTTTTCATATGTTTGTTTTTTTAATTTTTCAAAGTTTAAATGTAGTTAAAAAACTTCTAACTTAATTTTACATAGTTTTAATATGAATTACTTTCCTTGGATTTGGCATGATGAAATTGAAAAAAATTTAAAGTTTTTTTAGATATATCTTTTCAAGATGATAGGTATAGTCAAAATAAAGATATGATCCATGTTATTAGAGTAAATGCAATTTAGAATGATACATTGGTATGATATGTATATGGTGATGCTGAAAAGACATTTTATCTATGTTGAATGAAAAATATATTTTTTCCTAATAGTTCAATGGTTGATAAACTTGAAGGACATAGATTTATGGATTTATAAGAGTTTTATAGAGTTGTTACAACTATATTAAGACATACTTATTAAAGGAAACAAAATCCCATAATTAAATTATATGGAAAATAAAGCGTAATAACCTATGAGTTTGGGGCATAATAAGATACAAGCATGCACAAATGATTGTGTACAATATTTGAATGAATTCAGAAGTCTATCATATAGACCAAAATGTGAGACATGATACTAAAATTTAAAAGAACAACCCTATATTTATTTATTAACGAGCATGACTCTTTTTAATAGAATTTGGTATCTGAAATTTTTTTTTATTGAAATAGTTTAATTTATTATTTAGTTATAGTAAAAAATATTTAAATTACATGTATATGAGTTAATATTTAATATAAAATTACATCATCAAGCTGATTTACCATAGTGGATAAAATTTATCAATAATTTCAAATGTTCAGAAATATAAATTAAAATATTAGAATTTCACTATTACTCAATGGAATTAATAAATATCTGATCCTTAAAAGTAAAAATATTTCATGTTCTATTTTATAGGTAATTTATGAATTATCAGTTCAATTTTGTATGAAGAGGAAACATATAAGGATTATTATAATGATTTCTTATCCAGAACAACCAAGAAATGATTTTATTTTTTTCATTTCATCCTTAATTGATGATTTTATTCTTTTATGGGAGGAAGGTATTAGAGTGTATTATTATTATAAAATATAATATTTTCAACTACATTTAAGAATTTTTTTTACGATAAATGACTTTCCAATATATAGATTATTTTTGGATATTATGTTATGGGGAATAAATATTGTCAACTATTTTATGAATCGACATTATACTATCAACAACAGCAGGGGGAAACATAGTGTATATTGTTCATTGAAATATTTTTTTATAGATCACTCATATAAAATATTATAAATTTTTTTCAATGGAGAATATGAATTTGATATTTCTTCAAAATATTGTTAAATTGGATAATTTATTTATAGGGTATAAAACATTTATCTCGCATTTCAGAGTTAAAAAAATATTACTATAATATAAATTTATTTATGAAAATTTGAATTTTGAATTTTATTATATATTAGATATAACATGAGGGGTGTTGAAACATTAAATTCATGACTGTTGTGAATAATAAGTATGAATGATTTATGGGAACATTTATATATATTAAATGAAATATTATCTTTGGTTTGAATGCACGATTGATCTTATTTTCAATAAGAAAAAACTTAGATTTATCCCACACTCCTAGTGGATGATGGATATGTGGTACTTATAACCTTATTATATTTTAGTTATAAAAAAATATTTATTATGTCTAATGATTTCATTTTTTATTGATATTATATTTTAATTTTGTAGATATTTGTTATTGGTGGATAACAATGACATACAGTTAGAATCATAAATGTTCCATTAATAAACCTTCATTTAGACTTGATATATTTTTAAACCCTTTTAGTTATTTCCTCAAATTTATCATTGGCATTACAAGGGATAAGGTAACCCATAATGGTGTTTAGGAAGATACAGGTTGCACTAGTTCATCAGTGCAGGGCCCTGGACAACTAATTTAATGCGGAAAGAATCTATTATCCTATAGTATTCAACTATATACCCCCATGATTATTTACCATCTAGATGATGGTGATGGACAGATCCACCATTTATTAGAAATTTCATCAACCATCTAGATTAATCTCACTATCCCACATGTCATTTTTTCAAATGGTCAGGAACCTCAAATTTCTTTACAAGATGGACAATGTGATCGCCTGACTAGTGGTTGTTGTGATAATGATCCTTCCAAAGATAAATAAATTATGGTAATATTTTTTTCTCAAAAAATTAATATATTTACTCAATACAAGACTCCTAAATTACTTATGAAGTCATTAAAAAAGGACCCTTTAGGGTATTTAGCACTAAACTTCTCATTAAAATTCACAAGGTTAACATCCAAAAACTACCAAATTACCCCATATCACAAAAATTAATCCAAATTCCAAATTACTTCTATCATATTATTGTTTTTATTCACCTATACTTGTATTTCTCATTCTATTATAGTTCTTCTTCTTATATACTTTATAGAATCAAAAAAATTGTACATTATTCATTCCAGCAATTCACTCTTTCAATAATTGTTATATTTTGGTGACAACTATAAATAAAAGTGATGTACTCAATATTCTATATAATATCATTAAAAGGATTAGGATTATTTATATTATAGTTTTCTAGACATAATAATTAAAAATATAGGGTCAATTGTATTCTAGTTTTTATCAGCAGACATTAAAAACATTGTGTCGATTATATTTTAGTTTCTCATTAAAAGAAATTTAAAAAAATGGAAAATTGGATTCATGGATTCCTCAAAATATATGGGTAAAATATAATAATCCATAAATTGAATAGGTTATAAGATATTGGGGTACATCAAAGAACATTATATGAACTCTATTATGAAACCATGTTATATATTTTATACTTCCTCAGTATAACATTTTAAATATTATTCCGTTGTTACATTAATACATTTATAAACATAATCATCCATTTCATGTTTCAATTATTATTTGGTACATATTCATTTGAAAACATATATTAATATTCCATTTCGAATTCCATTTTGATTTACCTATATCATGTGATGGTTATAAATTTTTTATTTTTTTTAAATTATCATAATCCTCTCAAGGCAGGACTTTTAGACTTTACGACATTAACTAATGTATTATTTTTTAAATGTAATTCACCCCATTTTTGCATTTTATCCAATTTTTACCAAAATTTCATATCAAAGGGATCTTGAATTGAATTAAATTTAATTTTCTTGAATGATTTATTTTTAAACTCTTTTGAATATTAATTTATTTCATATTAGTTTACCTTTTTATGGAAATGTTCCAGCTCTATATTTCTTGTTCAAACACCCATGGTGGTCCTAAATTATACTTTATGGGTTTTATTCCCATGTTTTACTATAAAAATTATTATGTTTATAAACCACCAATTTATATCTTTCTATCTTCAATAATTTATAGAATATTGAAGAATATTATTCATGGTTATTCTTATATAACTTAAAAGGATGATAAATGGACACTCGATGAGATTTTTTATTTAAATTAGATGGTAATGCACCAAAAAAACATGATTTTTTTGTTTCAAACAAATTTTATTTAATCTCAATTATTCAAATTAAATGGATCATCAGATATGAACACTCATATAATTAACTAATTGAGTAATAAAAATATTCAATGATACTATAATAGATATGTTTGAAAAAGACATTTATTACTATTCAAGGAATCAAAATGAATATATTATGAAATTTTTACATGATTAAAAAACATTTGTAATAGTTGAAATGATATTTTTGAAACACTCTCTATAAAATGTTAATCAAGAAATTCCATTATGTTTTACCATTCATCAGAGAACCAAATGTAACATTGATCTAAGAAGATAAAGACTTATTGAGCATGGTGGTTTGGGAACTCATAAAATATCTTAAGAAATATGAGGTTACTATTAAAAAGTATATGGTAAGAAGGAAAATTTATTCAATGAAGCATAATAGAATTATTTTCAATGAAAATAATCTTGAAACATATGGAAGAGATGCCAAGATTTCTCATTTTCCCAATAATATATAGACGTACAAGAAAAAGAAATGATATTTCAACTTCTTCAAAAAAAATTAAAAGTTGAAATGTAAGTTACATGATTCAGATAGAAGTTAAAGGATCAAAACAAGACACATTTTATATAGAACAAGAAAAATTCTAATTACATGACAAAAATTTGGAAATCTATCCACCTTTTAAAATGTAGTTCATGTATGGATTAAATTTCTTCATCTAAATCTAGAGATGAAAATGATATGTTCTTTATAGTTAATATTGAGGTATGGAACGAAGTTAATTATACATTCTATAAATCTTTCACTTACTTATAATCAAAAAATTCATTATGTGATGAAGATAATAATTATTCTAGAGATCAATTTCAAAATGGGTTTTTCAAATTCATTAAAAGTTTTATAATCTTAAGAAGAAATTAAAACTAGTTATTTTTGAAAAAATATCATCTATTAAAATGTAAATTTGATTTCTATTTAAAAATAAAATATAATCCAAATGTTAATATTTGCAAAATTCTATTTAATGGACATAAAAATACTCTTTCTCAATTCACACATGGTGCTCAATATCTAAATATGGGTTTAGGATCTCAATGTTTTGTTAAAAGTTATTTTCTAATTTTTTATACAATTTATTTTTCATAAAATTATAAAAAAACATCACACGTAGAGGAATACATTAGAATGGTATATCTCAATCCTTAGGATGATTTTGTTCTTAATATTAGTAGCTTATATAGCACAAAAAACATAATTCTTATGGTTCGACTAGGCTCTGTAGCACTTTCGACATTGAAATTGAAACAATAATATATCATCCATTAGTGTTAGTTGCACAATAACATAGTGGAATTCATTTAACATGTCATTATAGGAAACTGTATATTCTATGTGGTTGTTGTAATTTTTTCATCATATTCATGAAATGATCACTTGAGTGAGGTTATCTATATAATTGATACTTTGAAATTCACCTGATAATTCTTCTCCTGAATTTTTAAATGTCGCCCATCACTCTATGGATGCATTGATTATTCTCAAAACACATAAATCACTCTGTAAAATATTTTTATACTTATTATTATATTCCCTTATACTAATTTTAGTGTATTTTTTATCACTTAATACTCATGATGTTTTGGTAGCTATATTTTTTAGAGAATGACTTTGAAATATCACGTATGGTTTTTAAAATCAGTCATAAAAATTAAGGAGATATGAAGGTTCATATTTTTTAAAGTAATTATTTAAGTTACCTGGGGATATATATCAAATAATATATTTATTAGATAATGTTTCACTTTATAATTTTGGGTTAGAAATCATCATAAATGAAGAATATTAAGCGATAGATAATGTATCGACTATTTCAGCGAGTTGTGCCCCTAACATTGGAAAATAATGTGTGTTTCAACATAAAATAGGTGATGACGATGGTAATGTTGATCAAATATATCATGAATATGTATGAAAATATGTCTTCACCAAACATTGTGTAACTGATCTGATGATAGTTTTATCTAAATATACATTAAGGGATGATTGTTTCTATAAAGGTTGATAAAATTAACACCATTAATTTTTTTTATCAGTGGTAATTATGTTATACGGTAAGGTATGTGTTTAGGTTAAACTATATTTATTAATGAATAGATTGGAATCCACTATAATATTCTTGATTAGTTCTTCCTAGAATAAAATGATGGTTTTGATTGATGTGTGAGACCAAATCCATTTTCGATATTTTATGAGAAGTGAAATAGAATAATTCTCTGGCCTTTGTTTGAATGTAGAAGGAAGAGGAATATACACAAAATTAGATAATAACATTGGATGGTCAAAATCAAGAGGAAGGTTTTGTGAGAAGGTAAATGGGCCTATTGTTATATTCTTCACATGTGGAATGAATGGAAATATACAGAAGGAATATATAGAAAAAAATAAGGAGCCTGAATATAATACAACAAAAACTATAGGTGAATAATTTTTTTCCCTCTCTTAATAATTGAGATACATATGGATAAACTAATCTATGAAATATTATCATTATTTTATTTCACATTAGAGTAGGTTTTTCTGAAGAATTATATTCCCAGACATATTGGTAAGGTATTTCATGTTGGTGATGAACACTTGATGATTTTTTAGTAGGGAGGGGTAAATATTAAAACCAAGAGTTTGAGTTTTATAGTTTTTAATAATGTAAATTATATCTCTATAAAGAGAATAAATAATATTTATCTGGGGAAACACGATGATACAGGTTTTAGAACCACATACACTGGTGGTTCATAGATGAATAGTAAGTGGTCTAAGGTCATAACACTTGGTTTAATGAAAGGAACCCTATTAAATGTGTTTGAAATTTCATAAACATACATGAAATAAAAAATTATAACAGTGATAAAAAAATGTGGTAGTATGAGATTGGCCACATGAGTGATAATGAGTTGATGTTATTGGATGAAAAATGAATTCTAACATAACATATATTAGTGGAGGTTGTTTTATGCAATGTTTGTGTTATTCGAATGAATAATTTTTTATCCATAGTAAAATGAGGCAGAACACTGATTGATGGGAAGATATAGTAGGTTAATAGAAATTTATGGGGTCCTACAACATTACATTCCCTTATAGGGTCATAATATTATGAAAAATTTATCAATAATTGGATATTCAAGATCTATGGTTATATTCTGAATAAAAATATGATTTGTTTAATATATTTCACCTGTGGGAAACCATGGTTCATACTCAATTTGGATAAAATATGATATTCTTGAGGTATAAAAAAAGAGGATTATAGGACTGGATTGGATTATTGTAATGATGTTCTGACAATTCAATTTAGTGGGAAAATGTTATTATATGTACATAACAATGGAATGGTGTGAAATAATGGAAGAATTGTGTTTTGAATCAACATTCTAGGCATATGAGTATATACTCAAAGTTACCCAGCACCTCCTGGGTTGAGGAAATTAATATATCAACATATCTAAAAAATTGGATTCTATTTGTACCCAAGGGATAATGTAAACTTATGGATATGTTTTAAGGAAAGTAGGTAAGACTCATAATTTAAAATTCTATAGATGTTTAGAATAAATACATATTTATAATGATGATTTGTATAAGATTGGTACTGATTCTAATTCATATTAAATTATTCGATATTACCTTAAGGATTTTTTTATATCTCTTTTAAGATGAAAAGAATAATGTTTTCATTGGATATGAGAATTTGATATTTAATGAAGATTACATATATAAGGACCATATGTCACTCGAATATGATATTGTTTTTAAAGAATCATATATTCATGAGGAAGTTAATATTGAAAGTGTACATGAGCAGGAGACACTAAATCCAGTGGATCCTAATCCAAAAGTGGAGTTTTAGATATCAAATATAAATCCACAACGCCAGTAAATTAGTGCAAATGATTACATTAATACATTTGAACTAGAGAAAATTGATCACATCCAGAATTACTGAATAGTTTCATAGTCTTGGTAAACTATATATTTACATGATTATCACATTACATTATAATAAAAAAATATAAAATGCATAGCCTAAGAAACACTCTTCCATCCTTGATATTATTCCCAATATCCTTATTCATATCCTAGGGAAATGAAAACAAATATAGGGTGATCTTATATTTTTGGTAAGTGAAACCTTTAGCAAAATTTATCATGGGTAAATAAGTAATAATTTACATAGAAGAGTGTATAGTAAATTAATAATACATCCAAACTATACATTATGTTCAATGAGAAACCATTACTAATTTAAATATATAAACCACATGGATAATAAAAACTAATTTCCTAAAAAATAATATTTCTATAAATTCAGGATCATGTTCTGTAAACTATGAAATCATGAATCATATAATCATTTTATATTAATAAATACATTATCATTCCATCATCTCCCCTCAAAAAATAAATTATCATTACATGTACATGAATATAAAAAATTCCCAACACTTATGATGTTATCTTATAGCCTAATACAATAAATCTCAACATCCTATTATGTCTCAAAAAACCTATCGATGCATAGAGGTTCTAGATATAACTGGGATCGAACCACCATTTTTATATCCAATGATTTATTCATAATTATAATTATCAATATAATTCATTATGAAAATTTAATATAAAAAAAATAATCAGTATGGAATCAATAATGATCGACATCAATACATAATCATCATAAAACATTTAATGAATTAATAAGTATATTATGATCAGATCAAATCACAAGTAACATCAATGGGTGATGTCAAAGTTGAAAATACATATAACTATTCACCAAACCATTTATTGAGGAAAATTGACTTTTCACTTTGAAATCATTTATTATACTCAAAATTTATTCAAAATATTAAATATGATTTGTTATTTTAAGTAATCCTTGGTAAAATATTAATGATCCATAAAAACATTAACTTTTTATGATGTTGTTGTACTATAGTCCATCTATGTATATTAAAACAAGTATTCCATTCACATTTTAGGTAAAAATTCAAAAAACCATGTTTAGAAAATACTAAGAATACTCCTTTTAAAGGTTTTTGTATATAGACAAATCATGTGTACAAATGACTTCAAAAATTCAAATTAGAAAACTAAAAAATTTCATAAAAACATCATTAGTGAACATGAATATGGATGAAAATGAAATTTTCACTAAATAAAAAAATAATTTCATATTGCATTAATAATATTCTTTCAGTATATCAAGTAAATAGAGAGTGGAAAATTAATGGGAGACATGTTATCTATAGAAATATATATAGGTGATGAAATATAATGAGTTTCTTGGGAGATATCAGATACAATTTCATCATTATAAATATAATTATATGAACTCATTTTAAAAAATGATATTGAATTAGAAATCTCTTTAAACATTGGTAACATTCGAATCAAAACATCACAAAAGAGAGAAAAATAGATTGATTTTTACATCCTCATAATATTCATGAGAAGATTCATAGAATAAATTCATTGTTAGTACATTAAATAAATAAAATAAAAAAGTGATGAATATGGCATGTGTCTAAATAAAAAAATGTATTAAGAATCCCTTACCTCATGTTCAAATTTTCTCATATGTTATTATAACATCTTATTCTTCAGTACACATCCATATATCCATTCATAAAGACCCTAGTAACAATATTTTAAGATGACCGAAACTTATACATCATGGATATATAATTTTAAAATATTATTAGGTAGATATTGGTCGAGCTATGTAGCATATGAAAGTGTATAGAAAATAGAGAAGTGGAATCCTTTTATATGTGAGGTAAGGTGAACTCATGCTAATACCTAAAATATTAAAATATTTAAAATTCATGTTCATTCAAAATTATCTCAAAATTGATATAATTATAATGTAATATGATTATGAACCTAAATCCTCTCTTCCAATAAAATGTGGACATGTTTTGATTATGTTTTTCCCCCTTATCTATTATATTTTACCCCCAATCATTGACAATTACCATGATATGAATATTTTATAAATAGTTTTGGGTCAATAAATTTACTATAAAAGAAAAGGTGACAGATTAACAGACTATGGATGACATTTATAACCATATAGAATTCATTTGGCCTAATATGGTATTTTTATGAATTTAAAATCATTTTAAAAAATATATTATTAGAAATCACTTAAGATATTTATAGAAATAGATGAATTGTTATAATATAATATGATTCTGACTCTGAAAAAATGTTCCAAATTTACATGGATTTGAATTTAATATTTATATAGTCTTTATTTCATAATACAATAAAATTTAAATATATTTATATAATATTTTAAACATTATTATCTTCTTGAAAAAGTTGTATAAATAACTTTATCTTTAACTGGGGTAATTGATTTTTCAATATTAAAGTTTTTTTATATAAAACAGAAAACTAAGAGCATAAATGGGAAAGGGACACTATTTTATACATTTTTTAATCATAATAGTAATATTCCCTGACTTCTATGGGTTTTTAATAATTTTATTTAATAATATTTTTAAAAAGTCTTTAGAGTCAATTTTCACACTATACCTTTCATTTTATGTTATTGTCATAAAAATATGGAATTCAAATAAAAACAATTTAAACACCCTTTATCTGTTATATTCACCTAAACCAATTATGGTTAATAATAATTCACCCAAAAAATATTACATTGTTTGTTGTTAATAGCATTTATATTATTTTTCCACTACATTCACAAGAACTATATTTATGTTTTGTTTAGAATTTAAGGTAATTATTTCATTATTTAAAATAAAAAATAAATTGATATAATAAAAAAAATATTTAATAATCCTTGAAATAAAAAATTTTAAATCAAATTATCCTCTTTTTATCCTTATGACCTTTTTTAGAGATATTAAATTTAAGTGAGTTGAATTTTGGAATTATCTTTACATAGAAAAATTATAATTTAGGTTTCAAAGTAAAATGGAACTGAAATGAAATATATTAGGATTTGGGATTGTTGTGGTTGAATTTTTCCCATTAAATGAATTTAAGTAAACTATTACTTTTATTTTGAGACTATATTCCATAGTTTTTACTATGTTTTACCCATTTTACCTATAATAATATACCAGATATTTACTATGGTTACTATTCATAATGATAAAAATGAAACTATTTACTAAATATGGACTACATGTTTCCATATATAGTGTATATTTTCATAATTTAAATTTTTATAAGTGGATGAATATAATTTTATTATAAATACTTAAAATGAAATAAAAAATTGTTTCAATAAAGTATTGTGTTTTTAAGCATAAATATTATCTTATATGAAAATAAAGAAAGTTGATTAAAATAATTATACTATCATAAATAAACTATATTATATTAAAATTTATGACCAAATAAATATTAAAAAGAATCATTTAAATTAATTTAATTAATGAAAACAAATATTAATAATTGAAAAATCGGTATTTTTTATAAGCCACAAAAAAAGCATTTCAGAAAAATCCAAAACCTTCACAATATATTAATTTTGATCAGTTAATTTAAATATTTATGTTCATTTTATAAATAAAATTCTAAAAATGGATGAAAATGATTATAATTTCCTTACACATGAAGATAAAATATATTTTTTAATAAAAAAGATATTTTGCAGAATAAAATGTCTTAGTTAATTTTTTTTATTTCTAAAGAAATTAAATACATTTGTATTGAGTATGTCTATTATTAAAATATCTCATAATTTAGTTAGTCATATTAATACCCATCAATTCAATGGATATGGACCATTTCAATATTAATATTTTAATAATATATCGTAGTTCTCTTAATGCTTGGGTTGGATGTTAAGAAAGCTATCAAGATCATTACTCATATAAAATAAATTTGTGTGGTGTTACATTCTTCTTATACACCCACCAAAGTTAACTATTTATCTCTCAATTTTATCTTTTTCATCAAAGAATAAATATTTGAGAATACCTTTATTGAAAACCCACATCATACATAGGGATAAAAAAACTTATTTTAAAATGGGAAGTGAAA
Source organism: Viscum album (assembly GCA_963277665.1). Taxonomy (NCBI): domain Eukaryota; kingdom Viridiplantae; phylum Streptophyta; class Magnoliopsida; order Santalales; family Viscaceae; genus Viscum; species Viscum album. The sequence continues at coordinate 1,138,376,502 of OY728129.1, forward strand.
AGGATAAAGGATACCTTAAATAAAATAAAATTGGGTTCCCAGATAAAGTGAACATAGCTGGGATATTAATGTATACATATGAAGGAGAAAAAACATATATGGACTAATATAGAGTGATGGAGGACATAGTGATGTAAATGCAAACAACAACAAAACCATAAATTAGTGATGGGTGAAAAGACCAACAATTCATCAAATAAGATGGTAAAAGGATATTATTATTATTTGAAGATAATTTTCCTAAAATTGATGGACTCATTTATTGTAACCATATATAACATGATAAAAAGTACGTACACTATTACTTTTTATTCATAAGATCAATTTTATCCTAATTTTATGCCTTGATGAATTTCCACTTCATCTCATATTTTATGAAATGATTATTCAAGATGGATATTTATTTCTTATATCCCTAAAAAACTTTTAATGGATCATAAAATCCATAAGACATTACTTTTGAATCTTAATTTTTTCCAGAATAAAAATTCATATCACATTTCATCACATATAATACATTGAGATCTAAAACCTAAACAATTAAACCCAAAGATAAAATTATTCCAATATACCCAAAGTTAACCATAAGACTCTGAAAAAAATATTTCTAAAAAAACCAGAATCCAAAAATCCATAATATATGATAAAATATTTTCTTTATGATCAATTGATTTATTATCCCTAAATAATATCATTAAATCATAAGGTAATATACATAATTATATAGTCACAAAAATATTCTAATCATTTCCATAAATATTATGAATCACATAGAAGATAAAATAAAATCATATATGCTTCCATATATTAACTAAATCTTAAGTCCTCATAGTAAGTTTACCATAATCATAAAATATTCTAAATATATTTCACTTCACCCAAAATAACAATAATCGCATTTTCCATGAATCACTATTTTTTCCCATTGTTATCTATACAATAAAATATATTCAAAAAAATTATTAATCTTTAATCCCAATCGACCATAAGTATCTCAACATCAATGATTATATTAACCCTATGGTTATCAATAAATTTACTCTTCTATCCCCAAAATATAAATTAATTATTCCCCAAATAACCTTGTTAAAAAAATACTAAATCTAAGGGTTGTATTCTAACAAATATCCCTAAAAATCCCATTGAACGTGTTTAAAATTAAAAAAAAGAAACATAAAAAGGGGTATTTATGACTCCAAGCTTGTGATAATTCCTTATCTTATTAACAAGTGGCCCATTAGGTTTATCCAATACTACTTTGGAATATCATTGGTTTTTATAGACTCTATTATCCCTTTCATTACTATACCAGATAAGTCCAGCCAGAAGTAATGTTTTTAACCATTTATTAAATAAAGAAAAAGGTACGGGAAAGAGATGGGTGGGGTCAAACAAAGGGATTTTCCCTTATCTGAAGAAAATAGAAAAATGAGTTAAGGGTGATAATAATCCCTTCCATTTCCAAAATCAGAACCATCAATAGTTTCTCACTCAGATTGAGATTTACCTGGATTAAAGAACATGTGGATTTCTGGATTGGACATTTTTAACACATTAGAGGAAGATCTGACAGACACTATCCATGGTAGGTTAGAATAATTTATACGTGTCAGTCTCTTCAATGGAGTTGGATTGAAACCATAACTATCAAACACGTTTTACTTTCCATATAAATATGCATATTTAAAATAGGCATGACCCCACAGCCCAATTCCAAAAGGGGGTGTTGTTCACACCATAATCATTAGAGATTTTTCCCCACTTCTCAGAAATCTTGGAAGAAGAAATGATTTTATGAATTTATTGATGGAAATCAACATTCTGTTGAGTATCCATTTGACTGAAATTATCATATTTCATTGTTGGAGTATTATAATCCACCAACTGCTTGCATCTATGCTCCAATTGAGACTGTGTAGGGATATCCTTTGAATCATCCATAAGAGTATAAACATTATCATTACCTAAAGACACATTCACATTCTCAACCAATATAGTACTTGAATATGTCTGTTTCACCAACCGACCATGATGTAAACTTCCAGCAAGGCTAGAATTATTTTGATCACCAATTCCAGAAGTAAACTCAAGACCATGCCACGTCATCATTCTACCACCACCATGATCCACCTTATTATGCACCTTTAATTTCTTCCTGAAATATGTCTCATGATTCCCTTTTATAGAGAAGTAGGAACTTACCACATTTTCACATCACGTAGCTTTGACATTCTAATTGCTTGATAGTCCACAAAACAATAAGGATTTCATTCCTATTCCACATTAAGATGGAAGCCATCATCTAATTCTAATAGCACAATATGGTTAATTAAGAACATTCTTAAGTCAACTTCCACTAGTACCCTATAAAAAATCCCAAACTAGGAAACCATAATGGCTTTATCTATTTCGATTGGAATGCTAACAATAGAGGCAATACCAAAAATATTCTTGGGATGCATAATGAATATTTTAAATAAATGATACATATCCCCAAAGATTGTGAAACAATGTGTGTCATAAAGGGATCCTTATAGTGAAAAATTATGATGACTATTCTTTATTATCAATGAATAATATTGATATATAAAACCAATCGATAATGAAAATAAATTATTGTAAAAATGAACCATTATAGAAATTAATGATCAAGGCCTATCAAATAATAAATCATGATTCTTATCATCAAAACCTATTAACCAATAATTTATCATTTTCTCAAGTACTCTCAACCAAGACATTATCCTAATGTCGATAGGAATAAAAAAATCATAGCTATCATGAATAGATCGTATGCCTTCACCTTATAGAACATTCAAAAAAGAGATGTCTCATGAGAACTAATGATTCATAAAGGGGACAACTATAAGTGGTCCTGGATCATCATTTTCTCATCTAATTGATTCCTCATATTTTTTATAATTAATATAGATAATCCTTAACATTACTTATAAATCAACAATTACCTGCATTTAATCAAGAATACATAACATCTGTACTCCAAAATTACAAATCATCATGTGAAAAAATAAATATGGTATAATTGGATCATATCCCTAGTAACATGTAGGGGTGTTTTCATAGTTGAAAATATATTTTAAATACCACAAAAATATTTCTTTAGGTATAATACCCTTTAAAATTTGAAACAAGTTTTTGAAATATAATTATTTTCAAAATATTAGTGAAATAAAATTCATTGAAAACTAACTTGGATACTTGTAATTGAATCTTTATGTCATTTTTAAATCATAAAAATGTGATATTAAATTAATATAGAGTATGTTAAAACATTTATTCCTTTCATATTTTCTATAAAAATTCAAAATTTACTCATTCAAAAAATATAAAGAAGATTCCATTTAAATATTTTCATAAAAGGTACACCATAAATAAATATGAATTTAAAAATTCATTGGAAAAATATAAATAACTTTCAAGTAAAAATTTAGGTAAGAATTTACTTAGAAGAAAAAGGTTTTTTGACCGAAGTGTTAAATAAATATGGTTTCACTAAAAATATTTCTTTGTTTACATGTGTATGTAGGGAAAGAAAAATTAAAATAAATCATGAAATAACAATAAATAACTAGAGGATAAAAAATTGAAAGAGTTTCATGAGATATATATCATAAAATTTCATTATTGGAAATGTAATCAAGATCAATCTCAATAAAAATGAGATTTAAACAAAAATACCTTACTTCATTAGTATATTTTGAATCAAAACCTCCTAAAACATTGAACGATATATGGATATATAAATCCCAATTATTTTCATGAGAAGCATCCTAATATCATTTTAGAAAAAATATAAACCATATAAAATAAAAAATTTGTGTATATTTTTTTGTCTCACAGAAATAAAAGTGACATGAAATTTTGTAATCTCATGTTTGACTACCCTCATAAGATATTTTAACAGGCTCTTCTTTAGTAGAAATTATATAGATACCTTCTTAAAAAGAAATGGAATTTTATTTTAAAAATACCATGACACTAAATCCATGAATTGTGTGGTTGAGAATATAATTGGGAAGGGTCTGGTCTAGATAAAATTCTTAAGAAGATGCAAATAAAAGATAAAATGCGTGTCCTTTTATAATTGATGGGAGGAACACTAATTGAATTACTTAACTTATTAAATATGTACAGAGAAATTTTCATCTAAAAAATAGATCCAATATGATATAATTACAATATAATATGTTTTTAGTTTAAATCCTCTCAATTAGTAAAATTTCTAATGGGGATGGTAAATTTTATCCATTATCTCATAGTTTTAGCCCCCACATGAACTTTTAACAATTTCCCTAATATCAATGCTTTTTACTCGTTAGGGGTCAAAAAAGTAAATATAAATTAAAAATTTTCCCATAAATTGATGATATATGAAATTATAAACCATATATCATTGATTAATCCAAAAATATAATTTTTGTGATTTTTAACTCATTTAAAAATATATTGTATTTATAAAATAGAATTAATATCATTTTTGATGTACAACAAATATTATAACATAGTATATGTCCAAATCAAGTTAAATGGTTCCTAATTGTAAAATAGTAAAATGAAATGAGTATATGGTCATAGTTTATTCATCTGATTAATCTTTTATAGTTGTATATATTAATCATTATCTTTTAGTTTTACTCCTTAGATAACCAATTATAACGTTAAACAATATAAATATATTTCAGAAATTTAGTGTTATAATTTTACATATAGAAATTGGATTTTAGAGTTAAATAGGTTGATATTTTCAACCATTTATCATCATTATTTACTTATTTTATGATTTTAATGTTTTTTAAATGATTTTGAAAAATATCATGTTACATAAAATATCTTGTGGTATCTCCTTGTGTTCTTCTTGTGTTATTTCTTATTAGTATAGGGAGGATGTGGATCATCTATTTCTTAGTTTTATTGTTTCTTCATCAATGTTCAAGGTTATTGCTGATATTTTTGAAGTTAATATACTTCAGATGGATTCAAAATGGGGATTTCATCAAGGATGGTGCAACCCAGTGTTTTCCTCGCATTTGATGGACATTTTTCATGTTTCTATAGCTGAATTGATTCATTTCATCTAGCATACTAGGAATAAAATTATCTATGATAGGTATTCATTCAAAGTTGGTGATGTATTATCATAAATTATTGCTAATTTTCGTGAGTTTTTCCCTTCAAAAAAACATTATTTCTTAAATTTGGTGGATGATATGTCTGTCCTTGGATGGGTTGGTTTCAGTGGTAATTTTAGGCCCCCGTTTGGTACCTTTGATGTTTTATGGAAGGAACCATTTATTGGATAGATCAATGTCAATTCTTATGGTGCCTCATGAGGTAATCTGGGGCCCTTTGGTTATGTGATGTTTTTAGGAATCATCAAGGAGAGGTCCTTAGATGCTTTCAGGGTTCTTGGGGTCTTTCGTCCTCAATTTATGTAGGGATGATGGGCATAATCATTTCGCTGGAGCAGACAAGGATCAAAGGGTGGAAAAACATCTAGATTGAAAGTGATTCCATTATTATTGTGTTTTCCATCAGGATGGGATATTCTCATTTTTCATGGAGGCTCACCAATATATGGATCAATTTTCGGGACTCTCTTTCCTCCGTGGAACATATTATCACACATGTCTATAGGGAAGCTAATGTAGTGGCGGATGGTCTTGTAAACAATGGTATCAATGATATATATTTCTTATAGTATGATCAGTTACCTGGTGGTATCATGGATTTGTTGCGGCAGGATCAAGGTAAATGTTCCTTTTTCATATTTATGTAAGTCATACACTCTTTTTTATTAATAAACGAGCCTTTCTTTTTTGGGAAAAAATAATTCCATTTTTTAAAAAATTCATTTATTTTAAAATTAAGGACATCACAAAAAATATATATTATTAAAACACCCCCAAAATTTTATAATCATATATAAAATTCATTTTATACTATAATTATCCCACAAAATATTTCTTCAAGTGTTTTTAAAATCAGTTTCCATATTTTTCTACTACTTACACAAGCACTGTGTCGACATTGTGTATGCATTTAATGTAATTATTTCATCACTAAAAATTAAAATCAAATAATATGACGAAAAAATTATTTTTTATTTAAAGTATACATTTTCAACCAAACATTCTCTATTTATATCCTTACATAAAAAATTATATATATTAATTTCAAAAGAATGACATTTTTGAGTTTTCAATACTTAGAAATATAATTCCATTATCAAATGAAAAATGGAACTTAAATTAAATATATTAGGATTTGAGATTAATATATTTAAATATCTCCCATAAAATTAAATTAATTAATGTTTTGGATTTATTTTTGACCTTATATACCATAGGTAACATTTTTTTATCCATTTTACCCCTGTCAAAGAGAAAAATATTTCACATTGTTACTTTTTTTAATGAAAAAATGGACATATTGAGAAAATATAAACCTCTTAATTAAAAGTATGGTATTAATTTTTCAGGATCAAATATTTATATGTGAGGAAAATAAATTTTCTTATAAATTAAAATAAAGCTATAAAAACACTATTTCAAGAAAAAAATGTGATTTTAAGCATAGAAAATAACATATATCAAAATCATCAAAATATATATGATTAATTATATTGTTTTAAATAAATAAAATGAAATGTCACATTATGAAAAAATTCAAAATATAATGAAACTTTCAAATTTCATTATTTAAAGAATTTAATTGATAATATTTGAGAGATAATTTTATTACTATTCAGGGAAAAATAATTAATTTCAGAAACATTAAAGAACATCACACTTAGATAATTTTTATATATTGATTTCAAAAATTATTTCAACTTTTTAAAATAAAATTTCTAAACATTGTATAAATTATTTATATTTTATTCGAACAAAATAAAGAAATATATTTTGATGAAAATTTATTTTTTAAGAAAAATTAACATCAATAAAAATTTAGTGATTATTTACTAAGAATTAATAAATAAATTTATATTTAATTTTAAAATTATTAAAATACTTCATTATTTAGTTACTCGTATTCATACCCATAAATTCAATGGCTATGTCAGATTTAAATAATAATATTTTTGTAATATATCTGTGTTTTCATAAAGCTTTTTGTTGCATGTTTAGCTAAATATAGGTATTATTAGTCAAATAAACCAAAATTTTGTGGTGTTAGCAAATTTATGGTTATAAAGAATGTGTTTAGTTATTCACCATCATTACATTATCTATTATTGAATGTTATTGGAAAACAAAAATGCTTTCATGAGTTACTGCAGTTAATAGAGATGAATAAGTGGGAGTTTTCAATTGAATAAGATATTTCTTCTTTCATGATACTAATACATGGGAGATTACAACATTTTCCTATGTAAAGAATGAATTTATGAAAACATAGATATACTATTTAATGGATGATCATGATATAAAAATTACTTATAAAGAAATTTCAGTGGTGAAAGGATTTTATTGGAAGGAATGTGTGGAATTAATTGAAATTTTATCACGTGTAGTTAACCTTACCTCCATTTAGGTGGATGTTAGTGTTGTTTAATTAGAGGATTTAAAATTTACATAAAATGATGTAAATACATTGTTTCATCGTGGATATCTTGAGGAAGAAATTTATATGTAGTAATTTGAGGGGTATGTTGAGTCATGCATTAATTCCCTTACATGTAAACTCTAGAAGAGATTATGTAGATTAAAGAAAGAAACATATAGATGAATAATAATATAGATAGATTAATGATGGAGAAATATATATAAATAGTGTTTAATTGACCATTTTACTATTTCATGTATTTTATTTTTGGATACATTAAATTACATTTGTTTTTAGATGATATTATTAGTTCAATATCATGCATGTAGATGATTGATGAGATTAAAATACAACTAGTTGAGGAGTTTGACGTAATAGATATTAGATAACTAAGGAAAATTCTATTGATGAAGATCCAAATAGAACACCTTTTTGGAACCATGATGTTATCAAGGCTAAAACTATTTTTTTTAGATTATTAATTATTCTAGAGGAACATATTGTTTTTTTCTTTTAGAAATCCATTTCTAATTATCAAGGGAGAAGGAACTAAAGATAGTAGAAGAGGTTATGTATGTGATTTTTTATATGAATCACTTGTAGGAATAATAATATATTTCATGGTTTGTGATTAACATGATATTTCTCAAACAGTTAGAGTTTTGAGAACTTATGTCTCTAATCCTATAATCAAGAACTGGGATGAATTGATGTCGAAAATGAGATAATTATATGAATTAAATAAAGCATCTCTATTATTATGGGACAAAAAATCATTACAGGTGTATGTGGATGTTTACCATAGTGGTGATGTCTATAATATATTGAGTACCATAGGTTCTTTTTACTTCTCGGGGAACTAAAATGATCTAGATATCTTAACTCTAGATGTTGGTCGATCATTCCACCATAGATACAAAATAAATTTCTATAATATGATCTAGGAAGAACAAGGTTTGACTGAAGAACATCATGTAGACGGTTAAAAAAATATAGGGTAAAATGTATTTCGTTGAGATGATCATACTGTTAAAAAAAATAAAAGAACCCATTATTATATATATAGATGAGTCATATTCAATTGAAGTTAAAAAAATTTATTCTTAATACAGGATATGTTTTTGAAATTATAGAAGATTATTAGAACCAATAATTTGGATAACATGTTGATTATGCATATAGTGATAGACATGGTGAGGAACAACTATTTTTATATTGGTATCCACTAACGACTAGAGGATTAGATTCAAAGTATGTTAGACCATTATGGGAGGATAAAAGTGAAAACATATAGTATTTAAAAAAATATTATCTTCAAATTGAAGCATTTATTGGAATTTTACAATGGTGATTATTGAAGAGGATCACATATTATGTATGTAATCAAATTTTCTATTATAGAATAAGGTAAGTATGATGGATTAGGTTCCAAGTGGGAGATAGTTATAATAGTTTAGTCTGATCTATTGGATGATGTTAGGCTGACTGATAGGAGCCCAAAATGTTCACCAGACTACTACTCCTTCGGTTTGAGTGTTCACTTTATAATTGCATACATTTTAATTGTTTATATAACATCTTGGAACTTTTTAGATAGTATTTTTGTATCTTTGTATACTTATAACCAATTGTTACTATAACATAATGTGATTACTTTCATGTTGGTGGAACCATCACACCATATTCCTTTTGGGATCATCCGAGCTAGGTTCCCTATGTGTGTGAGTCTATTAATATATACTTATAATTGTTCTCTGAAATTTATGAAATTACTCTACCTCTCTATAGACATCAGTGTTATTCCCAAACAATATAAATCATTTTTCTCCATTGCCTTTTCTTCTTATTTTGTATTTTCCATTTAATCATTATATGCAAATCATTTGTTTCTTACTTCTAATGGTGTTTCTATAATAATAACAGTCCAGATAAATCTTTTAATTAATGTAATTAATTTGGTCTTCATTTATATGAATGAAATTCAGTACACTACATATTTTGAATCCTTTAGATCATCCATCAACCATCTCACATTTATATTTCAAACACATGTTCTAAATAAGTGTTGATGAAAATGACTTTATCCACTATGTTACATGGAGCCAATACATGGGTACCAAAATATAGTCACTGATTGTAGTATAAGACATATGTTTCATGAATAAACCCCATGATGTTACATAGTATGTGGATAACAGGTTCTTAAAGAACATGTATAGTTATACATCTGAATTATTAATCTTGGATACATTGATGGAGGATAAGTAATGTTTAGTGATAATTGAAATGAAAAATAAATAACATTACCATGATACATTTATCCAAACGTTGTTTAATTAACTATTTTTTATTTGTTAATATCTTAAATCTTCTATTACTATTTATTAATCAAATATGTTATTATAGTTTTAGAAATTGTTTTGAACATTATTTTTAATGTTTTAAAATATAATAGAGATCCTTTACTTACCATATCACTCTTTTCTAATGATTCTATTGCAGATTTTAAATTTAGTTAATGTTAGAATTATAAGTCATTAAGGTAACTTGATAATGAATCTATTTCTTTTGGGAATCATCATATAGGTCAATGTAAAACCCACTAAATTTTCAAGCTCAACTATCACCGACTAGTATGTCATTTATCAATTTTTTTTATGATAACATGGTTGTTGAACCCTTAAATGATGGAATTAAATAGAAATAATAATAAAGATATAAAAATAATTTTTACTCTTCTAAAGACACATAACTAGTTCACCCTATCCCTTTTGGTCCAATCCATATTTCTTGTATCATAGGTAAAACAATATTCCTTTGTATTTATCAATGATTCTAATAGAGTTTCATGTGTTTTCATTAAAATCACAAATTTGAGGTGTTTAGAGTATTTATAAACCATTAAAAGAAATTTTAAAAAGAAAAACAACACACACTTTTATCCCTTAGATCAGACCATAGTAAAGAATTTGATAGCAAATACACTAAGGATATTATTAAATCATGAGGTAATAAATATTCCTTCTTTTCTACCAGAACACCTAAAAACGAGGTTGTAAAAGGAGAAAATAGTATCCTTCAAGAAATATATTTGATTATATTAATATATTTAAAACCAAATCATACTTTTGGTTGAGTTTTTTAGTTCAATATGTTATAGCATTTACCATGTTCTCTTAAGACCCATCTTTAGAAAAACCCCTTCAAAATGTTGGAATGTAAATATTCCAAAAGTTTGCTTCATTATTTTTTAGTCATAATTGATTTATCCATAACAAAAAGGATATTCCTAGAATATTTTTACCCAAATAAAATTAATGTATTTTTCATTGGTACTCAAACTCATGTACAACACATAGAATCTCCAATAAGAGTACCATGCACTTAGAAGAGTTTATTAACGTCAAATTTTATGATATCTTCCAAAAAATAATTCAAAATTTGATGGTGATGTTGACCAAACATGTTTTAAATTAACTAATACATTAACATCTAATAAAATTAATTTTTTTTCAAGAACTCGCATCTATCAATTTATGAATGAAACAAGTTCAATAACAAATATTCCCCCTTGATAATGTTATCCATGAATTATAAAGGATAACTAGTACTAAATGGTCAGCATAAAATAAAGTAGAATATCAAGGTTCTATCCATCACCTTGAACCTAAATATCATGATAATGATATTAATTTTTATAATTAGAAACATTCTATACAAATGGATTTGAAAAAAATACAAGGAATTGTTTTGGACTCCCATCAATCAACAATGTATTCATCAAAATATTGTCCCCAAGTGGATATTTTGAAAAAAAATACATGATGAACAAGGAATTTTTACTCTTAAAAATATATAAAATATGGTAAAGGATAGAACATGGAATTATTATAATATAAAAATAATCTACTTTAGAATTATGAAAGTGAATTACAATCCATAACTCGTATAATAAGGTCGAACATAAATGATGGAAATACATTAAAAATGGATTAATAAAAATTTTATATAAAATAGTTTATATAAATTCAGAAGTCATGTATAAATAAATTTAAAAATATTGGATTATATTTTAAATATAAAAAATAAGAAACATGGTCATCTACCAATAGGTACAACTGTAATGTCTCATGTTTTTGGATTGGGCTAAAATATAAATGTTTTTTAACTTTTTTGTTGAATTCATGGTTCGGTTTTAAAACCAATATTTAGAAAGAAGATTTGTGAGTTTTGATCTTTTAATGTGTTGATAATAGAATTGGGTAAAGGATTGAGGAGTTTCCTGGATGGCGGGATGGGTTTCAGGAGAACTGGGCCAGGCAGTGATGTTCGCACGGGCTGCGCACAGTTAGTCAAAACCATGTGGGTTAGTCATGCATAATAAAGTAGGTGTCTAGTAGTGGATGCATAGTCTATGTATAATCTCTCAAACCATGCAAGTCACACCATACAGTCAACTAAGTTTTGAGTTTCAAGTTAAATTAATTTAATTATATTCATCGTTGAATGAATTTAATTAAATGATCTATTGGGGGATTCTTTTAATTAAATTAATGTTGAGAAAAATTAATAAAATGAAGTTGAGATGGAGAAGTTATTTTAATAAATTGAGATGAAAATAACTAAATTAATTTCAAATGATGATGAGATAAATTATATTTAATTAAATTGAGATGAGAGGAATTTTATTAAATGACTGGTAAATGTGGAGTTTGGGGTTATCAAATATGGGAAATATTAAATGGTAAAATTTAAATGATGTGTAAATGAGTATTTGGGGTTTAATTTAATTAAATTCATAGAAAAGAGGAATTTAATTAATTAATGAGAAATATGTGTTTTATTTAATTAAATTCATAGTTAAGAAGAATTTAATTAGTTGTTGTGAAATGGGGGTTTATTATTAAATTAAAATGAGGCTGAGAGAATTTAACTATATAATGTTGATGAGTTTAAGTTTTTAATTTCATTTAATAGTGTTCAGATAATTTAATTAAATAACAAGAATTGGAGAAATTATTTAATTAAATTTATGTGGAATGAATTTAATTAAATGATGATTAATGATGTGTCACAGATTTTTTTAATTAAATTATATTGAGAGAATTTAAATAAATAATGAAGAGTTGTAAAATTTATTTAATTAAATTTTGTTGGAAAAGAAATTAATTAAATAGTGTGTTGAATGTGGAGTTAGGGTTTTATCTAATTAAATTCAATGTTAATATTAATTAATTTATTTGATGAAAATTGAGGGTTTTATTTAATTGAATTGTATTGAGATAATTTAATAAAATAATGATGTGTTGGAGAATTTATTTAATTAAATTAATTGGAAAATAATTTAATTTAACGATGAGTTAAATGTGAAGTTAGGGTTTTATCTAATTAAAGTCAATGTTAAGATGAATTTAATTATTTGATGAAAAATGGGGGTTTATTTAATTAAAATTGTCGAGAATAATTTAATTAAATTATTTTTAAATGGGGAGTTTTGGGTTTTATCAAAGAATCATTTTATTAAATGATAATAAAATTAATGGTTATTATTATGTAGGATTTATTTAATTAAATTGAGGTTGATGCATTTAATTAAATGAGGGGATATGTAGGGTTTTATTGAATTAAATTGGGTTAAATAGAATTTAACTAATTTATGTGAATCATGGGTTTTAATTTAATTAAGTTGAATGTTGAGAGAATTTAATTAAATAACATGAGTTGTGGTATTCATTGAATTAAATTCGGTTGAGGGGAATTTAATTAAATAATGTGTAAATGGGAGTTTGAAGTTCATTAAAGGGGTATAATATTAAAGGGTAATAATAATATAATGATGATTATTATTATTATATTAATTATTATATTTCAAATTATAATTTTAATTTATTTAAGTGAGAAAATAAGAGGGGTCTTCATCTATCCCTCCTTTTATAGGGGGCGAGATGCACCCATGGTGCAGCGCCCATGGGCGGTGCCCCAACCTCCTCTCCGGCTCCCTCTTCACGTAGCTATCTCCTCCCAGAGCCTTCATAGAAGTTGTATGTCTCTTCAAGGTAAGTTCTTATCTACATGTTTTGTTCTTCGCATCAGCCATCTCGGCTCTCCTTTTTCTGGTATCTTTTGCGCTGAAACACTAGGTTCGGGATTAACCCGGATTTTTTATTTCTTTTGATCCTAGATTGTGAAGAATATGTCTCAGGACCCATTAGGTTGGATTTTGACAACCACTGCTGAAGTCATGGAGGTTCGGTTTGATTTGGTTCACCTCCATCATTTTCGAGTAAGGATATAAAACCGATAATTGGTTTCACACCCTTTGAATTTGATTCTTCTGGTTGTTTGGTGTTCGGTTAATCTTTTGGGTGTGTGTTGGTACTTGATGCACTAATTTTAGGTACCAGTTCATGGATGTTAGGTACGGTGATAAATTCTGAGTGCGCATGACCTTTTTTTGAGGTGAGTGTAAGTGAGAGGGTTGCGGTTTGAGTTAGGAAGTTTTTTCTCATCCAAATTCATTGAGGTTGGGTTCTAAACTTTTCTAAATTAATAAAATGCAGTTTTTTTGATTTACTGCTTTTGTTAAAGTTGACTAAAATGTTGTATTAAATTGGTTATTGGGGGAATGGGATGATTAATTATGAATTACTTTTATTCTTGGGGGTTGAAAGATAGATAATTAATTTGGAAATTAAGAGATATTAATTTTTTTAAGTTGAAAGAATTAATAATGAAATCATTATATTCTTTGAAATGAAAATTAATCGGGGTATTAATTATGACTAATTAATTTGTCTAAATTGAGATAATTAATTATGAATTAATTATGTTCTTTGAGATGATAATTAATCGAGGTATTAATTATAAGTAATTATTTTGGTTAAGTTTAGATAATTAATTATAAGTTAATGATGTGCTTTGAGATGATAATTAATATATGAATTGATTATGATATAGTAATTTAGTTATTTTGAAATAATTAATTATTAATTAATTCTATTATTTTAAATTATAATTAATCAGGGTATTGGTTATGAATAATTAATTTGGTTAGGTTGAGATAATTAAAAATGAAATAATTATGTGCATTGTGGTGATAATTAATTAAGGAATTAATTATGATATATAAATATGGTTAAGTAGTAATAATTAATTATGAATTAATTATGTTCTTTGAGATGATAATTAATTGAGGAATTAATTATGAAATATTAATTTTGTTAAGTTGAAATAATTAATTAGGAATTAATTATGTGCATTGAGAATATAATTAATTGTGGGATTAATTGTGAGATATTAATCTGGTTAAGCTAAGATAATTAACTGTGAATTAATTATGTGTTATGAGATTGTAATATAGATAATTAATCTGGGGTTAATTATGAGATATTGATTTGGGCTAAGTTGAGATTATTAATTTTTGAATTAATTATGTGATTTTGAAATATATGTTTTAAATATAATTAATTTGTGAATTACTTATGTGTTATTGGGATGGTTTCCATGAGACAATTATTTTTTTGAATTAATTATGTAATACTAATAAGGTTTCTTTTTGATTAGTTAATTGGTAAATTAACTAGATAAATTTATGGGATTAATTAATGGTCGAATTAATTAGTGTTATAATAATTTTTAGTTAATTGTTTAGTTAACTAATGAAATAATTGTGTTTAACTAATTGTTGATTTTGTGGTGAATGATATGTTGTAAATTAGTAATTAAAATAATTAAGGGAATCAATTAATTAATTTATGAATTAATTAATGGATGGGATCTTGGGGAGCTAGACATAAAATTCTACACCCATGATATATATATATATATATGTCTGATTGATAAACAGGTTGTGAGATAGGGATGGATGCTCCAAATACTCATGGGGTGCAATATGGCATTGTATACCCAACATGAAAGAAAATTTTCTTTTATGGGACATGGAATGATGATCCAAATACCCATGGGTTCTGATACAAGGACTGATGATCCAGATACTCATGAGGGTGCTAGACATGAAGTTATACACCCATTAATTGACATTAGACTGTTGGTCCAATTGGTCATACATGAATTTAATTAATAGGTTAATGAAAGATGATGTGATGTAATGATTTGAGAATTGCATATGACAAATAGTTCAGTCTTCGAAATGAATGAGGCAGGCATTGAGATTCAGGTGTCTAGGGGAACCTCGGGATTTATACGGTTAAATAAAGAATATTAAATAATGTGTTAAATAGTTTCTTGATGCATTTTATATAAATATTTCCTGTTAAAACTCTTATTTCTTGGTACAAGTCAAAGTAGGTATCTCCGTCAGGTATCCCTTAGGATATTGGATGGGTTGTAGTTTACTAATTCAATTTTATTATTACATCGTTATACCTGGACACTGTTTAATTATATTAAATTGTCTAGATTGAGCTAGAAATTAGTAGTGCCGACCTACTGAGATTTATATATCATACCTTACTTTGTCCTTCATTCCACTGGGTAGTCGAGTAGACTCAACTTGTTTATAGGACCTTAGATCCTGCTTAGTGTTGTTTGCTTGTACTTGGGAGTTAGGAGTAAAGGACCGAGCGGGATCTCCGAATGCTTGTGGAGATCACCCTTTGGGATTTGAGCATTTTATTTATTTCTATATTAAACTGTAAAGCATGCTATTTTTTTTACTTCTTTATGATATGTATCACCATCACGTGCATGAATTGTATAAACTGGCATTGGACATTTTGTTTATTCAGTTCATTATTGTTTTATATGTTTGTCTGTTGTTATCTGAGTTTATTATCTATTTCCAATTTGCACTCTGAATATGAGGGTATAGTCTTCCCACTGACTATCCATAGACCCTCTCGACTAGTCAGAATCCTTATGTGTATAGGGAGATGCACTTGAGGTTATGTGGTGACCGGTCCGACTACCAATTCCAAGGTAATCCAGGATGGGACATTAAAAAGTGGTATCAAAGGTTCATGTTTTCTTTTATTTATTCCTTTATCTTTCTATTTTGGGAAGGTATTCAAGAAACTAGGAAAGTGTCAGGACTCAGTTAATATTCATTCTTGGGATTGATCAACCCATGTACGGTAAATGATCAACTAGATAGGGATGGGAATTAATGTTTACACTCTTAATGGTTACAATTGATATGATTTCACCTGGAGCGACTGGTGTATTTTCCACTGCTTACAGATTTTATTTTTTCATGAACATAATTCCTTGGATTGATATGGAAATGAAGTTGAATAAATGAATCATGGTAGGAACTTATATATTCACATTTCATTCATGTAACATGACATGTTGTTGCATTAGTAGGATGCCTGGTAATTTTGATTGTGTGCCTTGGGTGGAATGTCATGTCTTGATCTTCTTTATAATTCCTTCTAGTATAACATGTTTAGATAATTATATGAAATGTTGGCTAAATGATTATTAGGTTTTTTTTTGATCCATGATTCTTTCTTATAACATGCTATTGTGTTACTGCTTATCATGACATACTAGAGTGGTTTTGAAGTGTAAATGGCTCCATGAGTGGAACATTGATTTGTTGCGTTTATAACAGGACCTAGTTTAAGTTGTAAGGTGTATGGGAACTTTATAACTGGGTAAAGGGTAACCCATGTTTTCAAACCATTGAAAAAAGTATGCTAAAGTTAAAAGGTTAAATAAAAATTTGATGTGATAAATGGAAGCCAAATGTCAGCGGTAAGGTGTATGTGCACCATCAAGGTGGATTGGGTGTTTGGGAATGCAACCCAATCGTTCAAATGAGACATCTTGATATAGGTGGGATGGATAGTGTTGTAGTAGCTTCTCATGTCTTCTCAGGGACAAGATGTTTTTAAGGTGGGTGAATTGAAAAGTACCATGTTTTTGGACTCGGCTAAAATATGAATGTTTGTGAACTTTTTCGTTCACTGTGCGGTTTAGTTTTAAAAATAAGATTCGGAAAAAAGTTTCACAAGTTGGGGTCCTTTAAATTGTTGATAATAGGCTTGGCTAAAATCACGAGGATTTTCCCATATGGCAGGATGGGTTTCTGGAGAACTGGATCAGTTAGTGACATTGCCACAGGCTGCGTATGGTTAGTCAAAATTGTACGGGTCAACTGTGCAAAATAAAGAAGGTGTTAAGTAGTGGATGCACGATATGTGCAAAGTCTGTCAGACCGTGCACGTCAAACCATACGGTCTACCAATTTTGAGTTTCAGGTTAAA
The DNA here is from genome assembly GCA_963277665.1 of Viscum album. NCBI lineage: Eukaryota > Viridiplantae > Streptophyta > Magnoliopsida > Santalales > Viscaceae > Viscum > Viscum album. The sequence goes on from OY728129.1 coordinate 1,138,394,297, forward strand.
TTTATTTAATTAAATTTATGGTTGAAAGGAATTTAATTAAATGGGATGATGGGGATTTCTTTTAGTTAAATTAATGTTGAAAAAATTTAATTGAATGGAATTTAGATACAGAAGTTATTTAATTAAATTGAGATGAAAAGAATTAAATTTATTTTAAATAATGACGAGTGGATTCTTTATTTAATTAAATTGAGTAGAGATGAATTTAATTAAATGACTCGTATGTTAGGAGTTGGGGGTTATCAAATAAGCTAAATATTAAACAGTAAATTTAAATGATGTGTAAATGAGGAGTTTGGGTTTCATTTAATTAAATTCAAGGAAAATAGGAATTTAATTAATTAAGGAGAAATAGATGTTTTATTTAAGTAAATTCAAGTTTATGAATAATTTAATTAGTCATTGATAGATGAGGTTTATAATTTAATTAAATTGAGGTTGAGATAATTTAACTAAATAATGTTGATGAGTTGGAGTTTTTAAATTATTTAAATTGTGTTCAGAGAATTCAATTAAATACAATAATAAGAAAAATTATTTAATTAAATTAATTTGGAACGAATTTAATTAAATGATGATTAAAGAGGTTTTGGGGGTTTATCAATTAAATTATTTTGAGAGAATTTAATTAAATAATAATGAGTTGGAAAATTCTGTTAATTAAATTAGGTTGGAATGGAAATTAATTAAATGATGTATTAAATGTGTAGTTGGGTTTTATATAATTAAATACAAGGTCAAAATGAATTAATTTATTCGATGTAAAATGGGGTTTTTTTTAATTAAATGATATCAATAGAATTAAATAAAATAATTATGTGTTGGAGAATTTATATAATAAAATTCATTGGAGAAGAATTTAATTAAATGATTTATTAAATGTGGAGTTTGGGCTTTATCTAATTAAATTCGAGGATAAGATGAATTTAATTATATGATGAAAAATGGGGGTTTTATTTAATTAAAATTATTGAGAAGAATTTAAAAAATGTTTTTTAAATGGGGAGTTTTGGGTTTTATCAAAGAATCATTTTGTTAATCGATAATAAAATTAATGTTTATTAATATAGCCATTTTTATTTAATTAAATTGATGTTGAAGAATTTAATTAAATGAGGTGTATTGGTGAGTATTATTTAGTTAATTTGAGTTAAATGGAATTTAGTTAATTGATGAAAAACATTGGTTTTAATTTTATTAAATTAAATTTTGAGAAAATTTAAGTAAATATCATTAGTTAGAGAATTCATTTAATTAAATTCACTTGAGTAGAATTTCATTAAATAATAATTAAATGGGAGTCTGAATTTTATAAAAGGGGTATAATATTAAAGTGTAATAATAATAATATGATGGTTATTATTATTATTACTATTATTATATTAATTCTTATATTTTGAATTAAAATTTTAATTTGTGTAAGGTAGAAAAGAAGAGGGAGGCACACCTCTCCCATCTCTTACAGGGGGTGCAACACATCCATGGTGCAGCTCCCATGGGTGGCACACTACCCTCCTCTTTGGCTCCCTCTTTGCGCGACTATCTCCTCCTAGAGTGTTCATGGAAGTTGTATGTCACGTCAAGGTAAAACCTTCTCTGCATGTTTCATTCTTCGCATCGGTCGTCTCAACTCATCTTCATCCATGTTCCATTGGGCTGAAAACCTAGGTTCAGGATTAACCTGGATTTCTTTTTTCTTCGGATCTGAAGTTGTTCAGAAGATATATCAGTACCCATTGGGTTGTATTTCGACAACCACTGCTGAAGGCGTGGTGGTTTGGCTTGATTTGGTTCACGACTGTCATTTTCAGGTAAGGATATATACTCAATAATTAGTTTCGCACCCCTTAAATTTGATGTGTATGGTTATTTAGTGTTGTGGTTAATGTTTTGGGTGTGCGTTGGTCCTCATCGCACTAATTATAGGTACTGGTTAATGGTTGTTAGGTGTGATGATAAATTCATAGTGCGTGTATGCTTTTGTTGAGTTGTGTGTATGCGAGCAGGTCACATTTTGAGTTTGGATGTTTTGGCTCGGCCAAATTCATTTAGGTAGGGTTATAAACATTTTCTAATTAATAAAATTATGTTTTTTTAGATTTATTTCTTTTGATAAAGTTGACTAAAATGTTGGATTAAATTGTTTATTGGGAGAATGAGATGATTAATTGTGAATTATTTTTATGCTTTGAGTTTGTAAAATGGATAATTAATTGAGTGATTAATTCTTATATAATAAATTGGTTAAGTTGAAATAATTAATTATGAATTCATTATATGATTTGAAATGATAATTAATTAGGGTATTAATTATGAGTTATTAATTTGGGTAAATTGAGATAATTAATTATGAATTAATTATGTGCTTTGAGATGATAATTAATCGAGGGATTAATTATGAGTAATTAATTTGGTTAAGTTGATATAATTAATTATGAATTAATGATGTTCTTTGAGAAGTTAACTAATCATGGAATTAATTATGAGACATTAATTTGGTTATGTTTAAATATTAAATTATGAGTTAATTATGTTCTTTTAAATGATAATTAATCGAGGTATTAATTATGAGTAATTAATTTGGTTAAGTTGAGATAATTAATTATAAATTAATTACATGATTTGAGATGATAATTAATCAAGGAATTAATTATGAGATATTAATTTGGTTAAGTTGAAATAATTATTTATGAATTAATTAGGTGTTTAAGAGATGATAATTAATCAAGGAATTAATTATGAGATATTAACTTGGTTAATTAGAAATAATTAATTATGAATTAATTATGTGCTTTGAGATGATAATTAATCGGGGGATTAATTACGATATATTAAACTAGTTAAGTTGAGATAATTAATTGTGAATTAATTATGTGTTATGAGATTATAATATAGATAATTAATCTGGGGGTTAATTATGAGATATTGATTTGGACTAATTTGATATTATTAATTTGTGAATTAGTTATGTGATTTTGAAATGGTTTCTTTAGAGATAATTAATTTATGAATTAATTATGTGGTAGTGGGATGGTTTCCTTGAGATAATTATTTTATGAATTATTTATGTAATATTGAGATGGTTTCCTTTTGATTAGTTAATTGTTAAATTAATAAGAGAAATTGATGAGATAAGTTAATGTGTGGATCAATTAATGTTATAGTAATTTTTAGTTAATTGATGATTTAATTGTTGGAATTGATGTGTTTAACTATTTTTTGAGTTTGTAGTGAATAAGATGTTGTTAATTATTTATTGAGTTAATTAATAGACTCGATTAATTAATTTATGAATTAACAAATGCATGGGATCGTGGGGTTCTAGACATGAAATTCTACACCCATGATATATATATATATAAATGTGTATGATTGATAAACGGGTTGTGAGATAGGGACCGATGCTCTAAATACTCATGGGGTTCTAGACATGGCATTTTATACTTAACATGCATGAAATTTCTCCTTTATTAGACTTGGACTGATGCTCCAAATACCAATGGGTTGTGAGACAAGGGCTAATGCTCCAAATACTCTTGAGGGTTCTATATATGATGTTCTACTCCCATTAATTGACATTGGATTGTTGTCCCATTTGGTCATACACGAATTGAATTAAATGGTCAGTGAAAGTTGATTTGATGTAAGGATTTGTTAATCAAATACGAGAAATGGTTCAGACTCCGGCACAACAGAGATAGGTATTGAGATACGGGTGTCTAGGGGATCCCATATATTTTTTTGGTTAAATAAATAATATTAAATAGTGTTTTAAATAGTTTATTTATGCATTCAATATATATAGTTCCTATTCAGAATCCTATTTTCTACTACGATTCAAAGAAGGTATCCCTGTCAGGTGTCCCATAGGAACCTGGATTTATTGTAGTTTACTTATTCAATTCTTTTATTACCTCATTATACCTACACACTGTTTAATTATATTGAATTTGTATAGATTTAGCTAGACCTTGGAGGTACTAATCTACTGGTATTTATATCTCACACTCTACTCGAGCCTCCATGGCACTTTGTACCCGAGTAGACTCTACTTGTTTGTAAGACATTGGATCTTGCTTATTGTTGTTTTCTTGTACTTGGGAGTTAGGAGAAAAAGACTGATATGGAGCTCGGGATGCTCATTGAGTTCACCCTTGGGATTTGAGTCTTTTTTTATTTATGTATTGGAATGTAAAGAATGCTATTTTGTTTAATGCTTTCTGATATGTATCACCATGACATGAATACATTGTATAAAATGGAATTGGCCATTTTATTTATTCAGTTGATTATTTTTTGTAACTACTTCGATGGTTATTTGATTTTATTATCTATTTTACTGTTAACTCTAAATATGAGGGTATAGTCTCCCCAATAACTATCCATATATCCTCGCTGCTAGTCGGCAGCCTCGAGCGTATGTGGAGACGTGCTTGAGGTCATGTGGTGACCGGTCCAACTACCGATTCAAAGGTAATCTGGGTCGGGACGTTACAATAATAGTTCCAAGATATGGGATCCTCACACACTTATATAATGATAATGAAAATTTGTACACACATCCCTTGAAACTGGTCAAACAGAACTCATTGGCATCCTACCGAGGAATAAAATATTCCGTGTTATTTATTTTAGAGTTATAAATATTTAATCTGATGTTATGGAATTTCCATCCTAATGTGTTTGTCCCTAATAAGTCACAAACTATGTAGTTTTTCATGTTATAAAAATACAATTAATTGTGGGAAATATATTTTAAAACTATTTCAAATACAATCATCCCCATTATCCCATTTCAAATATGTCAATTTCCATTTAAAAACTAACTCCTGGTTTTTTAATCAGTTAATGCCTTTTCAGATAGAAAACCATTGGGTTTGTATCAAAACTATTTAAGCAAATTTTTTCAAATAATAATTTTAAATCAATTTTATCAAATCAAATTCACAACTTAAATTCAAAATTTTCAATTTCAAAATTTCCCATTATTTCACAAATACCCCCCAATTTAATGGAATTATGGGTTTTCCCCAATTTCATGCCAATTCAATGCCAAATCCCAAATCCACTAGAATTGGGTTTTCAATGAACCAATTGAAATTTTTTAATTGAAATAAATAAATTTAATTTAAATCAAACAACTTAATTTAAATCATGCAGTTTGGGTTAATCCAAATTGACCATTCTAACAGAACAAACTGCATTTTCATGGAAACATGACACCTACAATAGAACCCTTCAATATGAATGAAGGTGCATAAGATCTAATAAATAAACCAAGAAAAAATATTCAACAACACGGAGTTTATATCCATCAATATCAAGATGATGTCATAAACTATGAGGTTAGATAAGGAAAGAGATGGAGAGACATGGATACTGCTTACTCAAAGAGTAACACCAAACTCACAATACTGATCTATTACTGAACGAAACGACCTGTAAGGGTTGCAGGGCCCCAAAATCACCTAGGTATGAATCTTAGTTCTAGATCAAGGAAGTTCAGAGAAGAGGAAATATAAATTTCATCTAAACCACTTATTGAAAAATAAATTTTGAGACTTTACATAACATGTAACCAAATTACACATCATGTAATTGAAATGTCCCATAAACATAGAAAACTAGTCTCATTTTTTTGAAAATGGATTTGGTATTATTTTAGATTTTACACAGCATGTAAAAATATTATGTGGCATGTAAATACCTTCCATGGTATATATCTAGTTGGTTTTATGCTGAAAATTCCATCAAAACTCTGACTTCACCATTACAGGTATCCTCTCAACTCCTTCTCAGCCCTACCCAGTCAATTAAAAAGGAAAACCGTGAAAAGACTTAAAAAATGTAACTGAAAAAAAGGAAATACGATCTTACATCCTCCCCACTACATTTCATCCCCATAAAGCATGTAAAGAATATTCCATATAAACAATGTGAGGCCAATTCTCTCTCATTAGTGCCTCATGCTCCCATGTATCATGAGAATCAGAACTGTGATGCCAAAGAACTTGAACCAAAAGAAAATTTCTTCCACGAAGCACCTTGGTTTCAAATCAACTATCATGAATGGATGCTCTATCACAGATGAATTAGGTTCAACCTTAATATCTCTCCAGATCAGAACATGATATGGATCAGAAAGATAATTTTGGATCTATGATACATGGAACAAATTATATATTGATGTTAGCTATGGTTGAAGTACTAAATTTTAAGACACATTTCCAACCTTACCAACAACCTCAAAAAGTACCACAAAATGAGGATCACGCTTCCCATGCCTCTCAATACATTGATGATCCATAATGGGTGAAAATTCAAGAAAAATAGGTCACCAACTGAAAATTCAAATGGTATGTGAGGACGACCAACATAGGATTTATATAGTAATTCCTCAACCCCAGATCCCAGAGCCAGTGTATTATTTTATTACATTTTCATGATTATAAGGAATCAAATCCCAAAGGGCAGATCAGTTTAAAAATCTTGGAAAGATAGATTACATACATGATACCCATAATATATTTTGAAATATTAAATATAGGCAAGATACATGTTTTCAATGCTTTCGTCATGGCACACATCCATCTGTCGAGGACGCGCTGATGTTTTCCCTGCATTCCATCTTTCTAAAGGATAGTGGAATCCATTGCGTATGGAGGGACGTTTGATCCTTGATCAAAATGAGATGATGCAATTTTAGTTTCTCCTTCTGTGGATTCCTCCTCAGAATTTATAACCTAGTACATGTCTCCTTCATAGATTTGAGTCGTGGTTCGTGAATCTCATTCCAGATGCCATATCTTTGTGGATGCCGGTTAATTACACTACTTCCATCAGGACATTCCATGGGGTCTTGACATGGTAGTAACCTTCAGTCAGAGTAGATTAGAACATTAGGCAATGTCGGGTCATCTCTGGATGTGTGGACATTGGGGAACCTGTATTCTTCCTCATAAAAGGGAATCTCAAGGGTGAAGAACCTGAGGCATCCCACATCGAATGTAGGTAATTATATGTCATAGGCATGTGTCTGAGGTTTTCCAAAACTTAGAATTATTAACACAGGATATTCCATGAGTTTAATATCTTACAGATATGGTTATGCCAAATTTTTATCATCCGAGGTTTTCCTCAGGCAACACATGTTTAACACGAGGTAGGCAACATGTTTAATATCTTGCAAAGACACAATGAGAATTATTAGAACATCCCATAGGTATAAATCATATTTGTGCATCCCTATGAGGGAACACCTAGAAGGTTTACCATATGGATGGATAATAACACCCAATGAGGATGGATCCGAGGTGGTGTGTCCCGTAGAGGGAATATATCACACCGTGAAGAATGATCTGGACACCGCTGAGGGAGGATCAAAAGGAGTGAACTCCAGAATGGGGGACACCGAGGTTTACATTTGGTTGGGATTGAACCTCAGGGAGGATTCATACGTACCCTGCGTATATGACATAGATAAAACCCACGTAGTTCAATGGGGTGATGAATTAGGGTGTACACAAAGGAGAAAAACTCAAATAAATTTTGGGGCTTACACGTGGATTACAGCCTATGGCATGAGGGATGCTCTTGGTTGAATGATTATAGATTAAGTGGGGATTATGCATGGTTAGCTACCCGGGTGCCAGAAGGAGCAGTGCTGGGATGAATGGAATGATCTCACCGGTATGTGGCAGCCTGGGTAAGAATCAAGATGGATGATGGAGAGTGAAATTAAGTGGAGGGGGGATGATATGGAACCATCGTGAAGGTGAAGATAGTTTTGGGGCTGAACCTTAGACATGATTCCTATGTATCCCCGAGGTAGGGATTCAAAGTCCACATAGTTAAGGATGGGGGTATAGAATCAGGGTGTATGCAGAGGAAAATGACCTGATGACATGCTTGGGCTTACACATGGTTATCAGCCCGAGGTTGGTCTAATTCAATGGGGGAGGAACAAAGATGTTGGTCCCAACATAGGGGTAAACAATAGATTACCATCGATTTTGGACTACAACGTATTACCACTGGATGGGGTCTACAATGGATTATCATCGATTGGGGGTTACAACTACTTACCAAATATAGGGGGTTACAATGGCTTACTGTCATTTAGGGTTACACCTCAGGGAGGATTCCTACGTACCTTGCCTATGAGACAAGGATCAAATCCCGCATAGTTCAAGATGGGTACAGATTAACATCTTGCAAGATGAGGGTGGATCAGCATGGAGTGGTTGGAACAAATAGGTGTTGGGATCAAACCTCAGGGAGGCTTCCCACGTACCTTTCCTGACCAAGGATCAAAATCCCCATAGTTTGGAATAGGTGTTGGTTAACCAAACTGAAGGAGGTTGGGAACAATTTTTATTTTTCTTGAACCTCAAGGAGGATTCATACGTACCTTGCCTTGGAAAGGATCAAAGTCCACGAAGTTCCATAGGATTTGGTGAACTGATGTGAAGGGGGTTGGGAGCAATAGGTATTGGGCATGAACCTCAGGGAGGCTTCTTACATTCTTTAACTTGGAAAGGATCAAATTACACGTAGTTCCGAAGGATTTTGTGAACCAAAAAGAAGGGTTCAAGACCAATAGATGTTGGGATTGAACCTCAGAGAGGCTTCATACGTACCTTACCTTGGAGAGGATCAATGTCCACATAGTTCAGGATGGTTTGGTGAGCCTACATGAAGGGTTCGAGACGAATTGGTGTTGGGATTGAACCTTAGGGATGATTCCTACGTACCTTTCCTTAGCAAGGTTCAAAGTCCACATATTTCCAGATGGTTTGGTTTTTACACTCTAGGGAATCCCAAGAAGGATTCCATGGTCGATGATTAATCTAATCTCAGGTGAGTCATACTTGGTGTGAGAAACAAGAGGCAACAATAGACCTGACAATCGTGGTGCAGAGGTGCGACCACAAAGGATGGTAAATGGGTCTTACTCATGAAAGCTCCCCGGGTGCCGCTAAGGAGCAGTAATGGTGAATGGGGAATACGCACGAAAGCAGCCTAGGTGCTGCTAAGGAGTAGCAATGGTGAATGGGTATTATGCATTGAAGATGCCAGTATGCTGCTAAAGAGCTAAAACAGTGTATGGGGATTATGAAAGGATGTTGATCATGTGTCGCTATGGTGTGGAAATAGTGAATGGGGCTTACACATGGATGCTACCCATATTCCGCTAAGGAGTGTAAATAGTGTTTGGGGATTATGTAAGGGAGATACCCGTGTGTTGCTATGGAGCGGAAATAGTGAATGGGGCTTACGTAAGGAAGCTGACGTGTGACACTAAGGAGCATCAATGATAAATGGGGATTACATATGGATGTTGCATGTAATGTCTTCCTCATGTCAGGCCATGAGGGCATCCCATCTCATGAGTGGGTTGAGGCATATAATTGGATCCTACACCTATGCGCTAGTGCAAGAGTGGGATAATGCCAAGGGTGTCAGAATCAGTCCAAACAAAGGGAGATGAAATGTGTTAATCACATGCCTGACATTCAGAAGGTAGTGGGAGTGGCGTGACGATGGAGGATAACTGTAGACCATGTTCGAAACACAGCATCCATATCGTGCTAGCCTAAAATGGGGACAAAAAATATGAGGGTCGATTGTTGACTGTGTTTGAAACATAGGACTTGACTCGAAGTGTCGTCCAAAGTATTTCGGGGGCGTTGGACCAAAACGGTAGGTGAGCTGAGGTGGTATGGGACCAAGCCATTAGGAGGTCCCTTCATACATGAAAGAGGATGAAGGTCTGAATGAAGGACACACAAAGCATGAGGAGGAGTGATGGAATGTTTTATTATTCCATTTTAGTCATGGCATGAGGCATCTTATTCTTGTCACATAATCCTTATCTTATTTGGACAAGAGGCATCCTATTATTGAATGATAGGTAATTCTACAGTTTAAAGTCATATAGTGATGACCATTAGCATCTTATGCTTGGTTCATAAGGCATCTCTTGTTTGGAATAAGAGGTATCTTATATGTGTCACATAGGGAATACTACAGTTTATAGTCATATAGAGAGAAATATTGGCATCTTATGCTTGGAGCATAAGTAATCTCTTTCATAGAGCAATAGGAATCCATTTTTTTGGAACATAGGGTGTACTATAGTTTATAGTCATGTAGAGAGGACTATTGGCATCTTATGCTTTGAGCATAAGGAATCTCTTGTTTAGATCAAGAGGCATCCTATATTTGTCATATAGGGTTCACTATAGTTTAAAGTCATATATATAGGACTATTAGGCATAAGCTTCCTAGAAATGGTTTGTGTTGGGACTAATGCAAGAGCATCCCTTTCTAGTTCAACCTGGCATAGGATCCAAGTGATATGGTTTGGAGGATTTGCTTGAGGAATGGTTCAACTCAAGGTAATCAGGGGATTGACGATGATATTCTCAACTCATGACATGGGAAATGAACCAAGAGAAATATGTCAAGTAAAGTTGTTTCATGGAGTGTGTAGGAGTTTTTCAAATCATGGTATTCCATATGTGTATGGTGGATGCTCATAAGGGAACAATGGAAAATGTCGACGTCCCATCCCGAAAAGTTTGCGGTGCGACTCTCCATTTTTCATCGGGTGTGTAGGCACTGCCCCCACAATATGGACAGGTGGGAGTGAAGGTAGGAGCTTCATGAAGGATAGGTCATTGAAAATAAATGGGGTTTGTAGAGCTCATGGTCTCGCGGATCATGGAGATTCATGGAGAAAGGGTGTTTTGCAAGGCATGGAGCTTCGAGAAGTAAGGGTGCTTCGTGAAGGACGGTGCTTCGCAAAGGACTGTGCTTTACGAAGGAGGGAAGTTCGTGAAGGATCGACTTCATTGGAGTAGGGATTCTACTTATAAAAACTCTATTTATTTGGGGAATTCTTCGCAAAGGATTAATGCTTCGTAAAGCCTCAATCAACCCAAAGGGAATCCCTCCTTCGCAAAGGGCAGAGGCCTCTTCCCGAATTTCATCTCTTTATGGTGCTTGGGAGCACCACAAAATCGGGGATCAGTCACCAAATGGGCAACGTAACCATCTGTATGAAGGGGGGGTGAGACGACTATTTATAGCCCTAGGAGGTCGGTGGTATTCTCGGAACACTCTGTGAAGAAAATGGGTGCCGCCGAGGACATACGTTTGTGTGGGTTTGTGAAGGAATATGGATGTTGTGAAGGACATATGTTCAGATGGGTTCACGAAGACAAAGGGATCCACGAAGGACATATGTTCGTGTGAGTTCGAGAAGTAAGATGGATGCCAAAAAGGACATATGTTCACATGGGATCACGAATACAAAGGGTGATGCGAAGGACATACGTTCGCAGTTGGCTCTACAAAGATGCTCTGTGAATGGGCTCTGCAAACCAATTTTTCATCACATGTTTGAATGTCCATAACTCCTAAACCATAACTATGTTCAGGATATACGACCATTTGAATCAAATCTTTCAAAATGGGATATGATCTTGGATCATGTATGGAATCATTTGGAATATTTTGGGGACACGTTTTCTAGTTCCCACAAATGCCCCCATAAGAATGGGGTCCAAAGAGGATGAGGAGTGTGAGGCAGACCACATTCTGAGGAAACATCTAAGGAAAACTCATTCCATGGGGCCCATTGTATATCGATTTCATTGAGTAAATATCTTAATTAATATATATTCCCACATGATCTATGCTCGGTGTGGGAAACAGGAGATAATAAGAGGTCATTCACCTGTACGAGAGTGCTAAAAAATGAAAGGTGTGAGGCGATGAGAATGGGACATTGATCACCCAAGGGAGAATACTAAAAGAGGGATTTCAGCTGGAGAATGGGGCTCTCTAAACAGCTGATCAGCATTTCTAGGAAGAAATATGGAGGCCTGACTAAAGAATGAAGCTATCAGAATAGTCAAATTACCATTTTCCCAGGGTGCTCTAGTGCACGAATAGGGTAACGCTGGGGGAATTGGAATTAATTAGGACATAGGGGAGTGGAAAGTATAAATCATGATACCCAAAATTTGGAACACTATAGGGATGGGATGACAATTAAGGATAACTGTTGACTGTGTTCGATACACAGTATCCCTATTGCATTAGTCTGCAATGGGGATAATAAATGAGGGCGAACCGCTGACAATGTTCAAAACACGGGGCCTGACTCGAAATGTCATCCATTGGTCTTCCGAAACATTATCCTAGGACAGTAGGAAATCAATAGGCAGAGCACCCATATTGATAGGGTGTTCTTTTAGACATGAAGGAGGATGAGGGTCCAAATAAAGTGAACACAAAGCATGAAGGGTGGAGTAATGTGTTGTTATAATGGAGTCCAACACTCTTGAAATTATGCCATTGAGGTGGAAACACATTAGGTGGGTGTATCGGTCTGATCAGGGATCAAAATTACTTCTAGACAAGAACTTTATGGAGAGGACCTAGAATGCCTTGCAGTTTTACATCATACAGATACAGATGATGAATGGAATAGTTTAACGTCATATGACTAGGAAATTTCACAAAGTTTTATGCTCATACTACCTGGACCAAGGGTAACAGTTTAAATTCATGTTACATGGACTGTAGGATCCTATTTATGGTCATAGAGAGTGGACTGTGATCGGGGCCGAGGGGCCAGAAGGGTTAATGACCTAGGGGATGGCCCCAAGGTGAAATTCCTGGGCATTCCTATGTATCCCATGAGGATGGGAATCAATACAAATGTAGTTCTTGAAGCACGACATGGTCAGAGACCAATTATGGTATGAAGAATCCTCTCTGGTGAGGAAACTAATTCATCCTATGATTAACATAGGGCATCCTGAAATTTTTTATGATAGATCTATAGTTTAGTGTCATGCATTGAGTACATATGGTCTCATGAAGTTTAACGTCATACGATAGGATGAGGATTGAAATGGGAGATCCTAAGAAGGGAGTATGTGATGCGGTAGCTATAAACCCGATGTGAATAATAACATAAGTAGTTTGAACCATACAACATATCCCCAAAGGAAGTTTTTTAGGTCAAGGGACCAAAAGAGAGAGTTAGGCTGGGCCCGGAGCAAAGTGATCGAGCGTTCCTACGTATCCCATAAGGATGGGAATCAAGAATCACATAGTTCTTGGCACAATGTGGTCAGAGACCAATGCTGGTTGGGGGAATCCTTTCTAGAGAGGAATCTGACGCATCCCATAATTACCATGGGGCATCCGGAACTTGTTCATAGCAGGGGCCACAGTTTAAAGTCGTGCATTGAGGACATGGATACCTAGAATGGAAATTTGTGGTGTGGTACATATCCCGATGTGAATGAGGACCATAAGAGTCAATTCCAAACCACACGCCCTCATGAGAATCCTTAGGTCGAAGGACTAAAAATGAAAACTATGATGGGACCAACACGGGTTGTTTAGTAATTTTTACATATCCCATGAGGATGGGAATCAATCCACATGTAGTTATGAGAGTGCAGTTTAACATCATGGAGGAAGAAGGGCATGTGTAGATCAGCTACACTAGTACACATCCTACCAAAACCACAATGCCTCAGTGATTCATGCTCGATATGAAAACAGGGTGTAGTGATGGGACTTTCCTAGTACATAGTGGAACACATTAGGGGAAATGGGACTCTTGGTGAATGATGTGCCAATAATACTAAAATGCCCACTTAATGCACCTAGATGTGTTAAGGCATAATTACGAGTATCTTGGAATTCCACTTGAACATAAGGGAGTGAAAATATGTGAATCATAATGCATGAGATCTAGACCAAAATTATGGTGGTTTGACGATAGATGATAACTTCTCACCGTGTTTGAAACACGGTAACTGTTTCGTATTATCCTGGAATGAAGACAGACAAATGAGGGTCAACCACTGACCATGTTCGAAACATGGGACCTGTCACAAATGTCATCTGAGGTCTTCAGGGGAGTTGGACCAAGATGGTAGGTACGCCAATATGGCATGAGACCAGGTTGTAAAGGGGGTCCCTTTCAGAAGTGGAAGTGGACAGGGATCCATATAAAGGGCTCATGAAGTGTGGACATGAAATGAGGGTATGTTTATGTGAAAATTACAAACCTTGGGGTCTTTCTCACACCACATTTGAGTACGCTACTAAGACATTTCAGATAGAGGATTCCATATCCCTTTCTGAGGACAAGGGTCTTGGTGTTGCACGCTCCAAGATTAAGGTTTTATAGTGGTCCATTAAGGGGGATTGGGTTTGATGGATTGTGCATAGGGTGATGATGTAGTCAAACCCAACATGTAGTTCTCATTGTGAGATCTTAGATTAGGGTCATAGAGCTCTGACTAGGTTGGGAAAAGAAAAGGGAGGCATATGGTGCGGCTATTGCAAAACCTGACGGGAATGAGTACCCAAGAGTTACTCGCCACACCACATGTTCCTAAAAGAGTTCGGGCTAAGGGGCCAAAAAGGGGGGGCATGATTTATGATTCTTGGTGCTAGACCCGCAGACGGATTGTCTGGGCATTCCTATGTATCCCATGGGGTTGGTAATCAAGCCACACGTAGTTCTAGAATATGTCGTGCAGTTTAATGTCATATGAAAAAAACGCAATACATGTTCATTTATGGTCATAGATCTCATACTGTAGATAATCAAGACTCTTACAATCATGCACAAACCTCAACCAAGTCCCTAATCCCTTGTGAGATACACTCTATTTGGGAAACAAGGGTGGACAAGGTCTTTGAAACACATGGAATAAACACAAAGGGGAAATCAGTGTGGAGCCCCGAATGACACCTCACCATGTCTTTTTCCTCCTAACATGCAAATACGCACTGAGGGATAGTACCAAGAGTGTCTAAATTCCACTTATACATGATGAAGTGGAAAATTATGTGAATCACACAACTAATATTAAAGGCATGATAGGGGTGGTGTGACGATGGACGATAATGGATTACCGTGTTGGATACAAAGAATCCATATCGTGTGACCTGAAATGGGAACAAAAAAAGAGTGTTTACTGCTGACCATATTCACTATGCGGGACTTGTATCAATTTTTCGTTCAGTGGCCTCAAGGACGTTGGTCTGAAATGGTAGGAGAGCCCTTAGGTTGAGAATCCATACCGTTCAGGGGCCCTTTTGGATGTGAAATATGATGAAATCCAAAATGAAGGGAGTCATGAAGCCTGATGATGGGTGATAACATGTCCATATAGGATTCAACACTCTAGGTGTCGAACTAGAGTGCTCCTGGGCACATTGGTAAACTATAAAAAAGGGTCGAGGGGCCCAAATTATGAGAAACCAGCTCGAAAATATGACTGTATGATAGGGGGATAAAGATATATCAATAGAAATAGGTACATAGATCATTTTTTAAAAACCTGGTGTGAATGAGGAAGTAATCCCATAGGACACTGTATACCCCTCTCCTAGAAGAACTTAGGCCAGGGGGCCAGGACGATGAGGAGGTTTCTAGAAAAAATGGGGATGGACACGAATGGTAAATGTTTGGGCAGTCTTATGTATCCCATAAAGATAGTAATCAAGCCACACATAGTTCTAGACGATTCTTTTCACTTTTACATCATGCGGAAAGGACGCATATAAGGGAAAGGTATCTCAACGAGGGATGTGTACGGCCCAACGAGTAACCCAATGTGAATGATAACACAATCCCATACCACACTGTACAATCCAAAATGATATCTCTATCGAGGGTCCCTAAAAGGGTGAGGGACCTGAGGATGGGCTATAAACAGAAAGTCACAGTCATTTTGTAGTTTAACATCCTGCAGTGAGGACATTGGTGATCATAGTTTAAGGTCATAGAGCTCAGACCGTAGATGCCTTGTTTAATGTCATGTGTATGGGACAGATGTGTAGAAAGGGTGAATCAACATTTCTATTATGTGGGAAACCATAGGATGAAAATGATGATCAATGATAACTATTGACAATGTTCGCAACATAGTATCTGTATTGAGTGGCCAGGGATGGGGGGAAACAATTGAGTGTCGACCATTGACTATATTTGTAAAACGAGACTTGTATCAATTTGTCTCTTGAGAGACATGAAGAAATTGGCCCGAAATGGTAGTAGAGACCTTATGCTAAACATATTTGTCGTTCGAGGGTCTTTTTGGATGTGAATGATGGTGGAAACCCAAATTATGGGACCCACGAAGAATGGTGGGACCTGTGTAGTTTAATGTCTTTCGGTGAGGGAAAAGATGGGGGTGTCTCACAGGGATGTATGCAGAGTGGAAGAAATAGCCCGTCATGAATGAGGACAAAGAGTACACAACACACTGTAAAATCCTAGCTATAAAACTGGGTCGGGGACCCAGAAAGGTAGAGGGACCCAACAGGGGAAGTCCCAGATAGTTTTCAGTTTAACGTCTTGGAATGCGGATGATGGTGATCTTAGTTTAAGGTCATAGAGCTCAGACCATGGACACATGACCCTTTATGTGGGTATTACCTTACCAAAACTCCTAATCCCACGTGAGAAATGCTCGGTGTGGGAATCAAGGAATCAATTCTAGATGTACCAAATATAGAAGGGAATGACGTCCAAAATAACACTCATGCCTGAAGAAAACTGATGTTTGAGGGGATATCAGGAAAACAAGAACCAATAAACCACATATTTGGGACATATGGGGAGTTTAAATGATGAATGATAGTTTTTGACTATGTTCTAAACACAACATCCATATTGTGTGACCTGAGACGGGAACAATAAATGAGGGTCAACTACTGACCATATTTGCAATGTGGGATGTGTATCAATTTTTTGTTCGATTTCCTTGAGGGATTTGGCTTGAAATAATATGATAGCCCTTAGTTTAAGTATCCATACCATTCAGGGGACCTTTTGGATGTGAAAGATGATGGATTCCCATGTAAAGGGAGTGTGGGAAGCATAGATGTGCCCGTGCAATTTAACATCACGTGGGACGAGGAAAGAGGTGGAAATCTCCAGGGAGAGGGATACATGGTGTAGTCATGATGAACTCGACATAAATTATGGGAAAAGCCTGCCCCACCTTGTTTTTAGACCCAAGGGGAGATCCTGAAGTTTGGGGCTGGGCCAACAGATGAAATGTCTGTGTAGAGACCCGTAGCCTGACGTACATGGACATTACATTACTTTTGCGGAATACTTAGTACATAACAAAAACACACACACAAGGATCGTAATAGTTTAGTGTCTTTGGAAACTCGGAACGTAATCTTCTAATCGTGGTGAAAGATCTTCAATATCTCCCATAAAGGTCTTCCTTTTTTTTACCTAAAAACCTTTCTTTATATCCTGGGGAAAAGAAAACATAAAAGGGTGAGCTCAAATGCTCAGTAAGGGTAAACAAAAGAAATATCAATCACATCATATACATAAGAACATAGCCTTTGGAAATCTTAACCTGCAAAAGAGCTCATAATATCATAACATGGGATAAATCATAGAAGTGAAAATGAGATCCCCATAATCATAACATAAAACTTGAAACTTTGTGGAATGCACACATAATCATGGAAAATCATTTCTTGTTAGTCAAGACTCATTGCCAAGACTATCTTAGTGGACAAAGTCCCTTTCTGAATCGAGTAACCCTCGTTTCAGTCCTGTTTCACTGAACCGGTATAACCTACCGTTCCAGCCCTGTCTATCTCATGAGATATAAAATCTTTACCCAATGCATTGGAGGGAGATATAGGTCCCACCCATCTTATAATGAATCCTTTCTTATGTGTGCCACATAATCATAAATCATAAATCATAGCGTAACCCATGTAATAAAAATGGGATTCTTAAACAACATGACATCATAAAACAATTCATATAAGATAAAGGAATTCATAAAAATGTTTCCATCACAACATAATCAAATCCATGTAATAATAGGGATAAAAACAGAACCCTTTTATTATCTTAGATGGAAAATAATTTTGATAAAATACTTGAACTCCATTCTTGAGGAAAATATCATTTCTACTTCAAAAAAACTTTTCCTTTCTTAACATGTCATACAATTTTAAACTAAAAGAAGTTGATTAAAAATAAACTTGAATACTTTTAAAGGAAACTTCTTGGAAATAATGTTTTAGAAATCCATTCATGCCGTATAAGTTAAAAAAAACATTGTTCGTACTTTTGTCGGAAAAGTCAAAAAGTACCTCGTACGAAAAACGACAAAAGATTCCTTTCATTTCTTTTACTAAAAACTCACTGAAGGGTAAAAATGGATTTAAACAAATGTATGTGGATGGAAATAATATTACATATTTATGAAACATGGATGTGGATGATAAAATACACCCCAGTAAATACTTACGAATAAACAATCTCGGATAAAAATGAGATTGTGATATTTCCCTTACCTTAGGTCCGACTTGCTTTGTAAGTGTCCGAACCTCCTGTATAATGATTTAAATCATGTTATTGACTTATTACAGAATCATATTCATTGTTATGATATCATATATGGTTCACTTATGACATTATATTACCCGTTCTTTTGTAAATTCCATGTTAAATAAGCGTTTTGGGTAAAATCGTTTCATTTATCGTAGGTGTTTTGACTTGTTGTTCTTGAAATCATTATTACTTATATCATGATTTACTCACTTCCAGAATATAAAATATGATTTATATATCATATATATTCAGTATATATATATATATAATAGGTAGATAAGTAAAATGAAAAACACCGTTCATGGAGACGGTAGTCCGTACGTACGCATGAACGCTGTTTTCCTTTCCTTATTGTCTTGAAATGGAAGTAAGTAGATGACATACATATGTATATATATACATAAATCCAGTAGCTTTATAATGTCATATATTTCATTATTATTTCTTATATATACATTATAATCATTCTTAAATGGTTAACATGTAGAATGAATCTCATCGCGTCGTGGAGACGGTAGTCCGTACGTACGCACGAGCGATGATATCATTTCTATAAATATTGAATTGAATTGGAGTGGATCATACAATATATCAGAATCAATATGATGTTGTAATAACTATGTATAGTTATTATTTACACCATTATACCCATCCATGTAAGGTGGTGGTGGAAAATAGATTACACCACGGCGTGGAGACGGTATTCCGTACGTACCCACGCGCGGTGATTTCTTTTTCCGTAGGATGGATAGATGGTGAAATAGGGTTGTTTCATACTTATAATAACATATCAGTATATGAGTGGTACTGATGTTATTACTTCATAATGAAACAACCTAAGAAGAAGAAGTGGAAGAAGAAATAAAGATGAAAGAATTGGTAACGGTAATTACCTCTTCTTTGAAGTGCCTCTTTGAGACCTCCTCTTAGGGCACTAAAATTGGTCTTTGAGGAAGACCAGAACCTCTAGGATGTTTTTAGGGAAGTGGAGAAGAGATTTTGGCAGGGGTTGGCCGAGCTTGAGTGCTCAAATTGGTGTGAGGAGGAGGGAGAGGAGGTGTCCTTTTACAAGGGAGGAGAGGGGCACCTTAGGAATACCTCAAAATATTATTTTATTTTAAAGTCAAAATCGGTTTATAATGGTTCCAAAGGGTCTTATTTCGAAGATAAAGTGGGGATGGGTCGAAATCCTATCAACCAATAGGATTTAGACAAGTTTAGGTTATTATTTTAACCTTATCAATTAGATTTAACTCTAAGTTAAATAATTTAACTTTTACCGTGTCTTTTTGTTTTCTTTCACTATATGGTTAATACACTTACTATAACATGCCAAACGAACCCCAAATTGTTTATTATTAAAATATATATCCTTATCTAATTCATTTGGCCGAACCTTAGATTTTTAGGAATAAAATAACAATTAATAATATAATATTTGATTTAAAAACTATTTTGTGTCAATTTTGACACTATTTGATATATGATTTTTGTGAAAGTCATAACAGAATTATATGTTCTAACCAAGTTGACTAAATCAACACTAATATATCATAGTAACCTAGAAAATTAGTGGAATTCATAAAAAGTCTTAAATTACATTTATTTTGGTATTTATAATATCAATTATGTCAATATTTCATTAATAAGATAATTACTGCATCATCTTTGTGTCATAAATAAATTAAATTATTTGATGTCTAAAAATTACAAATAAAATACCATCATGTAGGAAATATTTTTAGATTTCTAATGAATATTTACAATCGAATTTATCTTATGTAGAACCCTATATTAAATTTTTTTTAGTAAATATACTTTGATTTTAACTCTTTTAACTCTTCTTTGAATTAAATAATAATAAATGTCCTAATCTAATCCAAGTGGACCTAAATGATAATATTTTACACTTAAGGTTGTTTTTGGTCGTGATACACTTGTCCAATAGAATTAGGACATGTGTTAGGGTAATATTAATATCATTCTTACCCTTAATTACCCTATTTACTTTTAAAAAGTAAAAAGTTACTATTCACCAAAAATTATTTTCATCTCATTGAACCACATTTTACTTACTGACATCAACCGTGTCTCTCGGATTTTTGAAATTCCATTCACAGAAGCGGTAAAATTATGTTTTATGAAAAATTCAGTTTTTTTAACTACCACTTAGTAGTTTCACTATTCATCAAAAATTGATGTTTTTCAGAACAGTGCCAAAATTTCATCCCAAGATATATTTCATATTCCGAATTCAAAAATGAAGTCTATTTTACCAAATTCATTACATAAAAGTTGCATTAATTAATTTTATAATTAAATCCCGCTGTTAAAACAAATAGCGTGTTTTTAAGAAACAATATCTATCAAAAGATTGACACTTGTTTATGTCTAGTTTAAATGTGAAATTACATCCAATGACCAAAATTGTATTAAATTGTAAAAATATATTCTAAATATACTTTAAAACCACTCAAATTAATAATTTATCACTATTAATTATTTTGATTAAAAAAGTTGTTTTTAATTATAATATAGTAATTTTCACTATTCATCAGAATATGAAAGTTATCCGAAAAGTACCAAAATTTCACCTTAGGCTAAATTCAATACTCCGAATCCAAAAATGAAGTCCATTTTGAGGGCTAAATTTTCTAAAATTTTAAAAGGTGGTTATTATTATTCATAACGGCTAGTTATAATAATATTTTAATAGCATATCGTTGTTTAGTGAAACTCGGTATTGCGTACTACACACGCTATCGAGGAAGGTCGTGTAATGCAAGGCAAGTCAAGGATGTGTGTTGTGCAAGCTCATTTTTGTGTAGCGTACAACACAAGACATTAATAAAATTAAAAAGAATATTTTTCATAAAATCTTGGGCTGTTACATTCTACCCCCCTTAAAATGAATTTCGCCCTCGAAATTCGTCGGGGTTATAAATGGTTTACTATTCAAAAGTTTCTTTAATAGAAACCCACATCGTAAAAAAGAATACCAAAACCAATATTTAAAAACAAAAGTATGAAACTTAACGGTTACCCAAATAAACTAATCACTGGGTTTCCATATAGGTGAAAATATGGATATGGAAGAAAAATTTAACCATCATGTTCTGATGGAGAGTGGTAGAGAACATGGCTATGGAAAAGAAAACAATCACAAATCCATAAATTTGTGACGATCTAAGGTACCATCCGATTAATCAGATATAAGATCACTAGGACAACATTTTTGGTTTTCAAGATCGTTTCCCTAAAGTTAAAGAATTTGAATTAGAATAAATACTTACTTTATTTTGGTACAATATCACTGTTGTTCATGCCTTTAACAATTTCCACTTCATCTCTTAAATAAATGAAGTTGAATTTGTTATTCGTGAAGTGTTAGCAGATCATGTGATAGAATGACGGGTCATTCCATCTGTCTCAAAAATTATATACATAAGTCGATCTATAGTGAGATTAATCATATATGGTTCCTAAAATGGACTTTATACAACATATATCATACTGATTAATATAATAAAACTAGTTTCTAATAAACAGGGACTTCCTGTAGGCCAGTGGTAGGCGATAAAGGCCAGTCGCACTTCGGTTGTGGGTTTGATTCCCACAGCCTTGTCCGAAGCGATGGGTTGTCGCCCATCCTGCAGGTTGTCCTTTTTCTAAAACTACATTACTATAACATCCCATCAATAATATCAAAAATCTTCTATCCTTAAACTAACTTATTTCCAACATAATCCATTCTAATCTTTAGGCTTATCCATAATACTACAGTCCACTCTCATAATATAGTGAAAAAGTTTACCAGAGATTTAATACTGTCGTTAATCCCCATATATCATAAGATATGTCTTGTTGGTCACATTCCAAACATTCAAAGGCCTTAATCATGTATTCTCTTGAATACCCATTGAACCTTAGTGAAAACATGAATGCAGTTAAAAGTTAACACTTTCCACATACCAAAATCCTCAAAATTCTATATACTCAAACCATGATATCACTTAGTCCTTATATCAATCATGAGCTCATGAATACTATTAAACATTTCATTTTCTCGTCTTCATTATGCGCATATCATCTTATTTCCAAAAAATATCTCAATCACTTTGAATACCACATCAATAAATATTGCAATACTCAATGATACAACATTATTTTGGAATCCCATTACTTAATCATTCCACCACATCGTTGTCATATTCAACATTGCCAATAGTGATCGCATGTGATTTCCCTTTGTCCTTTGCCTTCATTGGTTGCTCATGTTGATCATCACTAACCCTTGGATTAGGGCAATTATTAGCATAATGCCCCATTTCCTTGCACTTGAAGCATTGAAGTGTTGGCGGTGCGTTCTCTGCAGTGTTTGCTTTATTCACATCATTAGAAACCCTTTTTCCATTACTTCGACACTCAGCTGCTCGATGACCTTCTTTTCCACACTTAAAACATTTTCTAGTCCCTTTAAGACAATCTCCACCATGCTTCTTTCCACACTTTGTGCATAAGGAAACATTCATCTTCTTTTCACCATTATTCTGAGATTTCTCCTTGAACTCCATCTTTCGTTTCTTGTCAAAACCATGAGATGGATATGTAACACCAACTTCCATTTCTACCTTGATAGAACAACGCACAATTTCTTCATAGCTACTGAAGTCTCTTATAACTAATGCCCTTCGAAGACTTGGATTTAAGCCACTGAAAAATCGATCAACTTTACTTTCAGGTTGGATGATAATACCAGAAGCATACCTTGCAAGTCTTGTAAAATTTGCTTCATAGGTACCAACAGATTCATCGTCCCTTTGCTTCAGTTCAAGAAACTCTTTCTCCATCTTTGTTCGAAGAATACGAGGGAAGTACTTACTGAAAAACAAGTTCTTGAACTCGTCCCATTCCATGGGCTCAATTTCATCTCTTGGCCTCGTATTCTTGATAAGATTCCACCATTGATCAGCTTCACCTTCCAAACGATATACTGCTAAGATGACTTTATCATGTTCAGAACATTGAAGAACTGAAAATATCTTTTCAGTAGTACTGATCCATTGTTCAGCCACAAGTGGATCAGAAGACCCACTGAAAGAAGGTGGACGTTGCCTCATGAAGGACTCAATAGAATATTGTTCCCTTCTCTGCTCATTTGGAAGTCCAGAATGATTCATAGCTTGTGTAAGTATAGCAATAAGATTTTGCACTCCATCTCCCATAACATTTGTTTGTTCAGGAGGGCAATCATTGCATTGTCCATTGCATTGATCAACACGGTTCCTTCGGGTTCCAGCCATCGTCTAAAACCCAAAAAGAATAGTGTGAGAGGCAAAAATCATGCTAGGGAAAACAACATAATAAAGGGGGAGTACCTTCAATATCCAACATCTTAGGTTTAATTCTATGATTATTAGCGTAATTCTATTACTATAACCTATACGTATACTTATCCCTAGGGACATCCCTAGACATACCTTAGAAATATCTCTAGGGATCACACTAACGTTTTCGCATCCTAGTTTCCAAAGGTTGACTAAACCTTTCCTCTGATACCAACTGTAGAGACCCGTAGCCTGACGTACATGGACATTACATTACTTTTGCGGAATACTTAGTACATAACAAAAACACACACACAAGGATCGTAATAGTTTAGTGTCTTTGGAAACTCGGAACGTAATCTTCTAATCGTGGTGAAAGATCTTCAATATCTCCCATAAAGGTCTTCCTTTTTTTTTTACCTAAAAACCTTTCTTTATATCCTGGGGAAAAGAAAACATAAAAGGGTGAGCTCAAATGCTCAGTAAGGGTAAACAAAAGAAATATCAATCACATCATATACATAAGAACATAGCCTTTGGAAATCTTAACCAGCAAAAGAGCTCATAATATCATAACATGGGATAAATCATAGAAGTGAAAATGAGATCCCCATAATCATAACATAAAACTTGAAACTTTGTGGCATGTACACATAATCATGGAAAATCATTTCTTGTTAGTCAAGACTCATTGCCAAGACTATCTTAGTGGACAAAGTCCCTTTCTGAATCGAGTAACCCTCGTTTCAGTCCTGTTTCACTGAACCGGTATAACCTACCGTTCCAGCCCTGTCTATCTCATGAGATATAAAATCTTTACCCAATGCATTGGAGGGAGATATAGGTCCCACCCATCTTATAATTAATCCTTTCTTATGTGTGCCACATAATCATAAATCATAAATCATAGCGTAACCCATGTAATAAAAATGGGATTCTTAAACAACATGACATCATAAAACAATTCATATAAGATAAAGGAATTCATAAAAATGTTTCCATCACAACATAATCAAATCCATGTAATAATAGGGATAAAAACAGAACCCTTTTATTATCTTAGATGGAAAATAATTTTGATAAAATACTTGAACTCCATTCTTGAGGAAAATATCATTTCTACTTCAAAAAAACTTTTCCTTTCTTAACATGTCATACAATTTTAAACTAAAAGAAGTTGATTAAAAATAAACTTGAATACTTTTAAAGGAAACTTCTTGGAAATAATGTTTTAGAAATCCATTCATGCCGTATAAGTTAAAAAAAACATTGTTCGTACTTTTGTCGGAAAAGTCAAAAAGTACCTCGTACGAAAAACGACAAAAGATTCCTTTCATTTCTTTTACTAAAAACTCACTGAAGGGTAAAAATGGATTTAAAAAAATGTATGTGGATGGAAATAATATTACATATTTATGAAACATGGATGTGGATGATAAAATACACCCCAGTAAATACTTACGAATAAACAATCTCGGATAAAAATGAGATTGTGATATTTCCCTTACCTTAGGTCCGACTTGCTTTGTAAGTGTCTGAACCTCCTGTATAATGATTTAAATCATGTTATTGACTTATTACAGAATCATATTCATTGTTATGATATCATATATGGTTCACTTATGACATTATATTACCCGTTCTTTTGTAAATTCCATGTTAAAGAAGCGTTTTGGGTAAAATCGTTTCATTTATCGTAGGTGTTTTGACTTGTTGTTCTTGACATAATTATTACTTATATCATGATTTAATCACTTCCAGAATATAAAATATGATTTATATATCATATATATTCAGTATATATATATATATAATAGGTAGATAAGTAAAATGAAAAACACCGTTCATGGAGACGGTAGTCCGTACGTACGCATGAACGCTGTTTTCCTTTCCTTATTGTCTTGAAATGGAAGTAAGTAGATGACATACATATGTATATATATACATAAATCCAGTAGCTTTATAATGTCATATATTTCATTATTATTTCTTATATATACATTATAATCATTCTTAAATGGTTAACATGTAGAATGAATCTCATCGCGTCGTGGAGACGGTAGTCCGTACGTACGCACGAGCGATGATATCATTTCTATAAATATTGAATTGAATTGGAGTGGATAATACAATATATCAGAATCAATATGATGTTGTAATAACTATGTATAGTTATTATTTACACCATTATACCCATCCATGTAAGGTGGTGGTGGAAAATAGATTACACCACGGCGTGGAGACGGTATTCCGTACGTACGCACGCGCGGTGATTTCTTTTTCCGTAGGATGGATAGATGGTGAAATAGGGTTGTTTCATACTTATAATAACATATCAGTATATGAGTGATACTGATGTTATTACTTCATAATTAAACAACCTAAGAAGAAGAAGTGGAAGAAGAAATAAAGATGAAAGAATTGGTAACGGTAATTACCTCTTCTTTGAAGTGCCTCTTTGAGACCTCCTCTTAGGGCACTAAAATTGGTCTTTGAGGAAGACCAGAACCTCTAGGATGTTTTTAGGGAAGTGGAGAAGAGATTTTGGCAGGGGTTGGCCGAGCTTGAGTGCTCAAATTGGTGTGAGGAGGAGGGAGAGGAGGTGTCCTTTTATAAGGGAGGAGAGGGGCACCTTAGGAATACCTCAAAATATTATTTTATTTTAAAGTCAAAATCGGTTTATAATGGTTCCAAAGGGTCTTATTTCGAAGAGAAAGTGGGGATGGGTCGAAATACTATCAACCAATAGGATTTAGACAAGTTTAGGTTATTATTTTAACCTTATCAATTAGATTTAACTCTAAGTTAAATAATTTAACTTTTACCGTGTCTTTTTGTTTTCTTTCACTATATGGTTAATACACTTACTATAACATGCCAAACGAACCCCAAATTGTTTATTATTAAAATATATATCCTTATCTAAGTCATTTGGCCGAACCTTAGATTTTTAGGAATAAAATAACAATTAATAATATAATATTTGATTTAAAAACTATTTTGTGTCAATTTTGACACTATTTGATATATGATTTTTGTGAAAGTCATAACAGAATTATATGTTCGAACCAAGTTGATTAAATCAACACTAATATATCATAGTACCTATAAAATTAGTGGAATTCATAAAAAGTCTTAAATTACATTTATTTTGGTATTTATAATATCAATTATGTCAATATTTCATTAATAAGATAATTACTCCATCATCTTTGTGTCATAAATAAATTAAATTATTTGATGTCTAAAAATTAAAAATAAAATACCATCATGTAGGAAATATTTTTAGATTTCTAATGAATATTTACAATCGAATTTATCTTATGTAGAACCCTATATTAAATTTTTTTTAGTAAATATACTTTGATTTTAACTCTTTTAACTCTTCTTTGAATTAAATAATAATAAATGTCCTACTCTAATCCAAGTGGACCTAAATGATAATATTTTACACTTAAGGTTGTTTTTGGTCGAGATACACTTGTCCAATAGAATTAGGACATGTGTTAGGGTAATATTAATATCATTCTTACCCTTAATTACCCTATTTACTTTTAAAAAGTAAAAAGTTACTATTCACCAAAAATTATTTTCATCTCATTGAACCACATTTTACTTACTGACATCAACCGTGTCTCTCGGATTTTTGAAATTCCATTCACAAAAGCGGTAAAATTAAGTTTTATGAAAAATTCAGTTTTTTTAACTACCACTTAGTAGTTTCACTATTCATCAAAAATTGATGTTTTTCAGAACAGTGCCAAAATTTCATCCCAAGCTATATTTCATATTCCGAATTCAAAAATTAAGTCTATTTTACCAAATTCATTACATAAAAGTTGCATTAATTAATTTTATAATTAAATCCCGCTGTTAAAACAAATAGCGTGTTTTTAAGAAACAATATCTATCAAAAGATTGACACTTGTTTATGTCTAGTTTAAATGTGAAATTACATCCAATGACCAAAATTGTATTAAATTGTAAAAATATATTCTAAATATACTTTAAAACCACTCAAATTAATAATTTATCACTATTAATTATTTTGATTAAAAAAGTTGTTTTTAATTATAATTTAGTAATTTTCACTATTCATCAGAATATGAAAGTTATCCGAAAAGTACCAAAATTTCACCTTAGGCTAAATTCAATACTCCGAATCCAAAAATGAAGTCCATTTTGAGGGATAAATTTTCTAAAATTTTAAAAGGTGGTTATTACTATTCATAACGGCTAGTTATAATAATATTTTAATAGCATATCGTTGTTTAGTGAAACTCGGTATTGCGTACTACACACGCTATCGAGGAAGGTCGTGTAATGCAAGGCAAGTCAAGGATGTGTGTTATGAAAGCTCATTTTTGTGTAGCGTACAACACAAGATATTAATAAAATTAAAAAGAATATTTTTCATAAAATCTTGGGCTGTTACAGTCTGGGCGTTCCTACATATCCCATAAGGATGGGAATCAAGCCGTACGTAGTCCTTTAAATGCAGTTTAACATCTTGTGGGATGACATGCAATTTAGTGTCATGTAGGAAGTAAAATTTTATGGTCATGTAGGACCGTATACAGTTTAACATCATGCAGGACGACATACAGTTTAATGTCATGCAGGATAGGTGATGGGTAGTTTTACATCCTTTAGCTCAAATGAATCACACATTTTAACATTGTGTGGTAATGATGTCACAATTTATGGTCATGTAGGACTGAAAATTAGTTTAAATCCAAATAGGATGATAATGACCGGCTTACCGTCATGACGGATGAAGATGAGAAGTTTAATGTCGCGCAGGACGATAATGAACAGTTTAATGTCATGACGGACGAAGATGAGCAGTTTAATGTCATGCAGGACGATAATGCAGATTAATGTCATGCAGGACGAAGATGATCATTTTAAATTCATTAATGATGATAATGTTGTTTAAAGTCAAGAGGGATGAAGATGAGCAGTTTAAAGTCATGGAGGACAATAATGAGCAGTTTAACGTCATGCGGGATGAAGATGAGCAATTAAATTTCATGCAGGATGATAATGAGTAGTTTAACATCATGAAGGATGAAGATGAGAAGTTTAATGTTGTGAAGGATGATAATGAAAATTTTAATGTCATGATGGACGATGATGAGATGTTTAAAGTCATGTAGGATGATAATTTAATTTAATATCATACGGGATGAAGATGAACAGTTTAAAGTCATGCAAGAAAATAATGCAGTTTAACATCATGCAAGACAATGATGCACAATTTAATGTCGTTCATGACAATAATGAGCAGTTTAACATCAGGTGGGACGAAGATAAGTAGTTTAATGTCGTGCATAATGATAATGATCATTTTAACATCATGACAGACAAAGATTCACCGTTTAATGTTGTGCAGGATGATAATGAATAGTTTAACGCCATGAAGGATAAAGATGATAATTTTAAAGTCATGATGGATGATAATGTAGTTTAACATCATGTGGGACAAAGATGAGTAGTTTAAAGTCATGTAGGATAATAATGTGGTTTTACATCATTCTAGACGAAGATGTGTAGTTTAATGTCATGCAGGACAATAATGCAGTTTAACATCATTCGAGACAATTATGAGTTGTTTAATGTCCTGCAGGACAATAATGAGAAGTTTAACATCTTAATGGAAGATAATTTTGTTGAATGTCATGCAGGATGAAGATTTTTATGTCGTTCCACCATATCATTACACATCCTATCAAAACTACAAAGACCACATGAGTCAAGATCTTTGGGGTAAACAAGAAGAAATGGTGGAATTTTCCTGACACATGGAGGCACAAAGAAAGGGGAATGGAGATATCAGGCTGGGAATATCCCAGTGCCACTAGACCACTTATTCGACATGAAAATATGCACAGAATGGTAACACCACGTGTGTTGGAGTTCCACCTAAACAAAGAAAGGTGAAAAAAGTGGTGAATCATGGAATTCAATATCTGGATTACAATGATGGTGGTGTAAATATGGAGGATAGTTGTTGACCGTGTTCTAAAAATAAAATCCATATCGTTTTACCTTGAATGAGGATAGACAAATGAGGGTCAACCTTTGACCATGTTTGAAATACGATACATGTCACAAAATGTCATCTGAAATCATCAGGGGTGTTATCCCAAGATGGTAGGTGATCAGATGTGGAATGAGACCAGACCGTTAGGGGGTCATTTTAGACATGAAAGAAGGTTTGGATACAAATAAAAGGATTCTATGAAGCGTGGATATTGATTGAGATTATTTCCATTTGGAGTCCAACACACTAGGTTCTACACCACAGCACAAAAGAGCGTGTCAGTGGGAAGACATTGTTGGACACAGAGTAATAGACCCTAGTTCTGAAAATAGTATAAGGTCTTATTTCTTGGACTAAAGGTTTTTAGTTTATGTTCATAGAGTTCCAACCTAGTGAATAGTTTAATGTCGTGTAGCTAAGACGAGTGATGGCTGGCGTTTAGGATCACATAACTTTGACCACGGTTACTATGGTTTTAGGTCACGTAGCTTTGACCAAAATTTTGTACAGTTTCACATCATGTGATTGAGATGTTGTCATGTAGTTTAACATAATGTGACTAAGATTATGGTTTTCATGCAGCTTAACGTCATGCAACTAGGACGTTGTCCTGAAATTTAATGTCATGCGATTAGGACGATGGTAGTTATGAATTTCAATGTCATTCCACCAGTACGTGGTTGTTACGCAGTTTAACATCATGCAACTGGGATGTGGTTGTTTTGAAGTTTAATTTCATGCAACTAGGACGTGGTTGTTATGTAGTTTCACATCATGCAAAAAGGATGTGGTTCTTACGTAGTTTAATGTCTTGCAACTAGTATGTGAAACCACAAGGGTTGTGTTGGTATAGGGATGGTCATATCTACCCCATTATGGTGGTTTGGGATGTCGGGGGAATCTATATGATTTTATTTCCCAAAAATTCCCCCAGCGTATGCATGGATTTTCTCCATGTACGAACGGGGGTATCCCACAGTGAACATTCCACAAGATGGTGTCGGGGCCATAGGGAGGGCCTTTTCAGTTGATGAAATATAGTAGTTGGGATGACAGGGAGTGTCACAAGGGTAGTAGGTATGAAAATTTGCCCTCGGACCAGACGAGCAATGGATACGGGAATGTGTGGAGGCCTCAAGTGTTGGTACGATGGGGTGAAGGATCCCAGAAGGCATGGAAGCCTGGAATGTCGTTACGATGGGGGTGATGGAGCCCAAAAGGCGTGGAAACCTAGAATGTCGGTAATATGGGGGGTGGTGAATCCCAGAAGTCATGGAAGCCTAGAACGTTGGTACGATGAGGGTGATGGAGCCCAGAAGGCGTGGAATCCAAAAGCATCGGTACGATGGGGCGATGGAGCCTGGAAGGCGTGGAAGGCTAGAGCATTGCTATGACGAGGTGATGGATCCCAGAAGGCATGGAATCTTGGAGCATCGCTAAGACGGGGTGATGGAGCCCTAAGGTCATTGATTTGACATAGGGAGGGCCTTCTTCATAGCCTTTGTGGATTAATGGGGAGGACCTCCATGGTGGTTGATGTCAGGAAAGGGGTGGACCTTTGTGCTGAATGGTAGCGAAGTGGGGAGGACCACCACAGTGGCTACTGATCATGGTAGAGAGGACTCATGTGCCTGATGATATTGATGTTGGGTGGACCTATGTATTAGCTTCTGGTGCTGTTGGAGATGTGCCATTGGATTGGGGGTAGTTTCTCATGGTTCAAACCATCAGGTCGGTGGAGTCGTCGAGGAGCCGATTGACTCGGGGGAAGATTCCCCTGGTGTTTCCTCTTAAGGAAGCCGAGTCGGTAAAGAGCAAATGGAGTCAGGGGTGGATTCCCCTGGCATGGCGTCATAAGGCGGCATAGTCATCGAGGATATGATAGAGTCTGGGATGGATGCCCTCGGTGCAGCCTCTTATGGCAGCCGAGTCGGTGAGGAGTTGATGGAGTTAGGATAAGATACCCCCCGCACAACCTCTTAAGGAGGAAGAATCGGAGAGGAGCCTATGGAGTTAGGGAAGGATACCCCCAGTGCAACCTTTTAAAGTAGAGTAGTCAGTGAGGAGTCGATGGTGTTAGTGGAGTGTGCCCCCATCACAACCTCTTAAGGTGGTGGAGTCGGTGAGGAGTTGATGGAGTCATGGAAAAATGCCCCTGGTGGATCCTATTAAGGTGGCGACAGCGGCGAGGAGCCAATGGAGTTGGGGGAGGATTCCCCTGCACAGCCTCTTATGGCGGTGGGGTCAGTGAGGAGCAGATGGAGTCGGGGGAGGATTCCCTCGGTGTGGCCTCCTAAGGTGGAGAATTCGGTGAGTACCCGATGGGGTCAGAGGTGGGTTCCCTTAGCGCGACCTATTAAGGCGGCGAAGTCAGCGAGGAGCCAATGGAGTCTATGGTGAATACCCCCGGCGTAGCCTCCTAAGGCAGAAGAGTCAGTGAGGAACCAATGGAGTCAGGGACGGATGCCCGCAACATATCCTCTTAAGGTGGCGGAGTCGGTGATGGGTCGATGGTGTCAAGGGCAGATGCCCCCTGGGTGGCCTCTTAAGGCAGTGATAGTGGTGAGGAGCTGATGGAGTCGCATACATATTCTCCCTGCGTGGCCTCTTAAGGTGGTGGAGTCAGCGAGGATCTGATGGAGTCAGGGGCGGGTGCCCCGGAACGACCTCTTAAGGGGGTGACATCAGTGAGAAGCCGAAGGAGTTAGGGGCGGCTGCCCCTGGCATGGCCTCTTAAGGAAGCGGTGGTGAGGAGCTGATGGAGTCAGGGGTAGATTCCCCCTACGTGGACTCTTACGGAGACAGTGTCTATGGGGACCCGATGGAGTCAGGGGAGGATGCCCCCGGCATGGCCTATTAAGGCAGAGAAGTTGGCGAGGAGCCGATGGAATCATGTGAGGATGCCCCCGGCACGCCCTCTTAAGGCAGTGGAGTCGGTGAGGAGACAATGGATTCAGGGGTTGATGCCCTTGATACGGCCTCTTAAGGCAACGATGTTGGCGAGGAGCCGATGGAGTTAGGGGTGGATTCCCCTGACACAACCAATTAAGGGGGCATAGGTAGTGAGGATCTGATGGAGTTATGGGAGGATGCCCCTTGCGCGGCCTCTTACGGTAGCGAGGTCAGCGTGGAGCTGATGAATTAAGGGGAGGATGCCCCTGGTGAGGCCTTTTAAGGCAGCGAAGTCAGCGAGGAGGTAATGGAGTCAGGGGAGGATGCCCCTGGAGTGGCCTCTTAAGGCGGTGATGGTGGTAAGGAACCGATGGATTCAAGGTTCATATTCCCCTTGCACAGCCTCTTACGGTGGTGGGGTCAGTGAGGAGGCGATGGAGTCAGGGGCGAATGCCCCCGATGTAGGCTTTTAAGGTAGCGGAGTCGGCTAGGAGCTGATGGAGTCAGGGGAGAATTCCCCCGACACGGACTCTTAAGGCGGAGGCATCGATGAGGATCCAATGGAGTCCGGGGAGGATTCCAAAGGAATGACCTCTTAAGGCGGAGACAGTGGTGAGAAGCCGATGGAGTTGGGGGTGAGTGCCCCCTGCACAGTGTATTAAGGCGGGAAGGTTAGCGAGGATCTGATACAGTTAGGGGAAGATTCCCCCTGCGCGGCCTCTTAAAGTGGCGGAGTTGGCAAGGAGTCGTTGGAGTAAGGGGAGGATGACCCCGGTTTGGCCACATAAGGAGGAAATGGTAGCAAGGAGCAGATGGAGTCATGGGGGGGGGGGGGTTCCCCAAGCACGACCTCTTATGGACATGGGGTCTGTGAGGAGCCAATGGAGTTTAGGGTGGACTCCCCCTGTGCAGCCTCTTACGGTGGCAGGGTCATTGAGGAGCCGATGGACCATATTCTTCACACACCTGATGGTACACATCCTCTCACATATGAAGGATAAAGGATTCACATGGGTGATGCCTCAATTTTCCAGACATCTTGGGTCTACTTGCTGTTTAAGGAGAATATATTCATGTTGGGTTCACCATTTCTGTTTCCAATGCTTTCTCCAAGGTGTGCATCCATCTATCGAGGACACACTGATTGTTTCCACGCATTCCCACTTTCCAAAGGTGGGCATCATCCGTCACTTGTTGTGGGATGTTTTCTACTTGATCGAAATGGGATGATGGGATGTCGGTTTCTTCTTCCGTGGATTCCTCCTTGGAACTCATTACCTAGCCTGGGAATCCCTCGTAGATTTGAGTTGCGGTTTTTGTATCTCATTCCCAGTGCCATATATTTGTGGATTCCAGTTAATTACATTACTTCTGTCAGGAGATTCAAGGGGGGTCTTGACATGGTAGCAACCTTCGGTCAGAGTAGATGAGAAAATTAGGCATGTCGGGGCATTTCTGGATGCATGGACATTGGGGAACCTGTATTCTTCCTCATAAGAGGGCATCTCAAAGGTGAAAAACCCGAGTCATCCCACATTGATTGTGGGGAATTATATTCCATAGGCATGTATCTGAGGTTTTCCTTAGATTCCCATTCATAACATAGTTTATGCCGCAAGTTTAACGTCTTACCGAGATGGTTACTCCAAAGGCATATGATATGAGGTTTTCCTAGGGAATATCATGTTTAACACGATGTAGCCTGTGAGTTTAACATCTTGTGGAGACATAATGAGAGTGATTAGAAAATCCCATAGGTACGGATCAGATTGGTATATCCCTATGAGGGAACACCATGAAGGTTTGCCAGATGGATGGATCACAACACCCAATAAGGTCGGATTTGAGGTGGTGTGTCCCATAGAGGGAAGATATCACACCCTGAAGAATGGTCTGGACACCACTGAGGGAAGATCAGAAAGATTCCACCCCAGAATGGGGGACACCAAAGTTTTCCTTTGGCATAGATTGAACCTAAGGGAGGGTTCCTATGTACCATGTGTATATGATAGGGATCAAAACCCACATAGTTCGAAGGGGTGATGAAACAGGTTGTAGACATAGGAAAACAACCCAAATACATGTTGGGGAATATGCGTGTATTGAGTCCTATCTCATGAGGGTTTCTCTTGGTTGAATGATTATAGATTGTATGGGGATTATGCATGGTTAGTTGCCCGCGTGCTGAAAGGAGCGGCACTAGGATGAGTGGCATGATATCTCTGGGATGTGGTGACCTAGGTAAGATTCGGGATGGATGATAGAGAGTTAAATGAAGTGGAGGGATAATGAGATGGAACTGTCGTGAAGGTGAAAATAGTTTTGGGCTTGAACCTGAGAGAGGCTTCCTACATATCCCTGAGGTAGGGAATCAAAGTCCACATAGTTCTGGACGGTGGTATAGTATCAAGGTGTACTTAAAGGAAAAAAACTTGATGACATGTTGGGGCTTACGTGTGGCTAGCAGCTCGGGGTTAGTCTAACGCCATGGGGGAAAACTAGAGATGTGGGTCCCAATAGAGGGGACTACAACGGCTTACCATCGATTATGGACTACAACAGATTACCATAGGATGGGGTCTACATTGGATTTCCATCGATTATGGGTTACAGTTTCTTACTGTTGATTGGGGGGTACAATAGATTATCATCGATTAGGGTTGGACCTTAGGGAGGCTTCCAACATACCTTGCCTAGGAGACAATGTAACACCCGAGATTTTTATGAGAAATATTTTGTTTTTATAAATCATCAAAGGAATATCTCACTAAACACAACACTAGCTTGGTTTTCTTTACACACAACTGTGGCCTTCCTCTATAGCTTGCGTCGTACGCAATACCGAGTTTCACTAAACAATGATATGCTATTAAAATATTATTAAAACTAGCCGTTATGAAGAGTAATAACCAATTTTTGAAATTTTTTAAATTTTATTTTTCAAAATGGACTTCATTTTTGGTTTTGGAATATCGAAATTAGCTTAGGATGAAATTTTGGTACTTTTCGGATAACTTTCATATTCTGATGAATAGTGAAAATTACTAAATTTTAATTAAAAATAATTTTTTTAATCGAAATAATTAATAGTGATAAATTATTAATTTGAGTGGTTTTAAAGTATATTTAGAATATATTTTTTACAATTTAATACAATGTTGTTCATTGGATGTAATTTCACATTTAAATCATACATAAACAAGTGCCAATCTTTTGATAGTTATTATATCTTAAAAACACGCTATATTTTAATTAAAAACAACTTTATTCATCACAATACTTTATATGGTTAAATTATAATATTGATTGTTTTTAAAGTATAAATAGAATATATTTTTACCATTTAATATAATGTATGTCATTAGCATTAATTTTACATTGAATTCATAGGTAAAAACATTTCAATCTTTGGCAATGTTTTAACTTTTAAAACCGGTTTGCTTAACAATGTGATTAATTTTAAATTAATTACTGCAACTTCTGTGTTTTGAATTTTGAAAAATAGATTCCATATTTGGAATAATTGGGTCCAAATTATGTTAATAGGTTACTTTTATTTTTTGATATTATGAATAGTAACTACGGTAATTTTTTTATTTACTATGGTTAAAGGTAAATAGGGTAATTCAAGTTTAAAAGAATATTATAATAATTCAAAATTACCTTGACACTTGTCATAACCTTATTGGATGAGTATTGGCCGACCATGGGAATCCTTGGGTCGATTTTGGGACCCCATTGAGCCACTTGGTAGTGACAATGACAATTTGGATTAATTAATTTAATGTAAAGACAAAAATGACATTAAAAAAATCTTTTAGTAATTAATTTTTATAAGGGGTTATATAAATTATATTTTAGACTATAAATATTCATTAGAAATAAAAAATATTTCCTACATAATGATATTTTTTTATAACTTTTAGACACCAAATAAATTAAATTATTTTTGACACAATAATGATGAAGTATTTACCTCATTAATAAATGATTTAAATAAATAAGATTATAATGATTAAAATATTTTCTAAAACATGTCCAATTATGATTGGATGATTTTATTTCGATCATGAGTCATCTTATCTTCATCTTTAATGATTTTTGGACCTTTTAAAACCGAAGATAAGTTTATAATAAAATAATATTTCCACACTTTCCAAAGGTGCCCCTCTCCTCCCTCATAAAAGGGCACCTCCTCCCTCTCTTCCTCACACCAATTTGAGCCTTCAAGCTTGGAAAACCCCTTCCCATTTCACTTCCCCACTTCCTTAGAAACCTACTAGAGGTACTGGTCTTATCAAAATACCAACTTTAGTTCCTTAAGAGAATGTTTAAAGGAGGCACTTTGAGAAAGAGGTAATACCTTCTACCGTTTTCTTCAAGTTCCATTCTTCTTCTACTCCATCGTCATTAGTTGTTTCATTATGAGGTAATAACATCAGTATCCCTCATATACTGATATGTTATTATAAATATGAAACAACCCTATTTCACCTCTTATCCATCCTACGGAAAACGAAATCACCACGCGTGCATACATACGGAATATCGTCTCCACGCCGTGGTGTAATCTGTTTTCCACCACCACCTTACTTGGATGGGTATAATCATGTAAATAATATCTATATATGATTATTGAAAAATGATATTGATTCTTAAATAGTATACATACACTTCAATACAATTCCACGATCATGGGAACGATATCATCGCTCGTGCGTACGTACGGCCTACCGTCTCCACGATGTGATGTGACTCGTTCTATATGATCTTCATTGAATAATGATTATATAAATTAATTGAATGAATAAATATGATATATATTACACTAATACCATTATTTAAATGATGTATCTATATCCTATAAAGAGGAATAAGAATTTATTCGACAAAACACGCATAAGAACAAAAAGTAATAAACACCCGAATAACAAGTAGTAATGAAATATTACTAATAAGAAGCTAAGAATATGACCATATATGATATCATAACAATAAATATGATTATGTAATAAGTCAATGAAATTATTTGAATCATTATACAGGAGTTTCGGACACGTACAAAGCATATCAGACATAAGGTAAGTGAAAATGTCACAATCTCATTTTATCCGAGATTGTTTATACTTTGGTATTTACTGGGGTGTGTTTTATCATCCACATCCATGTTTCCTCAATATGTAATATTATTTCCATACACCTAAAATTGTTTAAATCCAATTTTACCCTTCGGTGAGTTTTTAGTAAAAGATATGAAAGGAATCTTTTGTCGTTTTTCGTACGAGGTACTTTTTGACTTTTCCGACAAAAGTATGAGAAGAATGTTTTTTTAACTTATAAGGTATGAATGGATTTTTAAAACATTATTTCCAAGAATCCTACTTTAAAAGTTTTCAAGCTTATTTTTAATCAACTTCTTTTAGATTAAAATTGTATGACATGTTAAGAAAGGAACAATGTTTTTGAAGTAGAAAGGATATTTTCCACAAGAATGGAGTTCAAGTGTTTTATCAAAATTATTTTCCATCTAATATAATATAGGGTTCTATTTATATCCCTATTATTACATTGATATGATTATGTTGTGATGGATATATTTTTATGAATTATTTTGTCTTATATGAATTGTTTTATGATGTCATGATGTTTAAGATTCCCATTTTTATTACATGGGTTATGCTATGATGTATGGTTTATGATTTTGTGGCACACATTATAATGGTATCATTATGAGATGGTTGGGACCTATATCTCCCTCCAATTAATTGGGTAAATATTTTATATCTCATGAGATAGACATGGATGGAACGGTAGGTTAAACCGGTTCAGTGAAACAGGACTGAAACGAGGAGTGAAATCTGTTCAGAAATGGACTTTGTCCACTAAGATAGTCTTGGCAACGAGTCTTGAATACTAAGAAATTATTTTCTATGATTATGTGTGTATGTCAAAAAGTTTCATGTTTTAAGTTATGATTATTGGGATTACATTTCACTCCCATGATTTATCCCATGTTATGAAATTATGATCTCTTTTTCAGGTTAAGATTTCAAAAATGTTATATTCTTATGAATATGATGTGATTGATATTTCTTTTGTTTACCCTTAATGAGAATTTGAGCTCACCCTTTTGTATGTTTTCTTTACACAGGCCAGGAAGAAGGTTATTAAGTAAGATATGCCAAAAAGGGACAATAGATTTGATGAAATAAATGGGAGACATTGTAGATGCTTTATGAACCAGTTGTTTATGTTTCCCAGTTTCTAAAGACAATATACCTATACTATCCTTTCATGGTTTTGTTATATGTTGTAATAAGTATGCTTCAATTTTTATGTATTAACCATGTATGTAAAGTATGGGTCGTTATAGTTGGTATCAGAGGAAAGGTATAGTCAACCTTTGGAAACTAGGATGTGAAAGCATTAGTAAGAACCCTAAGGATAAGTCTAAGCATAGAAAACAATCTTAGTGTTTTAGAAATGGCCATGAAGAACCTAGGATAAGACCTTAAGTGTGAAATTTTATTCTTGATTATGTGGTTTTCCTATTATAATTAGTTTTGCTCACACTATTCTTCTTGGTTTTAGTCAATGGCTGGAACCCGAAGGAACCGTGTTAATGCGGAATGTGACGGGCAATGCAATGATTGTCCCCCTGAGCAACCAAACGTTATGGGAGCTGGAATGAAAAATATTGTAGCCATGCTCACACAACATTATCAAGCTATGAATCATGCAGGACTTCCAAACGACCAAAAGAAGAAGCATCATTCTATTGAATCCTTCATGAGGCAGCGTCCACCTTCATTCAGCGGGTCTACTGATCCATTAGTTTCTAAACAATGGATTAGTACTACTAAAAAGATATTTTCAGTTCTTCAATGTTCTGAACATGATAAAGTCATCCTAGCAGTGTATCGTTTGGAAGGAGATGCTGATTAATTGTGGAATCTTATTAAGAATACGAGGAAAAGGGATGAAATTGAGTCCATGGAATGGGATGAGTTCAAGAACTTATTTTTCAATAAGTACTTCCCTCGTATTCTCCGAACAAAGATGGAGAAAGAGTTTCTTGAACTAAAGCAAAATTATGAGGAATCTGTTGGTACCTATGAAGAAAATTTTACAATACTTGCAAGGTATGCTTCTGGTATTATTATCCAACCTGAGAGTAAGATCGATCGATTCTTTAGTTGCTTAAAACTAAGTCTTTGAAGGGCCTTATCCATAAGGGACTTCAATATCTACGAGGAAATCATTCGATGTGATCTCAAAGTTGAGATGGATATTGGAGTAACCCATCAGTCATATGGGTTTGATAAGAAGAGGAAAATGGAATTCAAAGGAAAATATAAAGAGCACACTGAAAAGAAGATGAGCTTTCCCTTATGCTCAAAGTGTGTAAAGAAACATGGAGGGAGTTGTCTTAAAGGGACAATTAAATGTTTCAAATGTGGAAAGGAAGGTCATCGGGCATTTGAATGCCGCAATGATGGGAAGAAGATGTCTAATGATGAAAATAAAGGAAGGGATACACAGAATGAACCTACTACACTTTAATGTTTCAAGTGGAAGGAGATGGGGAATTATGCCAATCAATGCCCAAATCCAAGGGTTGATGATGATGGTCGACGTCAACAAACTCTAAGGCTAAAGACAAAGGAAAGTCACATGCAATTTCTATCAGCAATGTGGAGTATGATAACGATGTGGTGAAAGGTACACTTACCATCCACTCTAAAGTAGAAAATGTTTTATTTGATTCTGGATCCACCCACTCTTTTATTTCTGAAGAATTTTCTAAGGGTATCACCGTATTACCTCAACAATTAGATGTTGAGTTGGCTATGACAACTCCTAATGGCACAACAGTCGAATCAAAAGTTTATAATTCTTCCCCGATTGAAGATTGTGGGAAAGTACTTCCTGCAAATCTTGTGATCCTTCCTATAGTGGAATTTGATGCGATTCTTGGCATGGATTGGATTTCTTTATATGGAGCTCATATCAATTGCCAAATAAGGGAAGTCACATTTCATATTCCAGATCAATCTATGATCGTCTATCGATGCAAGGATGAACATAACCTTCCAGTGGAAATTTCTTCCATCTTATGGGTCTTGATTACACTAAATGAAGGTTATTTATCTCAAATGGTTGGTGAGAAACTCATGATTAAGATATTCCCATTGTACGGGAGTTTGATGATGTCTTTCTGGAAGAATTGCTGGGTTTTCCACCAAATCGTGAAGTTGAGTTTTCAATAGAACTCGTACCATGTGCTTTACCTATTTCAAAGACACCTTATAGAATGGCCCCAATTGAGTTATAGGAATTGAAGAAGCAACTCCAAGAGAATCTTGATAAGGGATTCATACGCCCTAGTGCGTCACCTTGGGGAGCACCTATTCTATTTGTTAAGAAGAAAGATGGATCAATGAGACTCTGTATTGATTATCGAGAACTTAACAAGATCACTATCAAGAACAAATATATTCTCCCATTCATTGATGACTTATTTGACCAACTACGCGGAGCTCAATACTTTTCCAAGATTGATCTTCGTTCAGGGTATCATCAATTAAGGGTCAAAATGGAGGATATTCCAAAGATGGATTTTCGTACAAGGTATGGACACTATGAATTTATAGTGATTCCATTTGGTCTAATTAATTCCCCTACTATCTTCATGGATATGATGAATAGAGTCTTTAGAGACTATCTTGATCAATTTGTGGTAGTCTTTATAGACGATATTCTTGTCTATTCAAAGAGCAAGGAAGAACATGAAGATCACTTGAGAATTATATTGAAGACCTTGAGAAAGGAGAAGATTTATGCCAAATTTACCAAGTGTTAATTTTGGCTTCAAAAGGTTGCATTTTTGGGTCACATAATCTCAAAAGAGGGGATATCTGTGGATCCAGCAAAAACAGAGGTTATCGAAAGATGGTCGAGACCAACAACAGTAACTGAGATCCGAAGTTTTCTTGGTTTGGATGGATATTATCGACGTTTTGTGAAAGATTTTTCACGATTATCTAATCCACTCGGCAAGTTGACTCGGAAAGGAGTTATGTTTTTTTTGGACAGAGGAATGTGAAGAGAATTTCAAGGAGTTGAAAAGAAGGTTGTCCAGTGCACCTGTGATCACACTGCCTTGTAGTGGAGAAAGGTTTGTGATCTACAGTGATGCATCCAAGAAGGGATTTGGGTGTGTTCTTATGCAAAATTATATGGTGATAGCTTATGCCTCACGATAGTTAAAAATCCATGAGCAAAATTACCCAACTCATGATTTGGAGTTAGCTGCGGTAATCATTGCATTAAAGATTTGGAGGCATTATCTTTATGGAGAAAGGTGTGACATTTATACTGATCATAAAAGTTTAAAGTATATTTTCACACAAAAGGATCTGAATATGCGCCAAAGAAGATGGTTAGAGCTAATTAAGGATTACGACTGATCAATTCATTACCACCCTGGGAAAGTAAACAAGGTGGCAGATGCATTAAGTCGACAAGACCATGCTAGTTTATCCATGACGAGGATCACAAAAGATCCAATATTTATGGATTTACAAAGGATGGATCTTGGAATTATAATGGAAGGGGGAAATCGTATCTTTCTCAAATGAATGTTCAACCATCTATACATGTGAAGATTAAAGAGGCGCAGAAAGAAGATGTAGAGTTACAAAAGAAGGTGAGAAATATTCCTGAATTCAACCTTGATTGTGAAGGGATAATAAAGTTCAGGAATCGGGTTTGTGTTCCTCCCATACCCGAATTAAAGAAAGAGCTGCTGGATGAGGCTCATAGTTCTTTATTCTCTATTCATCCTAGAAGCACGAAGATGTATAGGGACCTGAAAGAGTACTTCTGGTGGGATGGCATGAAAAGAGATGTTGCTGAATATGTCTCTCGATGCTTGGTTTGTCAGCAAGTTAAAGCTGAGAGACAGAAGTCTAAGGGGATGTTACAAACATTACCCATACCCAAATGGAAATGAGAAAACATCACTATGGACTTTGTCACAGGACTTCCTAAAACATCCAAAGGCAATAATGCTATCTAGGTCACATTTGACCGTCTTACAAAGTCTGCACACTTCATTGCTATTAGAGAGGATTTCTCTCTGGATCAGCTGTCCAGGATATATGTAAAGGAAGTTGTAAGATTGCATGGAGTACCACTTTCTATTATATCTGATCGGGAACCAAGGTTTACCTCAAAGTTCTGGCGAAGTCTTCAGCATACTCTGGATACAGAGTTGAGTTTCAGCACTGCTTATCATCCTCA
Organism: Viscum album; assembly: GCA_963277665.1. NCBI lineage: Eukaryota > Viridiplantae > Streptophyta > Magnoliopsida > Santalales > Viscaceae > Viscum > Viscum album. Next base: position 1,138,437,291 of record OY728129.1, read on the forward strand.
GACAGACGGTCAGTCTGAGAGAACAATTCAAACTCTAGAAGATATGTTGAGAGTTTGCTCTATGGATTTCAAAGGTGGTTGGGATCAAAACCTACCTTTGGTATAATTTTCTTATAATAATATCTTTCACTCTAGTATTCAGATGGATCCTTATGAAGCTCTCTATGGAAAGAAATGCAGGACTCCAACTTGCTGGGATGAAGTTGGGGAAAGAAAGCTATTAGGACCTGATCTTGTTGGTGAGATGGCAGAAAAGATCCGATCTATTCAACAACACATAAGAGCAGCTCAGAGTCGACAGAAAAGTTATGCTGACAACCGAAGAAAAGACCTAGAGTTTGAAGTGGGTGATAAAGTGTTCTTACGAATATCTCCCTAGAAGAGGGTCATGAGATTTGGAAAGAAGGGGAAGTTGATCCCTATATATATTGGTCCTTTCGAAATACTGGATCATGTTGGAAAGGTATCTTGCCGATTGGAACTTCCACTGAATATCTCTCAAGTTTACGATGTGTTCCATGTATCTCTCTTGAGAAAGTACATACCTGATCCTTCACATGTACTCAACTCAGAATTTGTACCGCTGGAGCAAGATCTTTCTTCTGAAGAACAGCCGATAGAGATTCTAGATTGTAGTGAAAAAGTCCTACGGAACAAGACCACTCACTTGGTGAAATTTTTATGGAGGAACCACCAATTATAAGAAGCTACATGGGATCTTGAGGATATGATGAGGGAGAGGTATCCTCAACTTTTTTTTACAAAGTGACGAATTTCGGGGGCGAAATTCATTTTAAGGGGGATAGAATGTAACACCCAAGACTTTTATGAGAAATATTTTGTTTTTATAAATCATCAAATGAATCTTTCACTACACACAACACTAGCTTGGTTTGCTTTACACGCAACCGCAGCCTTCCTCGATAGCTTGCGTCATACGCAATACCGAGTTTCACTAAACAATGATATGCTATTAAAATATTATTAAAACTAGCCGTTATGAATAGTAATAACAACTTTTTAAAATTTTGTAAATTTTATTTTTCAAAATGTACTTCATTTTTGGTTTTTAAATATCAAAATTAGCTTAGGATGAAATTTTGGTACTTTTCGGATAACTTTCATATTCTGATGAATAGTAAAAATTAATAAATTTTAATTAAAAACAACTTTTTAATAAAAATATTTAATAGTGATAAATTAATAATTTGATTGGTTTTAAAGTATATTTAGAATATATTTTTTTACAATTTAATACAATGTTGTTCATTTGATTTAATTTCACATTTAAACCAGACATAAACAAGTGTCAATCTTTTGATAGTTATTATCTCTTAAAAACACGCTATATTTTAATTAAAAACAACTTTATTCATCACAATAATTTATATGGTTAAATTATAATATTGATTTTTTTAAAAGTATAAATAGAATATGTTTTTACCATTTAATATAATGTATGTCATTAGCATTAATTTTACATTGAATTAATAGGTAAAAACATTTCAATCTTTGACAATGTTATAACTTTTAAAACCCGTTTTCTTAACAACGGGATTAATTTAAAATTAATTACTGCAACTTCTGTGTTTTGAATTTTGAAAAATGGATTCCATATTTGGAATCAGTGGGTCCAAATTATGTTAATAGCTTACCTGTATTTTTTATATTATGAATAGTAACTACGGTAAATATTTGTATTTACTACGGTTAAAGGTAAATAGGGTAATTCAAGGTTAAAAGAATATTATAATAATTCAAAATTACCTTGAAACTTGTCCTAGCCTTATTGGATGAGTATTGGCCGACCATGGGCATCCTTGGGTCGATTTTGGGACCCCATTGAGCCACTTGGTAGTGACAATGACAATTTGGATTAATTAATTTAATGTAAAGACAAAATTGACATTAACAAAGATCATTTAGTAGATAATTTTTATAAGGGGTTATATAAATTATATTTTAGACTATAAATATTCATTATAAAGCTAAAAAGATTTCCTACATAATGATATTTTCTTTATAATTTTTAGACACCAAATAAATTAAATTATTTATGTCACAATAATGATGAAGTATTTAACGCATTAATAAATGATTTAAATAAATATGATTATAATGATTAAAATATTTTCCAAAACATGTCCAATTCTGATTGGATGTTTTTATTTCTACCATGATTCATCTTATCTTCATCTTTAATTATTTTTGGACCTTTTTAAACCAAATATATGTTTATAATAAAATAATATTTCCACACTTTCCAAAGGTGCCCCTCTCCTCCCTTATAAAAGGGCACCTCCTCCCTCTCTTCCTCACACCAATTTGAGCCTTCAAACTCATCCAACCCCTGCCCATTTCACTTCCCCAATTCCTTATAAACATACTAGAGGTACTTGTCTTATCAAAATACCAACTCTAGTGCCTTAATAGAATGTTTAAATGAGGAACTTCGAGAAAGAGGTAATACCTTCTACCGTTTTCTTCAAGTTCCATTCTTCTTCTACTCCCTCTTCTTTAGTTGTTTTATTATGAGGTAATAACATAAGTATCCCTCATATACTGATATGTTATTATAAATATTAAACAACCCTATTTAACCTCTTATCCATCCTACGGAAAACGAAATCACCGCGCGTACGTACGTACGGAATACCGTCTCCACGTCGTGGTGTAATCTGTTTTCCACCACCACCTTACTTGGATGGGTATAATGGTGTAAAGAATAACTATATATGATTATTGAAAATTGATATTTATTCTGAAATAGTATACATACACTTCAATACAATTCCACGATCATGGGAACGATATCATCGCTCGTGCGTACGTACGACCTACCGTCTCCACGATGTGATGCGACTCATTCTATATGATCTTCATTGAATAATGATTATATAAATGAATTGAATGAATAAATATGATATATATTACACTAATACCATTCTGTAAATGATGTATCTATATCCTATAAAGAGGAATAAGAATTTATTCGACAAAACACGCATAAGAACAAAAAGTAATAAACACCCGAATAACAAGTAGTAATGAAATATTACTAATAAGAAGCTAAGAATATGACCATATATGATATCATAACAATAAATATTATTCTGTAATAATACAATGACATTATTTAAATCATTATACAGGAGGTTCGGACATGTACAAAGCATGTCAGACATAAGGTAAGGGAAAATATCACAATCTCATTTTATCCGAGATTGTTTATACTTTGGTATTTACTAGGGTGTATTTTATCATCCACATCCATGTTTCTTCAATATGTAATATTATTTCCATCCACCTAAAATTTTTTAAATCCAATTTTACCCTTCAGTGAGTTTTTAGTAAAAGATATGAAAGGAATCTTTTGTCGTATTTCGTACGAGGTACTTTTTGACTTTTCCGACAAAAGTATGAGAAGAATGTTTTTTTTAACTTATACGACATGAATGGATTTTTAAAACATTATTTCCAAGAATCTTCCTTAACAAGTTTTCAAGCTTATTTTTAATCAACTTATTTAAGATTAAAATTGTATGACATGTTAAGAAAGGAAAAATGTTTTTGAAGTAGGAAGGATATTTTCCTCAAGAATGGAGTTCAAGTGTTTTATCAAAATTATTTTCCATATAAGATAATATATGGTTCTGTTTATATACCTATTATTACATTGATATTATTATGTTATGATGGATATATTTTTATTAATCCCTTTATCTTATATGAATTGTTTTATGATGTCATGATGTTTAAGATTCCCATTTTTATTACATGGGTTATGCTATGATGTATGATTTATGATTTTGTGGCACACATAAGAATGGTATCATTATGAGATGGGTCGGACCTATAACTCCCTCCAATGCATTGAGTAATGATTTTATATCTCATGAGATAGACATGGATGGAACAGCGGGATAAACCGGTTCAGTGAAACAGGACTGAAACGAGGAGTGAACTTGGTTCAGAAATGGACTTTGTCCACTAAGATAGTCTTGGAAATGAGTCTTGACTACTAAGAAATGATTTTATATGATTATGTGTGTGTGCCACAAAGTTTCATGTTTTAATTTATGATTATTGGTATTACATTTCACTACCATGATTTATCCCATGTTATGAAATTATGATCTCTTTTTGCAGGTTAAGATTTCAAAAATGTTATGTTCTTATGAATATGATGTGATTGATATTTTTTTTGTTTACCCTTACTGAGCATTTGATCTCACCCTTTTGTATTTTTTTCTTTCCCCAGGTCAGGAATAAGGTTATTAAATAAGATATGCCAAAAAGGGACTACAGATATGATGAAATAAATGGGAGACAGTGTAGATGCTTTATGAACCAGTTGTTTATGTTTCCCAGTTTCTAAAGACACTATACCTATACGGTACTTTAATGGTTTTGTTATATGTTGTAATAAGTATGCTTCAATTTTGAAGTATTAACCATGTATGTAAAGTATGGGTCTTTATAGACAAGGATAAAAGCCCGTGTAGTTCAAGATGGGTATAGTTTGAAATCTTGCGGGATGAGAGTGGACCGATGTGGAGTGGTCGGAAAAAATAGGTGTTGGGCTTGAACCTCGGGGAGGCTTCCTACGTACCTTTCCATGGCAAGGATCAAAGTCCCCGTAGTTCGAAAGAGGTTTTGGTTAACCGACGTGAAGGTGTTCAAGACCAATAGGTATTGGGCTTGAACCTCTGGGAGGCTTCCTACATACCTTGCCTTTTCAAGGATCAAAGTCCACTTAGTTCCAGAGGATTTGGTGAACCAACGTGAAGGGGGTCTGAGCCAATAGGTGTTGGGATTTAACCTCAAGGAGGCTTCCTACGCACCTTAACTTGGAAAGGATCAAATTCCACGTAGTGCCAAATGATTTTTTGAACCGACAAGAAGGGGTCGGGACCACTAGGTGTTGGGATTGAACCTTTGGGAGGATTCCTACGTACCTTACCTTGGCAAGGATCAAGGTCTATGTAGTTTAGGATGGTTTGGTGAACCAACATGAAGGGTCAGGACCAACAGGTTTTGGGCTTGAACCTCATTGAGTCTTTCTACGTACCGTGCCTTGGCAATGATCAAATTCCACTTAGTTCTGGATGGTTTGGGGATTACAATATAGGGTGTCTCAAGAAGAATTCCATGGTCGATACTTACTCTAATCTCACGTGAGTCATGATTGGTGTGAGAAACAAGAGACAACAACAGACTTGACGAGCATGGTGTAGAGGTGCGACCAAGAAGGATGGTGAATGGGGCATACAGAAGGATGATTCCCGGGTTCCGCTAAGGAGTAGCAATGGTGAAGGGGGCTTACACATGGAAGCTTCGCGTATGCCACTATGGAGTGGAAATAGTGTATGGGGATTACACAAGGAAGTGGCTCGTGTGCCGCTATGGAGTAGAAATAGTGAATGGTACTTACACCTGGATGATGCATGTATGCTTCTACGGAGTAGAAACAATGTATGGGGCTTACACAAAGGAGCTTCCTGTGTACCACTATTGAGCAACAATAGAGAATGGGGCTTACGCAAGGAAGCTGCCCGTGTACCACTATAGAGCGGCAATGGTGGATGGGGCTTACACATGGATGTTTCCCAGAATGTATTTCTCATGTCTATCCATGAGGGAATCCCAACTCACTTGTGGGTTGAGGCATATAATTGGATCCTACACCTATGAACTAGTGCACAAGAGGGATAATTCCAAGGGTGTCAGAATCAGTCCAAACAAAGGGAGATGAAAAGTGTTAATCACATTCCCAACATTCAGAAGGTGGTGAGAGTGGTGTGATGATGGAGGATAACTATTGACCATGTTCAAAACACATCATCCATATCACGTTATACTGAAATGGGGACAAACAAATTGGGTTCAACTGTTGACCTTGTTCAAAACATAGGACCTGACTCGAAGTGTCATCCAATGTCTTCCGGTTCGTTGGCCCAAAAAAGTAGGTGATCTAATGAAGCATGGGACCAGACCATTAGGGGGTCCCTTTAGATATGAAAGAGGATGAAGATATGAATGAAGGACACACAAATCATGTGGTGGAGTGATGGAATGTTTTATTACGCCGTTGTAGTCATGGCATGAGGCATCATATGCTTGTCACATAAGCGTTCTCTTATTTGGAACAAGAGGAATCCTATTATTGAATGATAGGTAATTATATAGTTTATAGTCATGTAGTATGGAATATTGGAATCTTATGCTTGGCGCATAATGAATCTCTTTCTTGGAACAAGAGGCATCCAATATTTGTCACATAGGGCATACTACGGTTTATAGTTGTTTAGAGAAGACTATTTGCATCTTATGCATGGAGCATAAGGCAAATCTCGCTTAGAGTATGAGGGATCCTATGTTTGGAACATATGGTGTACTACAATTTATAGTCATGTAGAGAGGTCTATTAGCATCTTATTCTTTGACCATAAGGCATCTCTTGTTTAGACAAAGTTTCATCCTATATTTTTCATATAGGGTTCAATACAGTTTAAAGTCATATAGATAGGACTATTTGGCATAAGGCGCCTTGAAATGACTACTATTTGGACTTATAAAAGAGAAACCCTTTCTGGTTCAACCTGGCATAGGATCCATGTGGTAGGGTTTGGAAGCGTTTCTTGAAGAATGGTTTGACTCAAGGTACTTTGGGAATTGATGATGAGAATCTCAACTCACAACATGGGAAACGAACCAAGAGCGATATGTAAACTCAAGGTGTTTCATGGAGTGTAGAGGAGTATCTCAAATCATGGTATTCCATAGGTGGATGATGGATTTTCTTAAGGATGCAATGGAAAATTTTGACATCATGGCCCGAAAAGTTCGCGGTGCGACTCTCCATTTTTCATCAGGTGAGGGTGGGAAATCCCTCACGATATGGATCGATGGGCACGAAGGTTGTAGATTTCTGAAGGATAGGGATTTGAAATGTAATGGGGTTCGTAGAGCTCAGGGTCTCATGGAGCATGGAGCTTCATGGACAAAGGGTTCTTTGCGAGGAATAGAGCTTCGCGAAGTAAGGGTGCTTCATGAAGGAAGGTTCTTTGCAAAGTATTGGGATTCGTGAAGGAGGGTTCTTCATGAAGGCCAAACATTATTAGAGCAGAGATTTGCCTTATAAAACCACAATTTATTTGATGAATGCTTCAAAAAATCTTAATTCTTCTCGAAGCCTCAAGAACCCCAAAGGGGCTCCCTCCCTCACAAAGGGAAGAGGCCTCTTTGCGAAGGGAATCCCTTTGAGGTGCTCAGGAGCACCGTGAAATGGGGGATTAGTCACCAAATGGGTAGCGTAACCATTATTCTAAAGGGGGTGAGCTAGATATTTATAGGCATATGAGGTATACAGGATTCACGGAGCTCGCTGTGAAGAAAAGGGGCCCCACGAAGGACATACGTTGATGCGTGTTCGTGAATGAAGATGAACGCCGTGAAGGACAAACTTTCGTGTGGGTTCGTGAAGACAAAGGGTGCTGCAATGGAAAACATTCATGGGGGTTCGAGAAGGAATATGGAATCCACGAAGGACTCATGAAGATATAGGGAACCGCAAAGGACATACTTTCGCAGTCGGCTCTAAGAAGACGCTCTGCAAATGGGCTCTGTGAACTAGTTTTCCATCCCAAAATTGAATGTCCATATCTCCTAAACTGTAGCTCTGTTCGGGATCTACAACTAGTCAAATAAAATCTTTCAAAATGAGCTACGATCTTGGATCATGTATGGAAGCATTTGGAATATTTTGTGGATTATTTTTCCAGTTCCAAAAATACATAAAAAGAAAATAAACGGTGTCCTTGATTTCTTATTCAAATAGTTATTCTTTCTAACCAGGGGAAATGAAACATGATAAGGGTGATCTCAAATGATCAGTAAGGGTAAGTAAAGTGTAAGAAATGATGAATAAATAGGAATAAATTAACATGGACATCTAAATAGCTGATAACACATGCCATTCCAATAAATGGATAAGTAAATATCAACATGAAAAGGTAAGAATCCGAAAATAAATTCCATTTAATCAATGAACTGAAAATGAAATGCATGCATAGATATGTTGATGGAAAATATCATGGATAAATAATAATAAACAAATTCTCAATAAAGGAAATTATTAGTTATTAGAATTCATGTTTCCCAGGTACATGATACCTTTACCTTCCAGAGTTATTTTAAACATTTCTAGTTTGGCTAACTAATTTGTCCCATGACTCTACTAATTCATTATGGGGATTTCATTAACTAGTCCCCAACCAATAGGGCTTGCCTTAAATGGTCCCCAACCCATGTATTGCATGTCCAAATCATTCCTCATATATTGAATAAAAAATATGAATTATAAAATATCTATATTGAATAAATAATATGTATTCATAAATAATACCTTAAGGGAGGATAAGTAACCATAAGTGTTGTTGACATTAAAACATTCTTGAGGCTACATAATTTTTAAACATTCCAAAGTGTCCCATACTAATTTGAAATTTTTAAATCATAATTTCAAGAAAGGTATGAAATTAAATGTAACTTAAAATTTCATGAGAATAATGGGATTCATGATATAACTTGAAAAGGCCAGTATATACACTAAATAAAAGTTAATTGGTGCATATTAACAAATAAGTCTCAATTGAATGTAAATTGAGATGAAACTCCCTTACTTTAAACTTAAATTTTGTTGTGAGGTATTTTTCCTCCTGTATAGTAGTTTAAAATATGTTACTAATTATTATCATAACCATAATAATATTTATAATATCATATTATAATTAATTATAATGTTTTATTATCCGTTTGTTAACAATCTATCATTATTTTGGCTATTTTGGGTGTTGTTGCCTAGTTTTCTCAAGTATATTTTGGCATTTTTTTATTGTTATTATTAATTAGATAATGGTTTGATCATCTAAATAATTCAAAACATGATTCAATTATCATATATATTATGTACATATGTTTTTATAGTAGTCAATAATATTTTTGAGATTAGACATGAAGTGCACCGTTCATGGAGACAGTAGGCTGTATGTACGCATGAACGATACATTCATTTCCATGAAATATACAATAAATGAAAAATTAATGATAAATATGTATATTATAACTATATTATCATATATATGTTATATATTTTACATATTTTTATTTAAAACATCCTTTATATGTTCCATGTATGGCATGACCAAGCCACATCGATTTGAGGGGGCGGTAGTCCACACTTCCTCAAAAAAAAATTCATATTTACACAAGATGGAAATAATATAGGTATTTTCTAAACAAAAATTAAAGAAGAATAAAGGAATTTTAAACACCATATATAACATATATAAATAGAGTTTCCATCATAACAACCACCACAAGAGGTGGTAATAGAAAAAATGGACAATCATCGTTTTGTGAGGTAGTGGTTAACCATACACAGAAACAGTATGTTTGTTACCCATTAGATGGAGTTTTGTGTAAGTTTAGGTAAAACTATAAATCTAAAAACATCATAGTACATTTATTATACTGGTTTTTTATGTAATAATAGACTAAGAATATTATAGGGAGTGGATAATTAAAATGAATCTCAAAATCTTGAGAGAAGTAGTTACCTATTAATCCGGTAAATTTCTTTTAGTTTATACCAAAAAGATTACATGGAAGGATTTCTACCCAAAGGGAGGATCCTAGTTCTCGGGATTGATGTTGGGAGACTATTTTTTAAGGTATTTCCTAAACATAAGTGGCTTGAGAGGTGTGAAGAAGTGGGAGATGTGGTGGGATTTTAATAAAAAAGAAAAGGACTCAATTGGAATTTTTGAAGCCAAGTTAGGTGTACACATGGTCTTACCTAAAAAAAAGTGAGAAAAAACCAAAAAAAACTCAATAATGGAAGGTTTATGGATGGAATATTTCCATAAAATGGGTTTTGGATGAGTTTCTCGGTTATTTGGGCCCTTAAGTTATAGGTTTAAACTTAATTTTGCCTTAACAAGTATAATTAAATTTAATCACTTTCACTAATCAATTTGGTAAAAATTAATGTTTATTTTATTATAATTTAAATATTATATTTATTATAGTGGTGTATATCTATTTTTTAAAATTCAATTTATAGAATCTGGGAAAATAAAATTAATGTTAATACCATGGATGGCACAAAATTACGAGTTTTTAAAGTAGAAAACTCTTTAGAATTTTGTTAAGTTTTTAAATTCAATTTAAATTTGAAATTGATTCTAATGTACTACATTGTATTAATAGGTGTAAAATTTATATAATGTTATATTAAAAATAATTTAATGTATAATATATCATTAATAAATATTTAAATTAAAAGTGTGTTTTTAACTGAAAATGAAGATTATTTTATCAAATTAAACTTATAAATGTTTAAAAATTCATATTTTAAATAGTTTCACCACTAAAAGCTAGTAAAACTACTTTTATAAAAATATAGTATTTTATCTGTAATATTATGTTTTTCATATATTATACCTATAAAATAAATTAGATGAGGGGCAAAATAACTTGTTTAATATATAATATATAAATATACTATAATAAATCTCTAAAAGTTTTATTATTTAATTGGTTTTTCAAAACATGACTAAATAGTTTTTCTTTAAATCAAGTGTTGTGTGTATTTCAAGGATATCAACAACATATCATGGTAAATATAGTCTTGGGGTGATAAATTCTTCCCTCCTACAAAAATTTTGTCCTCAAAATTTTATGTTTATCAACATCAAAAATATTTTGGTAGTTATCCTTCTTATAATCCTTAAGTTCTCATGTTTCTTATTCCATTTTGTGGTTTCTCTATAGAACCTTTACTGGACTTTTCGTCTGATTCATCAATACTTGATCTAGGGAATCTAGAATATAGATGGATTATTTTCAATAATAAAGGTTAGGTTCCAATTTTATTTCATTATAGATGATAACATGAATTGGTTATGGCATTTACTTCCTTAGAATAGATGTACAGAACACATCGTGTACCTTTGAGAGATTTGGAGGCAATGTTGAATGTTAAGAAACAACTCCAACCCTTTTAAGAATTTTGAAGGGACTAATGTAACTGGGACTTAGTTTTCCCTTCTTATCAAATATTATAACTCCCTTCCCTGAAGATACTCTAAAAAAACTTGATCTCTAACTTGGAAGTATAAATCCTTCATCCAATTATCAACATAGATCTTTTTGCTACATCGAGCATACTTAATATTATATTGGATATCCATTACATTTTTCATCGTCACATAAACAAGTTCTGGGCCTATAAATTTACTTTCACCAACTTTATCCCAATAGGTTGGAGTATGACATCTTTTTCCATATAATTCTTCATATGACACCATGTGAATAATTGAGTGGAAAATATTATTATAGGAAAACTCTACCAATGGTAAGTACTAATACTACATACCTTCATAGTTGAGTGATAATTATCTCAACATGTAATGCATTGTTTGAATTTTTATTTTATACTATCCATTAGTTTGTGGATGATAGCCAGTGCTCAAATAAAGTTTAGTGTTGAAAGCCATATGAATACTTTTCCATAATTTTGATATAAATAAGGTACCTCAATAAAAAAAAATAGATAGAGGTTCACCATGTTGTATTAGATATTCAAGAATGTAGATCCTTGAGAGGTGCTCAAGAGGAAGATCCTCTCTTATGTTAAGGAAATGTACAAATTTGGATAGTTGATCAACGATAACCCATATTACATCATTCTTTCTATGAGTATTTGGAATTACTGGGACAAATTCCACAGTAAATTTATCCAATTTCAACATATGAATAAGAAGTGGTTGTAGAAATCCTTTAGGATGATACCTTATAGCATCCACTTGATGATAAACAAAACATCTGGACACATAATTCACAATTTCCCACTTCATGTTATCCCACAAAAAGTTTTCCTTAAAGTCCATATACATATTTGTGCTACTAGGGTGTATAGATAAATTTGAGAAATGAGCATCATCTAATAATTATCTTTTTATCACAAGTATAGATTTAACACAAATCCTACTTCCATTTTTTAGAACACCATCTTCATAGACAAAGTATGACAATTTTCCATCATTCACACCATTAATTTTCTTCTAAAAGTACTCATCATCATATCGATAATTCTTTATCCTTTTGTAATAAATATGGGTTTTCAATCATTAGATAAATGATTAATGTATCCCCTTACTTAGATATTCCCATATTCATCTTTTCTAGATCCATGAACATAGGATCCTTATCAATCCTCATTTGGGTTAGAACTCCATGATCCTTCCTACTCAAAGCATATTCCACCTTATTCCCTTTCCCTGGGTGTTAGGGTATTGTGAAATCATAATCTTTTATTAGATAAATCCATCTCATTTGTATCATGTTAATCTATTTCTGTCAAAATATGTATTTCAGGATTTTATGATCCGTATATATCTCACATATTTTTCCACAGGGATAATGTCTCCATATCATCATTGAAAAGATTATAGGTACTAAATCAAGATCAAGGGATATATAGTTTTGTTGGTGAGTTTTAAATTTCCTTGATTCATATGTAATGAATTTATCAATTTTGTTAGGACACAACCATGTCCCTTATTTGATGAATCACTATATATGAAAAAGCCATCATTTTCAAATGGTAGAGACAAAATCAGAGCATTAACTAATCCTTCCATTAGCTCATGTAATCATTCTTCAAGTTCCTTCACCCAAATAATCATAACCATTTTTGTGTAATTTGTTTTAATGGGTTTTACAATTGGTAAAAATTATGAATGAATCTCCGATAGTAACTTTCCAAACCAATGAAACTACATACCTCTGTCATGTTTTTTAGTGTAGGACATTCTCTGAAAACATTTTTCTTTGCATGATCAAATGATATTCCATCCTTGGATACAATATATCTAAGAAAATAGACTTATTGAATCTAGAAATCAAACATTCTAAATGTACCATATAACTCTTCCCTTCTAATATTCTTAAGAATTATCCATATTAGAGTTTCATGGTCCACATATCTTTTATAATACACATGAATATAATCTATGAAAACAACATGAATCATCAAGTTATTACTTGAATACACTATTTATTAAGTCCATAAAAAATAGAGGTTGTATTACTCAGTCCAAATGGAATTACCGTAAACATGTAATGTCCATACCTCGTTTGAAAAGTTGTCTTCAGAATATATTCCATCTTCACTTGCAATCTGTGAAACCTAGAATGAAGATCAATCATTGAAAAATATTGGGCTCCTTTAATTTGATCAAAAAAGTCATCAATGTGGGGTAGAGGATACTTGTTCTTTATTATAATAGAATTTATTTCCCTATAATCAACACATAACCAGATGAATCCATATTTCTTTTTAACACAAAGAATAAGGTATCCACGTGGTGAAACAATAGGGAGAATAAATCCCTTCTTACCCAGATCCTCTTGTGATGTCTTTAATTCCTATTATTCTATAGTGGCTAATCTATAGATAGTCTTTCATATTGGTCTTTCTCTAGGGATTAAATCAATGGAAAATTCAACTTCACATTATAGGGGATGTCCAGGTAAATCCTTAAGAAATACATCAATGTATTAATGCACAATAGGTACATACTCTATTTGAGAATTATATTTTTCATCATTAGATGTTGTATTCTCTTCTTCCGCAATAATTTCATTTAGTATGGCTACTAAGGGTGGATTTAGATTAGGTTTAGGTGAAGAATATTCTTCTCTAAAGATAAGGGATTATACATTTTCTTCACAAATCATCACTTCCCTCCTCTTAAAATAAATGTTTTCATCATAGCCAGTATATGTTGAGGATAATATCAAAGTCTTATATAGGTATGATAACATGGTCACCACATAAAGTACATTTATGTGTAAAAATTTGGACTGGACGATACATATTTTTTGAAATGATACTTCCCTTATAAGTTTTTACTGACAATACACTTCTTAAATAAAAAGGGAAATGTCTAATTTTATTGAAAACTAGGTAGATATAAATAAGAGTGACAATCCCAAATCAAATAATGTGTTGAAAAAATTTGAAGATAGGATTAGTGTTCCTTCCACCACATCATTTGTAACTTCAAACTCTACTTTAGTGATTGCATAATATTTTACATCTCCCATTGGAATATTCTATAGTAAATTACCTAGACACTAGGGGTATTCATTTAAGTAGTTCCCCATATCCCTATAGGTAAAACCCAGAGCATCATTTTTCTTCTTCTTCTCTTTGAGGTCTTTAATATGATGACCCTTTTCCCAACACTTAAAATAAACTCCTAGTCCTATAAAGCATTTCCCAGAGTGATTATTCCCAAAGTTCTCATAATGTGGGAATTTCTTCATTCCCATATTCTTTGACACATTCACTTTCTCATGATGTTTAGAAGTCCTATTCATACCTTGGTTTACTTTTAATACAAGGTATTTTAATAATTCCTTCCCTGACATGATGGAACATAAAACTATTACTTCTTATGATGATAAAGTATGATAAACCAGTTCCCTTCAGATATTTATATTAAAACCTTTAAAGAAGTGGTCGATCTTGTACTCTATGTTGCGTATATAATCCATATCATACCTGGATAACCTTGTAAAGGTAGTTATATACTCAATAACATTTTCTTCTTCATTATCCTTTTAGATAAGGAACTTTATCTTCATATAAAATTTTGGATCATAATGGATGTATTTATCAAATAAAATCTCCTTAAATGTTATCCATTCCTTGAGTTAAATTTCTTATTCCTCTCTTTTATTCTGGATTAGATACCACAAATGATCAGTATCAACTTAGGTATAATAGACCACAAGTGTAGCTTTTTTCTTTTTCACTGCATTCTAAGGTTGTAAATATCTTCTCAGGAGACATAATCCATTTCTCTGCTACAATTGGATTAGTATTCCTACTAAATAATATGAGCTTCTACCATATAAAGTGATCCAGTATAAGTGATTCTCTCCAAGGAATAGGTTTATTCATTTAGGTAAGGTTATTTTTCATAACCTGATTAAGTTTCCCTAATATCTCTATAATTTTCTCCATTTCAATACTAACTATATTGGATTCCTCAGTGGATAAATATTTACATTTTCTATGAATATTAATACCATTCATCATTCATGGAACCATTTCTAAAAACATTACATATATTGGATTATATCATAAAATCATGAATCTCAAATCATAACATTTCTCACTTTCAAGGAATGTTTACATTTAAATCCTTCATAATGGTGGGTAAAGATAATGTGAATTATCCTAAGTATATACCTTAGGAGTATAAAATTAGGGGCATAGTAAGGATCATTGTCATGTACTAGGTTACCCCATGTCAGGCCCAAAACACCAGGTCAGGGTTGTTAATTCTAGGTACATCTCTGCCAAAACCACGTCCACTTTTAGTATCCGTACATGGATGTATTACTAGGAATACCCACATAATCTCTATCCTATGAAAATTATAGTATGTTATTGTATAGTTATCCTCAATTTCTATCTTAGGGTTGTGATCCCTAATCTATGTTTTCTAAATCTAGTTCCCAATGTTGTTAAACTTTCTCTGATACCAACTGTAACACATTGACCCAAGATCCCAGAGCTAGTGCATTATTTTATTACATTGTCACGCTTACAAGGAATAAAATCACAAAAGACCGATCAACATAGTAGTCTTGAAAATATAGATTACATACATGATACCCATAATACATTGGGAAATAGAAAATACAAGAAAGATACATAAAAATAAAATAAACATCATCCTAAATGCTTATTCAAAGAGTTCTTCTTTATATCCTGGGGAGAGGAAGCACAATAAGGGTGATCTCAAATGCTCAGTAAGGGTAAGTAAAGCAGAATTATTGATGAATCAATAAGAATAAATTAACATGGAAAGGAAAATAATAGATAACACATTCCATTCAAATACATGGATAAATAAATATAAACATATCAAGATAATAAGCTAAAAACACATGTCATTCGGTCAATGAACTAAAAATGAAATTCAACCATAGATATGTTGATGAAAAATCTCATGGATAAATAATAATAATCAAATTCTCAATAAAGGAAATAATTAGTTATTATATGTCATGTTTCCCAGGAACATGATACCTTTACCATCAAGAGATAGTTTAATCATTTCTAGTTTGGACAATTAATGTTTACCATGAGACTATAATGCATCAAGTTTCTTTCATTAACCTGTCCTGAACCTGTAGGGATTTCCTTAAAAGGTCCCCAACCGGTGTATTGCATGTCCAAATAATTAATCACGTATTGAATAAAAAACGTTCCTTATAAAATATCTATATTTAATAAATAATATGGATTTTTCAATAATACTTAAAAGAAGGATAAGTAACAATAAGTGTTGTTTAAATGAAAACAATCTAGAGGATAAATAATGTTTAAACATTCCAAAGTGTCCCATACCCCTTTAAAACATTTTAATCATAAATTACAGAAAGGTATGAAATTAAATGAAACATAAAATATCCTTAAAATATAGTGATTCATGATATAAAATAGATAAGGTAGTTTACACACCAGATAAAAGTTGATTTGTGCATATTAACAAATAAGTCTCAATGGAATGTAAATTGAGATGAAATTTTCATACCTTAACCTTTATTTTGGTTGTGTGATCATTATCCTCCTGTATAGTAGTTTAAAATATTTTACTAGTTAATATAATAAACATATTTATTTTTATCATATCTTATATTAATTATTTATATTATTTTATGACCTATTTTTTAATAATCTTTCATTATTATGACAATTTTGGGAGTTAACTGCCTAGTTTTTTCAAGTATGAATTGACTTGTTTTTTCGTTTTTATTATTAATTGGATCATGGTTTCATAATATCAAAAATGTTAACCATGATTTAATTATCATATATATTCAGTACATTTTTATTTATAGTATTCCATAATATTTTTAGATTAGAAATTAAGTGCACCGTTCATGGAGACGGTAGGTCGTACGTATACAGGAACACTACTTTCATTTACTTGTTGTTTTAAAAGAATTAAAACTAAATGATCCATATGCATATTATAGTTACAATATATTATCTATTTTATATATTTTACATAGGTTTATTAAAAACATCCTTTATACATTCCATGTATTGCATGAATGAGTCACATCTCTTTGAGGGGGCGACAGTCCACACTTCCTCGAACGAAATTATCATACTTACAAAAGATGGAAAAAATATTGGTATGTTATAAATAAAAATTACTGAATCATAAAAGAATTATAAAAATAATATATAAAATATTTAAATATATTTTCCATCGTAATTTCCACCATGATAGGTGGTAATAGGAAAAATGAACAATCATCGTTTCGTGACGTAGTAGTTCCACGTACATAGAAACAGTATGTTTGTTACCCATTAGATGGATGTTTTGTAGTTTTAGGTAAAAATATTAATACAAAAATCCTAGTATATTAAGGGTAATTTTGTTTTTATTTAAGCATACAATATTAATAGTATAGTGAGTTTATAATTAAAATGAAACTAAAAACCTTGAGAGAAGTCATAGCCACTTAATCGGGTAACTTCTTTTGGTTTATCCCAAAAGGATTCATTTAAAATATTTATGCCAAAAGGGATGTTTTTCGGTCAATGGGAGGCATGTTTGGAGACTATTTTTGAAGGTCTTCACCGAAAATAAGTGGCTTGGGAGGTGTGAAGAAGTGGGGGAGGTGGTGGACTTTTATAGGGAAGGAAAAGAACTCAACTCGAATGTTTTAAAACAAGTTAGGTGTACACATGTTCTTACATAAAAAATTAATAAAAATAAAAAAACACAATAATTGAAGGTTTATTAACGAAATATGACCATAAAATGGGTTTTGGACAAGTGGATAGGTCATTAGGTCCCTTAAGTTAAAGGTTGATGCTTAATGTTTCCTTAATCACTATAATTAACTTTAATCAATTTCACTAATAATTTTTGTCAAAATTTAGGTTAATCATATTAGAAACTAAATATAATCTTGATTAAAATGTTGTATATATATTTTTATAAATTCAAATCATAGAAGTAGGAAAATGAATATTAATGTTAATCCTACAGATGATACGAAATAAGAGGGTTTTAAAGTAGGAAAATGTTCATAAGTTTGTTATGTTTTTATATTCAATATTAAATTGAAATTGATTATAATGATGCAGATTTTATTAAGAGGTTTATAATTCATATAATGTGATCTTAAATAAGATTTAATATATAATTTATCACTAATAATTATTTAAAATAAAATGAAATATGTAACTAAAATTCAGTATTTTTTAGTATTCATAAAAAAATATTGTTTCTCATTAAAATACCAAAAATTAACCCTAATATAGTTTTGAAATTATGAATTCAAAAATAATGATTGTTTTATAAAATTTAATTTATAAATGTTTCAAAATACCTATTTAAAATAAGAGCGCCATTAAAAGGCGGTAAAACTACTTTTATAAAAATATAATATTTTATTTTTAATATTGGGTTTCTTCATATATTATACCTATCGAATATATTAGATGAGTTTCAAAATATATTGTTGGATATATAATATATAAATATATTATAAAAATTCTCTAAAAGTGTTTGAATTAGAATAATTATGAAAAACATTACTAAATAGTGTTTTTTAAGAGTAGGCGTTGTGTCTATTAAAATGTTATCAACAAAATCTAAACATAAATATGGTAAAGTATTGGGGAGCTACATATAATAGATTTTTTCATCAAAATTCTATGAAAAAACAACTAAATCCTTATTGTTTTATCTTGAACCAAGCTCATTCCAACCAAGGAACATTCACTGATATTCGACCGACACAACAGATATTTAAAAGGTTGTCCATAAAAGGCCTCAAAAGGATCCATTTTGATTGAGGACTGGTAACTATTATTATAAGAAACCTGAATGGCCCGAGATGGTCATCCTAAGCCCCACAAAATTCAAAAAACAAACACGAAGAATATACTCAAGAATCTATATAGCTCTTCATATATGTCCATTTCAATACAGATGGTATACCATACTCAAATAGAACTAAGATCCCAGTGCCTCTTAATGACCTCTCCAAAAGCTAGAAGTGAACTAAGGATCTCTATCAAAAACAATATCAGGTGAAACTCCATGAAAATGAAAAATATCTTTCACATAGATATTCACAAACTCCTCAAATTTCATTATATCATGAATGGGTATAAAGTGATCTAATTTAGTCAACTGATTAATAATAACCCATATTGAATTCTTCTTTATATGGGTATGTGGTAACATAACCACAAAGTCCATTAAGATATCACCCCACTTCAATGATGAGTCTATAATTGGATGAATCAAACCCAAAGGTTTTGGGTTCTTGTCCTTGACCTATTGTCATGTTTATCAATGATACACAAAATTAGAAATGCCTCATCCCATTCCTTGCCAATAGAATTTTTGATGCATATCATAGAAGATCTTCATGGTTTCTAGGTGGACTGCCGACTAGGAGCTATAGAAATTCCCTATCACTTGATTCCTTACTTCTAAGGGAACAAAAAAAGATTATGATTGTATAAAATTACCTTGGTATAGAATTTCTTGTTAGGAATGGTCTCCCCACCATAAAGAGATTTTCTAATTATATGGAACTCATCATTAAGTTGTTTCTTCTAAAGTATAATCTTATGAAAATTATATGAGAACTGAACACTAGAAAATGCAACCATAGACCCTATTTTCTGAATACCAATATGTAACTGTGAAAAAAGAGATATCATCTTCCACTCTTATAATGATACTTTCACTTACTGGGTCATAAGTTCCATGATTAAAGTATCTGAGATGAAATTACCTTTCTCTAAGGTATATGAGATGTAGAAATAAAAAATATTGTAGGTATTCAACCAAATGCCTCTATAATAGATTCAAATATTTTTTAGAGAAGATATATCTAAATATCGTTTGGTCCAAAAACAGGGTAATCCTTTCTTTATAAAGTTAATACTGCCAACTATTAAGAATATGCATCAGAGATATATGTTCAAGGTCATAGGTAGGGTAATTTTTCTCATGTGGCCTAAGCAGCCAAGATTGATAAGTAACGACATATCACCTGGCATAAGAACGCAAACCAAACCCGATCCTGATGCATCACAGAAGACAACATAGCCATGTCTGGCCTCTAGACGATTCAACACTGGTGTAGTAGTGAAAATCAATTGCAAATCAAGAAAATAATTCCGATATTTCTCATCCCAAGAAAACATTATTCCCTTTCGTGTGATTATAGTCATTAGAGAAGACATCTTAGAGGAATCCTTTACAAACTGATGATAATACCCAACTAGACCCAAGAAGATCTGAATATCAAACAAAAAATGTTTCTACCTTTTAATAAAATCCTTCACCTTACCAGGATCAAATGATATACCATGTTCTAAGACAATCTATCCTATGAATTTTACTTACCATATCATGAAATCTCATTTTAAAAGCTTGGCATAAACTCGATGATTTCTCACCAATTCCGTAGCACATCTTATATGATTAAAATAATCTTCTACATATATAGAGTAATCAAGTGTTTTATTGAGAAATAATACCATGAAAGTATAAAGATACTCATGAAATATCCTTTTAATCAAATCCAAAAAGACAATATGAGAATTGTTTAGACCGAAAGGCATTTTTATAGATATTAGATTCTTTTATAATCAACTGATGGTAATGAGATCAAAGATCAACCGTCACAAACTACTTCACCCCTTTGAACTAGTCAAAAAATACCATCAATCCATGGAAATGGGTATTTATTCATTACCGCATATCGATTGATTTTTTGGTAATCCACTCAAAGACAAAGTGAACCATCAACATTCTTAGTAAAGATAACTGGAACTTCTATAAGTGACACACTCGGGTATATAAATCCTTTTTAAAAAAATCATACAATAGATTCTTTAGCCCTTTAATTTTCGCTGGTGAAATGTGGTATGTAGGAATAGACACTAGTTAATAACCATTCACTAAATCTATAGAGAACTCTATATACCTTACTAGTGAAAAAACTAGATAAATATAAAATAAATTTTCCTAGAAAATCAATGAAAATATGAAGGAGATCACCACTTAAAAATTCCAAATCTTGATAAAAATGAACACATTAATTAATTTCCCCAACTCTAGATAAGAGGGTTTGTCTCTACTCGACCATGGGTCCCATTCTCCTTTATATATTTGGAAAGCCTCATCGGGTTCGTTAAAATAGACCCTTTGAAGATAAAAATAAATCTGGGATTTATTTTCAATGATAAAATCCATCCGGAATATGATTTCAACATTCTTCATGTCGATAACCAGAATGCACAAATCAAGATAGATATATAATAATGAGAAAACATGATCAGGACTATAGAGACTCCATTTTCTCTACATTCCAAGGGGTGTAGAAATATCAATAACATAAGTTAAATCCTCTATAAGAAAATTTATCATATTAACAATATGGGTTGAAATAAATGATTGAGATGAACCAGTATCAAATAAATTATTCACCAATGATGATGTTATAGTGAAAGTAACTCCCATAGCCTTTGGACCCGTATCTACTTCTTCTAGATACTATTCCACTATGTGAAGAAGGTTCATTCGAGATTCCTTTGGATGGAACCCCTTTTCCCTTAAAGAATCTGATTTCCAGGAAATTTTAGAAGGTGTTGATGATAATTTTCCATTACACAGAGTAGAATAGATATGACTAAATATCTACATGTGACCTGAGCGTCCGCCGGAATCGTATACCTTAGATGCCTCAGTGATAACCAACATAGAAAACCCATGCTTTCCACACTGGTGTAAAATCAAAGGGATTTTTATAGGTACCATAGGTTGTATAGAAAGTACCTACTTTTAAGAACCACGAAGAGAATAATCACACTTCCACTTTCCCTTAGAGGAATCCATACTACCTCTTAGAGAACAAGGGACCCCCATCAAGATTGAATTTCAGTCTAGGTCCATTTTGAACATCAACGCACTACCCAACACATCATCTTAAGAGGAAAACTTCAACAAAAAACATGAGAATGAATATCCGATAAAATTCCCAACTTGAAGAATTATGTCTTCATCTTATCATTTTATTCTATCTCAGGTCAAAACTAAACTAGCTCAGGAAAATAGTCTGAATACTCGGTCACAGTCATGTCACTTGACTTGAGTTTGAAAAACTCAATAGCCTTGGCCAATATCGTCAACTATGGATAGAAATATCCATCGAAAATATTTTTAAGTCTTTCCACTCTAATCCATCATTTTGTTTTATATCACCAACATATTCCAACAACTCCTACTTGGTCCCTCCAGCATGAATGTGTCACACTTCACCGTAATTTCATCATGTGTCACCAAAAACCCAAAAAAATGTTGAATCATACTCAACCATTCTTCATCCTCTTAAGGATTGTTGGAGTCATTGGATGTTGATGGTTAATGGTGAAGGAAATCCTAAGAATGATTTAGTAAAAAATCTCTATGAGGTTTCATTACGAGAGGTTGAATGAGAACTGGGTGGTGGTGCCAATCCCTGAGTGTGGAAAATACACAAAACCACATCAACTAGACCTGAGTCAACAAGAGTATTTTCTCATTGAGATTCAACAATAGCTTACTCCTGAATATGATTCACATGAATTCTAGAATTCATGATTCTACACAACATTATCATACAACATTTAAGGCATCATATTAACATGAAAATATAGAAACAAGGGAATTTAGTCCATATATATAGAAAAAATATATTTCAATTTCAATAAATCCAAATAAAAATTAGAGAAAAGACTAGAATTAATCCCTAAGGATTCATTCCCAAACAACCCCTTATGACATAAGGCTCATTGTAGTGACTACTGGCTGGATACTTAATTGAAACTACCTCCAATGTCATGATAAGATTACTCAAATGCTTACTAAAATTAAGGAAATTTAAAAAACATGCACATCTGATTCCACTTTATCATGAACTAAACTAGATACCCTGGTAACCCAATAACTAAGTTAGATCTTACGAGGCATAAAGTGCATTCCCGATCTGCATGGGTTAGAGACTATCACCTGGCATAAAAAAATATTCAATTGGGAATAAATATTACACAAACACAATAGAAGATAGATAAATATGGAAGCATGAATATAATGAAAACTCCATAGGGAGAAGTGTAAGAGAAGTAAAATAGGTATGAAAACCTAATTTACTATAATAATGTACCAAAAAACAGGAAGGTAAAAAACCCATGTTCTAACAGATAAAACTCACCAAGCCCAAGGATCAACATATACTACCACCTCCAAGTGGAACCTTACCCTTACTCTATTCTGGAAGGATAAAATAAACAAACACATTAAGGTACATGTAGGGAG
The DNA here is from genome assembly GCA_963277665.1 of Viscum album. Taxonomy (NCBI): domain Eukaryota; kingdom Viridiplantae; phylum Streptophyta; class Magnoliopsida; order Santalales; family Viscaceae; genus Viscum; species Viscum album. The sequence goes on from OY728129.1 coordinate 1,138,460,780, forward strand.
GGAGTTATAATCCTATTAAGTTCTCACCAAACATTCAATAATAAGATACAAAATTTAATAAACTAAAAAATCATTCAATTTTTTAAAAAAAAATTGCATTTCAAAACCATATTTAAAAAATCATGCTTTACATTTCAAATGATGCAAATACATTAAACAAATGACTAAATAAACATTTTATATAAAAAAATTATATAAAATCATAATACATGTGTAAAAAAAATTACAGACAATGGAATATATTTCAAATATAAACAATGATAAACATGGTCATCCTATAACAGGTATGATAGTTAGAGGTTATCGGATCCTCACATTATTATATAATGATAATGAAAATGTGTACACTAGTCCCTCAACCTTGGTCTAGTAGTACTCATCAACATCCTACTAAGGAATAAAATGTTTCAAATAATTTATGCTTGAGTTGTAAATTGTCAATCTGGTTCTAGGGAATTCCCATCATAACATGTTTGTCCCTAACAACTCACTAAGTATGTAGGATTTCATTTTCTAAAAAAACAATAAATAATAAGAAATTTATTTTAAAACTATTTAAAATAAAATTTATTGCATTCTCCAATTTTAAATATTTCATTTCCCTTTTAAAAACAAACTCATGGGTTTTTAATTAATTAATGCATTTTTTCGAAATACAATCACTAGGTTTCAATCAAAACCATTTTATGACACTTTTCTCAAATAAAAAATTGAAATAAATTTCATCAAATAAATTTCAAAATTTAAATTCAACAATTTAAATTTCTCAATTTTCCATCAATTTCACAAATAGACCCTAATGTAATGGGATTGGAGGTTTACCCAATTTCATTCTAAATAAAATCAAAATACTTAATCCAAAGAAATTGGGTTTTCAATAAATAAATTTAATGAAATTTAAAAGAAATAATGCAATTTAATTTGAACCAAACAATTGAATTTTAATCACGCAATTTACGGATAGTCAAAATTATCCATCATAATGAAACCACCTACCTTTTTCACAGAAATAGAATGCCCATAACGGAACCCACCAACATGAAAGAAGGTGTAGATGATATAGGAACTCAACCTAGAAACCAGATTCAACAACATAGACTTTAAATCCATCAAACCCAAAAAGATCAAAAAAACATCATGAGGGAAGTAGAATGAGATATAGAGATAGGGATACTGCTTACCAAGAGAGTCACACTACAACCACAACAACTATGAAGCACTAAACAATGGCCCAAAATGGTTAGAAGGCCCCAAAATCACCATGGTGTGGCTTTTTTGTTGATATCATTGATGTCTACATAATGAAAAATATAAATTTTAGATGATTTTACTATTTAAAAACAACTCTTGGGACTTTACATGATGTTTAACCCAATTACACATCATGTAATTGACAAGACCCATAATTGCCAAAAATCTATAGGTTTTTTTTAAAATATATTTATAATTCTTATATATTTTTCATGGCATGTAAACATGTTACCTTACATATAAATACCTAGTAGTCTATAGAACCATTTGGTTTTATAATGAAAATTCCAAAAACACTCTAACTTCACCATTATAGGTATCCTCCGAACTTCTTCTCAGCTATACCTAGAAAATGAAAAAGTAAAACCATGATAAGTAGTTAAAATGTACTTGATATAATGTTAATGGGACATTATAATATTTTATCGATTTGAGTGAATCTAGACTGATCATTGATGAGAATTTTTCTATTAATCATTGATATATCTTAATTTTATATAATTAATCCCTATATTTTCTTGTGATGGACATGAGATTATTTTATACATCACTAGAAGGAAATGTATTACTTCAATTTGAGGTTTCATTCTACAATAATAAAAAATATAGGGTTGATTTAATTTGGTGTTCTAAATATAAATTTTAAAAAACTATGGTCAGTTATTTTCAAATTTAATTCTATAACAAATTAAAATTCATGTATTTTTTGTATCTTGGATATCAATGATGATAAGGGACTAATATAATATTCCATGAGGAAATTATGGTAGGATACATATGGTATCATCATTTTTTTGAGAAAAATTATCATATAATGTTATTTATTTTTTGATTTACAGCTTTAACTTTATAGATATAGTTGTTCTTATTCGTTCATACGCATAATCAATCATTTTAAAATTCCATTATTCTTATATAATAATACTTTTATAAATATATATAATTATTCCATCACACTTTTTATTTTGATTTAATAATATTTATTATTCATTATAAATCCTTTAGTTGGTTTTATTTACCAACAATTTTTCAAAATATGTATTTTAGACTTTTAGACATTAATTATTCTCTTATTTTGTAAAAGGCAATTCACCCTCCATTTCCATTTTATCCCACTCTTACCTACTAAATAAACTTTCCTCTGGTATTTCATACATTATACATGATTGGAAAAATTAGTTTTTTCTTATTCATCTATGGTATTAATGTTTTATTGGGTTATTATATAAATGTATCAACTTTTCTATTAGTAAAATATCAAAAGTTAATATGCATGGAATCTGATGATTATTATATCATGATGGAAAAACTCTTGTTTCATTTTAAATAATATTATATGTTATTTTTATAATGACTATCATGAAGGATTATTTTATTATCAATTCCATTTTTATATAAAATATATATCTGATTTCATTAAATAATTTAGATAACGATGTGATTTATATGCATTTTTAACAAGAAAATTAATTTTCATCATCATTTTTTGATAGTATGGTGCATTTAATGGTTATTTTTTTGTGTGATTAATGATCCTCTATTATCCAATATATCTATTGTTTAATTATAATTTTTCAACTTATATGATGTTTTTGAAAGTATTTTTTATGATTACATGTTGTATAGATCCACCATTTTTTAACTATTTTTCTATATAGGCTGTATAGTTCTATAAAAACAATATATATAAATTAGAGAAAATTATTTTGAAAGTGAAATTTTGTATATGTGAAATAATAAAGATGTTATAGTAATTAATATTGAATATCATTAATGAATCCTAACCATATAAAGTGTAATGCATTAATGTGATATAAAAATTTATGTAAAGAAGAATGGTATGTCAATATATAATAATTATATCAAAAATCAATACTAGGTTTAATGTGGCCATTCATGGTATATAAGATTAATAAGAATTATTTTTATTGTTAGGAGGTGTTCCATGCTTGAATTTACTTATTTACAGGTTTGATATTAGTGGATACGAATTTTTTTCCAATAATTAAGACAACAAAAGTTAATTTCTAAATAGTTTTGTATTTTTGTTCATAGAAGCAATGAATTTTTAATGTGAAAGAAAATTACCCAATATTTAAATCATGTACATATTATAGATTTTTTGAAGATATATTGGATATTTATTACATATAGTTTTGAGTTCAAGTGTTTAATTTAAAATGCTTCATCAGTAAAAAAACATTCCTAACACATTGAATTATGTATGCTAGTAGTCAATCAGAATATATTAGAATAGATAGAAGATCCATTTATCATGAAAAACTTATGAATTTTTTTATTTATTCCTGATCAATAAAATTTATGGTGGGTTTTCATTTTTAATGGAATAAAATATTACATTGGTGATGAAAAGCATTTTGATGATGTTGTTTTATTTGAGTTACCTATTTATATGCAAAACTTATCATGGAATATTGATTTCTACCTCGTAGAAATGGTTTATGGAATATTAAATGATATAGAGGAAGGAAAATGGGAAAACAATCATTATGTTACTTCATAATATTACCTATAGCATATAATGTTTTATTATTTACAAATAAACGTTTCATAATGTATTAATTTTTTTATAAAACACATATTTTAATAAATATGGTTACTTTTTTATAGATTGGTTTATTTTGTTTATAGAAATACATAATTTTATATAACTATTGGAATTATATACATTTGTACTTAATAATTTAATTCACCTATATATATCATTTTCTATTTCAAAATTATTTTCAATGTCTTTCTGACACCGTTTATACCTATTAGTTAAGATAAATATATTTGTTTAATTTAGTTTATACATGTTATTTTGTTTGTATAAATTACTATTTTTTATTTAAATTTATATTTAAAATTTGGATTTATAGAATCTCTTAGTTTTTTATTTTTTTATCTACTTCATTTGATGTAAAATAAATTTGTTATTATTTTTTATTTTTTATTTTATTAATTATAGTAAGAGATATGATAAAGTGATATTTATTTTGTATTACATTTTCATATCAATTAAAAAAATTATTCAAATTTTCATGTAACATATATATTTTTATAATCATTTATTTAATTTTTATTTTTCTCTATCATTAACATTCATTCATTCATTTATTTTTTTCTTTATTTTAGTTAGCTAAATAAGAAAAAATGAAACAAATGTGACAAACCAAGTAATGTTAATAATAAATCAATTTCATCTCTTATCAATATTCTAATGGTTCATGAATTCACGGCCTATTACCTTTCTAGTTTTGGATTTGGATTACTTCATATAAGGATCACAGTGGGTTCAATGGTGTCTTGAGATTCTATTCTGTTGCATCATGTTTTTGATGGCAGGAATATTTATTAAAAACATGAGAGGTGCTTTATGTCTTGGAGGCTAGCGATCCGTGATATGATCTTTCAGATGGGTGTTCTATGATTAATGAACATATTAAGTGAATTAATTCATCACTATGTGAATAATAACATTAAAAATTAGTGAATGTTTGTTAGATTCTATATTTTAGGTGTTAACATCATCAACTAGATTTACAGCATGAATTAGAGGGCCTCCTGAAACCTTACGATGTCAATATGTGATTTCACACCATAAATGAACTCTCGTCCCTATTGTATATAAATTTTAGGACTCATCATATATATTTTATTTCAATCTTATTTCCCTTGAACCTTGGAGAAACCCTAGGAATTTTTGGAGGCTCATTCATCACCTTTCATTCTTCATTGATCCTTGCATCCTAGAGGTTGTTCATTGATAAAATTCATCATGTAAATCCGTTTTTCATCCATATTATATTTTTTTTACTCTATTTTAATACACATTCAGGATTTGTTTTTGGTTTATGAAGTTTTTAGGATTCGTTTTTCAGATCCCTTATACTGGATATGGTTGATTTGAGGATTCCTTTTATGGTTGTTGTCTTCTTGGTGATTATCTTTCTCCCTATTATATGTGGCTATTTGGAAAGATCATTTGAGGTAGGTGATCCTTGTTCTATATCTAAATATGTGACTATGTGGAGATTTAGTGATGGTCTAATAATGAATATTAAAAATTGTATGAACTAAAATTACATTGAGTGTGATTAAATAACAAGTTTTACAACTATTGATGTTATTTATAATGTAGTTATTCATGGTTGTTTATATTTTTGAAAATTACATAAGTTGGGATACATATTTTTGGTGGTTTAATATGATATGATACAATTTATGTGTTAATTTACAGATATCATCTAGAATGAAATTGATATTCACATATATATTTTTAATGAATTTGTTTCCCTAGGAAGTTTGGAATTTTTGTGGTAAACCCCATGATAAGTAGTAATGTAATAAAAATAGATCCTTTACTGAATCTAAATATTAGATGTTATTTAATGATTTAGTTTTTGGTTTTTGTGGCATGATGTTTACTGGGTCTAGGATGTGATGTGGTTTGTTGTGTGTTGTTGGTTTTGTGTAGTGGTTTAAAATTGCAGTAGTTATTTTGAGAAGTGGTTGTGATGAAGGTTAATGCTCAAGGGTTATGGTGTATGGTTTTTTTGTTTATGTGGTTCATTGATGTATATATGGTTATGTATATTGTGTTTTGGAAGTTTTTTGTGTGAGATAAGTGATCTTTTATGTGTTTTTAGTTTCTGTTAGTTTCATCGATTTCTATGGAATTAATTGTAATGTTGAAAATTAAAAATCATTAGTCAGAAAATGTATAATAATGGAATGGAAATTATATGTGATAATTAGATGAAATGAATTGTGAAATTAATAAAGGGGTTTAGTAAATTAGAATGAAATTTTTAGAGAATGAGATTTTTTGAAAACTCATTAAAATTTAGAAAATAATAGAAATAATAATTAGATGTGGAATTGTTTGGTTATGTGAGGTGGTTGTGTGGTATAATTCATTTAGTTGTGGAGGAAATTGTGATGGATTTCATATGGTGTCAGAGCGGTGTTTTGTAATATATAGTGAATTTGATGTTAACTAAATTGTTTTGAATTCTCTATTTCCTATCAATCATGAATTTTATTTCCTTTCTATATATTTTCCGCCCAAGTTTTTTAACCTAGTCAACACCCACATGTTTCTTGTTACAGTTGTTTCCCCCAATAAGAACATTGGAGGAAACAAAGATAGTTTGCTACCCCATCTTCCCTACACTTCTTTTGAGAGAAGTGATAATACAGGTTGGTGTTGGGGAATATCCAATATTGATATAGATTAGTGTTTTAGATTACTCATAATTATATAGGTCACTATTTGAGATTAACAAGGATGTGATATGTGGTGGGGGTCATTGCGGTTGGATGAGGGAAAGAGGATGATTTCCTTCAAATTCATGATACACTAGTGGCCTAGTTATGTGAGTTGGTTTTGATGTGATTAAGTTAGGATGTGATGTGGTGATTACTTGTTATGGTTCTAGATGCTAGAACTTGAAAAAGGGGGTATGTAAGATTCACCCTAACCCATGTAAAAGATTAATGGACGTGTAATGTGATATGTGTAGAAGGTTAGTGAGAAAATGAGGTTTGAAGTTGTTGTGTGATAGTGGGAAACTAGTGGGAAATCCACTAGAGGTTCCATTATTTACTTTCTTGATATTATGTTATGATTTTGGTTGTGTGATTTGGTAATCATTCTATAATGTGTCTAGGATTCCTTAGTTTAAATAATTTGGTACACGTTGGTTATGTTGTATATTCACTAGTGAATTATTATGATTTTTTACATATTCAATTGACACCTTTGGTGTTATCCCACTGAGTATTCATGTTGTTCTCACCCTATGTGTATAATCTATTTTCTATAATTCGAGGATGTCATTGGGGACCGATCTGAACATTATAAGCTCAGGTTTTGGATCTATTTTTGAGTCTCTATAATTGGATAGTATTTTGGATTTTATATTTTTCATGAATTATAATATTTTTATTTATTTATTATTATTTCATCGAATATATTTTATCATTGGTTTATTATCTTATATCTTGATCATATATTATGCAGAGGATTACTACTCCCATGTGTTAGAAATTACACCCTTAGTGATAGTCACCAGATCATGGTTTACTAGGGGTAGGACTCAGGGTTCGTTATCTACCTTCCTCCATTGCCAGCCTAGGAGGTGTACTACTAGAGGGTGGAGATCATGATAGAGTGGAATAAATGTATTTGGTTTAGAGTTCGGATGGATTTTGGAGTAAGTCATTGTGAGAATGACATGGATTGGTAGGGAAATGGTTCTACTTGATCTTTGTATCTGAGGTAGTGCATGAAGACTGGCTAGAGCTTGGTATTTTAGGGCCGCCCTGATTTGATGCAAGGAATCTAATCTTATTGAATAATCAATTGATGTGGACCAATTTGTACTTTTATGACCAGGGAGAGGTACACAAATCACCCTTGATTGTATTGAAGTATGACTTTAGTGTTTTTTTAAATTTAATTGTAATTTATTAAATAAACCCTGATAAAATTCCATAGTACATATCATACGATTTCACATTGATTTTATGGAATGGTTTGTAATCATCATCTATGAAGAGATTAAGAAGTAAAAGTTCACCTTTCTATTCTAGTTGATCAATGTAGGGTTGGATATATATAGGAATATAAGTTATGGAAGAGGGCCATGAGTTCTATTGAGGGGATGGTTTTTTGAATGTAAATGGGGAGTGTCTTATATCTAGATACAGAGATATTGATGGAGGATATTGAGGTCTCTTTTAGTCTGATTTGAGATCATTCTATGTTTTGGTTTTCCATTGTAACTTATGTATTAGTGGCGAGATGTGCATCAATGGGGAACAATATATTTTGGTTACCACAAATAGGTAGAGGTGTTGTGTCTAGAAATCCTTATGGAGTTCCATTTGGAAACCCAACCATCAATGAAGAAGGAAACAAATAGGTAGTTGGTGTACTCTCTTCAGTAGTGTATCTTGATTGTACAGGGTCAAGAGATCATAATCAATGACATATTTCACTATTAACCAAATCGTTTCCTAAATTAAGAGTCTATAGTGAGATGGATAGAGGAGGATCTATGCACAATGATCATGTATATAGTTTCCCTTTTAATGCATTCCACATACCTGGAGGTATAAAATATGATATGGATATTGATAAGATTATTTATCTTGGAGTTGATCCTTTATATATAATATTGTATGGAATCTCATGGATCAAGGATTCAGAAAATGGGTCATAGAAGTTTTGGTATTCGGTGTTATGACCAGTGGGGAACCAAACGAGATAGTTCCATTCCCTTCCTTTTGGGAATGGATACTTACATTAACCACCAATGTATTTCTATTTTCATAATATGTTTGAAGGGGGTATGAATCCCAGAAGGCTCATCATTTGACTGATCAAAGAGGCTAGTATTAGACTGGTGGTCATGACCCTATGTGGAAGTAACCTTTTTTTGGACATTTTCAGTAGTTGGGACCGATGAAAATTGGTCTATATCTGATGGAAGGTGGTGATAGAAGGGGGTATCCATGTGATTTTATACATAATTAGTTCCATAGGAAAGATAATGATAATAGATTCCAATAGTAAATAATTATTGGAGTTGGACATGGTCAAATGCATGAAACTGTAGTTTTAAAACCAGTATGGCCAATGGTTATAAGAGGTAAAATATATTTATCATCTACCGTTGTTTCTCTCTGTTTGATTTAGGGGACAAATTTTAATTTTGTTGGTCAACTTTTTTGTAAACCATGAAAGTATATATAGATATGTTTATAGTTTCCCTTATGTTATCAACTCTTGATGGAGGACAATATTCATTGTATGATGTGTGTATGGGATGTAGGTTCATGTTAGGGAAACACAAGTCAAGTGGAGATTTCTATTTCCTATAGTAATATCTACAAAATATTTATGAAATCACCTCATCAATGACCACTATGTGGTTTTCATGGGCCCATAGAAGACTAAAATATGTTTTCTATCAACATGATATAAATATGTACCAAATTATGTGGATGGAGTTTTTCAAAAAAATATAATTTTCAGATGTATTAAAACCCAAAAATGGTGAATGTTGTTGTCAATTCATCCACTCTAAGGTCAAGAGGAGATGTGTTTAAGGAATCTTAAAATGTTTTTAAGGTTATGGGGAGCTCAAAATGATGCATATTGACATCAAAGAATGTATTTAATGATTTTTTTCTATCAAATAATCATGGATTCATCCCTAATTTAGTAGTCATATGAGCCCAAGCATGTAGACTCTGAAGAAAATTTGTTGTGTGACCATATCAGCCAAGCTGATAACCCAGAGGGATGGTTAGAGGTTGGTCACAATAATATATTCTTTAATGTGAGGCAATTTATTCAAATGGAAATAAATGAGGGAGTTCTTGTAATATTTAATGGATCTCTCTTAGTGGTGTATCCCAATGTTAATGATATGTATCATGGATTTATGAGGGTGGTTTGGTAAAATGAGATTAGATTCATGGTGGAATAGTTTGTAGTTAAGATTGAATTCTATCTATAAGTGAAAGAAAAAAACTATTTTCCTAAAGGTTTTTCATAGAAAATGGATGTACTTAAGTGGAAATGGGATTTTATATTGATGGATTTCATCACAATGTTTCCCCATGAACATGAAAGATTATATATATATATATATATATTGTGTGATTAGGAAATGACCGGAGAAGTTTTCATCTTTTCAATAAATACCTAAATTGAGTTCTATGGGATGTTGTTGTGAGGATGCATATGTAATATATGGTTAATAAATAGTGGAATCCAAGAATAATCATCTCTTTTTTAGATCCTTCTTTTACCTCATGGGTTAATAGGGTGTTTCAACATTTCTTTGGATCCTAGTTGTTTCATATCATTACTTTACACCCTCACACATATGGGTGGATGGAGTGGGCCATTAGAAAGCTAGATTTTTTTGAACATATATCATGGAATTTAGTGGATCCTTGGAAAATAACCTACCTCTAGTTTATTTTTAATACAAAATTAACGTACTCTAATATAATAGCATGGTTTCTTTTGAGAAATTGTAAGTGATGTTGTTTAATTATTCATTGTGCAGGATGAAGGTTGGGGAGTCCATGGATCATCATCAAAATGTGCTTTAAATAATAACCATAATGGTCTATATGGTCAAAATTAAGATGAGGGCACTACATGAACATCATAAGGCATATGATTTCCATAGGTAGAGTTCACTAGAATGTGATATTAGAGAACATGTTTTCTTGAGGGTTTCACCTTAATGAGGGAAGGTGAGGTTTTATAGGGAATAGGCATTCCCCCAATTTCATCAGGCTTCTGAGGTATTGGAACATATTGGTGTGGTGGTATGTGACATAATTATTTGAATGTGGCTCAATATGATCTATTTTATTCTTTCAAATATCCTAACTTTATCAGCATCCTTATTATGATTCCCACATCATTGACTAGGGAGACTTTGATATCAAGGTTATTTTGATGTTCATGGAGTCTCCATAAAAGATATAGGATCATCAATATATAGTGTTTCATGTATCAACTATCCCCTGGGATAATGTGTTGTGGATGGATTTTGGCTTGTATGAGAGAAACTGGGAGCATGATACACATATGTATGACTAGTACCATAAGTTGTTTTCAATATTTCTATGTTTTCATCATTCATGATGTTATGCTTCAATATTTTTTTATGATATCTATTATTTCCTTTCTTATGGTATATGTAATCACTCCATGTATATGAATAAGTGAATACCACCTCTATAATAGATAAATATTATATTATAAATCATTTTAAAGTCATATAAGTGAGCCAATTCATCATAAATAGGAAAATATATTGACATAGAGTGTGGTTTTCTTTTACCATTGTTATTTGGTATAGTGTTGAGGATAATTTTAGAGGTTGATCGATTGGTTCTTGTGGAGGTTAAAATAAATTTGTGAGATATTGAGTTGAAGAGATAAGGCTTGTGTATGGTGAAATAGTGTTTTGGTTATGAGGGGAGTTCTACATATGTTTCTAGCTTTCCTTGGTGTGTGATTTTTTTCAATGTTTGGAATATAATGAGATCCTAGATATCTATATCATTGGATATTCATTCAGACACATCTACTTTTAATTTAGGTTTAATCTTGATTTCCAAGGATTATATTAATTTTTTATGTATCTACTGTAACAAATTTCTCCTTCAAAGCCCATTAATTTGATGGATTAGGAGTAGAATTTATTCAGAGGAGTCTTTTGGAGGATTTGGTGGAGTTTTAATTTTCAATTATGATGTGTTGGTCAGAGTATGACACTCTTGATGAGGGTGAATTGAGTTACTATCTAAATTTATGTTAAAAACATTATTTAGAAATTCCCCCAATTTAAAATATAAATATACCAGTTAACCTAAGTTGGTGATTTATAAGAGTTTTAATGTTCAATTAATTTATAAAAAGATTCATTAATTATCAGTTACAAAAAATTTAATGATTTATATAAATTTTGAAAGTAATTTACTAAATAAAAAAATATATAAACACTAACTAATATTAACTATAAAAGTAATATTTACTTTTCTGAAATATGTTTGAAAATATAGAAAACTGAATTTGAAAAACATAACAGATAAAAAACCAGAGGTTCAGTCTCAAGATGAGTCCTAATCCTATCAACTTGGTGATCACCTTCCACTAAAATGTTTACATTAATAAACATGGTCCACACCCTGGATCAGGGTTCACAATAACACATAAGGCTTTCTTGTTTAACTAGACCTCTTCCATAGTTATTCATAAGAAAAATACAACCAGGCCACACATAGACCTCTTATATAATTATACGTGGGATAAAATGATGTAGAAATATGAGTGAGTGGGGATATATTGTATCCTATAGCTTAGCTCAGGAGATATTATGTGTTTGTGATATAGACACACACTGCTCGAAAAGTAATAATAATGTGCACAATAGAGAGAAAATAATGAAAAAAAAGTTTTATAATGATTTGTGTGATGTGCATGAAACTTCTTTAATAATTAGGTGTAGTTGATGTAAAGCTTGAATCCACTTATAGAAAAAACACCAAAATAGAGTGTTGTGGAAGCTTTAATATTCTAGTTTGTAGTGAGTTTTGATGCTCCTCGAAGGTGTTCTTCGCTAGTGTTTGATGCAGCAAGAATGTTGAGATTTGTTGGTTCACAAAAAAATAATTCTTTTTTCACAGCTAGAAAGAATGATTTTTTTGCTTGTATATACTATTCTCCACCTTGTAAGTTATCTCTATATGGTTTCTGCTATTTTGGCTATGGTTATTTATTTATATACTGTGGAGGTCTACAATAAGAATGTTCTCAACCAGAGGGCTTCCTCATACCACATACTGGTCTGTGAAAATTTCTAGAAAAGATATAAAAGTTTATTAATATAATATATAGTACACAGTTTCATAAATATGACAGTTAGAATTAATTTTGAATTTATGAGTAATTAAAATTTTCTAAGTGTTGATCAGTAGGTCATTTTGTCAGTAAGTCCTTCTATCGGTAGGCAGGTCTATCGGTAGGTCCTTCTGTTGGAAGATCCTTCTTTTGGTAGGTCTAGTGTTGGTGAGTCATTATTGTCAGTGAGTTGTTTTGTAGCTATGTTAGACTATTGATGACTCAAACTTGTATTGGTGAATCAACTAGTCAGTAGGTTGATATGTTGGTAGATTATACTTTTGTCGGTGACTCATCTATCGGTAACTCATACTTCTATCGGTGACTCTTCAATCGATAGATAATACTTCTCTCAGTGAATCGTATATTGGTAGATCATTCTTATTTTAGTGACTCATCTATTGGTATCTCACACTTCTATTGGTGAATCGTGATATCAATGACTCATACTTGGTTTTTTTTCTTTTTTCCGGTCTTATATTATATATATTAATAGAATATGTTAAACAAATAGTTGAACATAAATAATCATAATTAATCAAATTTGAACATTAAACATAACACATGATAAAACATGATTTGACATAATTTTTTAGCATTAAAACTGGATAGGGAAAAAATATCCCACTTTTTAATGATCACAAATCATTGAATTATAAAGAAAAATTAGTTAATTCATAATGATCAATGTAATAATTCTGATATCTATCTCCCCATTACTATTTTTCTTAAAAAATGAAATTAAAGACCATGCTCCCCCTTTTATATTTTTATATTATCCAAGGTTAAAATAATGCATAAGGCCTTCTCCCCATTTTGGGATTATCAAAAAGATTAAATTGCATTAATGAATAGAGACTACAAATGACTATAAATAATCAAAACAGAAAAAAGGAATGAAGAGATACTCATTTTTTATAATAAATTGAAATTAAATTTAGAAGAAAATAAAAAAAAGCACAACAAGTATTCCCTATCAAACAAGTGATCCAAATTACTTATTCCTCATGGAGGAGTTTATCAATGCCTTTCCATTATCAGAAGATTCAGGGTTAGGAGAAGTGGATGTATATGTAGTGGATGGAGGTTCAGGGTGAATTATGATAGGAGGAAGAGGAAATCCGGAAAACACTAAAGGAGTCAAGCTTTAGTTAGAGGATGAAGGAGAGACAGTAAGTTCCCTAAAAATGACAGGATGGATCATCCTAAAGGCTTGATCCAGAGAGAGTGTCTGAGAAGGAAAGAAGACAATAAGAGAGGTAGCAGATTGGATAGTTGGTCTGAGAGGTGAGGTATTTGGTACAACAAAAAAATACTATAGACATATAGATAAGGCTTGAGAAGGTTGATGAAATCCATGATAATATTCCCACCATATTCCATAGATTTGGTGAAATATTTATTATTCTCTAGAAATATCTCAAAGATAGGAGTAAACTCTGTTTGTAGCTTCACATGTTCTATGAAATCATGTGTCACTAGAGGAAGTCTCAGATTCTCAACTAAATACTTTAAGTGGTTGGTGAGATGATGTTATAGGTTTTGGGCACAATGGAATCATGTTGGTGGGTGTATCCAACTTTAAGTTTAGCATTAACAATTATCAATCCGAGATCTATCATGATAATAAAACGCCTGATCTTCAGAATAGAATGAAAAGCGAAAAAGAAAGAGGGGATTATTAGAACCATAGAGAGGGTCATCATATGTTTGTTATAATTAATTTAATTAATTTACCAGAATTACCTTGACGGAATTCTTTCTTCATTGATGTTTCCAGTCATGATCTGATGTGATCCATCACTGCATCATAGAATCCAAGTGTAAGATTCCTATATCAGTTATCCACACATGCTCCACGTATCTTTGAACGTCATCAAAGGGATCTTCGGGTGCTAGCACAGAAGAGCCTCTGCTTGTGATGTCCACCTTCAATCACCCTGATCCAGTGGAGGAGGATATCTCCCTCGTAGCTTGATAGCATTCTTGGTGGGAAAATAATTTTCTCATGGCTTGAGAGCTTTTTCTGAATCCATTATGCACAACCACAAAAAAAAATTATTCTAATGAGAAATATATAATTGGGATTTTTAATTACATAGAATAATAAAATGATTTAGTTACCCAAAAGCGTTTATTAATTTTATTTATTTCTTAGTAATAACCCATGTTTAATAATAATATTTGACTATTATTATTACTTGAAATGCGCCCAGTGAATTACACCTAATATTATTTAATTAAATAAATAATATTATTTCTTATAAATGCCCAGAAAAACTACACAACGTGTATATATTAATATACACGGCGTGTACTTTTATTTTCCATTTTTCTTTATTTCCTCCACCACATTTATTAGACCTTCAATAATGACTATTTATTTCTCAAATAAATATCACTTCATTACTCGTTAATAAATATATTATTTCACCCACAATATATTCTCTTGAAAAACTAGAGTTGAAATAAATGCGATCAAGAATCCTTGAATAATTATTAAACCACATAAGGGAATAAACTTTATTCAACTTGTTAAATTAATATTTAACTAAGATACTTGGACACACTTAGTGTGTGACCCTCTAGCCCTCTTTCTCAGTGGAATTAGGAAGATCCTACGTAATTTCCAAGGTTCACATCTAAAAACATTCCAAGGCACCCATAGAGACAGAAGTTAACCCCGCAACGATGTTTCACCTCCTACGAATTCTTTCCATGTAATGTAATATATTTTTCACGGTATCTCATATCAAGAAGGTTGAATTCTCGTTCCATCAACCCATGTGCTTGATTATTCTTTCTTTGACTTTCTAGAATTGAACTTGGCCATTCCTCCCTATGGTCATGGATTTATTTAGGCTATATCAATTCCATCAAAGGGATTGAGATATATACTCCTGTTATGGAACAGAAGGGACAAATCCTTTCTCGCATTATCTATTAATGCAGTATCACTCATGACGCACCCAACGTAACCTAAAACATTGTGAATAGTGTTTCATCACATTTTTTATAAATACAACTAAGTTTGTGAGTAGTAATACCCATTAATAATAATCTTAATGTCTAAAGACCAATACACACGCCCACATATAGAATCATCCAATGACACTATGAAATGTGAATTTCCTACTTGTGAGTCACGTTCTCATAATATTCTCCTGGATATTACCAAGGGAGCACACCATGTGAAGGTGTCTCAAAATTTTACGAGTCCTCACCCCTAATGGCATGTATTATTTGTGTCATTCAAATAACAGGATCCGTCCATAGAACATATATTCATGAAAAGTGTTATGGCACTTCTGTGTTCTCATCATAGTAGGGATCTTCTTTGACCCTTTAATGTAACAGTTATCCTTAAGACATTATGACATGCATTTTCACATAGAAGAACAATCAAGATGTGATAAGGTATTTATTATTGAACAATGTAAAAATTAGTTGGTTTTAGGTCACCAAATCCAATAGACTCCCACTTGGACTAGAGCCAAATTCTAACAACATTTAAACCTCTAGTTTTCACATGATATTCATGCTTCATATGAGATAGGCCTTTAGTCATGCGATCCACCGCGTTCTCTTCTGTGGATACTCTGCTCACTATAACTTCTCCCCTTTGATACAAATCCATCAAGAGGTGATACATTCGGTGTATGTGCTTTGTCTGTTGATGTGACCATGGTTCTTTTTCAAGAGCCACCACTGCAGTATTATCACAATAAAATGTGATGGGATCTTTACTACTTGGATCCACATCAAGCTCCTAGAAAAAGTTCCAAATCTATATGGATTCCTTGGCTGCATTAGAATCCGCTATATATTCAGACTCCGCTATAGAATCAGCAACAACTAGTTGCTTTGAACTCTTCCAACTCACAGCTCCTCCATTGAGAAAAAATATATTCCATATTGCGACTTCAGATTGTTATGATCTATCTAAAAACCAGCATCAACATACCCTCTAATGACAATATCCTCATCTCCTTCATACACCAAAAACATATCCTTAGTTCTTCTTAGATACTTAAGGATAGTCTTAACCACAGTCCAATGTCGTTCTCCTGGATCTTCTTGATATCTACCCACCATTGTCAGTGCATAGGAAACATCAAGCCTGATACATAACAAGGCATACATGATGGATCCTATAGGTGAAGCGTATTGGATTTTACTCATTCTATCTTTCTCTTGTTGTGTCTGAGGACACATTTTCATAGAAAGATTTAGGCCATGTGCCACTATAACCAATCCTCTCTTGGATTGTTCCATATTAAATATCTTTAGTATCTGGTCAATGTATGTACCCTAACATAGTCCAAGTAGCCTCTTGGATCTATCACGAATGATCTTTTTCCCTAGGATGTAGGTTGCATCACCTAAGTCCTTTATAGAGAACCACGTGTTCAACATGTCCTTAACTAATTGTAAGACCGGTACATCGTTTCCAATAAGTAATATGTCGTCAACATATACTACTAGGATAACGATTGCATTCCCATTAAACTGCTTATAAACACATGGCTCACATTCATTTTTAATGAAACCAAATTCCTTTATGGCTTCATCAAATCGAATGTTTCATGACCCGGATGCTTGCTTTAATCCATAAATGGATTTCTGCAACTTGCAAACCCATTTGGCTTCAACTAGTGTCACAAACCCTTTTGGTTGTGTTATATAGACATCTTCCTAAAGGTTCCTATTATGGAATGCTATTTTGACATCCATCTGCCAAATCTCATAGTCATGGTAATCTGCTATGTAAAGTATGATTCTTATGGATTTAAACATGGAAACTGGAGAGAAGGTTTCATCATAGTCAATTCCTTAACATTGTATGAATACTTTATTCACTAGCCTTGATTTTTATGTGATAACTTGACCTTCCATGTCCAACCTTCTCTTGAATACCCATTTTCATCCAACATTATTTATGTCAATTGGATCATCGACTAGAACCCAGACTTGGTTCTGATACATGGAATTCATCTAAGAATTCATAGCTTCTAGACATATTACAGCTTATGAGATTTCTACTTCTTCCTTGAAGTAGAGAGGTTCATCATTGTCCAACAATAATTATTCCCCATGCTCAGTGACTAGGAAACCAAATCTCCCTTTTTCCATTACCTCTCTTGAGCTCCTATGCAGTACATGTGTTTCTGGAACCTCTTCCATAAGGACTTGTGCAACATGTTCCTGTATCAACTCTGGTTTATCATGAGAATCAACTTTTCAAAGTCAATATTTCTCCCACTATCCTTTTTGAGGATGTGCTCCCTCTCAAGAATTGCGGCTTTTCTGGGGACAATCACTTTCTTGTCTGAAGGGTTATATAGTTAATATCCTTTCATTTCCTTGGGATATCTGATAAAGATACACCTTCTGCCCCGTGGTGCTAGTTTGTTGCTTGAGAAGGCCTAAACAAATTACTCTCATCCCCATAAACGTGTGTACGACAAAATGGGTTTCTTTCCATTCCATAACTCAGAGGGAATTCCATTTTATGCCTTAGTTGGTACTCAGTTTAATGTGTATGCTGCAGTTTGTAATGAATATCCCCAAAAGGATAATGAAAGTTCTGCATGACTCATCATCGACCTCACTATGTCTAACATGGTGAGGTTCCTCCTTTGACTAACACCATTCTAATGTGGTGTATAAGGAGGAGTGATTTGAGATAGAATACCAAACTCCCATATAAGATTTAAGAAATCTTGGTTCAAATATTCTCCACCTCAATCCTATCAAAGTTTATTTATCTTCTCACCAAGATGATTCTATACTTCATTCTTGAATTCCATAAATTTCTCTAAGGCTTCTGACTTATACCTCATTAAGAAGACATAGAAATATCTCCTCAAATCCTCAGTAAAAGTAACGAAGTAAAAATATCCACCACTAAATTCTACTTGGAATGGTCCACACACGTCAGTGTGCACCAATCCTAGAAGCTCTATGGCCCATTTACCCTATCCACTGAAATGTGGCTTGGTTATTTTACCTTGTAAACAAGTGTAA
The DNA here is from genome assembly GCA_963277665.1 of Viscum album. Lineage (NCBI taxonomy): Eukaryota > Viridiplantae > Streptophyta > Magnoliopsida > Santalales > Viscaceae > Viscum > Viscum album. Next base: position 1,138,479,501 of record OY728129.1, read on the forward strand.
CTTCAATCGAGTGTTTTTAGCTCAGTAGAGTCTAAATAGCCATCTTGGCAGACCTTTTTAAAGTTCTTCTCATTTACATGACCTTGACGGTGATGCCACAACTGGGTGATGTATGAGTCATGTGATTTTGTTTCAGTATCGATTTCCAACAATTGGTTTTCATAGTTTAATACATACAAACCATTATTTAAATGTTCCATTCCATAAAATATGTTATTATTATAAAAGAAACAACCCTTATTTCCAAATTTGAATATAAATCCATCCATATACTAACAAGTCACAGAAATTATGTTCCTGGTAACACTTGGTACATAATAACAGTTATGTAAAACCAAAATCATTCTAGTTGGCAATGATAGATGGTAATCACCAATGGACAAAGCAGTCGGCCTTTTTCCATTCACAACTCGAAGATCCCCCTCTCATTTGGTAATCTTTATAAATCTACTTTCTTCTTGCATTTGAATATAGATGTGAACCCCAGAAACTGTATCTAATACCCAATGTGTAGAAATGGAAAGATTACACTAGATAAAGAACCCACCCTTAGCATCCCCATGCTTTTGGGTGCAATTCCTCTTCCAATGGCCGTACTTTCCACATGAAAAACATACCACCTCCCATTCTATGCCCGACCTCTAGATCTTCTCCTTCTTGGAGGGAAATCACTTGGGGGCTTCAAACCATTTATAAGTCTTTGGGCCTTTTCCATGTCCTTCCTATTCTTATTCACCATAAGGACTGCGGTTTTGTCACATCCCATGTCCTTATCTACCTAGAGAATTAAGGTCAGAAGTTTTGATTGAATCTTTTCATTATTTCTCATGTTATAATTGACAATAAAGCTAGATATGGTCTTGGGCAGTGATGATAGGATGAGATCTATACACAACTCATCCGAGAATTTAATCCCTAAGATGTCTAGGCATTCAATGTGGCCAATAATCTTGACTACATGAGGAACAGTTGGTGTGGGCTCTCCAAGATTAGTTGTAAACAAAGCGTTGTAGATCTCATATATCTCCTATATCGCCTTCTCTTGGTAGAGATCCTTAAGGTGAGTCATCAGGCTATACGCGTCCATGTTTTCATGTTGCTTCAAGAGCTCATTAGACATGGACGATTGTTGATGCTCCTTTTCTTCACAGAGTCCAAAGGAATGTAAAGGGAAATGACATAGCACAAATTGATTCATCCCTTGAAGAAAACATCAAAAAACCGACGAAGGCATGAACAAGGCTTCAAATGCACAAGGGTCGCGCAAGTTACCTCTCTGTCACGCAAGTATACTTGTGCGCCGCCTGATGGTCGCGCAAGTGACTTGCGCGCCCTAAATGATAACCGCCCGGGGTCTTCTCCAGCCTATAAATAGACCCTGTGGGCCCCCCATTTCGGGGAGGAATTTGTCCAGAATTCACATACAGAGCTCTGAATGCACAAGTCTCTTCTTCAAGTCTTCCGAACACTTATAAGGTAATTTTTTACCTAGAATGGAAGGTCTAAACAAGAGGATTAAGGTCTAAGTGTTAGAATTCACTAACACTTGTGCGCCTAAGTGTTTTACCCTTAAGGGAAATGGAAACACTTGCGCGCCGCCCTACTTCTTCACCAGAACTTGCACGCCCTCTTTTGGAAATCCTCTAGGGATAATACCAAGGGTTTGAGCGAAGTCTCGCCCAAGTATTACCCTAAGGACTGAAAATCGCGCAAGTACCCACATGTCGCGCATGTATACCTGTGTGACTAGGACTTGCGCTCCCACACAGTACCTGCGCGCCTGCAAGGACTTGCGCGCCCCTGCCTTTTTGGGTGCCCTTCATGCCCATTTAACTCCTCTTCTACCATTCCACGTCTCCTATTCAAGATTCAGTCTTCAAGACATCCTTCAAAGACATTTATGGAATGTTTTCTTGACTAACTTCTTTATCTGAAAAAAATTCTGTAGAATATCCCTCAAAACCTAGTGATTCACACATCTTTATGTCACTAAAGATTGAGATTTCATTTATTCAACCTCATCCTTTAAGATGAGAGAACCCCTTAACATGGGCATCCTCCTTAGGAGTAATCCCCAGTCATAATTCTCATGAATGGGCTTCCTTTTCAGGAATAATCCCCAGTCTCAAATATGGGCATCCTCCTTAGGAGTAAGCCCCAGTCATAATTCTCAACTGTGGGAATCCTCCTTAGGAGTAAGCCCAAATCATAATTCTCAAGAATGGGTATCCTCCTTAGGAGTAATCCCTAGTCATAATTCTCAAGAATGGGCATCCTCCTTAGAAGTAAGCCCCAACCATAATTCTCTTAACCTGGGCCTCCTTTTCAGGAGTAAGCCCCAGTCTCAAATATGGGAATCCTCTTCAGGATTAAGCCCCAAGTCCCTTAATTTTCAAGTCCCTTAACCTGGGCCTCCTTCTCAGGAGAAATCCCCAGTCTTAATTTCTCTTAACCAGTCCTAATTTACTTTTTGATCTGGGTCTCCTTCTCAAGAGTAAAACCCAATCATAAGTCCCCTCCTAATTTGGGCCTCCTTTTAAGGAGTAAACCCCAAATTAGAGTATCCAAATCTCCATAATGTACATATACCTTTATGGACCCTCTTCCTGGATTCCTTCCCTGAAATAAATCCTAATATTCATCTATTTGGGCAGTAATACATGCATAATCCCCACATCATTTCTTATTATTGCATCTTTCATAGCACAATTTTCTAGTTTTACCAATACCTCTTGTTTCTCACACCGATCATGACTCACGTGAGCTTAGAGTGTAAAAGTAATTATGACATCTTTCTTTGAGCCATAAATCATAAACATCATACTCCCTTATTCAAACTACCTGGGTTCTGATTCCTTTTCCAAAACAAAGGATACGTAGGTATCCCATCAGCGGGTACGATCCCAACTTTGAATTAATCCATGTCCTCCTGAATGACAATAAAATTCAAGTGCCCCACTGAGTGGATTTAAAACCAGTATGGCCATTCTAATGACCAAGATACTTTTATGTATTTTAAGGATACCATCAACTAAGAATATCTTACAAATACAGATGATTCTTCATCGATGAAGAACCTCGAATACATATAAAAGATATTCTGAATTTCTTGCATATAAATCATTGATTGTCAAATCTAAAGGAAATATCATTTTATACTTAGTAATGTAATAAGGGTTCACAAACATAACATAAATCTATAAATAGAGTCCCGAAGTAGACAATAATTCCCCTCAAAAAGGTGTGATGAGTCTGACCTCCCATCCCCTCGACCAATGAAAATTCCTAAGCCTCATTAGTCTATAACTAATGAGTGGCTACCTTTAGAAAGTAGGTTCAAATGGATATGGAATCATTGGATATTTCTAGTTCTACGAACAAACCCATTAGAAACCGCTTGGAATGTTTGAATCTTAAAGTAATGAGATCATCCCCGATTACAGAGGGAAACAAAAAATGGTGAACCCGATGTGAATCCTTAACCATGTTAAAATTATGTTTTGCTTATTGTTAGGCCCCTATTTAAAACTCAATGAGATGGCCAACAAAAAAAATCATTGACATATGTGATCATCCAAAAGATGTAGTGGCCGGATTTATCTTTATTATGTTTGTTATATCAAATAATCAATATTTTCAAAGATTTTCTACATTCTAAGAAATGGATGCTCTCAACTTCACACCTGTGAATACCACTACTGCAAATGCCACTACTGCTACTCCTGCTGGATCGTCGTCGGCTCTGAGGATGATATCACCTACTCAGCATCTTCAACGCTGGGTATCAAATGCGCTGGTTAAGGAGTACCATCAACATTGTACCATTCCAACTCTGGAGGCTGCCCGATAAGCCCTCCAAGTGAATAACTCACCCTGGTCATCTAGACAGTGACGACCAGTGATCAAGAAGCTGGTGGTGCTAATCATCGTCTCCAACCGTTTCGGGTCGTTATCCCCAGAATGTAATCACCATTCGCTCCCTTATTCTGGGGAGGTGAATGAGCAGGTCCTCAGGTCCTTAATTCAAGCAGACAGGGGTCCTTCCCAAGGTCTCCCACCAACAATCACCACCAGACTCGTGCGACAGTGTGCCCTCAACATGATGAGGGTACCGACTCCAGGCGTTCGGCTCAGGTTCCTCAAACCCGAGCAGGCAAGACGAATCGCCAGAGGCGAATTCCGGTTAACAGTGAGAAGTTTCTCATCTCTGTCATCTCTGGAGAAGTCCACCAACCTAAATTGGTGGCAAGAAACAAGAAGGCACACATACCTGCCCGTTTTAATTCTGCTATCCAGCAGACTCGTCTGGAAGCATCACTCCAATCCCGTCAGGCAATTCCAGTAGTGTACTATAGGCAGGAACATACACCTATTTATACATCACCAGCTAGTCAGAAGACTCGTTTGAATACATATGATGAATCTCGTCAACCACGTTCGGCGAAGTGCAATCAGCAGGCACATACACCTACCAGTATTGATCATGACTACCAACAGTCTCTCTTGGTAGCATTCGGAGAAGTCATTCGGAAAGCTCCGGCGACAAACAGGAGGCAGACTCAACTCTCTGCCCCTACAATTGAGTACTGGCAGGATTCACTGACAGGAAAAGGAGGACAGGAGAAGGCACATACACCTAATCCAAGCACGGAATGGACGTATATCCCCGTTCTGGCAGCTGAAGTCACCAAGAATATTCTATCAATGGTGAAAGAGAAAAATCAAATTCCTGTTCATATCCTAGATGCCTGTCAGGATATTATAACAGCTTCAGCGGCATCTCAGGGAAAGACACATAAATCTATCCCTACCAGTAGAGTGACACATCAATAGTTCACTCCGGAACAGACACACACATCTGTTCCAGTCCAAGGGGGTTGTGGGGAATACTCCCCCATATCATACGGACAACCAAGTCAGGCACATACACCTGATTTGAGTGGAGATCGTCAGCCTAACCTATCCATCTCTCCTGATCAGGCACATACACCTGCTCAGAGACGCCACTATTGTCAACAAGTGGTTTCCAAGGCGAGTAAGAAGGCGTCTAAGAAAAATACCCACCTAGCACAATCAAGAGATCAAGAGACAATCTATAACATGGCCTTGCTCGATGCTGGAGTTCATGAATCCCTCAGACAGTTATCTATTGGAATTCAAGATTCTACTCCCTCATTTACCAATAGTGGGAACATTAATTCTAATGTTCTTCAATAGACACTTCCTCATGAAGGCTTGCTTCATGACAATTCGGTCGATATCAATGTTTCATCTTCAGATGCGATCCACAGGAACCCTCTGTGTGGCCAGAAGACCAAGGAGAAAGAGATCTCATATTTTGTTGTAACCCACCATGGTGGTCCTCCTCATAATGATGAATTTCACTGCGAAATTCCTCTCCGCAGTAGTGATTCACATTGCCCGGAAAATGCTCCAGTGGACAATGTAGTGCTGAGAAAGCCCTCTTATCTTGAGGCACTTGCAAATGAAAAACCATTCAGGTATAATGTTTCATCACTGGCAGGTGAAATACTTTATCAATCGGAAGATAGCCCAGGGTGTAAGTCATTCTCCGAACCACCCCTAATTCATGCATCTTCTAGTTTAATCAGTGATTTATCTACCAATCCTGTTGAATCCAATGAAGCAACAAGGAAGCACCAGCTCTCGTCAAAACAGGTAGAAGAATCTTCATCAAATGATAAAGAGGAAATGCAGATAATGAGAAAAAAACTAACGAAAGGTGAAGTGCCAGTCATGTTTTGGCCTCTGGCTGACTCTCAGTATGACATTCCAGAAATGTTGACGGATGATGGAATTCATGATATTCATATCAACATATGGAAAAATCTTTGTCAGTTGAAAAAGAAAGTATTATCTTATGAAGAATATGAAAATCATGTTAAGATAATAGAAGGGTTACAACTCCAAATTGACTTAGCATCTCTATCAGTCTCTCGATATCCGAAGGCTGAAAAGTAGCAGAGATCCCTTCAGCGTTAATGCCTTGGCACACTTAGAATGTTGCGCCAGTTAATTGCCAATGCTCCATCTGGTATTCATGTCATAGGATGGGGTGTTCATGGAGTACTACATTTCATGGTGCTCTCCAGTCAACAAAGCCCGCTGAAAATGGTCTCATGCAATGTTATTGCCCATGGTCGGCCATGGATACCTAGCTTTGTTTGTAATCAAAAGCTTTCAAAAGAACATGCTTCAAATAGTTCCTCTCAAAATCAAGAATACAGAGAACAAGTTGTTGAATTACTCCTGCATCAAGAAAACAAGAATATTGAATAGGCCTCTCGTTTGGAGAAAGCACATCACAAAGTGACATAAGTGTCAGAAATCACCCAACGGTCTTTTGAACCGAGTGATAAAAGTGGAAGTCGATTGATGCATCCAGCTAATTTCCGGACAGTGGTATGCAAGATCAGGAGATCTTTTAAGAATGTCTCAGACATAGCATTTCAAGAGCCACCCTAGCTCGCCATACTAGGGACTCTTTTAAACCAACCCTCGGAATCAACAAATAGGATTCGAGGAGTTGAGAAAAGACAGTAGGAACAGCCCCAGTCCACCAGACTGGGGACTTTTTCAAATCATCAACCCCCTCCTCAGAGAAAGTAAGTATTTTATCGATTAGGGAAGAAGCCAGTAGAGGAACGAAGATCCAAATTATCAGGATATTCTCTCAAACTACAGTTCTTCAAGAAGTTCCTGAGGGATCGAATCAACAAAAGGCAATGTCTCATCAAAGACATGGAAGGAGACAATATCACAGAAATGATGATAGAAGGAATGTGATGCATTATGCATCAATCAATGTCATCAATGACATTGTTGCTAATCCACCAGATGAGGCTCACTTAGAGGGATCAGATGAAGAGGTTCCTATTCAGGAAGTTGTATGCACATACACAAATAAAGAAGGTGTGCGTACACGAAATCAAAGGTTTACCCAAAATCTGAGTGTTCCTACAAATAACCCACTTCCCCCTCTCCAAAAAGGATCAAATAAAGGAAAGGGGAAGAATATGGTTACATATCCTACTTCTTGAGAAGGCCAATCACTCTCACTAGAGCGAAGATTTGCGCAACAGGAGGAAGAAATGAAGGAATTAAGGAGGTTGAATGCAGAATTACTTCAGGGTAGTCTTCCTCCTAAACATGCTGGAGCCAGCCAATCAAGGGAGTTTGTTGCAGCTACTAAGATGGATCAAGAATATACTCCTCTATTTGTACACCCTCACAAGTATAATCCTACGGGTCAAGTGCAACAACAATTGGCAGTATTGCCATCAGTTGTAGTACCAGCTGCCATACCTGTCCAAGCTCCAGTCAGTGCACCTGTTCAGGTCCAAGCTCAACGTGATGTTTCTCAAAAGTTAATAACTATCATTGAGTCATTAACACCATGGTTGGAAACTATGGAAGGGAAGCATGCGTAGGTTCAACCAGAAAAGAGAGGTTACCCTGAATGGGTAGATTCAGTCTCTCCCCCATCATGTTTTGGGAACCCTGTATTCCCTATTTTCAATGGATCAGGCGATCCTGAGCACCATTTGATGCATTACGTGTCTTGTTGAGATCCTATGATGGGAACTTCGGTGCAGCAAGAATCAGTGAAACTCAAATTCTTCGTGTGAACCATGCAAGGACCAGCCTTTTTCTAGTACAAAAGCTTGCAATCCCGGTCAATTACCAGATGGGAAGATCTCCATCAACGATTTCTTCTTCAATTCAACTAAACTTTTCCAAAGACAACAGTTTTCGATCTTAAAAACTATAAGCAAAGGGAGAATGGAAGGGTCTCTGATTTCATTGCTCGCTGGAAGGGATTAACATATTCCTTGAGCTTAACACTCCCTCAGGAAGAAATGTTGCCAATCTGTGTGGCAAATCTGCTTGATGAATTATGCACACCACTGATCCCTGTGAAATACACAGGAGGGTTTCGAGACTTTACATCAATCGCTAAACAGATTGAAGATTCTCTTATACAGACTAAGGCTAAATCTCATGTAATTCCATCAGCTCTAGGAAGAAGAATGGGTAAAGCAGAGACTACTATAGTTATGCTTAAACAAGCACTTGTACCTGCTTCTACGTCAAAACCTTCATCTTCTCGAAGGGCTCCACCTCCTGAGTGCCAAAAAAAGGCAGTTTCTTCAAGAAGATCAAAGAGATCAAAGACGAAAACAATTTGAGGATCTTAAAAGCAAAACATACTCTTTACGAAATGAACAAGTTCCTGGTTATTTCATTTCGGCTCTGGAAAATAATTTGGTTCAGTTTCCAAGGCCCAAGAGGACAAACAAGAAAAGAGATGAAGATCGTCCCAATTATTTCCCATTTCATCAAATGTTGGGGAATCCCATCCAGGAGTGTTTTGTTTTCAAAGACATCATGCAAAAAATGGTCGACTCGGGACAAGTCAAACTGAAAGGTTCTTCAGCTCAGGTAGCATATGTTACAGCTATAGTTCCAGAGGAGGAAGGTGAGTGGAAAAAAATCAAAAGAAAAAAGTTGCAGAAATATTATGATTGGATGGTCAGAAAGATGATCAACCGAACTCATGCTATTTTGAGGAACACAATTGAAGAAACCAATTGTGGCTTCTGCCATGAATGCCATAGAAAAACCCTCTTAATCAGAGGGAAAATCATCAAAGAAACGACACAATTCCAAGAAAGAGGAACAATCAGAAGAAGATGAGTATGTATCAAAGCCTATGCTGTCTTTGACTCTGGTAGATTTCATTCCATTTACTTTGAAGAAACAGGAACCACCCCATCAAATGGCACAACCTAAATTGGCTAGTCAGGCAGAGTCTTCATCGGATGAAGAATTGATTTTTGGTTCTGTTAATATGATTCAATTAACAGATCTGTATTCCAGTTGCAGTTTCGTTTATTATGAGCCTAAATTCCCTATATCAAATAGAGAAATCAGAGGAAGTTCCAGAGGCTCAGGATAAAAGGGAAGACGTGGATCTTTCAGAAGCCACTATTCTAATTCTACCCCAGCTAGAACTATGTACGTATCAGGAACTCGTGGTAGAGCCCTTCAGCGAGCTCAACAAGAACAAGCAAGTTCTTCCACCAATAGTAAATTCAGTCCTGGCATAGTTATTCTGGAAGACCGGTTGATTGTTCCATCCTCTTCCTCTCAGCAAGTAAATGGATCTAATCGGTGTAATCTTCTAAAACCAGAAATATTGCCAACTCCTATCCCGATACAAGATGTATCAAATTCCAAAGCATCTGCTTCCAAGGCACCTGTTAACCACATGTTCCTATTGGGAAATGCAGACCTCTGGATCAAAAGTATGATGTATTAAAACACCTGGCCCAAGTACCAGACAAGTTATCAATTCTGGATGCTTTGAATCTGTCAAAGGATCTTCGGGAGGCACTCATCGAGGCTTTGTCAAGTCCTCAAGAGTTTGAAACTGAAATTTCTACAGCTGAAGTCTATCACGTAGAGAATAATCCTGCAGAATGCCATGAAGTGATATCATTCACTGATGAAGATGAAGATGATGTCTTGCATGTACATATTAGACCTTTGTACTTATCTAGCAAGGTTAATGGCATAGACGTCCGAAGATCTTTCATTGATAATGGTTCAGGAGTCAACCTCATGCCCATTCGTACAATTCATCGATTGGGCCTCACGGAATCTGATTTATCTCCTTCTACCATGATGTTACAAGGATATGATAAAAATGAAAAAGAACCACTGGGAAAAGTTACACTCATAACTCAGTTTGGAGATCTTGTATCCAATTCAGATTTCATGGTTGTTGATCAAGACTAAGCTTTCAACATCTTGCTTGGAAGACCCTGGTTACATCAACATGCGCCTATCCCTTCATCATACCATCAATGTCTCAAATATTGTTTTGATGTTCAAGTTGGGACACTTTATGGTGATAAGGACCCATTCAAGACATGTGAGTCTCAATACATTGAGGCGAAATTCTATCACATGAAGGGAAAGGATAAATCCAAAACCAGGGAGATTACCAAAATTAATGCTCCATATGGTTTGGAAAAGATTCCAGTAAATCCATTTGTGCATGTGAGTACAGATTATGTGTTTCCTATTAGACAAATTGGCAGGGTAGACCCAAATCAAAATACTCTTATGGAAAGATCCATAATGTCAATTACGGAAATCAAGCCAGACAACATGGAAGAAACTGGTAACCCACCAGGCAATGATGAAAGCTCAAATGGAGATGTCTTCGTTTAATCTGCTGAAATCCAGCAAGTCTATACTTCGCCAACCAGGCCAGAAGAAGTGATAGCGACATCAGAGGTGAACAGTGATGTCTATTCTCAATCCATCATCTCCTCTTTATTTCCCAAGGAAGACTCTTCATCATCAATTGGGTCAGAAATGGAAGCCTCTTCTTCAAGATGTTCATATTTTAACATCTCTTATGATCATGGAAATTTTTCTTCATCATCTTCTATGCAAGTAGAAACAGAAGAAATAACACATGAAGAAGAAGAAGAGGAAGATCTCAGAGATGCTCCTCCAGCATTTGAAGAGGGTATCTCTACCACAGTGGATGAACTTAGAGAAGTAAATCTGGGTACAAAAGAAGATCCACGCCCCACTTTAATCAGTGCGGCCATGACTCTTGAAGAACAAGAGATGTATATTTCCTTTCTAAAGAAAAATAGAGATATATTTTCTTGTAACTATACAGAAATGCTTGGGCTTGATCGTGAGGTGGATACTCATCATTTGGGTTTACCAGAAGAACATCGATGATTTAAGCAAGCCGCGAGAAGAACACACCCAAATTATGCTTCCAAAATTGAATCTGAAGTAGATAATCTTATCAAAGATAACTTCATCAGAGAAGTTCAATATCTCAAGTGGTTGGATAATATTGTCCCTGTAAAGAAGAAGAACGGACAAATTAGAGTTTGCGTCGATTTCAGAGATCTTAATCGGCATTTTCCTAAGGATGTTTTCCCAGTTCCGATTACAGAACTTTTAATTGATGCAACAGTTGTCTATGAAGCACTTTCCTTCATGGATGGATATTCCAGATATATTCAAATCAGAATGGTTCCATAAGATGAGGAATCCACATCCTTCAAGGCCCCTCAAGGTGTGTTTTTCTACCGGGTAATTCCCTTTGGCTTAAAGAATGCAGGTGTAATATATCAGTGTCCCATGCATCGTATCTTCAAACCCTTTTTTAGGGAAGTTTGTTGAATGTTATGTGGATGATTTGGTGGTCAAATCCAAAAAACGTTCTAATCACTTGGCTGATTTGGATGTCATATTCTGCAAGCTTTGACAACATAATTTGAAGATGAACCCCTTAAAATGTGCATTTGGGGTAACCTCAGGAAAATTTCTCGGCTTTGTTCTATGCCATCGTGGTATTGGAGTCGATCCTGAGAAGACAAAGTCAATCCTTGGTATGTCACCTCCTTGAAATTTGAAAGAATTAAGAGGACTTGAAGGAAACTTAGCCTATTTTCGGCGTTTCATTTCCAATTTAGCAGGAAAAAGTTTACCCTTCACCAAATTGATGAAGAAGGGAGTCACTTATCAGTGGACTGAATATTGTCAAGAAGCATTCGATATTATCAAGAAGTATCTATTGAGTCCACCGGTACTTATTCCACCTGTTGAATGAAGGCCACTTATCCTTTATGTAACAATCTTAGAGCGATCATTGGGTGACTTTCTTGCTCAGAAGAATGATGCTGGGAATGAAAACAGCCTCTACTACCTCAGTCGGACTATGCTTGAAGTAGAAATCCAGTATTCAAGTATTGAGAAGTGCTGCCTGGTATTAATCTTTTCAGTTCAGAAGTTGAGACACTACCTGCAACATCACGAGGTCCAATTGGTATCTCGCAATAACCCGCTCAAATTCATCCTTAGTCTTCCAATGCTTACAGGACGTCTGGAAAGGTGGGAAGTTATTTTTCAGTAATTCGACATTCAGTATGTGTCTCAAAAGGCAATAAAGGGCCAAGATCTGGCTGATTTCCTGGATGAACACCCTTCAGTGGAAGACACGTCTTTAGATATTGAACTCCCTGATGAGGAATTCTTCTCTATTCAGGATAGTCCTCAGAAATGGGAAATGTACTTTGATGGTGCTTCCAAAAGTCCAACATGGAGGAAAATAGAAAATCCTAAATTCAACAAAGTTGGCTTAGGAATTGTGCTCATTTCTCCAGAAAAGGAACTTTTACCTTATTACTTCTTATTATGGGAAGGTGGTACCAATAATGAAGCAGAATACTAAGCTCTCATTGCAGGCTTGGAATTAGCGCTTCAAGAACAAGTAAATAATTTAAAGGTGAAAGGTGATTCAGACCTAGTAATCAAACAAGTCAATGAGGATTATGCCATCAGAAAAGAAGAATTAATCCCTTTGTATGATTACGCCAGAGAGTTAATGATGGAATTCCCTTCGGAACCGACATTTTATTATGTCCCACGATCACAAAATGATCAAGCTGATGCAATGGATAATATAGCCACCGCTCTGGAAGATCCAAATCGGGATGAGACAACCATCAGTATTGCCCACTGTTGTGAAATTTCACCTTATGTTCAAATCAGAACAGAGGAAATTAATGAAATTAGTCACATTCCTGAACCATATCGTCATACTACAGGATTGATGTCACCTATCAGGGAATACCTTCAAAATGGAACACTTCTACCTGATAGATCCAAGAAAGAACAAATCTGGCGACGTCTGGTCAATTTTACTCTTTATGATAGCCCAGATCACCTAGAGAAAATTCTCTACAAATTTGGTTTTGATGGAGTTCTCTTCAGATTCATTGATGGTGAAGAGACAATGGTTGTCTGAAAGAAGTGCATGCAGGAGTCTGTGGTGCCCACCAGTGTGGACATAGACTGTCTGATCAGATTTGAAGGGTTGGATACTTTTGGCCTTCAATGATACAAGATTGTATTGATTTTAAAAAGAAGTGTCATTCATGCCAAGTACATGCCAACTTCATTCATCAACCTCCATATTTTCTTCATACAACTAAATACTCATGGCCATTTTCCACATGGGGAATGGATGTGGTGGTACCTTACCCTTCAGCTGCGGCCAAGCAGTTTAAGTATATTCTTATTGCTACTGATTTCTTTTCCAAATGGGAAGAGGCAATACCTCTCAAGGAAGTCAGTTTTAAATGAATTGCTAGATTCATCAAGTCTAACATCATTACCAGATTTGGTGTCCCTCATACCATATTGACGGACAATGACACCAACTTCTGTTCATCCGAGGTGGAGAAGTTGTATCAAGAATACAACATCAAATCCAATCATGCATATCGGTATCATGCAGCGGCCAATGGCCAGATAGAAGCCTTCAATAAGACTCTGTCAAATATACTGCAAAATATGATGGATAAAGATAAGAAGTCATGGCCTGATAAACTCTTTCATGCTTTATGGGCTTATCGAACTACCACCTGCACTGCAATGCGGTCAACTCCATATTCATTGGTATATGGAACGGAAACAGTCTTGCCAATTCAAGTTCAACTAACCTCGCTCAAAGTTTCCATTTATGATCATTCGTCTATAGATGAACAATCTCAAAAGCAATTGAATTAATTGGAACGGTTAGATGAGAAAATATTTTGCACACTACACCACTTGGAAGTCTATCAGAATCGAATAGCACAAGATTTCAACAAAAAAGTTCATCTTTGTTCATTCACTCAGGGAGAATTGGTATTAGTTCTCCGAACTCCAATGATACCAGGGAAGAAACCTTCCAAGCTTGATCCCAAATGGGAAGGACCTTACTCAATACATAGGGTCTACTCCAATGGATCTTATTCATTAATCTCGATGGATGGAGAACTCATCACTACTCTAACCAATGCCAGATTTTAGAAGAAGTATTTTGTATAAACCCAAAATATATCATCACTGGTCCGGTATGACCTTAAACTGCACCACCGTCCAGCAAGATGTTAAACTACATCATCAACAGTCCATTCATATGACCCTAAACTATTTTCAAGACCCTTGCGTCCAGCAAGACGTTAAACTGCATCATCCATGGTCCATACATATGACCTTAAACTATTTTTACTTTCTTCCAACATGATGCTAAACTGTATCGTCCCTTTTTGAAAAAGTCCCTAATACGTCCAACATGACGTTAAATGGTGTACTCTTTTGTCCTCACTGCATGAAATTAAACTGCACAGTCCCCCTTTCGTCCAACATGACATTAAATTGTATTGTCCCTATCGTCCTAATTACATGACGCTAAACTGTACAGAAAGTCCTTAATACATCCTACATGACATTAAACTGTACTTTGTCCGTGCTACATGACACTAAACTGTGCAGCACTTACAGCCCTAACTGCAAGACTTTAAACTGCATATTCCCTTCATATTTCCTACATGACATTAAACTGTGCATCGTTAAGGTTGTTGTTACCTCTTGTTTCTCACACCGAGTATGACTCACGTGAGCTTAGAGAAAACTTCAACCATAACACTCTCTCTGGGCTACTAACCACGTGTATGTCCCAACACCATTTTTAGGTCGTTGTCCCCATGAACAACTTGATCATTAATCCATTCTTTAAATTGAACTACGCGGACTTTGATCCTTGCCTTCTAGGATGGGTACGTAGGAAACCTACCAAAGATCAAGACCAAAACCAATCTCTTCACATCGGTTCACCTCCATCTCATACAATGTTGATTCGTGAAACCCCCTCTAGAATTAATATCTTTACATCGGTTCACTTTCGTCCTTACTATACAACGTTAAACTATACAACACTTTTGTCCAGTATGACAATATACTACAATATTTTTTGATACCCTCACTTGATAGGGAATCATAATTTACATTGATTTTCAATCATGTTTTTTTCCAAAGACTACGTGCATACATGGCACTGCCCAAACCTTTTATCTTGGATTAAACCATCATTGCACTAAATTCCCCTTTCACCCTTCACATGTACGAACCAAATATGTACATAGGGTGTTTCTAGAACTGTGTGGGCATGATTCCCATCCTTATGGGATATGTAGGAACGTTCGAGTGTCCTTCAAATCCATCCCCAAGTCTTTGGGCCTAACCCCAAATTCCACTTTCAGTCCCTTGGCTGAAAAGTCCCCATGAAAACACACACTGTGTATTTATTATAATGGTCCATGTTCTATGACCCTAAACTAAGATCTCTAATCCTTTTGTCCCACACGACGTTAAACTGTAGTTCAAGAACTACGTATGGCTTGATTCCCATCCTTATGGGATACGTAGTGAAGCCAAACTCAGGACCCAGCCACAACATGATTATGGTTAGCATTGATTTGTGTATCTTTTCATACATTAAACAAAACCCATCTTTATGTGTCATAATCCTAACCTTAAAATTTTTCATATCTTCATAACCCTTTTCTTGGCTTCTAGTCACAAAAATGTCAAACTTCTGAGAGTTATTTTGCCTGACCATGCAGCATGTGCCCTTAGGTGGCCTTGTATAAACAGTCTACATAACGGACCTGTCAGCCAAAAGATACTATTATTTGACTATGCAGCCAATTCTCTTAGGTGGCCCTGCATAATTCAACCCCCTAATGGGTTTGTTAAATAGTGGTAACTTCATTCTTGGGAGGAAAGCCTCTTTTTTCGTTATTTGTCTTAATGAAAATATGTAGGGATTCACAAAAATATCCATCCTTCACATACTTGTCCCATATCCTTTTTCATGATCTGAAAGTATTCAAGTCTATGGTTTATGTTCTCCTTCCCTACGTTTGGGTCAGACCTTCATAGGAGTGATCTCCATCCAGTTCTTCGATAATCTTGTTTGGAAATATCTTCTCCATATTCAAGTATCTCTTTCCATATAGCAAACTCTATACTTTTGAAAATTTGAATCTCCATTAACTTTCACTGGATTTTAGCACTAGGAAAGTAAATTTCTGAGAGTTCTTTTGCCTGACTATGTTGCACGTTCCCTTAGGTGACCTTTCATAAGTAGTCTACATAACGGACCTTTCAGCCAAAAGATGCTATTTATTTGACTATGCATCCAATTCCCTTAGGTGGCCCTTCATAATTCAACCCCCTAACGGGTTTGTTAAATAAAGGTAACTTAATTCTTGGGAACTACTTATTCTAATGACTTTTAGCTCTTTTTCATATCATTCATCATATTCAAATATTCTTAAGTCATAGTTTACATATTTTCACTCATACTTGAGTATGGTAATATTTTTTCAGATGATTTTTCAAGGAATTAAGTCAATTCTAATTCATTCGGTCAAAGCTATTTCGACCTTAAACATTAGCCTCTTTATGTCCGACATGCATGACATTAAACTGCCCACAAAAGACAAAGGAACTCTGAATAAAAGTCAAGTTCCATCTCACTAAACATATATTTTGTATGATTTAGGTAATATTGAGCAATTAAAATATTCAAAGTTTGTAGGGTTATTTACACTAATCCTAGAAAAAATCAAAATATGCTTACTAGGCCCATTGGATTAGGTAAAATTTAAAATAGGTAGCAGGAAAATACGTGCACACGTGATTGAAGATGAAATCATTCTTTCCATGTGATGAACAAGAGTTAGAAGGACATCCACAGACTGGAGTCTCTTCTCTTTTTCAGGAATTACAAAAGAATTTCAACATAACTCTTCATTTGATTTATGGCATCCCGAGATTCATCAGCAGCCACCTGGAATTCATTAATTCATCTGGATACCATAAGAGATGCAGTGATACCAGCTCTTCTTGGAAAAGTTGTAAAAGAATGTTCTTGAGTGTGGTTTGAGAAAATTTTCTACTGATCAAACAGTGACTCTGTTTCTGTCCGAAAGACTTGGAAGATGGATACATGGATTTGAGAATGAAGCATTGGAAGTAAAGAGCCATTTGGAGAGAGTACTCTTTTCAGATATTGTTCTAATACCATATTTGTCTTCTCTCCACCAACCGGAAGTGGAAAACATTTCATCCCATGGGTTTTCCATTTTCATATCTGCAAGGAAATGAAATGCATGAAAAATTTGAATGTTCATGCCAATGTTGTTGCTCTTAATGCACAACATAAATTAAATAGAGGATTAGCAGTGTAGCTACATCTCAGGCATATAATTATTTTCATCTGGAACATTGAATCCTTGCAGATGACCATGACCATATAGTGGCAGGTAGGTGCTCTGTGGGAAATTAAGATGATATTTCTTCAAGTACTTAGCCAAATCTGGGAGAGTGTTGTCACAGATATCATAGTAATCATGTCTAACAATGTTCATCAAGTCATCAATCCGCTTGCTAGCCAGTTCATCAGCCATTCCAATTCTGTTGGGAGCCATTGAATCTGCACAAAGGATGAATAATTAACTCTTAAGTAAGTTGATTTTTCATAAAATTTGTGAAATAATTCGAAAAAATGGCAAAGGCATTAAGGCGCGCAAGTCTAAACTTGGCGCGCAAGTATGGAGGTGCCGCACAAGTATTTGGCATGCAAGTATCACCGCGTAGGTCCAGATACCTCTACAGTAGCGCGACATCAAAGAAATAGCGGGAAACAGAGAAACTTGCACGGAAAGATATCGAAAGTTTGAAATCTGGATGCTTTGTATGGAAATGGGGCCGCATATTTATAGGCCAGGCCGCACCCTTGCACGCTGATGCCTGCGCACTCCATCCAGTGCACTCTAGCCCTACGCGACTCACACTTGCGCGCTACCTTTCCTTTGGTTTTCTTCTTTTCCTCATAGTCACATCCTCATTTCTTTCGGATCCAACTCTGAGGGGGGACTTTTGTTGACGCTCATTTTCATCACAGAGTACAAAGGAATGTAAAGGGAAATGACATAGCACAAATTGATTCAGCCTTTGAAGAAAACATCAAAAAACCGACAAAGGCATGAACAAGAATTCAAATGCACAAGGGTCGCGCAAGTTACCTCACTGTCGTGCAAGTATACTTGTGCACCGCCTAATGGTCGCACAAGTAACTTGCGCACCCAAAATGATAACCGCTCGGGGTCTTCTCCAGTCTATAAATAGACCCTGTGGGCCCCCCATTTCGGGGAGGAATTTTTCTAGAATTCACATACAGAGCTCTGAACGCCCAAGTCTATTCTTCAGGTCTTCCAAACACTTCTAAGGTAATTCTTTACCTAGAATGGAAGGTCTAAACAAGAGGAGTAAGGTCTAAGTGTTAGAATTCACTAACACGTGCGCGCCTAAGTATTTTACCCTTAAGGGAAATGGACACACTTGCACACCGCCCTACTTATTCACCAGAACTTGTTCACCCTCTTCTAGAAAGCCTCTAGGGATAATACCAAGGGTTTGAGCCAAGTCTCGCCCAAGTATTACCCTAAGGACTGAAAATCGCGCAAGTACCCACGTGCCGCGCAGGTATACCTGCGCATCCAGGACTTGAGTGCCCATGCAGTACCTGCGCGCCTCCAAGGACTTGCGCACCCCTACATTTTTGGGTGCCATTCTTGACCATTTAACCGCTCTTCTACCATTCCACCTCTCCTATTAAAGATTCAGTCTTCAAGAAATTCTTTAAAGCCATTTATGGTATGTTTTCTTGATTAAATTCCTTATCTTAAAGGAATTCTGTGGAATATCTCGCAAAACCTAGTGATTCACACATCCTTATGTCACTAAAGATTGAGATTTCATTTATTCAACCTCATCTTTTAAGATGAGAGAACCCCTTAACCTGGGCATCCTCATTAGGAGTAAGCCCCAGTCATAATTCTCAATAATGGGCTTCTTTTTCTAGAATAAGTCCCAGTCTCAAATATGGGCATCCTCCTTAGGAGTAAGCCCCAGTCATAATTCTCAAATATGGGCATCCTCCTTAGGAGTAATCCCCAGTCATAATTCTCAAGAATGGACATCCTCCTTAGGAGTAATCCCCAGTCGTAATTTTCAAGAATGGGCATCCTCCTTAAGAGTAATCCCCAACCATAATTCTCTTAACCTGGGCCTCCTTTTCAAGAGTAATCCCCAGTCTCAAATATGGGCATCCTCTTCAGGAGTAAGCCCCAAGTCCCTTAATTTTTCAATTCCCTTAACTTGGGCCTCCTTCTCAGGAGTAATCCCCAGTCTTAATTTCTTTTAACTAGTCCTAATTTACTTTTTGATCTGGGTCTCCTTCTCAGGAGTAAAACCCAATCATAAGTCATCTCCTAATTTGGTCCTCATTTTCAAGAGTAAACCCAAAATTAGAGTATCCAAATCTCCATAAAGTACATATACCTTTATGGACCCTGTCCTTGGATTTCTGCCCTGAAATAAATCCTAATCTTCATCTATTTGGGCATTCATACATGAATAAGCCCCACATCATTTCTTATGATTGCATCTTTCATGGCACAATTGTCTGGTTTTACCAATACCTCTTGTTTATCACACTGATCATGAATCACGTGAGATTAGAGTGTAAAAGTAATTATGACATATTTCTTTGAGCCCTCAATCATAAACATCATACTCCCTTATTCGAACGATGTGGGTTCTGATTCCTTTTCCAAAACAAAGGATACATAGGTATCCCATTAGCGGGTACGATCCCAACTTTGAAATAATCCATGTCCTCCTAAATGACAATAAACTTCAAGTGCCCAACTGAGTGGCTTTAAAACCAATATGGTCATTATAATGACCAAGAGACTTTTATGTATTTTAAGGATACCATCAACTAAGAATCTCTTACAAATACAGATGATTCTTCATTGATGAAGATCCTCGAATACATATAAAAGATTCTCTGAATTTCATGCATATAAATCATTGATTGTCAAATATTAAGGAAAGATCATTTTATACTTGGTAATGTAATAAGGATTCACGAACATAACTTAAATCTATAAAGAGAGTCCCAGAGTAGAAAATAATTCCCCTCAAAAAGGTGTGATGAGCCCGACCTCCCATCCTCTCAACCAATGAAAATTCCTAAGCCTCATTAGTCCATAACTGATGAGTGCCTACCTTTGGAAAGTAGGTTCAAATGGATATGGAATCATTGGATGTTTCTGTAGGATCGAAATAGTGATGTAGATGCTCAATATACAAGAGGGGGGGTGAATTGTATACTTTAAAAATTCCTTTGGAACCTTTAAAGTTAGTTAAGAATAACTATGTTTTCCTTAAGCAAAGGAAAAAGGCTAAGTTTAACACGGTTAAACTAAGCAAATTCACAACACCTTTAACATCGAATGCAAACTAGGAAAGAGATTACGAATGAGGGTTCCAGAAATATGGTTCCAGAAGTTGAAACTTAAAAAATTACAATATGAGATTCTACCTTAAAGCATATAGAATCTAAATGAAACAGAGTACAAATAAGGAAGTATAAGAAAGTTATACTTTCCTTATAATACAAAATGCAGCGGAATAGAAACAAGTAGTAAAACTATAAGTAACAAGATATAATTCTTTTAACCCAAAGAGAAGGGTATCCAACAACCTTGGATAAAGGTCCCTTGATTTATACTTTCAAGCAAGTCTGTCTTACCCACACCAGGGTAAGCCCTCGATACGAAGATCGGAGTCTCTGTCTTGCTATCCCCGCAATCCCTCAACTTCAAGGTAGTTGGAAACCTCTGTCTTCCTCAGCAAGGAAGCCCTCGAACTTCAAGGTAGTCGGAACCTCTGTCTTCCTATCCCCGGAAGCCCTCGAATGTAATCACCAACATTCGGAGTCGCACGAAGCTTTGAGAGTTAATAAGAGCCTCTCTCTCTAGAAATCACTTCAAGCAGATTAGTCAGCCTTTTAGTACTTTCATCAGCCATCAACTTTCGAGCTCTTTCAAATGAGCTCCTATTTATAGGTAAGGTCGGCTCCTTCTCCAACGGTCATATTTTCCTTAAATATCGGAGGGACCTGTACACGTGTCACTTAGGAAACGGTTAGTTTATAACAAAACAGACGAAATCGTTTTATAATAAAACAAGTGTAACAGAATGTATGACATCGTTTTAAACTCTAACATAAAAGTTCGGAATGAAAACTTCGGAGTGAAGGTTCGGAGTGTAAGGAACAATAGTAAAGAGTAGACAAATTTTAGAAGTGTACTCAAATTCTGTTTAATAGGTGAATTCGGAATGAGAATTCAGAATAGGAATTCGTCATCAGAAATCGTAATGAGAATTCGTCATCAGAATTCGTAATGAGAAATCTTCATCAGAATTCGTAATGAGAATTCTTCATCAGAATTCGTAATGAGAATTATTCTTCAGAATTCGTATCCTGAATCTGGAATAGAACTTAGTCAGAGTTCATATTCGGAATTTGGAATGAAACTTCCTTATAGTTCTTATCCAGAATCCAAATCCTAAAATAGAATGCTTTATAACAAAGTTTCAATGATTCCGAGAAAATGAATCCGAATCTCATACTTAAGAAAAATATGGATGAAAATATGATAAGGATAATTTTTCTTATAAAAGCGATTTTCCTTAAGAAAGCAATTTTCCTTATAAAATCGATTTTCTTAAAGATAAGGTGTTTGTGATTTTCAAAACAAGAAGGAATGTAAAAGTCATAAGGAAAACCTTATTGACTCAACAATATCCCCCTTTTTGGAAAGCACAAACATCCTTACAAAAAAAAATTCTAAGAAGAAAGAAACATATTAATGCTTATCTCCCTTGTTTTAAGGATATAGATGAATACGACTAACTCCCCCTTAGGCTTTGAAACTCTAAGGATCGTATTCATATTTCTGGAGTGATATTTCATAAGAAGGTCTTCTTTAAGAAAAACTCCCCCTTAAACAAACTCTTATTAGAGTTCTTTTTCCTTGGGTATTTTTTCTTTCTCCCCCTTTGATAAACTCTTATTAGAGTTCCTCTTTTTCTTAAGGATCTTTTCCTTCTCCCCCTTTGTCTTTTTCAAAAAGAATTGGAGAGAATGAAAAAAAACAAAGTACCTGAAAGATTAGTAATGACAACAATGGAAACGAGATACACAATTTTCATTAGATTTGGAATGTCAGTAACAAAAAGAATACAAAAAAAAGATCGGATTTTGTTATTTCGGATCTTTCTCCTTCGACATGAGCCCCTTAAGAATAGTCTTGATCTTCTTCAGGTCTTTATGATCTTCTTCAGCTTGCTTCTCTAGGATGACTATTCTTGCGGATTGAGCTTCAATTTTTTCTTCCTGGGCTTTCGGCTTTTTTTCCTGAGCTTGGATCTTTTCTTCCTGAGCCTTCATCTTTTCTTCAAAATCAATCCGATGATCCCTTTCAAATTTCCAGTTCTGAGAAACAGAATTCAGTTTCCCATTCAGATCCCTGACTTCTTGGATCCGGAAGTTCTTTTCTTCAGTCAGCTTTTCTTCAACGGAGGAAGTCAGCTCATTTAACTTCTTGTCCTCGGTCTCAAAGGCATCTTTAACATTGTCTTGAAACTCATCAAGCAACCTCATCTCTTCCACAGTCTTCTTCGACCTGCTTGTCATCCTTTTGCAAGATCTTTTATGAGCTTCGTAACCAACAAAGAAGGTTTTGAACTGAGCCTCAATCTCAACGCACTTATCCATAACCATAGATACGGAGTCGTTTTTCTGATTCAACGCATGTTGGAGCATCTGGCATATTGAGTCAATACTAGAGAAGGTCGGAATGGTTCCCACCAACTTCTTTAAGGACTGAACAACAAAGTCATGCCCCAACGAGGATGACTTCGAATCCGAAACTTTGCTAGGAGAAATTTCTTCTTCAACAAGTTCAAGATTTCTCTTTGAAGAGCTACCAACTTCCTTTATCTTCCTTACTTCTGAGCTCGGAGTATCAGCAAGTATTTGCTTTCCCTTGTCTTTTTCCGGAATTGAATCCTGTTCTGGAGTTCTCTTCTCCCTATCAGAAACTTGAACAACATTATCTTCCTCATCAGCAACTTCCTGAATACCATCCTCTACGTTTTTCATCTGAGAGATAACATGTAAAAGTTGTTCTTCTTATCCATGATAGGCAACTTCTTCTTCTCCTTTCTCTTCTTCCATTGCTGGAGTAACTAGCTTCGAAGATTCAGCTTCTGAAGTCCAGAGTGATAAGTGTTCCGAAGGTGTCCCTTTGTAATCATCTACTTGTTTCAGCACATCTCCGGTTTCACCACTTCCTTCAGCACCCTCTTCTACTAGTTCCACTTGCTCAACTTCCTCAGTATTCTTTGCAGCAGCCTATTCCGGAGCAGCGAAATTCCTTCCTGGAGTCTCAGGTAGAAATTCCAAGGAGAAAGTTCTCGGAACTGTAATAGTTGCTGAAACCATTTCATTGAATTTTAACAAATCCTGAGCTACCTCAGCCTCAGACATCTTCTTCTTGAGCTTCTTTTGTTTTGCTTGTTTTTCAAGCTCATCAGCAGTTCTCTCCTTCAAGGCCTTAGCCTCCGTAGGGTCCAATCCGAACTGCGGATCCCCTTCTTTTCTTTTTTCTTTATCTGCTCTCCACTTCATAACAACCTCATCAGGATAGGCTTTCTTCTTCTTAGGCTTTGGAGGTGCGGAATGGACTTCCTTAGACTTATGATTCTCTGCTTGTACTTCCACTTCTTTCAGCTTTCTCTTCCTTACTAGCTTAGATGATTCCGGTTCAGAAGCTTTCAGAGTCGTTTCTTCTTGATTTGGAAAATCGAATAATTCACCAGTTTCCTTGTTGAAAGCCACATCCATCCTTTTCAGAGTACCATCTCTAACCAGCATGATCTTGCAAACTCTTGGCTTAGATTTGCAAGCCTCCTTGAAAGACTCAAGGCACCGAACAATTAATTTGGAGAGGATTGTTGGATACATAATAATCTGAGCTCTCAGATTTCCTTTCTTCAAATTTTCAATAGTAAGAAGAATATGATTCATCAAGTTGAACTTCCTTAGATTTATCAGGAAATCTAAGATATAGATCTCACTTTTCTTCAAGCTATCTTTATCACCTTTCCTCGGTACAATAATTCCTTGCACCCATAACTCCAGAATCCGGAAATTTGTAGATAGACTTGCAATCTTCGGAGCCTTGTCATCAGCCAGTCCGAGAGTTTCTAAGGATTTTTCCTTGTCGAAGCTACCCTTAGAGTCTGGCAACACATGTGAAATAAACTCGGTTTCTCCTTCATAAGATAGCCCTACCAAGCTTTCAGCCTTGGTGTGAGAAAGCTTGTAAGTCTTTCCATAAGACTTAAAAGAGAACTTCTCCCTATTATCTTCCTTGAAGAAAGAAACTGACTCATAAAACTAGACAAGTAAGTCTGAAAATACTTCATCTTGGTTCCCGGTTTTTGACACTGCAACATCTTCCCAGCCATTCAACTTAATATTCTTTGAAATGATAGAATCGTAGTTACTGAAGAAAACCGGATGGACTAACCTTTCTCTGTAAACTAACCATTGCGAAATAGGCTTAGTGGATGACATTTCTTGAGATGCTAACTCCACAGACATTCGGATCTGAAATCCTCTGAGAAAGTTCGGAACGGAGACAATTGTAGTTCGGAACGGCCTTAAAACAGTGGGGCAGAGATTCGGGATGTGAGAGCTTTGAGATCGATGTGGGACGATTATTTGGATCCTCTTTATATAGGCAACGAGATGACAGTTCACCTTCCATAGTTGATCTAACGGTTAGAATGATCTGAGATCAGATCTGACGGTTGAAAGCTTGAATCCGATCTTTTTGAGGTTTTTAATAAAACAAGGAATTAAGAAAACTATAATCCGAAAACATAATACAAGAAAATGCCAGCAAGAAAAATATGACTACGAAAACTTGAGAAAGGTAATCATACCTTTCGGATTGGCTTAGGAGGATTATTCATAATGGCAGATTTCGCAAAAATTTTACTATGAAAAATAAACTTAGTACGAAAAACTCATTACGGAAAACTCAGTACGAAGAACAAACTTAAGAAGAAAAAACAGTACGAAGAACATAGTACGAAAAATACATTACGAAAAATACATTATGAGTAAAAAAATCGATACAAAAACCTGGTTATGAAACTGCCAGTACGTAAATTTTCATTCCGGAAATTTTCAATAAGAACACTTCCATTCCAGAAGTATTCTATACGAAAATGTCCAATTAAAAACAAATTAGTTCCGGAAGTTCCATTCTGGAAATCTTCGTTCCGAAAAGTTTGAAAACAAAATTTGAAAAGCTTTGTTAAACAATCAATCAAATGTACTCCCCCTATGAAAAGGAGTTTATTTCTGTAAGGAGATTTTTTCAACAGAAAGTTAATTAAGAAATATTACCTTACAGTTATCATTCCTAACTTCTGTTTAATATATTCAAATCTATCAGAAGGCAAAGATTTTGTGAAAATATCAGCAAGTTGATCTTGCGTTCCGATAAACTGAATAATAATATCTCCTTTAAGTGTGTGATACCTAAGAAAGTGATGCCTAATATCTATGTGTTTTGCATGAGAGTGATGTGCAGGGTTTTTACTTAGGGCAATGGCACTTGTGTTATCACACAAAATTTGAGTTTTAGTAAAACTCAAGCCACAGTCTGTGAGTGTGTGTTGCATCCACAACACTTGTGCACAACAACTTCCAGCTGCTACATATTTAGCTTCAGCAGTGGAAAGTGCTACAGAATGTTGCTTCTTGCAGGACCAAGACACTAGAGAATCTCCTAAGAAATGAAAAGTTCCGGATGTACTCTTTCTATCCATTCTACATCCACCAAAGTCAGCATCAGAAAAGATTTTTAGAACAAAATCATTTCCAGAAGTATAAAATAATCCTAGATCCATGGTTCCCTTAAGGTAGAAAAAAATTCTTTTTACTGCCTTTAAGTGAGATTCCTTAGGATTGGATTGATATCTTGCACATAAGCATACTGAAAACATTAAGTTTGGTCGACTAGCTGTTAAGTAAAGTAGACTTCCTATCATACCTCTAAAAGATGTTTGATATACTGGTTTCCCAGCTTCATCAAGATCTAAAGAGTTTGAGGTACCAATGGGAGTACTTATACTCTTAGTGTTGTCATAACCATACTTTTTTAGAAGATCTTTAATATACTTATGTTGAGATATGTAGGTTCCTTCTGGTTTTTGAGAAATTTTAAAACCAAGGAAAAATGTTAACTCACCCATCATACTCATTTCAAACTCAGATTTCATTAGACTAGCAAAAGAGTCAGTCAAAGATTGCTGAGTTGAACCAAATATAATGTCATCAACATAAATTTGAACAATTAAAACATTTTTATTATCTTTCTTTATAAAAAGGGTTGGATCTGCATTTCCTTTAACATAGTTATTTTGAAGCAAAAATCCAGTGAGTCTATCATACCATGCTCGTGGGGCTTGTTTAAGGCCATACAAAGCTTTGGTAATTCTAAAGACATGATCAGGATGTTTTGTATCTTCAAAGCCAGGAGGTTGGTCTACAAAAACTTCCTCTTGAACATAACCGTTAAGAAAAGCACATTTCACATCCATTTGGAAAAGTTTGAAATTAAAGAATGCTGCAAAGGCAAGTAGAATACGGATAGATTCAAGTCTAGCTACTGGAGCATAGGTTTCTTCATAGTCTATTCCTTCTTGCTGATTATAGCCTTTAGCAACAAGTCTAGATTTATTTCTAACAATGACTCCATTTTCATCACATTTATTTCTGAAAACCAATTTTACTCCAATAACAGAAGTTTCCTTAGGTCTTTCAACCAAGGTCCAGACTTTATTCCTTTCGAATTCATTTAGTTCATCTTGCATTGCTTTGATCCAATCATCATCACCTAAAGCTTCATATGTACTTTTAGGTTCTAATTGGAAAAGAAATGCTAGATGTTCTACTTCATTTCTTAAGGAACTTCTAGTCCTTACAGGTTGGTTTACATCACCAATGATACTATCACTGAGATGATTCTTAAGAAACACCTGATTTGGGTTTTGTAAAACCTGTTCATCAACATAGGGTAGAAAGTATTCTGGGGTAAATGTTTCAGAAGTATCTTCTAGAACAATTTCCTTATCAGAAGGTTCTTCTATCAAAGGTTGACAATCAGTTTTTGAAAACACATCCGAAGATGTAAGTTGAGATGGTTTAAAAACAAAAAGAATCAGACTCATCAAATTTCACATGTACTGTTTCCTCAACAGTACAAGTATTTTTATTAAAAACTCTATAAGCCTTAGAGGTTGTGGAATATCCTAAGAAAATTCCTTCATCAGACTTTGGTGCGAATTTATGTAAGTTATCTTTAGTATTCAAAATGAATACTTTGCAACCAAACACCTTGAAGTAGGAAAGTCTTGGTTTTCTACCATTCCATAACTCATAAGGAGTTTTATTAAGAAAAGGTCTAATCAAAACTCGATTTATAGTATAACAAGCAGTACTTACAGCTTCAGCCCAGAAATGTTTAGCAATAGAATATTCACTCAGCATGGTTCTAGTTATTTCTTGAAGAATTCTATTTCTTCTTTCAACTACACCATTCTGTTGAGGAGTTCTAGGTGCTGAAAAATTGTGAGTAATACCTTTCTTACTACAAAAAGTTTCAAAATTAGAATTTTGAAATTCTCCTCCATGATCACTATGAATAGTTTTCAATGGAAGGTTTTTCTCATTTATAACTTGAGCTCTAAAACTTTTGAAATAAGAAAAAGCTTCAGATTTCTTTGCTAGAAAATAGACCCAGGTAAATATAGTGTAATCATCAACTAGAACAAACACATAGTATTTGCCTCCAATACTTCCAGTTTGTGTTGGGCCAAAAATATCCATGTGCATTAACTGTAATGCATCAGTTGTTGAGACTTCACCGATTGATTTAAAACTAGATTTATGTTTCTTGACATATTGACAAGGATCACAAACTTTAGAAGAATCAAATCTAAGCTCCGGTAGATCCTTAACTAGTTTCTTCTTAGATAGTTTACATAGGTTTCTCATATTACAGTGTCCTAATCTTCTATTCCATAACCAAGAATGATCTTCCATTGCACTTAGGCAAGGTAAATCTTGGCTCCTGAGGTCTTCTAGGTTCAAAGTGTAGACATTCTCTTGCCTATTGGCTGAGAGAATAAATTCTTCCTTGGAATTGTGAACTAAGCATTTATCATTCCTAAAATTCACAAGGTAACCTTCATCACATAACTGACTTATGCTAATGAGGTTGTGCTTAAGTCCTTTAACAAAAAGAACATTTGAAATCAAGGTTTTACCATGAAAAACAATATCACCAATACCAACAATCTCTCCCTTAGCATTATCTCTGAAAGTTACCTTTCCTTCTTTCGTTTTGATAATCTTTTCAAAAAAGATTTTGTTACCAGTCATGTGCCGGGAACATCCACTATCCATGTACCATGTATTGTTGCTGGTACTTTCTTTATTATCCTGAAATAAAGAAGAAAATTAGACTTTCGAAATCCAAACTTGTTTGGATCCGAGATTTCTAGACAATAAAATTTTAGGAACCCACATTTTCTTAGAAAAGTAAGCTTTGTGAAATCCTAGAGATTGGGTTTTGTTTAAGGAACAATTCTTTGCCCAGTGACCACCACATTGACACTTGGTACAGAATAGGGCACTTTGAGGAACAAAATAATTGTTACTGAAAATAGGTTTTGAATGGGTATAACCAAATCCGGATTTATTTCTTAAAGGTCGTATTTGGGAATACATCTTATCAAAATTTTCCTTACCATGGGTAAAGTTTGATAAACACTTCTTTAAGGAAAAAATTTCGGACTTGAGTTTTACAACCAAGTTTTTATCCTCAAAATCATTAGTTTTAGAACTAGAGTTAGGCTCGAAAACATTTTTATTAGAAATTACTTTTTCTAATTCTTTGAAAAGTTTGTTCTTCTCAGAACTTACTTCCTCAAGGTTTTTTGAAATACTTTCAAAATCAGCATTTTTCCTATCAAGATCTTTAGAAAGATCTGATATCTCTTTTGTAAGAATAGAATTCCTAGAGTTTGCTTTATCAAGTTTCTTGTTGAGTTTGGAATTCTCAATCTCAAGAAGTTCAGCAAACCTAGAGACTTCTTCATAAGTAGGTAAAGTATTTTCTTCATCAGAAGATGATTCTTCATCAGAAGAGTTATAATACTTACTACCATTAAAATTTAAATAAACATTGGTCAAAGATTCAGCATTTCGTACCTTAGCCATAAGACAATGCTTATCAATAGGTAATCTGGCTATAAGACCAAGATTCTTCTTTCCTGAAGATTCATAATCAGAAGATTCATCTGAAGAGTCACCACCACTGGCACTCCAGGTGTCGTTAGCTTTCAGAACTTTCTTAGCTTTAGCTTTATAATATTTCTTCCTATTCCTGTCTGAATGTCTTTCCTTCCTTTCTTTCTTTTTGAGCATAGGGAAATCTGGTCTAATATGTCCAGCTCTTTTACATTCATAACAAGTAACTTCTTCATCTTTCTTATCCTTCCTGTCCTTTTTCTTATACTTAGATTGAAAATTTCTCTGTCCAGCTATCTTGTTCATCCTTCGAGCAAGATTGGCTAATTCATTTTCCGAGACTTCACTCTCACTAGATTCAGATTGGAAAATGACTTTCTTAGACTTGGATCTGGTTATTCTCTCAGGAGTCTTAGCTTTCATCTGATTTGAAGTTGTAGTAGAAGCAACAGTACCATTTCCATTCTTCTTCTTGATATTGTCAGCATCTCTCTTCATTCTGGTTTCGTGTTGTAGAAGAGTTCCAAATAATTCAACAAGAGTAATTTGAGTGACCTTCCTGTTCTCATCTATAGCTGTTCTCTTAGATTCCCACTCATTGGGCATAATATCAATTATCTTGTCCACAAGAGCTTCATCATCTAAGACTTTTTCTCCCATTGATTGTAGACTGTTGACAATGGTCATAAATCTTTGTTGAACTTTACAGATAGGTTCACCATAAGGAAAATTAAAGCCATGATATTCAGCTCTAAGCATAGCTCTTCTAGTCTCAATCACTTTAGAAGTCCCAAAGTGTGTAACCTCTAACTTCTTCCATATACAGTTAGCTGCTTCACAAGAAGAAATTTGGCTATAAATATTTCTAGTCATTGAACATAGTAAAGTGTTGCGTACCTTATAGTTTAGTTGATATTCTTGCTTTTCCTGGTTAGTAAAAGTTCTGACTTCCTTGTCGGGAATTTTATAATCACCAGTAAGCATAACAAAGTTGTCTACTCCAGTATTGATAACAAAATTCTTCATACGATCTCTCCAGTACTCATAGTCATTACCATCAAAGATAGGTGGTCTTGTCGGATTTAGATTATCAATTGATCCAACATTAATTCCTGCCATACTAAAAATAACTTTGCACACAACCTTGTTAGTAGAAAAGGAATCGTAATAACAAAGTTCAGAATGGGAAAATTTCGGAATAGAAATTCGGAATGAAAATTGAGCAAGAAAAACTTGTATGTGAGTACACGTATTTCAGAGACCTCCTTTGATACCAATTGTAGGATTGGTATCGAGTAAGAGGTTTCCAACTTTTGATACCAATTGTAGGATCGAAATAGTGATGTAGATACTCAATATACAAGAGGGGGGTGAATTGTATACTTTAAAAATTCCTTCGGAACCTTTAAAGTTAGTTAAGAATAACTATGTTTTCCTTAAGCAAAGGAAAAAGGCTAAGTTTAACACGGTTAAACTAAGCAAATTCACAACACCTTTAACACCGAATGCAAACTAGGAAAGAGATTCCGAATGAGGGTTCCGGAAATATGGTTCCGGAAGTTGAAACTTAAAAAATTACAATATGAGATTCTACCTTAAAGCGTATGGAATCTAAATGAAACAGAGTACAAATAAGGAAGTATAAGAAAGTTATACTTTCCTTATAATACAAAATGCAGCGGAATAGAAACAAGTAGTAAAACTACAAGTAACAAGATATAATTCTTTTAACCCAAAGAGAAGGGTATCCAACAACCTTGGATAAAGGTCCCTTGATTTATACTTTCAAGCAAGTCTGTCTTACCCACACCAGGGTAAGCCCTCGATACGAAGATCGGAGTCTCTGTCTTGCTATCCCCGCAAGCCCTCAACCTCAAGGTAGTTGGAAACCTCTGTCTTCCTCAGCAAGGAAGCCCTCGAACTTCAAGGTAGTCGGTACCTCTGTCTTCCTATCCCCGGAAGCCCTCGAATGTAATCACCAACATTTGAAGTTGCACGAAGCTTTGAGAGTTAATAAGAGCCTCTCTCTCTAGAAATCACTTCAAGCATATTAGTCAGCCTTTTAGTACTTTCATCAGCCATCAGCTTTCGAGCTCTTTCAAATGAGCTCCTATTTATAGGTAAGGTTGGCTCCTTCTCCAATGGTCATATTTAACTTAAAGATCGGAGGGACCTGTACACGTGTCACTTAAGAAACGGTTAGTTTATAACAAAACAGACGACATCGTTTTATAACAAAACAAGTGTAACAGAATGTACGACATCGTTTTAAACTCTAACATAAAAGTTCGGAATTAAAACTTCAGAGTGAAGGTTCGGAGTGTAAGGAACAATAGTAAAGAGTAGACAAATTTTATAAGTGTACTCAAATTCTGTTTAATAGGTGAATTTGGAATGAGAATTCTGAATAGGAATTCGTCATCAGAAATCGTAATGAGAATTCGTCATCAGAATTCGTAATGAGAAATCTTCATCAGAATTCGTAATGAGAATTCTTCATTAGAATTCGTAATGAGAATTCTTCTTCAGAATTCGTATCCTGAATCTGGAAAAGAACTTAGTCAGAGTTCATGTCCGGAATTCGGAATGAAACTTCCTTATAGTTCTTATCCAGAATCCGAATCCTAAAACAAAATGCTTTATAACAAAGTTTCAATGATTCCGAGAAAATGAATCCGAATCTCATACTTAAGAAAAATATGGATGAAAATATGATAAGGATAATTTTTCTTATAAAAGCTATTTTCCTTAAGAAAGCAATTTTCCTTATAAAAGAAATTTTCCTTAAGAAAGAAATTTTCCTTATAAAAGCGATTTTCTTAAAGATAAGGTGTTTGTGATTTTCAAAACAAGAAGGAATGGAAAAGTCATAAGGAAAACCTTATTGACTCAACAGTTTCTGGATCTACAAACAAACCCGTTAGAAACCGCTTGGAATGTTTGAATCTTAAATTAATGAGATCATCCCCGATTCCAGAGGGAAACAACGATATCATGAAATATTGTAAATCTGTGGAATCATCCATATTTTTTATATAGAGAGATATTTCTTCATCACTGGCCTCTTTCCCAAGCCCAACTGGAAGAGGATCTTCCAGCACATATAATTTCCTCTTGTGGCGAATGATGATACATAAACGCCTCTGCCACTCTTGGAAATTGGTGCTGGTGAGAAGGTTTTCCTTATCGAGTATGATTCAAAATTATATTTTTGAAGTCATTTTTTTTCATTTCTACAAATTAAGATGAGAAAAGGTTTAGTAATTTATCATGATAAAAATAAGACAAATAAATAAATTAATACTTATTAGTCTCCCATTATTTTATCAAAATACAATATCCCTCACCATTGACTTCAGAATATTCTGTTGCCTGAATATTCTAATGGAAAGGATCCATATTTCCCTTCTCATTACCCCAAATAGGGTTGGTAAAGCAACTTGAAGGGTTTTAGGTAGGGATTCCAAATGCCAACTTCATTGACTCGAAACTCCTTGATCTACTGAGTGGAATCCCCAATCCTGAAACCCTTTAATTTTGGATTTCCTCAACCTTTTCCTCTTGGTCACACCAAGTCCTACTGTGGAAGTCAACCCTCGATGAAAACGAAGTCAATTCAACCCAAAACCTTGAATTAGAATTCCCCGATAATTGAAATCACCCCAACTAGGGTTGGCCAAGCACTTTGAACTATGGTTTGATTCTAACTAAGATTATGGAAGGCTTTACCAACATAATATTTATTTGAGGGATTTTATCCTTATATGTAAATTTCTAATTTATAATCATTGATTACATGGTTGTTAATATTAAGTGGGATATACTTAATTGACTAACCATTTCTAAGATAATATTTACGCATAAGCCGGTCTTATTTTAGTTCCATCTTGCATGCTTTTTAAATTCATTAATTGTGTGATCATGACAACACACACACAATAAATAAACCATGCGACTAATAGAAATAAAATAAATGGTATGATAATTAGCTTGTTCTATTGATTAATTTATCTGGAGGTTGATAAACTAACCCAAGACCTAGGGGATAAACACATTGAACCTTTTAGGCTTGTGTTTACAGCTTTCCACATGTTCACCTTTGTATCTCCTTGGATTGGTTTCACCTTGGTTCCTAACTTGAGTCGCCTCCACTAGATTGGGAGCTCCATACATTACACATGCTTTTATCTCACTCACAGGTGAGGGGTAAAATGGGGTTTTACATAAAATAAACCTTAGGCACGCATTCCCTACATATAAATGAGGAGAAGGCTCACAGGCTGACAAATTTAACTTAAATAAATAAATTAAAAGAAACCATTCACATAAAAAGGTCTTGGTCTAGATCATTATCATCTATACATGAAATGATATTTACAAATAAATAAAACTAGCATTCAATTATTTAATCGTTTTTGTTTAAGATAAATCACACTCGAATAAATTAATTATATTTAATTAATTAATACTTTTATCTTAAACCTTTTTTCTGAATTTCCTTGAGATTATCATCCATCATAATTTTAAACAAATAAATTCATTTAAATTTATCTTTGTACGTTACTTGTACCTTGGAGGAAACCCGGTGAATTCTCGTTCATAACTACCCGATGAGTAGAAATGAACATTACGTAGATGTTAAATTAAACACATATATAGAAAACACCTATCATGTGTTGTGCCTCAACTTTACGTCGGCACTATGGTACACGTATCAGGGATTTATATAATATAACAATAGATTTTAATAAATTTGCATAATTTGGATGCGTACATGACATGTAGTTCCAACTACACGGCACATAATTTTTTCCACCGTCCATCCGAAGTACACGCCCGGGGACATGGCATGTAGATATACATCAGAAATATTTGGAGTACATGTCTTGTTCAGTGGGACACACGCCGTGTAGTATCCGTGTTACACAGTTTCCAGTTGGGAAAGCCATATACGAGGTGCACGGTACAACCCTAACCTTAAGGGACTACACACCGAGTTCAGTGGACCACACAACATGCAATCTAGAAACCATGGGCCACCTATTCCTAGTCAACACACGGTGCATTTAAGACTTAGAAATACTCCAACACAGAGCCTGATTTGGCGGACCAGTCTAATGCATTGAACCTATACTACATGGCATTTACTACTAAATACACGTCGTGTATTCTGGTGTTGTACAGCCAAGAATGTTTGGCACCTCTAGATGAGATCCTCTATTTTATTATAATCAAAATTAAAAGAAAATTTTGTTTCTCTAAGGTGAATGAGAAACGAGAGAGGGGGAAAAGATCTCAAGATTCAGATTTAAAGAATAGTTAAATTGAATTGAAATAAGTAATTTATTAAATGCGTAAATCACCAATGAAAAACTAAATAATTATAATCAGTGATATGAACCCTGTAATACCACTTGTAGGTTCCGGTCACAGCATAAGCGCATTCTTGTGTGTACCAAACATTAATTTTAGCGTTAAAAACGATCAATCCGAGATCTGTCAGGATAATAAAACTTCAGATCTTCGAAATAGAATGATGAATGAAAAAGAAAGAGGGGAGTCCCAGAACCAGAGATAGGATCATAATATGTTGGTTATAATTAATTTAATTAATTGAGAAGAATTACCTTGATAGAATTCTTTCCTCATTGATTTTTTCGGTCACGATCCGATGTGATCCATCATTGCATTATAAAATCCAAGTGTAGGATTCATCTAGAGGTGATCTACACATGCTACACGTATCTATGGGCGTCGCCTAAGGGATATCTGGGTGCAAGCGTGGTAGAGCCTTCTCTTACAATGTCTGCATTAGATCGCCTTGACCGGGTGGAGGAGGATCTATCTATCGTATCTTGAGAGCATTCTTGGTGGGAAAAGAATTCTATCTTGGCATGAAAGTTTTTTTCCAAATCTATTGTGCACAACCATAGAAAAAATTTCTAGGCTAATGAGAAGTTTATAATTGGTAATTTTAATTATATAGAATAATAAAATGAATTAATTACACGTAACCATTTATTCATTTCATTTAATTAAATAAATAATATTATTTCTCATAAATTCCTAGAAAAACTACATGGCCTGTATATATTAATAGACACGACGTGTACTTTTATTTTCCATTTTTCTTTATTTCCTCCACCACATTTATTAGACCTAGAATAATGACTATTTATTTCTCAAATAAATATCACTGCATTACTCAGTAATAAATATATTATGTATCCAATAATATATTCTCTTGAATAAATTATGTTGAAATAAATGTGATTAGGAATCTTTGAATAATTATTAAACCACAGTTGTGAATAATATTTATTCAACATTTGAAATTAATATTTATCTGAGATACTTGGACACACATAGTGTGTGACCCTCTAGGACTCTTTCTCAGTGGCATTAGGCGGAGCCTACCTAAAGTCAAAGGTTAGAGTCTAGAAACATTACAAGGCACCCATAGAGACATAAGTTAATGCCACAACGACGTGTCACCTCCTACGAACACTTACCGTATAATGTAATCCCATTTTCATGATATCTCATATCAATCGGGATGCATGCTAGTGCCATCAACCCATGTTCTTGATTATTCTTTCTTTGACTATCCAGAATTGAACTTGACCATTCCACACCATGGACAAGGATTTATTTAAGCTATATAAATTCCATCAAAGGTCCTAAGATATATACTCTCATTATAGAGAAGAAGGGACAAATAATTTATCTCCTTATCTATTAATGCAGTATCACTCATGAAAAACCCAACGTGTCCTACCTCGCTGCGAACGGTGTGTCATCACTATTTTCATCAATACATCTATTTTTCGGAGTTGTAATACCCATTAATAATAATCATAAAGTGTAAGGACCAATACACACATTTGAAGATAAGAACATCCAATGAAACAATGAAATGTGTATTTCCTACTGGCAGGTCTCATTCTCATAATATCCTTTTGGATATTACCAAGGGAGCACACCATAAGAAGGTGCCTCAAAGTTTTATGAGTCCTCACCCATAATGTCCTGTATTATTTGTGTCCCTCAAATAACATCATTATGTCATAGAAAATATATTCAAGAACAGTGTTGTAGAACATCCGAGTTCTCATCATAGCGGGGATCTGCTATGAACCTTTAATGCAAAAGTTATCCTTAAGAAATTATCACATGCAATGTTACGTAGATGAACAATCAAGATGTGATAAGGTATTTATTATTGAATAAAGTGAAAAGTATATGGTTATAGTCCACCAACTCCAATAGATTCTTGGTTTATATTCTCTTGAAATAAAAATCCACTTTCATTGTTATTTCTTCTGGTGTAGTTGAAGGACCTTTGGTATAGAATCTCAGCATGTCATTGATATGATCGTAGTTCTTTCTAATCTTGGAGAGACTCTCCTGATCAATTCCACCCATCATTATTTCAATGTATTATTTGGATCACTCCAATCATCTATAGGAAACTCATATTCTCTATTAGTTTCAGTTACTTCCTCTTCATTAAAATAGAAAACATCATCATCTGGTGGAATACTAGGATCAACTACATCTCTTAGCCTAGATGGATGGTCAATAGGGTCTAAATTTTCATATAATTTCACATTATCTACAACCCACTCCCTCTTCTAGGGATTCCAATTTATCCTCATTCTCTTGTAAATATACTTACATAGGCAGATACCACTACAATAAGAGATGGTTTCTTCGTCTTCACTTACACGTCCTTTGACTTTTAACATGGTCGATACCATACATGGGAAAAATAGAGAATTTGTCTTACAATAAGGCTTTATCATTTAACTTATATAGACTATAAAATACCCACATATAATTACCTTATGTCCTTTCTTCATCAAATATAGTAGATACACATCCTGATACTTGAGTGAAGAAAACTCCCCTTTCCTAGGACATAACTTGTATTGGATGAACTTGAACAAAAACCTACTTTCACAATCCAACTCAATAGAAATTGGTCTTTTATGCTCTGTATTACCAGTTAGATCATCCAAAGTTGTCTCATAGAAAAATAAATATCTTGTGGGAGGATTATTCCCCTAATAGTCATCATAAAACCCTTCATGAGGTACCTTTAGACAATATACCCAATTTCTTGAAGAAAAAAACACTCTTCTTCCATTCTCCATAGACATAATCCATTTGATCTCACTACCTTATAGAATAAACTCCGCATTGTGATAAAATTCATGTACCAGTCAAGGGTAATATGGTCAATCATTATTTGTAAATCAGTTCATCAATCCTTGCATCTGTATTACATTTAACAAGAGAGACTTACTTGTTAATAACTATTCCAAGTGCACTTCTCTTTCAGGTGTTACCACATGGTTTCCATGTCCTAGATGAATAGACATAAAATTTATTGATTATTCTTTCTATCTATTTGCAGGTTGTGACTCATGTTCATATCCTTATAAGAATAATTTTACTGAAACCATATTAAGGGTTCTATTGAAGGAAAGAATATGAAAGGGTCAAAGGTAAAGAGTGTGATAGTGGAAGACCGAGAGTAATATTTATGTAGGATTAACTTGGTTTTATCATTTAGGGTTTTATAAGGGATAAAGTCAGTAATACAAGTCAAATAAAAAGAAATAAGTAAAAATGTATCATTTTGAAAAAAATAAAATAATCTAAAATTCTTATCAGTGAGTGTCCATCAGGGAGACATCATCAGTGTCAACACGACACTATCAGCATGACACTTTCGGTGTTGGTGTGATACTATGGGCATGACACCGTTGGTGTTGTAATGACACTTTTGGCATGAAACTATCCATTTCATCATGATACTGTCGACATGAAACAGATTGTGTCGGTGATACATCATTAGTTTCCTATCGGTGAGTCATCCACAATAGGTTTTAATGGAGAGTTATTAACAACATGTCCTCAAAAATTAATCATCCCTAATTCATGTTTGATGTAACACATTCATTCAGAGTTTAATAGATAAGTAAATATATCATCAACATGATATTTTGTTCCAATAAATTCAAGAGTTATATCACCTTGTTGATAATGATCTATCAAAAAGTGATGTCATACATCAATATGATTTTTTCTAGAGTGAGAAACATGATTATTTGATATGTTAATAGAACTTGTGTTGTCATAGTTTATAGGGACATGTCTAAATTGATAACCAAAATCTAGAAAAGTGTTTTTCATCCACAAAATCTCAGCACAATAAGTACCAACAACAATATCTTCAGCCTCAGCAGTAGATAGTACAACATAATTTTTCTTTTTACTACACCACGATACTAGATATATGCGCATAAAGTGACATGTTCTAGAGGTTATTTTTCTATATAACTTACAACAACCAAAATTAGCATCTGAATAACTAACTAAATCAAATTTTTGTCCCCTAGGGTACAAAAATCCTAAGTTGGTAGTATACTTGAGGTATTTGAAAATTCTTCTGCATTTAAATGATATTATTTGGGGTTTTCTAAAAAATGGCCATATATACATACACTAAACATAATATCTGGATGTCTAGAAGTAAAGTAATTTAGACTTCCAATATTCCCTATGTAATTGGCTTGATCAATAGATTTACCATTTTCATCATGGTCCAACATACATGTGGTATTAATTGGAGTATCACTATGTTTCATAATTTCAAAGAGAAACCTTTTTAAAATATCTTTTGTATATTTAATTTGATTTAAAATAACACCATCTTTATTTTGAAATATTTGAAATCCAAGAATGAATTTGAGTTCTCCCATTAAACTCGTTTCAATTTCGCTTTGCATCATTTTGAAAAAATCAATGCATAAAGAATTATTTGAATATCCAAAAATAATTTCATCAACATAGATTTGATCCACTAAAACATATTTAGAAATTTCTTTCTATAAATTGAGTAAGACCATCTATACATTTTTTAAAACCTTTATAAAAAAATAAATGTACTTATCCTATCATACCGAGCACTTGGAGATTGTTTTAAACCATATAAAGCCTTCATTAACTAGAAAACATGATTTGGAAAATGAGAGTTTGTTAAACCATGAGGTTGTTCAAAAAAAAAACATCCTTAACTATATACCCATTTAATAATTAACTTTTAACATCCATTTTATATAATTTGAAATATAGATGGGCTGTATATGCTAGAAGGATTATAATGGATTCATGTCTAGAAACTAGTGCATAGGTCTCTTCATATTCAATTCCTTACTCTTGACTATATCCTTGTGCAACCATTCTAGCCTTATTCCTCACTATGGTTCCTACTTTACCTACTTTGTTTCTAAATACCCACTTTGTTCTTATAGTCAAGGCGTTGTTATGTTTTTCCAATTTTTTCCAAACATTATTTCTTTCAAAATGATTCAACTGTTCCTGCATATCCATCACCCAGAATTCATCATTGATTGCATTATTAATGTTATTAAGTTAATTTTGTGACAAGAAATCTAGATATTCAACTTGGTTCCTAAGAGAAGATATTGTCTGTGTCCCTTTATCTAAGTCT
Source organism: Viscum album (assembly GCA_963277665.1). NCBI lineage: Eukaryota > Viridiplantae > Streptophyta > Magnoliopsida > Santalales > Viscaceae > Viscum > Viscum album. The sequence goes on from OY728129.1 coordinate 1,138,519,229, forward strand.
CCAACTACTGTATCTAGGGGATGGTTCTTAAGGGTTTTAATAGATATAGAAAAGGAAGGACTAGTTATTTCAGGTTCATTTGAAGGTTCAGGTTCACAATTATTAGAGTTTCGATATTTTCTATAACCGGAGGATTTAACAGATTAATTAACAATATAATTAGGTTTTCCAGCATTTATGTTCAAAATAAATTACTAGTTTCTCATGCGTGAGAGTCTCTCTCTCCTAGGGCATCCTAGGTTTCAGTCTTCAAGTCCGACCGGTTCTCGGCGGCACCGTCTCCCCCTATGCACCCCATCCCAGGTCTGCATCGTTCGCCCCGTTTTAGATCTGTGTTCGTTCCCCTTGTTTCTCCTCCCCATGTTCCCGAATCCCATCCTCTATGTCCTGGAGGAGTATTCTTCTTCTTCCCGCTCGACTTCGACTTATGGCGTTGTGCCTTTCCCCCCCACCCCTCCCCCCCGGGGTCTTTTAATTCCATCCAGCGCTGTTTTTCCTCAATGCAGTCAGATACAAGTGAAGGATCGCGGTGTTGTTCTCCATTTTCCTTTTTTAGTCTTCTTCAGCATCTCAGATCCCCTCCAGATCCGCGCGCTCTGAGGCTCGAAGCAGCCTTGAGTCCGAGGATTCCCTTCCCTTTTCGATCTTCCTTTTCCTCCGAGAATGTTGGTGTTGATCTGCTGGCGGAAGCTGTCTCTCTGATTCACGATTTTCCACCGCGACTTGGTTGAACCGTGAAGCTCCTCCTGTGATGCAGCACCGCGCTGAGGGAACACGATGTGGCCGACGTGATGCGGCTTGACCTAAGAATTCATCTCCTTGGTTCGCAAAGTTTCCACCATGACATGATCAGTTCTTGAAGCTCCTCCAACGTTTCTTCACCGCGCTGAGGGATCGCGAAGAGGCTGTCGCTAAGGGGCTTGACCCGCGAAGCCATCTCCTCGGTTCGCGAAGCTTCCACCGCGATGTGGTTATTTTAAAAGCTCCTATGAAATGTTTCTTCACACTAAGGGATAGAGAAATGGGCAAAGTGAAGGGGATGGACCCACGAAGCACATTCCGAGCGGTTTCACCACATTGTGAGATCGCCAAGAGGCCCCGCAAAGATTCAGCCGAAAGGTGTGATTCTGCGATGGTGGGGTGTGCGCTGTGTGGATGGTGGTGACCTTGTGGGTGGGAGACCATCTCCTTACTATCGCAATAATCAGCTGTGAAATGGCTTGATACAGACCTGTAAGATTCTGTGGTTATGTGAAGCACTTTTGGTGTTGGGAAGCTGTGTTAGCCTGCCAGGGGTGTTGCTCCGTGTTGTCAGCTATGCGCCACGGTGTGGGATCTTAGGCGCGTTTCCTTTGGGGTGCGATTGACTGCAAAGGATGTGGAGCCGGTACCTATAGGGTGTATTTTGGTGGATATTGTGTTGGGGCATCCGGTCCAGGGACCCTCCTATTGATCCAGGCCTTGGCTTTGTTAGGGTGGGGGGGACTGTAAGGGCGCCGGTCCTCTTGGAGGATTGTGAAATCTTTTTGCACTATGGATGCGAACTTGGTAAATCAGTGAAAGATGTTGTCCCTGATGGACAAAGAAAATGTGACGATTGAGGCACAGAGAAGTGATGATGAACTGTTAGAAAAGCGTTTGTCTCTGCTTGTGGTAGGAAAGTTTGTGGAAAACATATCGGTAAATCAGGGGGCTCTCAAAAATACTCTTCCACAAATCTAGAAACTTGATGCAGGAGTAGAAATTCGGGAAGCGGGGATCAATCTCATTGTCTTTGAGTTCTTTAATGAGAAGGATATAGACAAAATATTGCGGGGTAGACCGTGGTCCTTCGACAATCAATTCATCATAATGGAAGAATTAAAAGGGGGGATGATATCCAGCAAGTGAATTTAACCTGCTCCCCCTTCTGGATACGAACTAAATGAATCCTCTTCTATGCTAGAACGGAACGTACTTTGAGGGGAATTGGGGAAAACTTAGGCCAATTTCTTGACTGGGACAATTCAGACCCAATTCATTGGGGCCCCGAGGTTCGGATAAAGGCAAAGATTGATGTGTCAAAGCCACTGATGAGGGGAATGTTCTTAAAGATTGAAGATACTAACATTTGGATATCATTCGAGTACTAGAAACTCCCAATCTTCTGCTTTTACTGTGGTCACCGTGGCCATCTGGAAAGAACTTGCACCATTAAACACAAGAGTGGTGTGGGTAACATTACCCTCTAATATGGCCCTTGGATTCGTGCCAAAATGAATAAATTTACTTTCAGCCCTGAGACAGAAAAACAAAAGGACCGTGACCATCTCACGCTGGCACATTCTAGTCCGACAAATCCCATAACTGATAAAGCATTAATGCTTGGACCAACGGATTTACCAAAGTCTGGACCTCCCACTCAGAGAGAAGCTGGCACTCAGAGGGAAGCTGCAGGTCACCCAAAACCCCTGAAGGACAATACTCTTACATCCACAGAGTTGGTAACGATGAAACAAGAATCATTGTCACATTTCTCAAAGCCAATGCTGATACACGTCGAACCACCAGATCCAAATCCTGACCCACAATCGACCGAAGTAGGCATTATTACAATGGAGGACCATGGAATAGAAGATTCTCTAACGTCGGGCCCAATCCCTCGTCGAACATGGAAAAGGGTACATCGAGGAGAGAGTGCTGGGTACGCGTAGGACCCAAAATTTGGGGTAAGGAAAAGACAAAATGAAACATGTCAATCAGAAAGGAACCGAACCAAAAGATGGAAAACAAAAAATGGAGAAGAATGTTCAGAGGAACCAAAGGCGGCGGTGGGGGAGACCCAGCTCTACCTAGAACAATGATTGCCTTATGTTGGAACTGTCTTGGGCTTGGCAACCCACGAACAATTAGCATTCTTCGGCGCAATTGTGCTCAAAGTCGCCCTGATATGGTTTTCTCGTCCGAAACAATTTTGGAAAACAAGGACACTAATGGTATTGCTATGAAGTGCGGATTCCAAGGCTGCTTTCCGGTGCCTAGACAAGGCCATTTCGGGGGACATTGTCTCCTTTGGAAGGATAATATCGACGTCAAAATTTTCTTCTAATCCTCACACCAAGTGGCAGCGCCTATTCAAACAGGCGTTCACCCACCCTAGACTTTTGTGGGTTTCAATGGCTGGTCATCCCATAATGATAAGGTGAAGTCATGGGATCTTATTTGCAAGCTGCTACATGACTTACCGAGCCCTATTCTGTTCGGAGGAGACTTCAATGAGATTATGTTCAATTAGGAAAAGAGGGGCAGAGCCATCCGTTCTTCAGCTTCGATATCATACTTCAAGGATGCAGTCTCTAGGGCGGACTTGGTCGACCTGGGGTACTCAGGTAACCCTTTTTCATGGTTCCGCAACATTACAGAAGGCACCCGTACCGCAGAGCATCTTGATAGATTTCTGGGCTCTACTGATTGGATTAATTTGTTCAGCATGTTTCATATCGACCACATGGCCCTCAACTGCTCGGACCACTGTCCAATTCTTATTGACTGTACATGAGGTGAACGAAATAGAAATTTCAATAGACCTTTCATATTTGAGAGCTTCTGGTCAAAAGATCAGAAATGCGAAGAGGTGATTTGATCAAGCTGGAAAATTACTCACGAGGACGTTTTCCTCAACCTCCAACAGGTCTCTTCCGATCTGAGGACTTGGAGCAATTGGAAATTCCGACACCCCGACCGACACTGCGAAGTCCTTTAAAAGAGACTGAACAATCTCCTCAAACAACCCACATCCACTAGCACTCTCTCTAAGATTAGAGCCACACAAAGAGAGCTGGACATGGCCCTTCGTATCAAGGAAAGCTTCTAGGTTATGCGTGCACAGGACAACCATATTAAATAAGGGGACTCTAACACCCGTTTTTTTCATCAGAAATCATCAGCTAGGCATCGAAAAAACTCTATTACATGTTCATTACACCCCTATGGATGCAAAGTTTCTGACACCAAGGGTATTCATGAGGCCTTGACAAGATATTTCCACAACATCTTCTATGTAGGATCCCCGTTCATGTGTACTGAGGTGGAAGAAATTATCAGACCTGTGATCACTAAAGAGGTCAATAGGGAACTCACCAAAGACGTGTCAGATGACGAGATATGCTTGGCTCTGAAACATCTTCATCCCACTATGGCACCGAGCCAGATGGATTCCACGCCCTTTTCTTCAAGCAATACTGGCACATTATCAGCCCTGACATCTACAATGTGATTAAAAATATCTGGGTTGGTAATACCAGCATGGCGGCGATTAATGAAACTATCCTCGTCCTCATCCCCAAAATCAAGAAACCTCTGGTGATCACTGACTTTCGACCTATCAACCTCTGCAATGTCTCTTACAAGATCTTCTCAAAGATCATTGTTGATCGGATGTGACCTTGGCTACCAGATATTATCTCTGAAAACCAGAGCACCTTCATGGACAAGATATTGATCACATATAATGAAATTATGGCCCATGAAGTGTTCCATTCTATGAAATCATGCTCCTCTGCGAAAAAAGGAACAATGGCCTAGAAATTGGATTTGACCAAGGCTTAAGACAGAGTAGAATGGCACTTCTTAAGATTCGTTATGCAGAAAATGGGTTTTAATGCTAAATGGACAGATATGGTCATGAACTGTGTCTCAACTGTCTCTTTAAAAATCAAGGTCAATGGGGAGCTTACCAGAAAATTTTCCCCATCCCGAGGTCTTCTCCAGGGAGACCCCCTCTCCCCTTTTCTCTTCATACTGATGGTTGACGTATTTTATCATCTTATTTCCAGGGTTGTTTCATCTAAGTCTATTCATGGGGGAAAAATCTACTGAGCTAGTCCTCTAGTGTCGCATCTCTTCTTTGCGGACTATTGCCTTCTGATTTCCAGAGCAATAATTAATGAATGCAGGGTGATATGCCAAGCGATCCATCAGTACGAGAGGGCGTCTGTCCAAACAATCAATCATGGAAAATATGAAATATCCTTCAGTGCAGGGGTACCACTCTCTAAGAGGGATGAACTTTGCACATCAACTGGAATACATATGGTTGATAAACATCAGAAGTATCTCGGGCTTACCACGTTGATTGGACGGTCCAAAAAAGAAATCTTCACATCCCTGGTGGACAGGATTGAGGCAAAAATTCAAGGCTGGACCCCAAAAAGAATATCTAAACCAGGCAAAGATACCCTCATCAAAGCTGTCATCCAATCTATCCATAGAAACTTTATGTCCCTTTTTAAGCTCCCAGCGGCCAGCATCAACCTGATCCACACACGTACTGCCAATTACTGGTGGGGGAAGAATGATGGAAGAAATCAACCCCATTGGATGGCCTGGGAGAAACTTTGAAAACCCAAATCAGAGGGTGGGATGGGGTTACAGAATCTTTCTCTCTTCAACGACGCACTACTGGCCAAGCAAGGATGGAGCCTTATTTACCGTATTTCTTCTCTTTGCGTGCAAGTTCAACGAGCTAAGTACTTTCCCCACACGGCCTTTCAGGCTTCCTCTCTTGTTCCCCATCCTAGCTTCCTCTGGAGAAGCATTTTGGGGGATAAAAAGCTCTTGGATAAAGGAATGGGTTGGAAGATTGGGTCTGGTTCATCTGTCAAAATCCGGTCTGACCCCTGGCTTGTTGATAAGGATGGTTTACGGGCTACATCCCCCACCCAACCAGGTTTTTATGATGCCACTATCAGTTGCCTCCTTTCCGACCAGGGACTGGGGTGGTGTATGGAAGAATTATCCTTAGAATTCCCTGGGTTCCTGATGTAGGCCCTGACCATCTCTTTTGGACCAATGACATCTCAGGAAACTACACGGTGAAATCCGGCTACAGACTTTCTCTTGGAATCCACTCAGGCGGTCGGGGTGAGGGACCTTGGAAATCGATTTGGATGCTCAATGTCCCCCTAAAATTCGTCAATTTTGGTGGAAAGTTTGTATGGGCACTCTCCCAACAATGAGCCTTCTTGTTCACTGACATATGGCCAACACCGTTTTTTTTCACTTTCTGCCCAGAAACTCCTAAAACCCCTATGCATGCTATCATTTTCTACCTAGGAGCTAAGGAAATTTGGAATCAATGGGACCTGGCTCCAGTTGCTTCGCTGGATTTGGCCTTCGACCTTCCCGATCTTCTGACACGTTGGTGCTCCTCTCTCTCCGGTAGACACTGGTTCACTTTTCATGCTGACTTGGTTTATTTGGGTCTGGCGTAACGATGCTGTTTTTCATCAATCTCACAGACTCACCAAATTCTGGATTGATCGGGTAACTTCTTGGATTGAGGGATGGAAAGGCCACAATGTGTTTTATATGCCGAGTGTTCCCCCATCCCATCCCGCTCATTGGATTCCCCCAATGGAAGGTATTCTCAAGATCAATGTGGACGCGTCTCTTCCAAAGGATGGGTTTGTCTCCCTCATCCTCCTTGCCCGAAATCATATGGGGCAAATACTTACTGCTAAATATGGACCACATCTAGCATTCTGGGAAACGACAGTTGCTGAAGCTACAACCATCCTTGCTGGTTTGTTGCTCGCTAGAGAATGTGGATGGGGTCATATCATCATTGATTCAGACTGTCTTACCGTAATCGATGCTATTAATCACAACGAAGGTGGCCTCCAGTCTTTTGGCATTATTATCAGGAGAATTCTCTCACTTCACCAATGATTCTCTTTATCCACCTTCTCCTTCACCAAAAGGGAAGGTAACAACGCAGCCTATCAGCTAGTGGCCTCATGCCCATTCAATACCTCCCAGCTCTGGTTGGACAATTTCCCTTCATGGATTTTTCACATGTACTTCTACTGATCTTTGTCATTAATGTTATATGCTTTTATTCAAAAAAAAAATTATGTTCAAATTGGACAGATCAACCTCAATATTTTTAAGAGGGGTTTTGGGTTCATGTGTATATAGTTAATTTTTTTTATATGTACAGATTATTCCACACATTTGATTCTTTTATTAAAAACTATATAGGATATACTAGAGTTTGATTAACCTAGGAAAATTCTTTCATCACTTTTAGATGAAAATTTGTGAATATTGTCCTTAGTATTGACAATATAAATCTTGAACCAAAAACTTTAAAGTAGCTAGATTTAGGTAACATATTGTCCCATATATAATAAAGATTCTTCTTAAAAATTGGTCTTATTAGGGATCTATTAATTATATAACAATAGGTATTTATAGCTTCATCCTAAAAATAAACTGGTAAGTCATACTCATTAAGCTTTGTTCGGGATTTTCTTGTATGCTTTTATTCCTTCTTTCTACAACTCTATTCTGCTGAGGTGTCCTAGAAGCAAAGTAGTTATGACTATATCCGTTTTTTTGAGAAACAATATTCAAACTCTTGGTTCTCAAACTCATGTTCATGGTCACTTGATAAGTATTTAATTCTAAGACCACTTAGGTTCTCAACATATCTTGCATTCTTGGTAAATTAAGAGCAAACCTCACTCTTGTGAGCTAAAAACAAAGTCCAATTATACCTAGGGAAGTCATCTACATGAACATAAACATAGTGTTTTCCATTAAGACTTGAAACTCTGTAAGGTCTAACAAAATCCATGTGAACCAACTCAAGTGTTTCAGAAGTTAAACACTTTTTATTTGGTTTGAAAGATATTTTTTGTTGTTTTCCCTTTTAACAAGGATTGTAGAATTTATTGTTTGGAATATCTAGTCTGGGTTGATCCTTGACTAACCCATTACTTGAAATATTTACAAGTTATTGAGTATTACAGTGGCCTAATCTACTATTCCAAAGAAAATATCCTTTATGAATTACACTTAAGTGACAAAAAATTTGAGAGGATAAAGAATCCATGTTCATAGCATAAATATTATGATTTATAAAAGCAATAAATACTAACTCGCTTTTTATTAAACATCTTACATGCATCATTTTAAAATTTATCATTGAAACCATCATCACATAACTGAGAGATACTAAGAATATTGTACTTTAATCCATCAACAAAAATTACTTTGTAAATTAAAATTGAATTAGTGTTACCGATTTGGCCAACACCAATTATTTTGCCTTTAGAATTGTCACCAAAATTGACATGCCCACCATTAATCAATATAAGATTCTAGAAGCTCATGTAGTCCCCTATTATGTGTGTTCAACATTTACTATACAAGTACCATAATATTTTATAGGATCTCTTCAAGCATGATTCCTACAAAGACAATTCAAATCATAAAATATTTTGGTACCCAAACTTGCTTGGGTCCAGTAATATTAGTAAATAATGCTTTGGGAACCAATACTTTATTAATGGGTTTCCTATAATTTTTTTTAAAGTATTGAAAAAATAAAATCTATTTGGTCTATAAAGACTAGATGTAGTAAAATATTGTCCCCTGTTGGAACTTCTAGTCGATTTTTTAAATCTACGTACAAAGCCTAATTTTACAGATTTTGATACAAATTGTTTTTAACAAAGTTTCTTTTTATTTGTTTATAACCTATAAAAGTATCATATTTTGGTGCAAACTATTTACCAATAAGTTTAGTGAGAGTGTTCTTTCCATTGGTAAACTTTTATATGTACCTTTCTATGTACTCATTTGATAATTTAAGCTCATTTATTTCTTTAAGTAATCGGCCATTTTTCTCTTTCTCTATAGTAAACTAATATTTAACAATAGTGGTGAGAGAATGTTTTTTATTAAAAAAATTATATTTATCTATTAATTCATTTCATGTGTCTTCAAGAATTTTTCATAACTCAAACATTTCCTCATTTGTCATATTTTTTGAATCAAATTCATCTCCATAATTGTAGACATTTTTTACAGGAGATTCAAGGGTTACCGCAGAAGTGTTTGTCATGAAGCACATGTTAGATTTGTCACCTTTCTCATCATGTGAAGACTTTGACTCATAGGGGCTATCCTCAGAAGCACTCCAAGTTGAATTTTTTGCCTTATTTATCTTTTATCTTTGTACTCATATTTATTCTTATACTTTAACTTTGGACACTCAGCCTCTACATGTCCTCTTCTCTTACATTCATAACAGACTATCTAATTTGATTTGTAACCTATTTTTCAATCATTTTTCCAGTTTCCATTTCTATCATATTTTCCTTTGTATATGGGATTCCTAAATAAACTTCTTTCTTTTTTAAAAATTATTAAATATCCTAGCCAACTGTGTTACCTCCTCATCATTTTCATTTGGTGATTCTTCATTACTGGATATTTTGGCATGAACTTGAACTTTCTATTATTGTTTGGAAGAAATGGTTTTGAAATCAACTAAATTTACCTTTGGTTCATTATACTCTTCTTTTTTGACCTTCAATTATTATTCATACATCATCACATTACCTATCAGCTCATTTACTGGAAACTTAATGATATCACATGATTCTCTAATTGACACTATGGTTCCTCTCCATCTGTTTGGTAGAAATATGAGAATTTAAATGATTTGTTCCTTAGTAGTAAAATCATTTCCAAGAGAGGTCATAGTATTTACAATTTCATTAAACCTAAAATACATGTCAGATATATGTTCATCATGTTTCATTTTGAAGTTATCATATTTAATATTATATTTATTAATTCTCGTTTTATTAATATTAGTGGTTCCATCATGTGAAATAGCTAGAGTATCCCAAATTTCATGTGTTGTTTTACATTTATAAATCCTATTGAATTCATTATATCTTAAATAAAAATATAAGGAATTCATTTCTTTGCAATTATTTCTATAGGAACATTTGGTTGGTTCATACCAAGTATTCTTATCTATAGTAAGAATCTTATATTCATCTACAATTGCAGACCAGATTTCAAAGAATATACATTCTAAATAAATTTTAATTTTAATTTTCCACTGATCATAATTTGTTCCATTGAAAATGGAGGTTTTTTGGTAGATTCACCTTTTAATCTATTATCTATAATAATTAAAAAAGAATAGTTTCTTAAAGAAATAAAATATTAGAACTAATGAAAATTTAGAGAAATTTAAATCATACGTAAAATCACATTTGAAATGATTTGAAAACTATTTGAAAACCTTGAAAATATAATATTAAAAATAATCCTCTGATACCAAATTTTAGTCAGAGTAGGATACTCAAGAGGGGGGTGAATTGAGTTTCTATCAAAATTTATACTAAAAAACTTATTTAAAAATTCCCCCAATTTAAAATCTAAACTACCCAATTAACATAATTGGAAGATTTATAAGATGTTTGAATGTTCATTTAATTTCTCAAAAGATTGACTAATTCTTAGTTACATAAATTTGACAGATTTCTATAACTTTTCAATGTAATTTATGAAATAAAAAATAGTTCTAAACACTATGTGATATTAACTATAAAAGTAATATTTAATTTTATAAAATATATGTGTAAATAGAGGAAAATAAATTTGAAAAAAATAGTAGATAAAAACAAGAGGTTTAGTCTCAAGGAGAGACCTAATCCTCTCCACCTGGTGATCAAATTCCACAAAGTTGTTTATATTAATAAACTTGATCCACACCATGGATCGGGGTTCAAAAAATAACACAAATCTATCCAAGTTGACTAGACCTCTAACATAGTTATTCGTGGGAAAAAATACAACCAGGCCATATAAGGGCCTCTTCCACAGTTATACATGGGATAAAAATGATGTATACAGATGAGTGAGTGAGGATATCATGTATCCTCCATCTTAGCTAAGTGTAAAGTGTGTGTTTTTGATACATACACACACACTTCTTGAAAAGTGGTAAGAATGTTCACAATAGATCAGAAATAATGAAAAAAAGGTATATAATTCTCTTTGTGATGCAGTTGATTCTTATGGACTTCTTAGGTGTAGAAGATGTGAAGTTAGAGTTCACTTCTATAAAGAGACACCAAAACATAGTGTTGTTTAAGATTTTTTGTTTTGGTTTCTAGTGAGTTGTGATTATCCTCGAAGGTTCTCTTTACTAGGGTTTGATGCAGCAAGAATGTTGACTTTTTTTGGTTCATAACAAATCCTTCTTTGTTGAATGCTAGAAAGAATGTGTGTTCTTTTATATGTTTTTCTACACCTTGTAAGTTCTCTCTATATGGTTGTTGCACTTTTTTCTCTAGTGATTTATCTATTTACTTCAGAGGCCGACAATAGGAATGTTCTCAACATGAGGGATTCCTTGTACCATGTACTGGTCTCTGACAATGTCTAGAAAAGACAAATGTGGTCATTAAAATAATAGATAGTACTAAATTTCATAAAGATGACTATTAGAATTAATTGTGAACTTAAGAGTAAATAAAATTTTCTATGTATTGATCAGTAGATAATTTTGTCGGTAAGTCCTTATGTCGGTAGGAAGGTCAGTCAGTAGGTCTTTCTGTCGGTAGGTCATTCTGTCGGTGGGTTAAGTGTCAGTGATTCATTGATGTCGGTGAGGTGTTCTATTGGTAAGTCAGACTATTAGTGACTAATACTTGTATTGTTGACTCAACCTATCGTCAGGTTGATGTGTCGGTAACTCATACTTCTGTCGATGAATCATATATAAGTAGCTTATAATTCTATCGGTGACTCATCTTCTCGTATCTCATCCTTCTATCGGTGATTCATCTATCGGTAGCTCATACTTCTGTCAGTGACTCATCTATCGGTAGCTCATACTTCTGTCGGCAAGTCATGATATCAGTGACTCATACTTGGCTATTTTCTCTATTTTCAAGTCTTATATTATAACTATTAACAGAATATGTAATACCTATAATTGAACATGGATAATCATAATTAAGAATATTTGAACATAAAACATAAGACTTAATTAAACATGATTTGACATTATTTTTTGGCAATAAAAATGGAGAGGGCCAACACTTTCCCCCTTTTGATGATCAGAAATCATGGAATTATAAAGAATAATTAGTTGATTCATAATGATCTATGTATTCATTATTCTTTCTATCTCCCGATCAATATTTTTCTCTTAAAAAATGAAATTAAAGAGAGTGCTCCCCCTTTCATGTTTTCATATTATCAAAGGTTAAAATAATGAATAAGGCCTTCTCCCCATTTCAGGATTATCAAAATTAGTAAATTGCATCAAAAAATAAAGACTAAAGAAGAATATAAATAATTACAACAAAAATAAAGTAATGAATAGATAATCGATTTTATAATCAATTGAAATTACATTGATAATAACATAAAAAAAATTTCAATAAGTTATCCCTATCAAACAAGTGATCCAAATTAGTTCTTCTTCAAAGAGGATTCCATCATTGCCTTTCCCTTATCAGAAGCTACACAGGTAAGAGTAGTAGATGTAGAAGTAGTGGCTGGAGGGTCATAGTGAATTCTGAGAGGAGTAATAGTAACTCTTGAAAACATTAAAGGATCCATGCTTGTGTTAGAGGAGGTAGGGGGGCTAGTAAGCTCCCAAAAAATGATAGAACATATCTGCCAAAAATCATGATCTGGAGAGAGTACCTAAGAAGGTAGGGAGATAGTAAGAGAGGAAGTAGATTGAAGAGTTATTCTAAGAGGTGAGTACAATAATGGTGTTATAATAGACATGAATATAATTCTTGAGAATGTTGATGAAATCCAGGATAATATGCCTACCATATTCTATAGATTTGGTGAAATCTTCCTTGTTTTCCAGAAACATCTCAATGATAGGAGAAAACTCTTTATGTAGATTCACCTGATCTCTGGTAGCCTGTGTCACTGGAGGAATTCTCATATTCTCTACTAAATACTTGAAGTGTCTAGTGATATGATTCTTAGAGTATATTATCTTGAAATAAAATCCACTTTCTTTGTTATTTCTTCTATTACACTTGTAGCTCCTTGGGCATAGAATCTCACCGTGTCATATATATGATCACAGTTCTTGCTAATCATTGAAAGACTCTCCTGATCAGAGCCACCCATAATCGTTTGAAGCTCTTCACTGATCACATTCCTAACCAAATCAATATCTGGAGGGTGTGAAACTAGAGCTTCTATGCTAGATGGAAATTGAACTATATCTCTATGTTCCTATACAAACTGATTCATATCAATATATGGGGTTTGAGGTTGACCAACAACATTTCTAGAAACTGCCTCCTCAAAACCCTTTAGCACATTATACAAGGAAGTCCTGTAATTAATAGTCTATATGTTTATGGTTGAAACCATTTCATTCAACTGATTCCTCACCCTTTTTTTATCCATGAATACAATTTCAACAATAGAGATCATCCTATGTTCAACTTGATAAATCACTCTTTCTGTCAGAAAATAAATATCTTTATCACTTAGAGTAGGAACAGGAGAATTTTGAGGATGCGATAAATCTATAATAAGATAGATTAGATCTACCTTAAACCTTCAAAATCAGATTTTCTAACATAGTCACCTGGTACTGAAATCACTGAAGATGAAGGATCAGAAGCATATGCATCTTCTGGAGGTGTCTCGGAATTAATAGGTTCATCAAATATTAGTCTCCTTGGAACATATACACCATAATCATTATCTAAATTAGATTAATAAAATCTGAGAGAAATATAACTAGGATTATATTCCCTTTCTGATACAATACTATCATAAAAAATAGTGAGTGTATCAACTATTTCTTTATTCGATTGAGGCTCCCCCCAAATTTTAATGCTCCTTTTTTCATAAACTAATCTTGGTACATGGGCTGCATGTGATTCTATTTAACTATGAACTTCTACTAATTCCCTTTCTTCTACATGAGTTTTAGGAGGTTATATAATCTATTCCTAAACTACAAGACCCATTGGTTCTGCATTAGCATCTTGATCACCACCAGGATGATCCGAACTATTATCACATCCACCACTTTCATGCTCAGCTTCATCTCCTCCATCATCTCCATTTTTATCATCAGATTCTTCATCCTCTTCCTCGCTGCCATTTCTTTCAGGTTCACTTCCACGTTCCTATTACTCACTGTTTTCGTCTTCTTCTCCAGTTTCCTCATATGAACCATTAGATTGAATTTTATATCCCACACTGCCTAATTCCTCAGTCTCATCATCATCATCATGGTCTAGAATAGGTTCTTTGGAAGGTAGAGATTAATGTGGACTAGCAGGTCCAAAATTCATCTTCTTAGAATATTCATCAATATAAGGATCACTCCTAAAATCTATAGAAGACTCATCTTCTCTATCAGTTTCAGCCACTTCCTCTTCATCAGAATAGATAACATCAATATCTAGTGGCAGAACAGGATCAAATACATCTCTTGGCCTAGATGAATGGTCAACAATGTTGAAATTATCATATAATTTCTCATCATATCCAACCCAATCCCTCTTCTAGGGATTCCAAATTATCCTCATTCTATTGAAAATATACTTACTTAGATAGACACCACTACAAGTATATATGGTTTCATCACTTCACATACACATCCTCTGGATTTTCACATGGAAAATATCATTCTTGGGTAAAACAGATACTTTGTCTCACAATATGGATTCATCATTTCACTTATATGGAATTTCCAAAAGTTACATAGATTCATCTTGCACACTTTATTTAGAAAATATAGTAGATACACATCATTATACTTGAGTGGAGAAAAGTCCCCTTTCTTAGGACACAACTGGTGTTGGATGAACTTGAACAACAACCCTCTTTCAACATACAACTCAGTAGCAATTGGTCTTCTATTCTCTACATTACCAGTTAGCTCACCCAAAGAAATCTCATGGAAAAATAAATCACATGTGGGAGGATTACTCCCCTAATAGTTATCATAAAACCCTTCATGAGGTACCATCAGACATTCTTCCCAATGTCTTGAAGAAAACAATACTCGTTTTCCATTCATTGCAGATTTAATTCAGTAGATCTCACTTCCTTCTAGAATAAACTCAGGATGAAGATTAAATTCGTGTACCTATCTAGGGTAATAAGTTATTTCATTATCTGAGAACCAGTCCAACCATCCTTGAATCTACAAAACATTTATCAATAGAGACTTACTTGTTAAAAACCATTATGAGTGCACTTCTCTTTCAGGTGTTACTAGACGGTTTTCACCTATTTGATGACTAGGCTTGGACTTGATCTACTCTCCTTTCTGAATCTTTACTGGTTAAACCTCATTTCCAGATCCTTCCAGGAATCATTTCACTATAACTATATCAAAGGGTTTAGTTGAAGTCAGGAAGGTGAAAGGGTCGAAGGTAAAGTGATGTCAAGGGTAAGAGTGTGAGAGTGGTATACTGAGAGTAAAGTAAGTAAAATTGACTTGGTTTTTTAATTTAGGGTTTTATAATCTGTACATCAAGTAATCTAGTTCAAATAAAAATAAATAAGTAAAAAAAATTCTTTTGAAAACAAATAAAAATTGTCAGAAAGTTCTATAGGTGAGTGTCCATCCGTCATATGTCATCGGTGTTGGCATGATACTATTGGCATGAAACTGTCAGTGTTTGCATGACACTTTCATCATGACATTGTCACTTTATTCATGACACTATCAACATAAAAATGTTGGAATGACACAATTGGTGTAAGCGAGACATCATCAGCATTCTATCAGTGAGTCATCCACACTAGGTTTTAATGGAGAGTTATTAATGGAAAGTCCTAAAAAAATTAATCAACTCTAATTCATGTTTTATGTAACTAAATCTATTATAGTTTAATGGATTGTTAAATATATCATCAATATGATGTTTTATTCCTATAAATTCAATAGTTATATCACCTTTTTTTATAATGATCTCTCAAAAAGTTATAACTTACATCAATATGTTTTTTTCTATAGTGAGAAAAAATATTATTTGATATGTTAATAGCTCTTGTATTGTCACGGTTTATAGGGACATGTCTAAAGTGATATCCATAATATAGAAAAGTGTGTTTCATTGAAAAAATATGAGCACAACAATTATAATAAGCTATGTATTTATCCTTAACAGTAGATAATAAAAAAAAAATTCTTTTTACTACACCGTGATACTAGAGACTTTCCCAAAAAGTGTCATGTTCAAGAGGTGTTTTTTATCTAACATAAAACCACAAAAATAAACATATAAATAAGAAACTAAATTAAATTCTTGTCCTCTAGGGTAGAAAAAACATAATTTGGTAATATACTTGAGGTATTTGAAAATTATTTTAACATCATTTAAATGTGATTATTTGGGGTTTTCTTAAAAACAAGCACACATACATACAATAAAAATAATATCAGGCCGGTTAGTAGTCATGTAAAGTATACCTCTAATCATCCATATGTAATTCGTTTGATCAACATATTTACCATTTTCATCATGTTACAACTTATTAGTGGTACTCATTGGAGTATCACTAGTTTTTTTGCTATTAAATAAAAACCTTTTTAAAATATCTTTTGTGTATTAACTTTTATTTAAAATAATAACTAATTTATTTTAAAAGATTTGAAATCCAAGGAAGAATTTGAGTTTTCCCATTAAATTCATTTCAAATTCACTTTGCATCATCTTTGAAAAATAAATACATAAATAATTATTTGAGGATCCAAAAATAATGTCATCAACATAGATTTGAACTAGTAAAAAATATTTAAAAAATATTTTTATAAATATAGTAGGACCAGATATACCTTTTTTAAAACCTTTAGAAATAAGAAAAGTACTTATCTTGTCATACCAAGATCTTGGAGCTTATTTTAAACCATATAAAGCCTTTGTAAACTTAAAAATATGATTTTGAAAATGAGAGTTTTTCAAAACAAGGGGTTGTTCAACAAAAACATTCCCAACTATATACTCATTTAAGAATCGCCTTTTAACATACATTTGATATAGTTTCAATTTGAGATTAGCTACATATTCTAGAATAAATATAATGGATTCAAGTATATAAAATGGTGTAAAGGTTTCTTCATAGTTAATGCCTTCCTCTTGAAAATATCTTTGTGAAACCAGTCTGGCCTTATTCCTCACTATGGTGCCTAATTTATCTACTTTTTTTCTAAAGACCCACTTAGTGACTATGGTGAATGTGTATTTTCATCTTTCCACTAGTTTACAAAAATTATTTATTTCAAACTGATTCAACTCTTCTTGAATGGACATCACCCAAAATTCATCATTTGTTGCATCATTAATATTTATAGGATCAATTTGTGATAATAAATCATGATGTTAAACTTGGTTCCTAAGAGAAGCTCTAGTCTGTGTCCATTTATCTAAGACTCCAAATAAAGTATCTGAGGGATGGTTCTTAAGGGTTCTAAGAGATTTAAAAAAGCAAGGACTAGTTATTTTAGGTTTATTTGAATGTTAAGGTTTAGTATGATCAGAGTATGAAGATTTTCTAGAACTTGACAATTTAACAGATTGCTTAATAGCAAAATTTGGGGGTATAGCATTTATGTCTAGATCAGACAGATCATCCTAAATATTTTCAAGATGGGTTTGGGGTTCATGTGGATCTATTTCATCAAATTTTATATTTATAGATTCTACCACACATTTGGTTATTTTATTAAAAACTCTACAGGCTTCACTAGAGGCTGTGTAACTTAGGGAAATTCATTCATCACTTTTAAATGAAATTTTGTCAGGATTTTCCTTAGTATTGAGAATATAAACCTTGTTAAAAAACATTAAAATATCTAAATTTGGGTTTCCTATTGTTCCATATCTCATAGGGAGTTTTCTTAAGAACAGTTCTAATTTAGACTCGATTTATTATATAAAAATCTATATTGAAAACTTCAGACCAAAAATAAATTGGTAATTCAAAATCTTTTAGCATTGTCGAGGATATTTCTTGTAATATTTTGTTCCTTCTTTCAAAAAATCCATTCTGCTGAGGGTTCATAGGATTAGAAACGTTATGAATATATCTAATTTTGTGATAAAAAGACTCGAACTCTTGGTTATCAAATTCAGGGACATGGTCACTTCTTCATGATTTAATTCTAAGTACACTTAGGTTCTCTATAGATCTAGAATACTTGGTAAAGTAAGAACAAGCCTCACTCTTGTGAGAAAAAAAAGGTCCATGTATTCCTAGAGAATTCATCTACAATAAAATAAATATAGTGATTCCCATTAAGACTTGAAACTCTAGACGTTCCAAACAAATCCTTTTGAACCATCTCAAGTGGTAGAGAGGTTAAAACTTCTTTCTTTGGTTTGAAAGATATTTTGTGTTGTTTTCCCTTTTGACAAAGTGTGTAGGCTTTATTGTATGGAAATTCTAGTTTGGGTAGATTCTTGAATAACCCTTTACTTTCAAGATTTATAAGTGAGTGAGTGTTACAATGGCCTAATCTCCTCTTCCAAATCCATGATTCTTTATGAAATACACTTAGCCAAGAAAGATTTTGAGAAGATAAATAATCTATGTTCACATCATAAACAATATCATTTCTAAAATTAGTAAATAGTAACTCATTTTTAGAATAAAACACATTATATGCATCATTTTAAATTTTAACATTGAAATCATCATCACATAACTAAGAGACACTAAGGATATTTTACATTAATATATCAACAAAAAGTACATTGGAAATAAAAAATGAATTAGTGTTACTGATTTGGCCCAGGGCAATTATTTGGCCTTTAGCATTTTACCCCAAAAGTGACATGTCCACCATCAATATTTATAAGATTTTTGAAGCTCTAGTCGTCACATATAATGTGTCATGAACGTCCACTATACAAGTACCATAAGATTTTACTAGAGCTATTCAATCATGCTTCCTATAAAGACATTTAATACAAGAAACTATTTGGGTACCCAGACATTCTTGGGTCTAGTAATATTAGTTATTAATGCTTTGGGAAGCGATACTTTCTTCATGGGTTCTCTATAAGTAGTTTTTAAGGTATTGAAAAAATAAACACTATTTGGTCTAGAAAAACTAGAAGCATTAAAAGATTTTACACTCCTAGAACTTATAGAATATTTTTTAAATCTTATTATAAATCCTAATTTTTCAGATTTTGATACAAAATTATTTTTAACCTTGTTTCTTTTTCCAGGTTGATAACTTATACCAGTAGAATATTATGGGGAAAACTATTTATCAATAATTTTTAAGAGAGTTTTATTTCCATTAGTAGACTTTTCTATTTCTCTTTTAAACTTCAAAATTGATAATTTAATATCATTATTTTCTTTAAGACATTGATAATTTTTATCTTTATCTATAGTAAGCTCATATTTAACAGTAGAGGTGAGAGCATGATTTTTATTCAAAACATTATATTTAGTTTTTAATTTATTACATGTGTCTTCAATAATTTTGCAGTACTAAAACATTTCCATATTGATCATGTTTTTAGAATTCGATTCATATCTAGAATTGTAGGAATTTTATACAAGAGATTCAAGGGTTACCTTAGAAGTGTTTTTCATGAAGTACATGTTAGCATTTTCACCTTTGTCATCATGTGAAGACTCTAACTCACTGGAGTTGTCCTCAAAATCACTCCATGTGTAATTTATTTCCTTTTTGTGTCTTTTTTATTTTTCCTTGTATTTATTCTTATACATTAACTTGGGATAGTGATCCTTTACATATCCTATTCTATTATATTCATAACAGACTATCTCATTTTATTTGGCACCTATTTTCCAATCATTTTTATAGTTCCTATTATTTTCATATTTTCCTTTATAGCAGGGATTCCCAAAGAACTTATTTCTTTTGTAGAACATCTTAAATCTCTTGGAAAACTGATACACCTTCTCATCACTATCACTTGATGATCCTTCATTACTAGAGATTTTTGTATGAACATGAACTTTCTCTTTTTTTTTGGAGACAGTGGGTTTTAAATCCACTAGCTTTATCTTTGGTTCATCATAATCTTCTTTGTTGACCTTCAACTCATCTTCACACGTAATTAGCTACCTATGATCTCATTTACTAGCAACTTATTGATATCATAAGATTATCTAATTGACACTGAGGTTCATCTCTGTCTGTTTGGTATACATTTAATGATTCACATGTTTTTTACCTTAGTCGTAACATTCTTTACCAGAGAGATCATAGTATTTACAACTTCATTAAAAACATGATATATGTCAGAGATAAGTTCATCATGTTTCATTTTGAAGTTATCAAATTTAATAGAAAATGTATTATGTTTTATTTCTTTAATATTATTGGTTCCTTCATGTGAAGTATCTAGAGTATCCTAAATTTCTTAGGATATTTTACATGAAGAAATATTATTGAATTCATAATTTCTTAAAGAACAATATAAATAATTAATTTCTTTGAAATTTTTGTTATATCTAGCCTTGGTTGGGTCATCCAAAGTATTCCTACTATTTGCAACGATCTTATATTCATATAAAATTTCAGACCATTTTTCAAAACCCATAATTTCTAAATGAATTTGTATCTTCATTTTACACTGAGCATAATTATTTATGTTAAAAAATAGAGGTTTGTTGGTATTAGAACCTTCAAATATATTATCCATAATAAATAATATAGAATAGGTTCCTAAATAAATAAAAAATTAGAAATAATAGAAATTTATAAATATTTAAAATAATACTATAATAACAGTTCAAAATATTTGAAAAGGATTTGAAAACTTTGAAAGTAGAATATTAAAAAGAATCATTTGACCCCAAATATTGGTATGAGTATGACAGTAAATGGGGGGTGAATTTAGTTTCTATCAAATATTTTGTTAAAAACCTATTTAAAAATTCGATCAATTTAAAATATTAACATCCCATTTAACCTAAGTAACAGATTTATAAGTGTTTTGAATGTTCAATTAATTTCACAAAATATTGATTAATTCTCATTCACATCAATTTGAATGATTGATATAAATTTTTAAAGTAATTTACTAAATCAAAAATAGTTATAAAAAATAACTAATATTAACTACCAAAGTAATATTTACTTTTCTTAAATATTTTTGATAATAGAGAAAACTAAATTTGAAAAACACAACGAATAAAAAGCAAGAGGTTCAGTCTCATACAGAGACCAAATCCTCTACACCTGGTGATCACCTACCACCAAGAATTTTAAATTAACAAACTTGATCCACACACTGGATTGAGGTTCACAATAGCACACAAGGCTATTCAGGTTGAATAGATCTCTACCACAGTTATTAATGGGAAACAAAATACAACCAAGCCACAAAGAGACCTCTTCCATAGTTATACATGGGATAAAATGATGTAGAAAGATGAGTGAGTGAGGATATCTTGTATCCTATATCTTATCCTAGGAGACAATGTTTCTTTCTGATACAGACACATAAACTGCTTGAAAATTAATATGAATGTGCACAACATTGATGAAATAATGAAAAAAAGGTTTAGATTGCTCTTTGTGATGCACATGATGATCTAGGACTTCTTAGGTGTTGCATATGTCAATCGCAAGTCCAATTCTAGAAAGAGACACCAAAATAGAGTTTCATGTCTGCTTTTATATTCGGGTTTCTAGTGAGTTGTGATGCACCTCGAAGGTTATATTCACCAGGTTTTGATGCACTGTGAATGTTGATATTTGTTGGTTCCCAAAAAATCCTTCTTTGTTGATAGCTTGTACTTTTATATTCTTTTCTACACCTTTTAAGTTATCTCAATATGGTTTCTAATATTTTTTCACATGTGAATTATTTATATACTATAGAGGTCTAAAATAGGAATGTTCTCTACATGAGGGATTCATTTTACCTAGTAATAATCTCTAATAATGTCTATTAAATAAATACAAGGTCATTAATATAATAGACAATACAAAATTTCAAAAATAAGACCGTTATAATTAATTTTGAATTTACGAGTAAATAAATTTTTCTAAGTATTGATTAGTAGGTCATTCTATCGGTATGTCATTATATCAGTAGGTATATTTTTCGGTAGGTCCTTCTATCAGTAGTGAAGTGCCCAGATCAGTGTGAATCACTGAGAGGGGGAGGGGGTGAATCAGTGATCCCTTAAAACTTTTTACTAATTGATTCCTTATAAATTAAACCTCTATGGCTGGTTAAAGCCTCGATCCACTCTTCTTGTATCTCTCAGCCTTTCCTCGAGTGATGCAGTAAATGTAAAGGCACAGGACACAAGGATTTACAAGGTTCGGAACCAAAGGCCTACGTCCTTGCCATGTTGGTTATACACCCCAACATGGTTTCTTCCATTATAACTTGTTAGAATTACAATGGTCGATACAGAGTCCCACTGTATCTCTCCTGAGTCCCACAAGAGGGTCTTTATACTGCGTCCCACAGTGTTACCAGAGTCCCACTGGCCTGCTCCAGAATCCCACTGAAGACTTCTTCCACCCTGAGTCTCACAGGGGGATTCTCCTGGCTCCTCGAGTCACACGAGTAGCTCTTCTTCTTGTTCAGCTCTTCAATTATCTTCAGCAGCCTGGGATAAAGACTGCTGGCCTTGCTCTGTACCTCTGATCACTTGAGTTGATCAGGTCTTCTTGTCTTACTCAGGATTTATCTCCTTCTCAGGATGACCTGGCTTCTCTCCAACTACTGAATACTCAGACAACTGATATCTTTAACTTCAGTCTGGTCCAGTCTCAGTTCACTTCAACTTCATGCACTGAGTGCATGGAAACTCTGCATCTTCATGCACTGACTGCATGGCCTTCTCAAATTCTTCAAGATCCACTGGTCTTGGATTACTCAGATGCACACTCACTGATTTGAACTTTGATTACGTGCGCGTGTGCATGAATGCATGCATGCACTTCCCCTTTCCTCTTCTTGGTGCAGTAGACCCACAAAGGGTGTAACACTTTAAGCACACACCAACTTCTCAAACTTCACACACTTTATTCCTTTTGATTACACACATAAATGTGTGTTATACTTTAGTGTGAGAGTCTTCCACTTCTTCTAAGTGTATACACTTTTAGTGCACACACTAGGTTCGGCCTTCACTTGTTAAGCACACACAAATTCTTCACTTTGCACACACACTTGAATGGGTTCTTCTTTGTTGTGGCCTACACTTCATTTCTTTCACACACTTAACCCGTAGGTCCTATTCTTGTTTTGCACACACAAAAGGTGTGGTCTTCACTTGGTGCACACACAAGGCTATGCCTCGGCCTTCCTCCTTGCCAAGCACCCACAACCCGTAGGGTGTGGTCTTCTCAACACGAGCCCCTGCCTTAGTGAAGGCGCGCAAGGGGTGCAGCCACTCTTGTCTTCAAATTCCGCGCAAGGTATACTTGGGTGCACAAGGCAGCGCGCAAGGTCCTCGGGTGTGCAAGGTGCAACACCTCGGGCGCGCAGGGTGTCAAGCACCTCAGCCACGCAAGCTCCTCCTGCCGCGCAAGTTTGCGGGCAGTGAGGGCTCCTTCTGCCGTGCGAGTACGTGGGCAGGGACCTCCTTTAGAGCCTCGGATGGCTCTGGAACTTCAGCCGTGCAAGTGGGTTGCGCGGGGCTTCAGCTTCGCGAGGCACAAAGTGCTCCGCGGGACTTTGGGTTTTCAATAAAACTTCAGCAAGCGTCTAAGAGGGCTCGGGATCTCTTTTTATAGGCAAAGGAATGCCTCAAAACATCCGCGTGGTTTAACTTCAAAATCCCGAATATTTCGGATCTTTAAAAATCTTTCAAATCTGGTTTCTATCCTCGGTTCACGCGGGTTCTCTCTTCTTTTTATTTTCCTCCTTTTCTTTCACCTCTACGTGCATGGAACGTGTGCATGCCTCTGTTTAGGCCCATGCATGTAAAGCACGAACACCACATGGCCTCGGCACCTTCGGTTTTCCTTCGGCCAAATCTCAAATTCTTCTTCTCATCACAAGCAAACTCATATTTATACATGAATGTGTTCGTAGAGGCCAGACGATCACCATGGAGGTCTCGGTTTGCTCGGAGGTGGCCGGGAACTCAAAAACCACTGCTCGGAGGCGCCTCTGGTTCATGGCGAGGTCGCGGGTGGCACGAGGTGTCCTCGGCTCAAGATCGAGGAAGGAGATGCCTCAGAGCCGTCGGATCAGGCGATCGAATAACCTTGGACGGCCTGGATCAGATCTCGAATGGCACGATTAGATGAGCGGCTCGGATCTGGCGCGCGATGAATCGTGCGGCCAGGATGCGCTCCCGGGAATTTTTCCGCGTCCCACATCGAAACGGGGCGCGGTTTTGCCACGGTTTATCACCCTCGCGCTGCTGGCTTCCCTTCAGTTGCACTTCTCCCCTCCCAGTGCCGCCCCGCACCGGGTTCTCTCTGCGGGCGCACTCTTGCGCCCACTCTGCTCCCTGCGGGCGCGCAACTGGCGCCCACTATGCTCCTTCGGGCGCGCGCTCTGGCGCCCATGCTGCGCAGGACCTGATCCCCTGCGTGACCCGGCTTACACACGGCCGCGGCCTCTCGGGCTGGCCCCATGGGATCCCCTTGGGCGTGGTGACCTAGTCCCACATGTGCCTTGGGTTGAACCCTTAAGGCTGGCCCTTGGTGGTTAATTTTTTGCTTGAATATACACTAAGTATACAAAGTACTTAAGTGTAAAATGCCAAATTCCACTTCTTCCTTCTTCATTTTTCTTCTTCATTAGAATTCCTCCATCCTCCTCACATATACTCAATACATAGAATGTGGAATTCCTGAAGGGTATTCTTCATCAACCGAGCTCCTGAATCACAGAATCTTCAATGTTCTTCATTGATCCAATCAGAGATCAATTGGATCTTCTTCTAATTCTCATGCACTAAGTGTTAGTGCATGGACTTCATTAATCCACTTCATCCACTTAGAAGTTGTGGATGGATCCCATTCAACTCCTCATGCATTGGCAATACAATGCATGGTCTTCAAACATTGGTGTGACATTGTATCCTCTTGATACAAGTTCTTGGAACATAAAGATCAGCTCAACAATCGTCTGATGTACATAGAGAATGTTTCAACCACTACATCCTATGTCACATAGTGAATCTCCTAAGTGACATGCATCTTAGTACCATGGCCATTCTCCATTCATCACCAACACCATCACATCCTTTGTCATTCACATATTGAACCTCCTTGACATCCATCCATTCATTCCTTGACAACAACATACCTCATTGACAACAAATGCAACACAGTGCATTTCAATCTCCCCCTTTGTATTTGTTGGCAATACACTAGAGCACATATGAATGGGTCAATATGTGTACCAATATTTCTCCCCCTTATTGGAAATCAAATGCAAAGGTGTGGTGTGGTTCTCTTTCAAAAATATCTTCCTCCCTTATAAAATCATTTTCTTGAAAAACACTGAGAGAGGGATGATGTCACATGTTCTCTTTAGCAAAGAACCTTTAGTAAATCAGCTCTAAGTCTACTTGGGCTAACCCGGTGTAGAAAACAAGAGTGATATGACCAAGGAATTCAAAGCTGTCCATAATTCTCTACACATGTGAGATCATGCTTAGGGGTTTGAAATTTTTCAGATATAACAATGAATTGCTAAATCCTTCACATACTTCACAAGACTCATTAGAAAGTTCAGTTCAAAGATAAAGCTCCCCCTTTCAACCATTTGTCTTCAATCAATACTCCCCCTTAATTGTCATGATGAATACAATTAAGAAACAAGGGATGAAAGTATGATTGGATTACCTTCACTTTTCTCAAGATGGTATTAAATCTCAGAATCCCATCTTCTACAGATTGGATCCCCCTCAAGGGGTGCACTCCATTCTGTCCAAACCATCCTCCAGTTGAGAATGATCATCATCTTCAATTCCCTGTAATTTTAGCACATGTAAATACCAGAAGTATAAGGGAATAATATGGAACCTCCTTGGTTCATAAATGTGAACAACAAGGTTGAGAAGATTCTCTCAACCGAGATGTCCCATTTTCACCATTCTTCACACTTGCACATTTGACCTTCAATGGTGTTTGTGCTGGTGTGGATCTCAACACATCTTCATGTGAAATCTTCTTCTTTCCTTTTGCCTTAGCAATTTCCAGAACTTCATCTTCAGCTCTTTGTAGATCTTTGGCAAGTTGCAACTGATTTGGCCATATGACTAACAAGTCATTTGGAAGTGAGGCCTCAGTTTTGGAAATTCCACATGGTTCTTTTGATACTGTTAAGCAACCTTTCTTAGGCAACTTATTTTCAACCAATCCTTTCTGCTTCTTCTGGATTGATTGTCTGTTTGAGTGCAGTTGGCTTCTATTAAATTTCATGGCTTGTTTACAAAGATCCATGGTATGTCCATTCTTTCCATAGTAGAAGCACTTCTTGGTGGTCCTTCTGGATGCATCACCCCTTTTGGACTCAGACTCCAAGGACTTCTCTTCATTTCTCAAACACTTCTTGGGAGCATTTTCTATTTTCTTTTGCTTGCTTCCCAAGGTTTCCATTTTAGCCAGGTTCAGTGATCTTCTCTTCTTTTTAGCTCTGGATACAGTTGGAGATTGACATGTATCTTTTTGACCACTTTTGCAATCATCCCAGATGTTGTCAAGAAATCCAAATCTGTTAGCAGTAAACAGATGTCTCTGGACCTGTGGATGTTTCTTATTTCCTTCTGGATTGCTCCCCCTTGGCATGGGCTTCCTTTGTGCTTTGACATTTAGTGGATTGTACCAACAATCCTTTTCACAGTGCCCATACTTATTACAACACCAACATTGACCCACAAATCTTGACTTCTTCAGTCCTTCTGATTTTAGGGTACTTTTCTGGAGCTGCTGTGTTGTTTCAGGAGAGCTCTGCTTCTTCATTTTCTTCATCCATACTTGTTTGGATTCATTCTTCCATCCTGCACTTTTAGTAGAAACACTTTTAGAAGCATGAGTACAAGATGGTATGGATGGTACCTTCTTTTTAGAAGTTGTTTCCCTTTTATTAGAGGATGTCTTTCTTTTAGAATCATCCTGCTCAATGCATACTTGAGTAGCAACATTTCTTATTTCAGCTGACTGGGAGGCTTCAGCTTTGGGTGATTGCAGATTTTTCAATATCTCCTCTAGTTCTAAGCATTTCATATTGAGGGAGCTCTTCTCATCCTCAACAGTTCTTAGCCTGCCTTCCCAATTCTGTTTCAGCTGTTCTATCTGGTCATCATGCACCTTATTTATTTCATTGCAATGAGTTGTCAAGCTCCTTCACCATTTTGACTTTGTCTTCAAGTTGAAAATCTCTGACATTCATTGAAACTTTGTGCCTCTTTTCCAGTGCATGGAAAACATCTCTGACCATTATTTTAAAGAAATATTTCTCAGAAAGGCTTCTTTGCAATTCTTCAGCAGTGTCTTCATATCTTTCATTGCAAAGAGAAACAGTTTCATCTTTAGCCTTCACCAGCTTTCTGAGAGTGTTGGTTATGACAACCCTTTTAGCCAACTGATCTTCCATTGTATTGGATTCTTCTTCTAGCTGTAATTTTTCTTCTTGAAGATCAAGGATGCCTGTAGCTATACACATTTCCACTTCCTTGGGGACTGTCTTCTGAAGATATTCGATTGCACTTTGAAGATCTTTTATTGTTCCAACATCATCACAGCTAGGACATGCTTTCTTCATCTTCTTGGCCTGTTTCTTCTTTCTATTTTTCTGAGTCTTGGCAGATATCTCCATTTGAGGCTGGTCACTCATTTCCTCAAATCTGCACTTCATAAAGACTCCTTTGGATCTTTTAGAGGTAACCTTCCCTCTGATACCAATTGAAGTGCCCAGATCAGTTTGAATCACTGAGAGGGGGAGGGGGTGAATCAGTGATCCCTTAAAACATTTTACTAATTGATTCCTTATCAATTAAACCTCTATGGATGGTTAAAGCCTCGATCCACTCTTCTTGTATCTCTCAGCCTTTCCTCGAGTGATGCAGTAAATGTAAAGGCACAGGACACAAGGATTTACAAGGTTCGGCACCAAAGGCCTACGTCCTTGCCATGTTGGTTATACACCCCAACATGGTTTCTTCCATTATAACTTGTTAGAATTACAATGGTCGATACAGAGTCCCACTGTATCTCTCCTGAGTCCCACAGGAGGGTCTTTATACTGCGTCCCACAGTGTTACCAGAGTCCCACTGGCCTGCTCCAGAATCCCACTGAAGACTTCTTCCACCCTGAGTCTCACAGGGGGCTTCTCCTGGCTCCTCAAGTCACACGAGTAGCTCTTCTTCTTGTTCAGCTCTTCAAGTATCTTCAGCAGCCTGGGATAAAGACTGCTGACCTTGCTCTGTACCTCTGATCACTTGAGTTGATCAGGTCTTCTAGTCTTACTCAGGATTTATCTCCTTCTTCTCAGGATGACCTGGCTTCTCTCCAACTACTGAATACTCAGACAACTGATATCTTTAACTTCAGTCTGGTCCAGTCTCAGTTCACTTCAACTTCATGCACTGAGTGCATGGCAACTCTGCATCTTCATGCACTGACTGCATGACCTTCTCAAATTCTTCAAGATCCACTGGTCTTGGATTACTCAGATGCACACTCACTGATTTGAACTTTAATTACATGCGCGTGTGCATGCATGCATGCATGCACTTCCCCTTTCCTCTTCTTGGTGCAGTAGACCCACAAAGGGTGTAACACTTTAAGCACACACCAACTTCTCAAACTTCACACACTTTATTCCTTTCGATTACACACATAAATGTGTGTTATACTTTAGTGTGAGAGTCTTCCACTTCTTCTAAGTGTATACACTTTTAGTGCACACACTAGGTTCGGCCTTCACTTGTTAAGCACACACAAATTCTTCACTTTGCACACACACTTGAATGAGTTCTTCTTTGTTGTGGCCTACACTTCATTTCTTGCACACACTTAACCCGTAGGTCCTCTTCTTGTTTTGCACACACAAAAGGTGTGGTCTTCACTTGGTGCACACACAAGGCTATGCCTCGGCCTTCCTCCTTGCCAAGAACCCACAACCTGTAGGGTGTGGTCTTCTCAACACGAGCCCCTGCCTTAGTGAAGGCGCGCAAGGGGTGCATCCACTCTTGTCTTCAAATGCCGCGCAAGGTATACTTGGGTGCACAAGGCAGCGCGCAAGGTCCTCGGGTGTGCAAGGTGCAACACCTCGGGCGCGCAGGGTGTCAAGCACCTCAGCCACGCAAGCTCCTCCTGCCGCGCAAGTTTGCGGGCAGTGAGGGCTCCTTCTGCCGCGCGAGTACGCGGGCAGGGACCTCCTTCAGAGCCTCGGATGGCTCTGGAACTTCAGCCGCGCAAGTGGGTTGCGCGGGGCTTCAGCTTCGTGAGGCACAAAGTGCTCCGCGGGACTTCGGGTTTTCAATAAAACTTCAGCAAGCGTCTAAGAGGGCTCGGGCTCTCTTTTTATAGGCAAAGGAATGCCTCAAAACATTCGCGTGGTTTAACTTCAAAATCCCGAAGATTTCGGATCTTTAAAAATATTTCAAATCTGGTTTCTATCCTCGGTTCACGCGAGTTCTCTCTTCTTTTTATTTTCCTCCTTTTCTTTCACCTCTACGTGCATGGAACGTGTGCATGCCTCTGTTTAGGCCCATGCATGCAAAGCACGAACACCACATGGCCTCGGCACCTTCGGTTTGCCTTCGGCCAAATCTCAAATTCTTCTTCTCATCGCATGCAATCTCATATTTATACATGAATGTGTTCGTAGAGGCCAGACGATCACCATGGAGGTCTCGGTTTGCTCGGAGGTGGCCGGGAACTCAAAAACCACTGCTCGGAGGCGCCTCTGGTTCATGGCGAGGTCGCGGGTGGCACGGGGTGTCCTCGGCTCAAGCTCGAGGAAGGAGATGCCTCAGAGCCGTCGGATCAGGCGATCGAATAACCTTGGACGGCCTGGATCAGATCGCGAATGGCGCAATTAGATGAGCGGCTCGGATCTGGCGCGCGATCAATCGTGCGGCCAGGATGCGCTCCCGGGAATTTTTCCGCGTCCCACATCGAAACGGGGCGCGGTTTTGCTGCGGTTTATCACCCTCGCGCTGCCGGATTCCCTTCAGTTGCACTTCTCCCCTCCCGGTGCCGCCCCACACTGGGTTCTCTCTGCGGGCGCGCTCTTGCGCCCACTCTGCTCCCTGCGGGCGCGCCACTGGCGCCCACTATGCTCCTTCGGGCGCGCGCTCTGGCGCCCATGCTGCGCAGGACCTGATCCCCTGCGTGACCCGACTTACACACGGCCGCGGCCTCTCGGGCTGGCCCCATGGGATCCCCTTGGGCGTGGTGACCTAGTCCCACATGTGCCTTGGGTTGAACCCTTAAGGCTGGCCCTTGGTGGCTAATTTTTTGCTTGAATATACACTAAGTATACAAAGTACTTAAGTGTAAAATGCCAAATGCCACTTCTTCCTTCTTCATTTTTCTTCTTCATTAGAATTCCTCCATCCTCCTCACATATACTCAATACATAGAATGTGGAATTCTCGAAGTGTATTCTTCATCAACCGAGCTCCTGAATCACAGAATCTTCAATGTTCTTCATTGATCCAATCAGAGATCAATTGGATCTTCTTCTAATTCTCATGCACTAAGTGTTAGTGCATGGACTTCATTAATCCACTTCATCCACTTAGAAGTTGTGGATGGATCCCATTCAACTCCTCATGCATTGTCAATACAATGCATGGTCTTCAAACATTGGTGTGACATTGTATCCTCTTGATACAAGTTCTTGGAACATAAAGATCAGCTCAACAATCGTCTGATGTACATAGAGAATGTTTCAACCACAACATCCTATGTCACATAGTGAATCTCCTAAGTGACATGCATCTTAGTACCATGGCCATTCTCCATTCATCACCAACACCATCACATCCTTTGTCATTCACATATTGAACCTCCTTGACATCCATCCATTCATTCCTTGACAACAACATACCTCATTGACAACAAATGCAACACAGTGCATTTCAAGTAGGTCCATCTATCGATCGGTCCTTCTGTCGGTAGGTTTAGTGCCGATTAGTCATTGTTGTGAGTGATTTTTTCTGTGAGTAAGTCAGACTATTGGTTTCTCACAATTGTATCAATGACTCAACATGTATGTAGGTCTATGTGTGAGTGACTCATCTATTGATAACTCATACTTAAATCGGTGATTTGTCTTTCGGTAGCTCATACATATGTTAGTGACTCTTTTGTTGGTAGCTCATACTTTTGTTGGTGACTCGTCTTTTGGTAGCTCAAACTTCTATCAGTGAGTCATCATATCAGTGACTCACACTTGTTCATTTTTGTCTATTTGCCTCAATTATATTATAACTATTAACAGAATATGTAAAAATTATATTTTAACATATATAATCATAATGAATCGTATTTTAACTTTAAACATAATACATGATTAACAGGATATGATATGATTTATGGGAATTAAAACTAGAGAGGTCCAATATGATGTATTAGTTTGTTCATGATGTGGATCAGCATTTACAATAAGAGAGCTTTTTCTTTGTTTGGTGGCTAGTGATTCGTGAATTTAGTTTCTATATGGGAGTTATGTGCATAATGAATTTACGTAATGATAGAAATTTTGAGGATATGTATATATATATACATAGTCCTTTAAAATCAACATATGTTTTTTAATTTTCTATTCAGAGGAGTTCACAGCCTTGAATAGAGTCATATATTAAATTAGATATCCTTATGAAAAATTGGTATGTGACTATATATTTCAAAATATGAACAGAATGAGGTCTATCCCATGTATAAATTATAGGACTCACCCAAATTACTTGATTTATCTTTAATTTTCCATGAATCATAAGAAAAACCAAGGTGTTTTAGAGGATATTTCATCACCATTACACATTCCTTTATCCTTGGATTCTAAAGGATGATCTTTGGAAATATGTAGTGAGTGAATCCCATTTTCTTTTTCTTTTTCATTAGTTAACGTATTTTAGTATGTTATAGTGATCTTATTCTATTTTTTGGAGTTTTTGTGATGTTTTTCACAATACTTTAGTATGGTTTAGGTATACTTTATATTTTCTTGGGTTGTTTTGATCATCTGATTATTTATCTTTCTCCATATAGTGTTTGATTAAAAAAATTATCTATTGAGTAATGGGATACTTATTATCTCCCAATTTATGTATACATTTGAGAATTGTTTGATTTCTCCATAAAATGGGTAGATAGGTTGGGTCATTTTGATTATGGTAATGAATTATATTAATTAAAATTGATGGGATTTTGTAGAAATTTAAGGTTTTTACAAATTGTAATTTTATTTATAATGTGATTATACATGATTATTTCCATTTTAGATAATAAAAAATAATAGGAGCCTTTTTATGTTGTAGTTTATATGAAATGAGTCCCCTGTAGTTTTATTTCTTTAAATCATCCAAAATTAAATGGATAATCACTTATATATGGATAATGATTTTTCCTTTGAAAATATGATTTTTTTAGAATACTCATTCTAAGAATTAAAGAAAAGTATATGAAATCATTTTTAAATCATAAATGTGGGTATTGAGATACGTCATAATGTGTGGATGGATTGGTGTGATGGTTAGATGGAATGGGATGTGTTGAAGGTTGTTATATGGTGGTATTATTATATATTGGTTGTTATCTGAGATGGTTATGAAAAGTGGTTGATGTGATGTAGTTTGATGTGTAGTGGTTGTGATGTGTGACTATTATAGTGATATTCTTGGGTTAGTGGTGTGATGTTGGTGCACATTACATTTTTGTAGGGGTTGATGTGAAATGGAAAAATGTTATGTCAAGTGTGGTTATATTGATTTCATCATTATCCCTATAGTGAATTGAAATAATGAAAGTAAAAATCCATTGGTTGGTAAATTAATAATAATGGGATGGAATTTATGTATGATAATTGGATTAAATTAATTGAATGAATAGTAAAATGGATGATTAAATTTAAATAAATGTATTAGTATATTGGAGTCGATGTAACATTATAAAAATCAAGAAAATTGTGGAACATTTAATTGGAGGTGTAATTGAGTGGTTATTAGGTGGTTGTGTGGTGTGATTCATTTAGTGGTGGTATAAGTTGTGGTAGATGTTGTGTGGTGAAATAGTGGTATTGTTATATATTTTAGTGAAGTTGATTTGAACATATAGGTTAGATATATTTTTCAATGTCTCAATAATTTGATTTATATTCTTTATATACATGCACTATCTAAGATTGATAATATTCCCAAATTCCTATGGTTGTTGGTTTTGGGAAACTTTTCAAATATCCCTGTTAGTGGTGATAAGAATAGCCAGTTACCCCCCCCCCTTCTTAGCTTATACTTCAGTAGTAGAGATTGTATGGGTTGGTGTTATAGGATAACCAATGATGATACATGTTGGTCTTGGATATTTCCTAATGATGATATGGGTTGGTGATAGAGATTACCCATCAACGATATGGATATGATATATGGTTGGTGTCATGCATGGTGGGAGGAGGGAAGATGGAAGATTTCATTCACATTCATAATACCCTACCACCCTAGTTATGTGATGTGGTTGTTATGTAATGTGATGATGAATTGATGTATTGATAAATAGTGTTAGAACCATATGATAGACCATTGTGAGGTTAAGCTAAGAATGGATACATATTTGGCCACATTATATGTCATTACATATGTGATGTGATATTTATTACATTTATATGTGAATAAAACTTTTTTTATTTTTAATTGAGAGTGAAAAAATAATTTGGGAAGAGGCTGTATTGAACCATTTATTTATATTCCTGATATTCTGTTAATATTTGGGATATGTGATTTGGTGATCATACCATGGTGAGGATGGGAATGTATAGTTGAACTATTTAGGTACATGTTGATTTATTTGTTTGTTCAATGTGGAATTAGTATGAAAATTTCACATGTAAACACGCGACCTTGCGTATGATCCTAACAAGTATACATTTTATTCTAACACTATGTATATAAAAAGGATTTGAGGTTTCTATGGGGATTCAGTGACTGATCTAGATAATATTAACTTTTATTTTTGTGTAGTTGTTAAGTTTCTTCCATAGAGGAATCATTTTTTATTAATTTGGAGAAATTTATTTTTACTATTTAAAAATTTTCATGAACTGTGGGAAGGATTTCATTAATAATGAAATATTTTACAAGTTCTTATTGGTAGTTGATTGTTAAATATCTTTTTCCTATATTATAAAAAATCTAATTCCTCTCATGTTTTAGATTTTATAACATATGTTCTAGTTAAAAACCAAGGGCCAATGTGTAGTGGTAATCCGTGGTTATTATCCATCTTCCTCCATGATTATATATTAGGGATTAACATACATTACAACAATTTAGTATGATTAAAAAAAGAAATATTTTTATTCCTACCATAGGGTTTACATGTATTATATTGTTTTATTTAAATGAAACTTTTCTAAATATTATTAATTTAATTCGATTAAAATTAATTAATTTTTTACATAATTATTTCAATGATATATTCGGTTCAATTTATTTATATTTTTTTAAATATATATTTTTGGGTAATGAATGAAAAATACTAATTTTTATTAAAACTTAAATGTTTTTATGTATTTAAAATGACCTAATATAATATTAATTTTTTTAAAATTATCATTATGAATCAATGAAAAAAATATAATTAATTTTATATTAATCATCTGGATTCTTTATCTTGGTATAAATTAACATTTATGGTAAAAAATAAATTATCAAAAAAATTGTTTTCTACTATACTTTTAATGCCTATATTAAAATTTTATTATAGAATATATAAATAATAATTTTTAGAATTTTATTTTATATCCAAAAAAAGGAGGTTAAAATTTATTAATGGTTTCATTTTCATTTGTGAAAAAAATTAATAGTAACAATTGTAAAAACTTGTCACCACCGTAAAGGGTGAAATGTGATAATTAAGGTTAAAACTAATTGTGTGACATTAAATCTAATAAAAATTAGTTTGATAATAGGATTTATATCCCTAACATAATAGAATCAAAATTTTAGAGATTTTGATCCACATTAACTTAAATAATACATTATTTTATTTTAAAACATTTAAAATTAAAAGTGATCCACTCTTATCACATATCAAAGTGCACACACTCTTCATTATTATTCCCAATTAATAAAAATATCATTTTGACCAATATCTATCCATGTACTATCCTAACATCTATATGAAAATCCTAGAATAAATTATCTAACCCAAAATCCAATATTTATTGTATAAAAGGTAATCAAAAGGAGGATTTCCAAATAAGATGTTTAACACATAACGACTGTTTTCATGATTAAGTTTTCTTACAACACCATCAGATCTTCTAAAATAGAAATTATATGATAACAATACTCTCTTAAATAGACTAAAATTTTATTATCAAGATTT
The DNA here is from genome assembly GCA_963277665.1 of Viscum album. NCBI lineage: Eukaryota > Viridiplantae > Streptophyta > Magnoliopsida > Santalales > Viscaceae > Viscum > Viscum album. Next base: position 1,138,554,565 of record OY728129.1, read on the forward strand.
AATAACCCTTTTTACCTATACTTTTCCTTCTTATGGGAAATGAAAACATTTCTCATGCATAGGTGTAGACTACCACCTCAATGAAAGGTTGAGTTTTTTATAACCACATAAAAAAGATTTTTATTTTGATGTATTTATCTACTATTTTATATATTCTTCATAAAATTATGATTTTTAATGATATTTTATTACATAACTTCCTACACTTCTGTACATTGGATTATTAAGACATTGGATGTGCATCGATGTGGACAACAACCTCCATGATGTTCTATGATTCATTTCTCCAATTTGTATTATGATGACCAAATCAAAAATTTATTTTAATTAAAATAAATTATTAAAATATTATGATCCATTTTCTATTTACAACTTAATAATTACCCATATAAATATGTTCAAAATACTGATGTTGTTTTGGGATTATTAACGAAACATCCAAAAAAACGTCTAACATGATCCTAAAGCCTGAACAGCTATAAAAAGTTCCATTATAGTATGTATTGGGTTTACGATAAAAACCATCCCATTTTACTTAAAATTAAAAAAAATTACAAAAAATTAATTAACCCTCTCTTGATTTTGGTATGAATTTATTTTTTGGCAAAAAAACTCATTTTAAAAAATATATAGTTTTTATTTCATTTTTTTATTTTATTATAACTTTGATTTCTTCACCTTATATAAATTCATTAATGTGAAATGTGTTTATAATTTTTAATTTTGTGGTTCAATTTAATTTTTATGTTCACCTTAATTCTTTCCTATAATGAATAGTAACCATGGTTAAAATATTTCACTGTGGAAAAGTATAAAACATGTTTATTATTATTAAGACTATGTGATAAAATCCAAAAATAACATCATAAATCATAATTTATAAGAGGATATAGACCGTTATTTTTCTATATTTCAAGTGGGATTTTTTTGGTCCATATTCCCATGAAATATATTGTATATTATTTTAATAAAATTGAAAAATACATGAGTTCCAATCACCTAAATCATAAAAGAGAACCCCAAATCATCTATTATTAACATAAATTGAGCTATATAGATGGAAAATTATCAGGATAATTACCATACCAATAGCACTATCCAGATCTAGTAGGTCTTGTTATCAACAAAATTCCACCCAATAGGGCTTAAGGTTTAAGCCAAAGGAGGTTTTCCAAAGAAAAACTATAACACTTAACTGAGTGTTTTCACGTCTATTTAATCCTCAATATAATCCTAATAATTTTAAAAAATATAATATGGTAAAATATTTATAAAAAATTACCATAAATGTTATTATATTTATGTAACAATCCTTTTTTTATCATTGTGTCCATCATTTGGGTAGTGAAAACATTTCTCATGTTCATTTATAGACAACCACCTCCATGAGGTGAAGTGTTTCATTTTTCAAAATTTCCTCTCCTGAATTTTAATTATTATGGACTTAGTTAATAAATAAGATATTAATTACCTAATTATGATTCTGTTTTAATAGGATATTACATTCCTTATTACACTCAATTTTATGGAAAATGATAATGTCACTCTTGAGTATATGTTGCCTAGAACCTATTTGATTTGATCTGATTCATTTTTCATTTTTTCCAACCATAAATGGTTATAAAAATTAATATCATTTATAATATTGTTAATTTCTTCATGATTATTATTCCTTATATGATAAAAAAATTGTCCTTTTTACAATGTCATTCCTATGGAAGTTGTTTTCGAGTAATGAATCGAACCCCTACAAAACATAAGGCACGAACTTAACTGATGTGATAAAAATTAATGTCATGGTAATAATTTAAAAAGGGTAAATAATAATAAAATAAAACTTAAAAATGTTCTTATTAATTTAAAATTTTATTATATTTTTTTATATAGTAATTGAAAAATGTATGTGGAGTTCTGGACTCTATGTAGGGTCCATTTTGTTTAAAATATTACTTTAAATTATTTATTGTTTTTCTATTATTTTTCATCTGTATCAAAGTAAAAAATTTATTTCTGTATGTTAATAATATATTGAAATTTATGTCCAAATTAATTTTAAACCATGTTCAAAAATCATTATGTTGTTTCCAAAAGTATTCTTTTTTTCATTTTCCAGATATATTATTTATTACAATTGTAAAAAATCATAAAAGGAATGTTTTTAATGAAAAAAACAAGCGATAAAATTACCAATATCATGATTATTATTATATAATAATTTTCTATTATATGTTATCATTGAATTAATATACTTTTATCTATTCATCTTTAAAGTTTTTTTTTCAAATTTAATTCAAAAATAATAATCATTTTTTTAAGTGAACCTTGACAGTAATTCTTCATATGTGTCAAAATTATAATTTATATGATTTTAAGTTAAAGGTTCAAGAAAAAATATGTTTTATGTATGTTATAGTGCTTTCATATTATTCATTATGATGGTTAATCTTAGTATAACTCATCAATGAATTGGGTAATGTTTGTTTTTTGTATGGAATGTATGTTGGAATTAACTGAGTTGTTTATTCAATTTTTAAAAGTGATTGTAAGAGTGATTGAGATTATGATACAAATATGATAACCCAAAATAACAATATGAATTTTACTTTCCTCAAACTAATTTCTTGGTATTAATTTTATTTCATAAGGTGATATAAGAATTTTATTTTTAACTTTTTTTATCCCATATTTCAGGTTTAAATGTATGTTTTCCAAGAAAATATTTTGATGAGTACATTTTTTTTATATGGACCCTTGATGATTATGAATTTTTTAATATTTACTATTATATGTATCATGATGTGTTTTTGTTTGTGAAGTTTATTTTAAGAGTTAGTAATGGTTATTTGAGCTTAACTATTAATATATTAAAAGGGTTAAATTAATTTTGGGGTTCCACATTTTTCAAAATAGACCAGCATATTTCCCTCTTGTTATATCAAAAAATTATCTTTTTGTTCTCATACAATGTTTTCAAATTTATTTCATACGAGCTAAACATGTGATGGAACTATAGAATGGACTATGTTTTCGATTATGTGGATAATTTTTAAAAGAATAAAAGTATTTTTGAATGAAACAAGGGTTATAATTTATAAATATGGTTTTGGTGGTAGAGTTTTATATTTATAAAAGTTTTAATATTTTATTTTAATGATTAAATAATTAAGATTTTGCCTTAAATCGTTATAACTATAAACCTGAATGATCCAATAGTTGTATTGAAATTAATTCCAAGTTATTAAAATCACATTTCTGGGTTTATTATTGCACATGTTATTATACAAAATGTGGTTAGATCAGATGTTATTTGGTTGGATTATTTTTAATTTTTTTTATTTCATTTGATTTACTACATTTGGATTTTAATATCATTATTCAAATTTATTGTTAATTTTATTTTCAGTATAATTTCATATCATACAGTTGATTCAACTCGTGTATCGGGGGAGGGTCGTACACATATATCTACTGAGGATCATTCTCATCCTACTACATAGGATCCTTCTGCTTCCACTGGGGTTGAGAAGACTTCCAGTGTTATTTAATATGAAATAGAAAATTACTAAAAAATATCATCTTCCAATACCTAGGACTAGTGGATATATATATATATATATATATTCTAATTATATGGATAATTGTTGGTGGATAAACCCTAAAAAATTCGATACTTTTTTTGAAATGAAGGCATGAGATAAATTTATCATTCTTATTTTTTATGATAAAATATCTACAATGAGATAATATCTCTATTATGGGAGACAATTTTTTAAGAAAATTTATTATTATTTTACATATCATGACATCTTTATAATATATTTTATTTCTCCCCATCATATCTGATGACATATAATAAACCTAATAATAGTGAAGATATAATGGAGTGTTTATCATTAGATTTATTGAGATAGAGGGATTGTAACGTAACCTTTATATCATATTTAGTTTTTAGGTAAAAAAATAGCATCCATGTGATATATATTATTTTTATTATTATGTTACACAGAAGTGGATTTTTTAATTTAAACATAATGATTAATTTTTTTATGTATAATGTCATAATTTAGAAGCTATTTTTTTATAATAATGATCATATTAATTATTTTTTGTACTTAATTTTTAGACACCTTGGGGACATCACTATAAGGTTTAATATGAAAACATATACCCTCATAGAGCTATATAGTTGAGGGTATACATTCCAAGAAGAACAAATGATAGATAAATTTTTATAAAAAATGAGTTTCAAGTGTTCACGATTCATAGAATTATATAGTGGAGTTTATACAAGTAAAGATATTTTTAGGCTGCATATACCAATCCTCCACATTCATCTATATATCCCACTTCTCCCCAATCACCACCATATCCAAATCCAATATCTTTCCCACCAGATCATCCCATATAAATTAATTTATTTTTATAGGATCCAAATTATCATATTATTTCATATGTAATTATATATTATATTTGGGATACCATTTATCATTAAAATATATAGTTAGACAAGACTAGTTTTATAATGATGCAAACCTTACACAAATATTATTTCTTAATTTTCAAAATCATTTAAAACATATAAAATATGAAGATCAATGAACTAAAATCGTTATAATATTAAACAAATAAATACAACATCATACAAAATAACATAATTTTCAATATTTAAACTCCTTAGAGTGAACCTAACTCTAATATGTCATCTTCAAATATAATAGTATTAAATGGGGAAATATATGTGAAAATGGTTATATATAAAGCCTAGTATTAGAATAAACAAGATAATGGAGCTTAACATTGGAGGCATAACAATATATCATAATGTGTATTATCGTAAGCATGTATAAATCACATAATGAAATTATAACATAAGAGAAGCGAGTAAACATGATTTCATAATAGTTTCATGGAATAATATGATAGTATAAACAACATAAAAATGAAATTGAATGCATAATTCAAGCATACCTACCTTTTTAACAGAACATAGTAAGCTAGGAAAACTACCCACACACCATAGTTGGCTAGGCTCTCTATAAATGCACCATGGTTTCTCAAGATATGGAGACATTACCCAATGAATAGGACATCCATATAATTATAGGTCCAGAAAAAAATTAAAATCATAACTATGAGTGAACAATGACTAAAATAAATCACAAAAAATTCATTAACATTATATAAACTCTTAAGAATGAACTTGATGTCTTCATTTTATCTCAACACGTATCTAAATGATAAAACATATGATTTCCCAAGAGAAGAATAAATTAAATTTATTTGGAAATAAATATCTGAATGTAATACAATAATTGTTCATGGAGTCCCACTATAAAAAAATCATTGATCTGGTATGGAGATATAAGAATAAAAAAACCACTTTGATGATGTTTCTTGAAATTGGAAATTGAACATTTAAAGCAAAGGGATAATAATTTTTTTTAAAAAATTTAAAATTTATGATATATATAAAATATAAATTTAAATAGAAAAATAAATACATAGATTTAAACATTACAAGCGATTACGGATGACATTAAATAATAATTTTGAAAATTCAATTAAAATAGGTTACCTTAAAAGTGGGTGTTATGAACGAATAATAAAACATGTATAACCACATCAGTGGATAGTATATTAAAATAGTTATAAATTTAAATATCATATATTCAAAATTAAAATATAAAAAACAGAATATTTTGCAATAATTTTTTTAAAAAAAGATAACACATTACCAGAATGCAACGTTATAGTGAAAAAATCCATTTTCTATATGGAAGCATCATACATATGTACATAACATCCTAAATAAATGAATTAACTCTAATTAAATTGTAAATAAAAAACTTATTAATCTATAATTAGTTTTATATTGTAGGCATAATGTTGTAATTTATTGTCCTATCAACCCTTTTCCACTTTTATCGGTTTCTTCAGTTGATTCGGTTGATTCTTATATTAATCGCATGGAATGATGACTATGGTATAGTTTATTTTAAAAATATATTCAAAACATATAATTATAAATACCGTGGTTAATATAATTTTTATACATAAAACTTATTTTTATAGAAATCAATGATTTAAGGTATAGGGAATAAAACATGGTGTTGGATTGAGGTGATAATAACCTTGTACACATGGTTGGTAATTTTATTTTCCATGAAGATGAAGGGTTATAGAATGTAAAACAAATTATCATTTTAGAATAATAATAAATTTTTGAAATTCAATATTGATTAATTAAAATCCATTTTGAACCATCCATGAAATATGATGATAATCTTCAGGACATTTTGTGCTTCAATGCAGTAGTCTGTACATACACATGAAGACACATGTATTTATAAAATGATTTTGGTAGAAATAAATGGAATAATAAATTATTATAATAACATTACAACATATAAATAACACTGGTCATATTATAATATTATATATTGAATATATTATTTTTTTAATAAAAAAATAATAATGATGAAATGTTATGAAAGATGTGATACCTTCCTTGATACATTAAACATTATATTATTTATCATATTGAAAATGGATAAGTTATTATAGATAATGGGGACCATAGGATAATGTTCTGGTAATTGAATTATAGGTGCATTAATTATGGAATATCATCAAGATTAATTCAAATGGGAGGAGAATTATGAAAGCAGTGGAGGTGGTATCATTTTATAAGCAGTGAAAAGGGGAATTCAATGGAAAAGAATGTTATGTAAGGGGTAAGAATGTATGTGCATGAATTATTTGTGAAATAGGAAGGGTATGGTTGCTGAGTCATTTGGGAAAGATAATAAAACCTAATAGTGGGTTTCTATAAGTTTTAATGGTCATGTAAACTTAGGAAAACTTGTGCCACATTGGATCTATCTCTTAAACATGATTTTTTCTTAATTAAGTATTAATCATTTTTTTTGACTAATTACCATAAATAAAAGAGGTCCCCTCCCATAAAAATTTGATGTCATGAATTCAAGTTCCTAATCAATTTAATCTTTTTCAATTTCTAAAAAATAAAAATATACTTTTATATTATAATGTATTAGATTATGAAAGATAAATTTTATAATAAAATAACACTTAAGTTAAAAATTGTTAATCATGGGTTTTTTAAAAATTATCTATTTAATATATTATATAAATATGTAAAAAATTATATATAATGTATTTGATACAAATATATCTCGTTCTTAACATACGATAATATAGTAATTAGCAATAAAAATATATGAAACCAGTATTTTACCACTTCACCTAAACATTTAATATTTCAGAAAAATATAAAATATTCATAAAAAAATGATAATCTAAATTATAATATAAATTAAATATTATCCTACTCAAATTCACACACATATATATATATCTTTTAATTGAAAAATAATGTATATATAATATTATAATTTAGAAAAAATTTCATGCTTAAACATTATGTGTTTATATTATTGTTTCATTACAATTATATAATTTGGATAATATTAATATTTTATATCATTCGTATTTTATATGTTCTCATAATGGAATTTTAAATATGATTTATTTAAATTAATATGGTATCACGACATTCGTTTTAGAGAGCGTGAAGTAATATATTGAAATTTGAACAATTAAAAGTAATATATATATATATTCTAGAATTTAAGGGTGTTACATTCATCCCCCATATGAAAATTACCCATTAATATTTCATTACATATATTAATGTAAAAATATATGAGGGAGCTTATATTTCATGTTCTCTTTGGGTCCAAATTATACCTCTTCAAACACACATTTTCTCAAATTTACTTTGAAAATATGAGTTTTATTCTTATGTAGAACAATGCATGTATAGTCTAACATATTAATCAACTATTCCTCAAAAGATACAACATCCTATAGTTCTACCACCTCTATGTTTAGAACATTTTAGGAGTATACTATTTTCTTCCTCAATAGGGATAAATGGAACGCATCCGATACTTTGGTGAGGTTCGGTTGGAGTGATAGTCTATATTCCATGGTTATGAGGTGATCGAGGATCTCATAAGGGAAAATATATCTCTAAAATATCTTCTATTTCTCTTAAAAAACTACTGACTCTCTTCCATAGTGACATTCATTGAAATTCTTTATCAACATATTTAAGATCCGTGTATCATAAAAATTATCATAATATCTCTTCTTTTTTACTATGTGCATCTTCGATGTGTTGTTGAATGGACCTGGAATTTTATATTATTCCTTAGATCATCTTAGGTCCTAGAATATTTCATTCACAAAATTCATACCAGTAAATTGTTTTTCTACATACCTATAAATATAGGTATTCATTTATGTACATTTTCATGCATGAGTGAAAAATATTTATTTTTGATAACTCGATTAATGTAAAATATTGGCTTTATCCTCCTTTGATGCTTATAGATAAATTTGTAAATATATACTCAAGTTTATAGAAAATTCATAGATTGTACATAATTTGGTTTTGATTAGACATACCAAAGTTCAATTTTCTAATTAGATCATGATGAATATAATTCTATAATGTTGTAGTGGACCTCAGATTTTGATAAGATATAATATATAGGGTTTTCCCAATTAGTGACATTTTAATTACCCTGAACCTAGTAGTATAGGGTTAGTGGTTACTTTATTAAATTTATAACAGATAAAATGGATCACATCCCTATGAACCGAATGGTTTACTAGTATATTCCGACTAGATACACAAATGATTCCAATATCACATTATAAATATAAAAGGAATATAAATAACATTATTTTACCCTTGATATCATTTAGATTATCCTTGTTCATGTCCTTGGGAAAGGAAAACATATTAAGTGTGAGCTTAGATGTTTAGAAATGGAATGCGAATAGTAGAAGCTATCAGAAAGTAAATAAGGCATAATCATTATAAAAAATTGAATAGTTGAAAATAAATTTAATTTAACAAATATGACCATGAATAATAATATGGAATGATATTGTAATTTCATATGAATAATCACATAACCATGAAATATATTCAAGGATATTATAACTATTCAAATAATCACATAGACGTCAATAACTAGTTTCATAACGATGGAATGAATAATTGCAAGCATCATAATCACACCTTCAAGATCTTTTGAAATAAAAGCATACATAAATATGTAAGGGCTCTATAAAATGGATAAAATATTTTGTCTCATGGTTCCTACCAATTCATTGTGGGGATATAACATCCATTTTCCATCATAAACCAAGTCTAATGCATTTTCTATATGGATAAAAAATAAACCATAATCAAAATTCCTCAAAAATAAAAAAATACATATATTAAGAACTAGAACATGAAATTTAAATAAATTTTGTAGTCTACCTAATCATAAACCATATAGATAATGAGTATAGATGGTATTATTACAACATATCCCCATTAGAGGATGTGTAAAATGAAAGGTTGTTTTCACTAATGAATAGTAGAACCATAAAAAGACAATTAAAAATATTGTTGATGAGAATACCATTTTAAATTTTAAATTTTTTTTAAAATAAAATAATATGAGGAAAATATTTATTTTAAAATAAAATTTAAATGTTCAATAAAAGATACCAATAATTAAACATCCTTTACGATGAGAAATATCATTCATGTTGTACTTGTTAAAATAACTTTTTTTAACACATTTTGTAAAAATAAATTACTACAGAATGGAAATAAGATTCTTTTGGAATAATGTTATAAAAAATAAACCCATTGGTAAAAATTTATTTATTCAGTAATTAGATAATAGTGAAAAATTAAAAATTTATTAAAGGATATATGTGCATCAAAGAAAATTATTCTTGATGGAAGAAATACATGGCCAATTTTCAATTAAAATTTTATTTCGATGAAATGATTATTTAATAAAAGAATGCATGAAATATCTAGAAAATCACATAGGAGAAGAAAATTGATTGGGTTTAAGATAAAAAATCACATAATTTCTATAGGGGAGACTTAAACATAATCATTCCAAAATAATAATAAGCTTTCAAAATAAACCCTACCATATTTTTACCATTAAAATGAAATCCTCTTTGGTGATTTAATTTGAGTTATATTTTTAAAATATCACTAATTATGAAGTATTTTTTATATAAAATTTTAATAGGAATTATATACATTGTTTTGAAAAGTTTATGAACAACGTGAAAATAATCCTCAATGAAGAGAAATTGTAATGAAATCACTTACAATGATCATAACATTAAAGTGATCATTGATCAATGATTTTATTATTTATATCTAATATAAATACACTTAAAATATGTTTAAATATAATATAATATAATAAAATGTAGTTAAATTGATAATCATTTCATATCATAAAAAATAAATAATTAACATAACCCAATAGAAATAAATTGATTAAGGAAATCCATTACAAAGATCATTTTATATAATTAAAAAACAATCATATTATATATTTTTCTAAAATATATATATCCACAAAAATATAACTAGAAATAACAACCAATAAAATTAGTTTTCATTCTATAGACTATCAAGGAATTACGTAGTCATTTATGTAGAAGTATAACCCCATTAATGAAAATTGAGTTTAACCCCCTCTTACCTCAGGTCTGGATCCTCTCATATCTTCATTATCTTCCTTAATAAAAAATATTATGTCTATTATTTAATTAATTTAGACCATATTCATTTTTATTATCCATTTTATTTTTTATAAACTAGTTATATCTAATTACTTGATCAATTAATTTCACTATAGATGTTTTGACGATATTCAATTCATATATAAAAAATTCATTCAATAGGTTAAATATGATTAAACTTTACATTGATCCATAGTCTAAAGAATAATAATATTAAGATAATTATCATTATTATATATAAATTATTAATATAAAACCAACAACTATTAATGATTATTAAAAAATGATCTATTTTATAATCCATGGGACAATTTACTGTACATAACCATCATTAATGTCATGACCCCTCCCACAAAACATAAACATAATAGGATTGTAATATGTGAATTTATATAGTTAAAACATGAATCCCACCTATAGCTCACCACATTTCAGTAACAAGAACTAATGGTATAATGAAAATTCCACATTCCCTCTAAAAGAACGTGATGAAATAAAGATAATGTAATTAGAGATATCAACTCCTGCATAAATATTGGTATCAAAAACCAATTTACCTACATGTAATATCATAAAATACTATAAATATGGAAATCAAAACCACATGTACCCAAAGATAAACTCAATGGAAACCAAAATTCCAAAATAGATATTGTAATATAATGAGATAGTAAAATAAAGCCCAATCTCCGAACCTTTCCTTCTAACCTATAGAAAATAGTATATATACATGTAGTGTGAGGGTAACAAGTATTATCATTATGATCCTCCTTGTATCATGTTGTAAAAAATATGATAAATTCATACTAAAGCACATCGAACAACTTGTGAAACTGACTCTTCATATAAATAGTTATACTAAGTTCCCAACCACTCTATGAATATTTATAATCATGTAATGCATTAAAAAGATCATATATTATAAATATAGAAATGGTATCATGCTACTAATTCCTTACTAGTATTCATCTCTACCCCAGCATTATACATGTTGAGCCATCTCTTCATAAAATAAACTACTAGGGCTAAGTATCACAATATGCACTTGAGCGTCACATCATTTCATTATCCCATATACATGTTCATATAGTAACCGATAATATTATGATATCCACCATTACCCATACGTCATGTATCATACTTCAGGTATTTTACCTCATTCTATGATATCCCATATTCTGAGTATGTTCCTCAAGCACTCATAGACAATACATGACATAACTATAATTATCCTTATAAAACCTTATCTGGATATATATGTGTTTGAAATAAAAATAGGTTATTTTTACCCTCTATACACATATATGGAGAAATATAGAAACTATGCATACTATAAAAAAATACTACCAGGAGAAAAAAACAATCCTAGAGGGGGTAATCATCCATTCGTATGTCACCAACCTAGTTGTTGGGAAAATCACCCTCTTGGAGTCCAATGGGTGTTGGTCTCCCTACCAATATGGTTGGGGTAGAATATGAATTCAAAAATAAATAATGGATATAATATATCTCACAACCAAAATCTATTTTTAATGGATTTTTGGAATGGATTTTGGTATGTATTGGATGAACCAAATGGATCCTCATTTGTGGATAAAGGAAGAGATGGGGAGTCAATTAGTAATCCTAGAAATGGAGTTCTTTGAATTTCTTAATGAATTAAACTAATATAAATTAAATTTTTATTCAAATGGATTACAATTGAAAAAAATTAAAAATATTTTTAGATTGATTCTAAATTATCTCATCAAATAAAACTTTGACATGTTAAGGTGTTGTTTTCACCCTAATATTTTTGTTTTAAACCCCGTTAACCCTTTTAACAATACTGTGATAACATGGTTTGTTACTCTTTAGGGGTAATGGAAGTTAATATTAAATGAAACATGACCCATAAATAGAGCATGATTTATATATTCAATTTATATATGTGTAAAAATTTATTTTATGATTGAAATAGAATTCCCAATGAAAAATAATTTTCAGAAAATGCCATTTAAGTATACAAATTTATTTTTACTAAATACAACCATTAAATCTATTTCAATGAAATTTATTTTATTATTAATAATATTTGAGAAATAATTTTAATTTTAGTCCATATTATAACAAAATTTAACTTTTTAAATTCTATAAAAAATTAAAAAATTAGCTTTCAAATATTCAATGAAAAATCAATCTTTTCAAAAAAAAAACAAAAACATCACCATAATATAATTCTAATATAATGATTTTAGATAATGATATTATTTTAATTAAATATAATTTATAGTAATTCCAAAAATTAATTATAATATTTTATCATTAATTTATATATAGAATAAAGTTTTTAAGAAAAGGTATTATTTATGAATAAATTAACATTGCTAAAAATTATTTTCTTATATAAAATGAATTAATCATAACATTTTTATTTATTATAACCTTTATATTTTTTTCATAATACTGTTATTACTATTCATACCCTCCAATTAAACCTATAAGTAATAACTATAAAATTTATGTAAGTATATTTTCTTGTTCATTTAAGATATATGTTGTGTATCATATATTTTATCAAATGTAGTCTTTATTTTAAAATATAATAATATTTGTTGGGAAAAAATCCCTCAAGGTAACATTGCAGCATTTTTGGATTGATTGTGTTTGTTGACAAAGAAGGTTTCCATGGAGAATTGTCGAGTTCCCGAGAAGTTGTTGACATTCCATGTTGAAAAAGAACTATGACAAAGGAAAGGACGATCTGGAGGCGGTACAAAAGAGCAGTACAAGGTGGCGCCGTTTCCCAGTGTTTGCCAAATTTTTGGGGTCCAAAATTTGGAGTTTGGTGAGCATCGCGAAAAGTGGATTTCAATGAAGAGCATAATTTCATATGGCAAAGGCATGAATTTCGCGAAGATGGGATGCATGGATTGGTTTTCGCGAGGACCAGAAGAATGGAGGTGGTGAGTCTTTGCGATTACATTAAGCTTCGCGAACGGCAGAGGCTGAAGAGATTTTCGGAGAAGGCACGAAGGAATGTTGGGCTTCGTGAGAGAGCTTCGCAGCGAAGTCGCGAAGGTATGTTGACGGTGATTCTTCGCGACTACGTCAAGCTCCGCGAACGGAAAATTGCCGTGGAGCTTCGCGATTTGGACAGAATTCCGGCAGAAACTTTGGAGCTTCGCGATTTGAGATGACGTGGCGTTGACTTCACGCGGAAGGGATGAGGGTCGGTGGAATCACCTATAAATAGAGGCCGACCCCTTCGAGCGAAGTAGAGAGCATTTTCATAGAAGATCATTCGCTCTCGATTTGCGAAGGTGGTTCGCGGAGCCAGCATGCTTTGCGAAAGAGGTGCTTCGCGGCGGCTATTGTAGCTCCGCGAAACCTGCGAGCTCCGCGTTGGCTTACTTAGCTTCGCGAGGGTCGTTGCTTTGTGACGGCTTGATCATCGCGAGAGTGCTTCACGAGGGTGCTTCGTGAGTGAGCTTCGCGAAAAGGCAAAAGCTTCGCGAATGCTTGTTGAGCTTCGCGAAATTGGGAGCTTCGCGAAGTAGGGTGCTTTGCGAAGGTGTTTCCAAAAGAAATTTCCCAGTGTTCAGAGGCAAAGAGGTATTCATCAATGGATGAATGTTGAACTTCAACAGAGCATCTACATATAGATAAAGATGCATTCCTTAATGGAAATGAAGAGACCCACATTTCTATAAACTGTGAGTGAATCCCTTCCAAGAGCAGTGAGCTTAGGAAGGGGGAAAAGGTGATCCTCTCCACCGGCAGTGAGCCAGAGAGAGAGAAACAGGGAGTGACCCTTGGGAAAGCAGTGAGCTGACCCTAAACATTGTATAGGCAGTGAACCTGGGCATAGAAGTGATCTAGCCCGAACATTGTAATCCACAGCTAGTGAAGTCTAGTGGAATTGGTACGACCGACAACTTGTCGGCGTATGCTCCTTGGACGTAGCCCTTTGTGGTGAACCAAGTAAAAATCTCTGCATCTGCCTGTTTATTTTCCTACATTGCATTTAAAGCATCATCATCAGATAAAGGAGAAAGTAAGTGATCATAACATACACACAAGTGAAAACAAAGTGACCCTTGTAACAAAGAGGTCAAGATCCAGCGGGGCAGGAAGAACTTTGAAAAAGAATATCCATACCCTGATTCACCCCCCCTCTCAGGGTATATAGGCCCTTATTGGTCCTAACAATATTACATTATTCCCATCCCGATATTAACAAATTTCTTCCTAAAAATTTTAACTGGATCTCATTAGTCAATAATTTTACATTTGAAAGTAATTATGTCAAAAACCAACATTATAAAAATCAGTAATAAAACAACATCCTAAAATGCATGAAAAAAAACACAAAGGACATTTGGAATAACACATAACTAGTTATCCAATTATGAGAACATTATTATGAAGTAAAAATAAAGTCTTAGAAGTAAGCACAGTTTCTAAATAATGATTAATAGTGATAGAGAACATTAACTATAAAAAATGAATGAACATGTGAAAGATAGTGACCAAAAATCCATAAGTCAATAAGATATGAAAAAAACATTTGATTCTTTGAAAATAAATGTAATAGGAAAAAATATTTGCTACTATAACATTTTTCCAAAATTTTAGGACATATTATAACTTCTATAATAAAAACATTTGTCAATATACATACTTAAAAAAGTAAAATTTAATCCCTTAATAATCTTCCATAATAATATCATTTTTTTCTTCAAATTATGAGTATTCAAGATGAATTGTTCCTGCATGAAATACAAATATCACATTATAATTGTACAGATATTCCAAAAAGGAAAAATAGGCATTTCCCGTATCATTAACTATGAAAAAAATTGTTACCATTTGGTAAGATAATATCCAAAATTTATAAACCATCATATAATATCTAATGTAAATCTTCAATATAAATGATTCTATAAATAAATAACCACAAATAAAAAATAAAATCAATATTAAATAATTTTATTTTGTTCTTTACAAATAATAAATGACTCTAAATAACATGTTTGACATTTGGGTCACATATAACTCATCCAAATGAAATATCTCTCAAAAATTTAAATAATCATCTGATTGTGATAAAAATTCAAAAAGATGTGATTCTATAATATTTTTATTAAAATGAAAATAATATTTACATGTCAAATATTGAAAAAAAAACATATTGTGTTTGACATCATATATACCAGTGGTTCATGTTGCACATTTTTCTTCCTTATTTTGTGGGTTTAGGCCCTATTTCCTTTCCTGATATGATGGGGTTTTTCCCAACCTTTGGTTTTTTCATTCTCAAAAACATTATATTTCAATTATTATTCCAAAAAACATTATAAACATCATAAAAATTAAAATTAATCATCATATAACTTCTTAACAATTCTGTTTTTTTGGAAGCCACTTATTTTTTACACAAAATAAAGAATTAATAATTAAAAACATAATATCATTGATCATATTAAACCTAATAGTTATCGATAACATAGAACATAAGACTTAAAAATATAAAAACACTCATCCTA
This sequence comes from Viscum album, assembly GCA_963277665.1. Classification (NCBI taxonomy): domain Eukaryota; kingdom Viridiplantae; phylum Streptophyta; class Magnoliopsida; order Santalales; family Viscaceae; genus Viscum; species Viscum album. Next base: position 1,138,570,737 of record OY728129.1, read on the forward strand.
AAATAATGTTTACACTAAAAAACATTACAAACTGAAGTGTTTCATTCCTTAAAAGGATGCAAAAAAATCCTCAATCATCTGAAACTCCTATCACATGAATCCTCAAAAGTGGTATTTATTCCTTTAAACATATGATCAACTTTATAATTATCATACCATAAATATTTAGGTTTATCCAATATAACTATTTAATATCATATGATTTTATAGTTCTCTTATCCCTTTCATCATACTCATTTATACTGAAAATATGACTTAACGTAAGAATATAACCCTTTCGTGTCAATCGAGGCATGAATTATGGTCATAGTAATTATTCTCCACAATGGTAGAGAAGATATAACTTAATAACACTTTTTGCTATTATTAAATCTGGACATATCATTTCCAAAACCTTTTCAACTTATATTATCCAGAATGGAATTTTATATTGGTAAAACCACATAATCTCTACCTTAACAAAACTATAGATTGACACTTATCACCAAAGTTATATTACAAAAGTATGTTTTCTGAAATCTAGTTCCCAATATTTATACCAAACATACTCTAATACAAACTGTAAATACCCCAATAATTATATCCTATATTCATTGGTAACAATATTACATTGTAATTAGATAAAATTTATTGCATCCTAAAGAGATGAATAATTTAGTAGTCATTGTAAACTAGATCCTTAAAAGATATAGATATTAAATTTGAAAAATTATAATATTTCTTAAGATAAATCCATGCATAATTTATATAATTTAAATTATCATTATTCATATATCATATAATGGATAAAAATAATGGCTGATATCGACTTATCTATAATGGAAGTAAAATGAATGAAGCTATCAAAAAAATAAGGCTTACATGATATGGAGAAGTTAATATCTAAAAAAATAGAAAATTAATCATTAAAATGAGTATGTGGAATAATATTTTAGGATAAAATAAAGTCATTTAAATATTAACATGATCTTGAATGTGATCCATAGATATCATAACTATTAAATTAATCTCATTGGCATCAATAAATATTTTTATAATAATGGAAAATATAATAACTTGAATCATAATCACATTATCAAGTAATCTTTAAAACAAAAATTACAGATATTTTGTAATTCCTTCCCCAAACACACAAACTATTTTTTCTCTTGAGAACCATTGATTCAACGAGGTGATATAAAAGTCCACTCTCTTTAGATACTATCTCCAATTAAATCATAATATAGATAAAAATAAAAATATATTATCATACCATATTAATAAAAAATATTATATATAAGAGTAACCAATATACAGAATGTAAGTACATTAAAAATAAAAAATTATCATAAAATATCAATAAAAAAGAATAAGGTTTGTAATATTACAAAATATCCCCAAGGGAACAAAATTAGAATAAATGATTGTTATCATTGATGAATAAAAATTAAAATAAAAGATTATTAAACAATAATTAAATAAAATACCTTTTCTATTTGAAAATTAAATTTATAAAAAAATATTAAAAAAATTGGGAATTTTTTTGATGAATGGATACGAGGATACTTGTAAAGTAATCTTCAAATAATTTGGTGTACGTGATGCTGATAAATTTTGTTCACACTGTAATCATAAGAATTTTTTTATACATTCTGTAAAAGTACCAATATCAAAATATGACTTGAAAATGAAATTGTATATTTTTTAAAGAAATTAAAATATTCATAAAATTTAAATTAATTAATAATTGTAGATTATTAACATCAATTTTTAAATTTTTGGAATAAAATATCTACATCAATGAAATATATTTCCTACTGAAGAAAACCAATATTGGTTTTCCTTTAATAACATTATTTCGGGATCTTGATTGTCTAAGATTGAAAAAATATGAAATTTAATGAATTATACAAATGAGAAGAAAATATATTAGGTTTAAGATATAAATATAAAATATTTCCCACATTTGAGACATAATGAAACACAATACGGAATAATAATGAGATTTTGAAATAAATTGTTACCAATTTTATATCAATCAATTCAAATCCCATGAATCAAATAGTTTGAGTAGTAACTTGAAAATACCGTCATGTATGAATTATTAATGATATATCATGTAAAAGGGTAGTAGAATACATATTTTTAAAAAAATATTTGTATAACATAAAAAATAAGGATCAATGAAAAAAATTGACACAGAATCTATTCAGGTGTTCATAACATTGAAGTGAGAATTTATCAATGATGTGATTATATATATAAATGGTAAATCAACCATTTTTTTGAAATACTATATAAAATACTAAAGTTTTATTATATGCCTAATCATATCAGATCAAGGAAAATAATGAATTAATATAACCGAATGAAATAAAATTGAGATATGAACTCCCTTATAAATATAATTGCTTCTAATAAATAATTATTCATTAAAGTGATTATGTGTAACAACTATAAATCTGCAGAATGAATTTAAAAAAAAACAATTCAATTTAAAATCGTTTCATAAATAATCATGGTATAGAATATTGAATTAGGTATAAGAATTACCTAAATAATAAAATTTGAATTGAGAAACCCCTTACCTCCAGTCCAACTTATCACATGTGTTTTTAAAGATCCTAAATAATAAAAATATGTCAAGTATTTAATTATTTAAGAAATTTTTTCATGATTATTATTACTTTTATTTTATTTATTAACATGATATATTTAATTAATTAGTATACTATGTTCGCGTATGACATTCAGATGATATTCGGTTCATATGTCCAAAATAACCTTAGTAGCTTAAATACCATAAAAGAAATAATTAAACCATCATATCCATAATAATAATAATCATGAAATAATTATAATTTTTTTATATAAATTATAATTTTAAAATTATCCATGAATTTTGGTTATAAAAATTGAACTATTTTATAATCATGGAGATAGTAAGCCATACATACACATTAGCAACGTTTCCATTTTTAAATGACCGAGATGGAAGGATGGTAAGTATTTTTATATATTTATAGATTTATAATTATATAATATATGAAATTTTATTTCTTCAAATAAAACTATTTATCATTATTTGTTGGTAATTTCAAAAAATGAATCACTTCTATTCATATAGGAGGTAGTCTACACCCATGCACACACAACCTTATCTTTTTTCCACTGGAAGTAATTTTAAGAAAGTAGACAATATATTATCTAATAAAAATTATAAATATGTCATGAATATCATGTATATATAAATTAAACCTACCATTATAAATATCCTAAATAGGTGGTGATTGAAAGTTAATTAAATAGGTTTGTGAGCTGGTAGTCTATCATACAGATGAAGATTGTTTCATTTCCAATTTAAGGGAAGTGGACATTGACATGTCAAATTACAATGAAAAAACAACATTTATATTTTAGGTTGTTTTTTATTACATTAATATTTTTTAAGATGATTTTAAGAAGGTATAATAAGAAATAAAACTAAAACATTTGGTTAAAAGTAATTCCACTTCTTCAGACTGCCTCATTTTAATTACTACGTTTCCCTATGATAATACTATTATTCCAAAACTAAGAACTCTAGAATAATGGAAGGTTTTTTAGTAAGGGATTTTGGTAGCTTTTGGCCAAACAAAATAGACAATGAATTGTGTTTAAAATAGTAGAGTGGTTCCATTTTATATATGAGTGATGGAAATATTTGACTCTATTTAGATTTTAAATTAATATAAATTAATTTTAAAGTTAAAATGGATCCAAAATTTTAAAATTATAAGATAATATGAGGATGAGTATATAACCTCTCATTTAATTAATTTTTCACAAGATTATGATATTTTTAACCCTGTTAACCTTTTTAAAAATTACTATGATTACGTAGATTTTTTCTCATTAGGGGTAATGAAAATTATAATTAAAGGAAAAGTGACCCATAAATGTAATTTTTTGTTATTTTAAACAATATAACATTCACCTTTCCTAATATAGGTTTTTTAGTAATTTTTATTCATTTTTAAAAAATATAATTTATTATAAAATATCATTAATGATTTTTTTTGGAAATAAATGAAATAATATAATAAATATGTGTATATATCTTAGAAAATGGTTTAAATTAGTTATGTATTCAAATAAAGGTATTAAAATATCATAATAAATTCAAACATTATAGTTTGGATGGGTTTAGATATTATATTAAACTTTTTTATTTGATTTGACACCTTTGTTTATCCAATTTTTACTTTAGTTGGGGTAATGAATTTTTAAATATTAAAGGGTTAAATTATTTAATATAAAGTGGAAATCGGATCATATTTTTACAAGGGAAGAAATTTTAGACCATTAATAATCATAATTTTCCCCCTAAAATATTTTTTTTAAGTTTTAAATTATTTAATTATATATTTATAACATAAAATAAAATTAATTTAATTTTTAACATAAATAACATAATATTAATTTTAAAATTACTTGAAATCAATATAATTTGAATTTCAATAAATAATATAAATTTTATAATTCTATATTCAAAACTCATGGGAAATTACCACCCATCCCAATAATATTACTTTTTTTGTTTTAAAAATCATTAACTTGATTTTACTTCTAGATTCACATTTGTTATATTTGTGTTGCTTAATAATTTATGGAAATTATCATATCAATAATAATTTAAAATAAAATAAATTGATAAATAAAAGTAATATATATTTAAAATAAAAATTTAGAACTGATCATAAATTATTTTTATCCTTATCGGAAAATATTCTACATAATAAAAACAACAAAGTGAAATTTTTGATTTTATATTTTACCCAAAAATTTTAAGGGTCAAAATAAAAAAAATCCTAACATTTAATAATTTTAGAAACATTTTTGGAACTGAAAAAATCCAATAATTCACTAGGTTAAAGGAATTTTTATGGGTGTTTTTTAATCCTTATCTTATTATTTTTATCTAAATTGTCTGATTTACCCTTACTTTGTTGAAAATTATTTAATATAGATATTAATCATAATGAAAAAAATAAAAAGGAAATATTTACGAAATTTAGACCTCCTGATTCAAAATATGAAGTGAATTTTTTATGACGCATGTTCTATATTTGGGATAAATTTATTTATGATTAAAACATAAAAAATGGAAAATAGGTATTTAGAACAATGAACTTTTCTTGTATACAAATTTTTTTATACTCAATTATACCATGAAATTGATTCTATTGAACCTAGTTGGATTATTCATAATATAAAAGTACTAAATATAGTTTTAAACCATTTTATAACAAAATGAATCATCTACAATTCTTGAAAAAAATGATAAAATGAATTGTTTTTATCTGTTGAGTTTAAAATGATTCTTTTCATAAAAAACCCATATAACACCCTAAGATAATTTAGATATGCTAAATTTAAAAATGTAATATTTTTTATTCAATAAAATTTATATGTGGTTCATTAATTTATTATAATATTATCTCATAAAATGAAATAAAATAATTTTTTTATGAGAATGTATGATTCAAAAATAAAATGACATTTGAGAAAAAAGGAGTTCTTATTTACTAAGAATTATTAAATACACCTATATTGAGTTAGACCATTATATATTTCTCATATAATGGTTAAACCTACTCATACCTACCAATTCAATGGCTAGGATAAAACATTAATATTTATATAATAATATTTTTGGATTTGTTTAGGCTTGATGTTTATTAACATTTACATTCTAAAAAAATTGTATTTATTTTTAATTATATGAAAATTACACTCACCACTTATATAATTTATATATCAGCATGTTTGTTGAGTGATATATGTTATTGAATTTGAATAATGTGAGTAGACCTTGTGATATGGTCTACCGAAACCCATATATAATTTTATCATTTTGAGTTCATTGGAAGACGGATAAAAAATTCAAAATTGATGTTTTCCCATTTGAAAGTATTGGTGGGAAATGGTTACATAATCCCATAAGCATTTTTCCTATTTTTCATCACTTTTTTAAATTCTAGGAATATTTATATATATTCCATAATCTATTTATTCATATTTACCCAGCAATAGTTCTCCCAGAGATCATTATATATCTTCATGCTTCCTTTGTGGATAGAGAATTTTGATTTATGTCAAAGATTTAGTAGATCATTTGTATAATATAGTTTAGATGGTAAACATATATTTTTCAAAAATTAATTATCTCCCTCATCATTAACATCGAACTCATAGGGGTTTCCCTTCAACATAGAATCAACATTCTACTATATCTTCACATCATCACTGTGATATTCCTCAATCATCTCCATCAAATATTGTTTAGAAATTATTAGTCAAAGATTGTATGACAATATATCTATTTTGTGTCACAAGTATACCTTTTTTATGTTTATTAAAATTATTCTTTTTTCAATCCACATAATGTATAAAGTTTTAGGATCTTTTCTACATAGGGTATCAGTTGTGTTTTTTTTTGAAAAATAGCCCTGATCCTGAGCTCGCTATCTTGTGCTAAAAAAATAAATATTTAATTCATAAATTTGATAATGATAAGAATAAAGATATTTTATTCACACATATCATATAAAATAAAAATAATATTATGGATCACTTACCTTTTCAATGTCTTGTTTTGTTATGATTTTTAGAAAATTTAGACAAACTCTTTCAAAGAGGACACATCGAAAAAAGTATCAATTTTCCTGAAAAAAATAAGTTCCATATAAATACATACATATTCATTAAGGTAATATTTATTATATATAAATATGAACTTATTTAAACACATACACATTATTATGTCTTATAAACCATGTTTGGAAAATTTGGGATGATAAAAACATAAAAAACAGTAAGTGATATATAAGTGTGAAATATTACTATCTAGTGAAAAATATGACAACCCATAACATGTTTAACATTTCCAATTTATTATTTAATCATTAAAAATAATTCACATCCACATTAAAAACAAATTTTTTGTTTAATTAAAACCATTGAAATACATAAAAGACATAATAATGTCTATTAAACACATACCTTCATATTCATTACCCATGTTCACTTGTGTAAAAAATAACTACATCTCAGTAAAATACATAAGATAATGAAACATATATTTCTCTATCATTATTTAATTTTAAGATATGTAACATTAAATATTTTATTAGAGAGCTATTTGAGGATCACTTACCATATAATATATATCAGGATCACTCATTTGTATAAGCTATATAGTGCTCACCTGTTTGTATAAGTTGTTTCTTGCTCACCAGTTTGTATAAGTTTTATTGGTATAACAATTCAATGGTTTTAATTATCAATTACCAATTCATGAATTTTTTTTATTACATATGTATATCATTAAAACCATAAAAACCCATTTTAACAAATATGAAAAAAAACATTCATATATTTAAATAATATTTATTTTCAAAAACCCATTTTCCAAAAATACTGTTAATAAAGGAAAAATTTGATTTCAAATGAAGATAATATGAAAGCATATAAATAATTTAAAACATAAAATATTATTTTCAATTGAATAAAAATTCATCGATGGAGTATATGTTAAAATAAAACACAATTTTTTTCTTTTGTAATGAAATTAAAAATGTTCCATGTAAAATATTTAAAAATATTATCTTTTTAAACATAATATAAAATTAAAATGGGTTATAAATTTTCCATCATAATGGATTTCTTCGACATAAATTCATATAATAAATATTTTTAACAATATTTACATGAAATATAAGTATTTCAAAAAGAAAAAAATAAATCAATTAAAACGAGGTTCTATATTAAAGTGATACTTACCTCGAGTCTTACATTCCACATATATTATTTATCTTCCAAAATAGTAAATTAATAATCATTACTAAATTTATTAAGAACAATTTTTCATATTATTATTCCTTTTATTTGAATTATTAACATGTTATATTCAATTACATAACCATTTATGTTTATGTCAGGTGCTTTGATGATATTCAGCACATATGTAAAAAATGAATTAGAGATGATGATTTTGGTCAAAGGTGTAAGTTATATATTTATTTTGAATAATAATCATAAAATTATCATCTTTAAATAAATTTGAAGACATTTTATAACCTTCCATGGAAGGAATGAAGTATAAATGAATCACATCCCCCCATGGAGGTGGTATCGTATGCTTAACAGATATTATAATTTTCCAATGGATGGAAAGTTAGGAAATGAGACGGTATATTAACTTTAAAAAAAAAAATAATGGCATGATTATCATATATACACATATTTTAAATCAACCATTATATAAATCTTTTAGTAGTGGTAATAGAAAAAAAACACAATTCGTGTGGTAGTAGTCCACCATACACACAAAAAATGGTTTCATTTCCCATTTTATGGAAGAAATACATGTATTAATGTTAATACATTAAGATATAAACATATATATATATATATAATAGATACTGAAGTTATTATATCTCAAGGGTTGTAATATTTTTTAAGGAGTTAGAAAAATAAATTAAACAAAAACATTCGATTAAAGTTTGTACCTCTTCTTCAGACAACCTCCTTTTATTTAAACCTCAATACATATAAGGTTAGTATTTTTCTAAAACAGTGACCTCAATAATATCATGATATATATTTGGAATGATTTTTTTTAGGTAATTATAAAACTATTACGGTGAAAGTTTATGAGGAATAGAAAAGAGGATGATCCCAAGAGAGGGTAGGGGAAGTCTTCAAATTAACTAAAGTATTAAGTTGAATTAAATTGATTTTCATGGAAAATTGGAACCAAATGGATATATTTATAACTAAGTATTATGATGATCCAAAATCCTATCAAGAAAAATTAGACATTTTTAGGTGATGTTTTTACCCTTATAAATTTGTTTTGAAGCCCCATTAACCCTTTTGATGATTGTCACAATATCAATATATTTTAATCTATAGGAGTGAAGAAAGATACTATAAAAGGTTAAATGACCCATAAATGGACCATGGTTGATATTTTTGGAAATATAAATTAAATTTTCTCATGATATGAATTTTATGAATTTGATATTATCTAATAAAACATTTTTTATTATAATATCTCACTAATTTCATTCTAAGAAATATTCACATATATAGACTTTTTAAACCTCAAGACATTTATGTAATTAGAGTATAAAATGATCAACTATTATTTAAACATTATATTTAACTAAAATGTTCATTTGAACTAGTAATACCTTATACACCATGGTTATTCTTAGTTTTATCATGATTAATGATTTTTTAATTTTAGAGGTTTTCAAGGGTCAAAGGATGAAACCATGATTTTTTTTGAATTTAGGTGGTTTAGAAAACATTATTACGAACTATGAGATTACCATTGGTTTTGACACTATGAGGATATAATGGAGTATATAATGGTATTCTCTTTATTAGTCTGATGTTGTATCTCATCATATGATCGTACATGGGTCTTGGTGGTTCCCCCAAAGCATCGCACTGATTTTTCATGGTTTTGATAATCCATTAATCTCTTCCCAATATTACTTTTTGATTATTTTAAAAAGGAAAGAGATAATAAATTACTGGTTTATGGTTTTTCTTATTGTGTGTCATAAACATGTTCCTCAATAAGAAACTTTAAAAATTACTTATTTACCTCATTTAATTGTTTCATTATGATATAGAATCACAACATAATCCATATTAGGGCTAGTATAAACTCCATAAAGTGATCTAGAGGCTTATCACCTTTCTTTATTGACTATATTCTTTCATTCATAAATGATATCATCATAGTATGTTCCATTATCGATATGGTTTTCAATCCTATTTATATATAATTTCTTTATCTGTTCACCCTCATCTCTATGGAACCCAACTGTGATAAAGTTTCAAGATATAAGTGTTTTTTATGAAGATTATATTGTGTTAATTATAGATCTAGCCATGGGAGGACCCAATATATTTAATTATAATCATAAATTTCAAAGGTGACTTGTTTTCTTTCATTCCTGAGGTTGGTGTACCTATAAAAATGTTCTAACTCGTAAATTAATGAATGTTATTTTAATTTCCATTACTTTTATTAAGAAATTTTTTTATTTGACATCAAAATGGGTTTTTTCAAGAGATGCATGTTTTAAAAGAGATTTTTCTTTGGAAGTATGTTTTTCACACTATATCTTCGATCAAATTCCTTAATTGTAGTTTTTGATTTTAAATGAATGGGATAAGTAATTATTCACTCTTAAAAATGTTTTTATATATTTTTGGAATTATTTGCAAATGGTTGTTGGAAAACATAGCACATTGGGAACCTTGGATGCATCAGGAAATGGACATGTCACTATAGTGTGCCTCACTATGAACTATTATTTTTTATTATTGGTAGTATATTACATAACTCGATATTAGTGGTATTGATGTTATACCAAGTTTAGTGTTCCATTATGTATCTGACTATATATTTGTATAGGATATATCCCATTATTTTTTACATTGATTTTTTATATAATATTTATAAATAATACATGATTTATCTATTGTATTTATTATGGTGTGTTCATTGATGGATTTCTTTATTAATATATGATATATTTTATAAAATCATATTATTCCTCATAAATAAGAATATGATATTATTTTATTAAACACCAAATAATTTTTTCAATTTTTTTTATCCAATAAAAATAATTATACACCTAGTTTTGTTAAAACATGATATAACATTATTCATGGTATTATAATTTTCAAAGATTATTTTGTGAAATACTACTAGGATTACTTATCATAATATCTATTTTCCTTTTTGAAATTTTAGATATATTTTCTTAGGAACCATTTAAAAGAAACAATGTCATATAGTTTATCAATTTTTATTGGGGTTGTGTCTCCTTCAAGAGAGACTGGTTGTTGGTGAAGGATATTCACTTGGAGGCCTGGTTTTTTCATATCTTATTACAATTTCTAGTTTTTTCTTTTTTGATATAAACTACTTATATCATATATAATTAACCATCCTTCTCACTTGACTATGTAATTTTATTCATTTTTTGGTTATTCATGAAACTCATTGGGTTTTTTTTCAACATTTATCTATTGGGGGGCCAACTAGGGTAAAATGTATGGTTGACCCATGATGGTTCATTAAAAATGGTATTATTTACATTTACCACTTTTAAATATTATTAAATTTAATACTTTTGGTTCATGGTCTTTATAGATAGGTGCTATGACAATCATAATTAAGGTTATAAGTATGGGAGGGTTACCCCGAAAACTCATTTTTGGGTCTTAACTCAACTTACCGTGGGTGGTTAGGGATTTTTTCCAAGATTGAAATATTGATTTTTTTGTTATTTAAATGAACAAGATATGAGGAAAATTTATTAAAACCTATCACATTTAATTTTTTCCCATTAATTCATACAAATCATGTAATGAATTAAATTCTAGGTTCATTGATTTTGATTATTTAGGTCCCCCATTTATTTTTGAATTTACAGTAGCTATATATTTATTTATTTGGTATTTATCCAATAATGTCTCCTAGAAAAGCTCTAAAAATACATTCAATGAAGCTATTAGATAGGTTATGTAGGTGAATATGCTAGTATAGACTTCTATGGAGGATACAATTATCTATGGTATTTAGAATCTAGGTCAGGAGTGTGTTTAAAACTAAGGATGAATGTTGGATTATGGATCATAATTTATTAAGAAGAATCAAAGGATATTCTGTGGTGAAAATGTAACCTAGGAATCTGAAAAGTGGATTAAGAGGATTGAAATGTTATTTTTATTTCTAATTTTTGGTGAGTACTATATAGTGGGTTTTTAAAATTACATGTTTGAAGGGCCGAGAATAAAATTGGGGGACTCTATATTTCATTCTATGTTACACAAAGATATTAATTTTATATATTTCATGAAAATATTCCACCGTATTTTTTATCCTAAAACATTTTGACATTCACAAGCCATTAAAAATTTTACCTTATAATGAGGGGATAAATTATTTATGGAGTATTCCACATATTTAGCTATTTTTATTTACTTAGATTCCCACCATGTTACTACTGAAAATTATAAAGATCATATGATCAAGATGGTTATAACGGTTGGTATTCACTCTATGTTGATTCTCTTACACCTTCATAGAATTGTGGAGGTGTTCAATAAATAGAAAATATCTAAGGTGGAAATATTTAGTAAAATAGGTTTTGGTGGAGATTCATTTGTTATAGGATGAATTGAGGGTACAACATATGGAAAAAAAGGAAGAATAATTGTGATCACTTCACATCATGAAAAACTCCGGAGTTTTGTCTGGTCAATAACAAGTACATTCTTATTATTGTATAAGGAATTTTCATATGAAGACTATTTATGATCAAAAAACATAATTATCATCAAGGGAAGACGGGATGAGGGCTGCAGGGCGGGCGTCGGCTTTCGGTGAAGATGGAAACTAGGGTTTTCTCATGGAGATTCCTCACTTCTTCGGATTCGATCTCCTTCCTCCCAGTGGAAGCTCGGCTAATCGCTCTGACTCGCGGTGTGTTGACGGAGACAAGGTCTGCTCTACCTCGCGGTGCCATGGCGGTTCGGCCTCGATGCCGTCGGGACCCAGTTTCTCCTCGGCCTCAACTGTTCATGGATCTGGTGTCGTGGAGAGATCCCATTCCACTGTAGAGAAAATACCCCTTGTTGGATCGGTTGTTTCAGCAAATCAAAATCTTTCGGCTCCTGCATTTCCGGTGAGATCGGATGTTGCGGGATCTGGAAAAATCGGAACTTCATCCCTTGGCGGCTCTTGTTTTTCTGGACAGAATGTGTAGCCTAGTGGAAATTTAGCTTCAACTGGTGGTAATGTTTTTCCTTCATTGTCTTACGCTACTACTTTAAAGAATTCAAATTCTGCTTCGCTGATTCACGGAACTCAGCCTTTGGCTCGGTTCAATGATCTATGTCCTGGTAGAATCATTCGGAAAGGTTCATGTGCGCATGTTGAAGCCAATCATGCAACCCTTTCAGAGAGAATGATGCTTGGTAAAAATTATCGGATTTCACGTATTTTTCTCCCTAAGGGTGAGAAACCGTGGAAGCTTAATGATTTTTTTCACAGAACCTCAATGTTATGGGGTTTTTGTAACTGGAAATGTGTCTCACTTGGTCGCAGATTCTTCCATTGTTTGTTCCTTTCTGAGGAGTTGAGGCAGCAAGCATGGAGCAATGGAACCCTGCTTTTGAAACCTGGATGGCTTCACCTACATGAGTGGTCTATGGAATTTAATGTTTCACGTGCAAGAAATTCTTTTTCTCAGGTTTGGGTCCGCCTTCATGGACACAATTGGGTCCTTTGGCACCCGACGATCTTGCTTGATATCAGTACTGCTATTGGAACTCCCATCCGCCTTGATAAAGAGACTGAAGATGTCCGTTATGGTCACTTTTCCAGAATATTGGTAGAGATAGATCTCAGCTCTATACTGATTGACAAGGTAATCCTCTCTACACCTTCTGACAATATCCAAATTTATGTTGAATATGAAAAAAGGCCACTTTTATGTAATCATTGTATGGCTGTTGGGAATTATTTGGACTTATGTCGGAGGAACACCCCCTGTGATGAATGTGGGAGGACGGGCCACCCATCAAATCGTTGTCAAAGGAAAAAACAAATGAAAGATACTTCTTTGGAAAAGGCTACCATTAATGATGGTGACTCAAGTAAAGAGTCACCTCCTGCTACTTCTGATGTTCTGATTACTGGGAAGTCTGGTTACCCGTCGACTGAGGGTGGTGCTGCGCCCAGAGAGTCATCTTTGGTTGATGCAGAGAAATCTATCTCGTAATTTTCTCTTAAAGACAAATAAAATCTAGTGGATGTGTCCCCCACAAAAGACATTAGTGGCCCTTCTTGTGTAAATTTTAACCAAATAAAGTCATCTGAGATTTCATTACCTGTGCTGGATGCGGGGAAACGGGTTGATGATCGACAGGAACCCCGTATTGGTAAATGGGGGGATGTTTCCGATGTTGAGGGAGATAAGGATAGCTTCACTACTACGAATAGTGGTGGATCTCTCTCCTTCAAGGATATGGTCATGGATGGGGAGGCAAGGATGACTGATGGTGAGGATTTTACTTCTGTTCCTACAAACAGAAGGCAACATAAGGATTACTCTCATATTCCTAAGACAATGTCGACTAGATCAGCTTCAAAGGTCTCAAAAAAATTTGATGACAATTATTGGAAGGCCTTTAACCAAGATAAGTCTCAGTCTGAATGGGAGCCTGCTGGAGACTCTGATTATGGGAATGACATGTCGTATTATGATTTTTAGTTTTTGAGAATGAGGGCATTACTGATTGTGTGACCCCTTTCACCTCCTACCTGTTTTCTTTTTTCTTTATTGAATAAAGGGTCAGAAGCTTATGCTTCTGACTTGACCTTTAAAAAAAAGACTATTTATAATGTTGTTTCTAATACATGTCACCATTGTCTAAAATATGTTCATATTATAATTTTTTTAAATATTTCTTATGGATGCAGAGTTCAATCCAAGATCACAATGGGTTCACTAGTTCATTCTAATTCTTCTAAGGGTGTTGGGTCTCATAATCATTCCATGGGGGATATCCTTGTGATGAATAATGATCATGGAGTATTTGATAACGTATATCTATATAACCTAGAAAATTCATTAATAGATTCTAAATAAGGCAAGAAACTATTATATTTATGGTGTTTATTTCACTATCATTGGTACTAACATTTTTATAGAGCTAAAAATCATTATTTTATATAGTTTAAGATAATTGTGGTGTTGGAATTACATTATGAGATAATTCCATTAATTTTGTATTATTCCATTCCAATGGAAAAGTGGTTTAAACATGTTTATGATTGTATTCAGTGTTAGGTGACAACAGAACCTCCTAAAGAGGTGTGTGATATCTTATTACTATATCTTGATTTCATGGAACATATTATTGTCATGGATTTTATGATCATCATTAATTCCAAGATCAAATTTTATCATTATAGAGTTTATTTTTTATCATATAATAGAGTATCTAATTTCATTTTAGTTAAGCGGGATTCAATATATTGGGGATAAGACCCTACAATTCCTTATACTATAGAGATATCATGACAGTTTCCTGATATGTTCATTGCTGTATTTAGTTTCTTCTAGATAATACCACTCTATTCACTGCTTAGAGGCTTCTAATATATCTTTCTAGATGATTTTCCTAGTTTACCTCTTGAACTAATGGGTCTTACAATTCAGCTATAAGATTATGATATTAAGGTATTTTTTCAACCTCATATGTGACCTTGGGATTAACATTTTCTTGTTGTGAATAAGGAAGACACAAACCTGAGAATTTATGTTAATTATCTAAAGCTAAATCCTATCAATATTAAGAAAATGTACCCCTTACCAAGAAATGATGATATATTTTATTGATTCAGAAGGGATCATTGGTTTTCCAATACGTATGTGTGGCTATGATATCATTATTAGAGAGTATGAGAATAAGATATACCTAAGAAAACATTTAGGTGAAGTTATAGGAATATTGGGTTTCAAGACATAATGGTTGGTGTCAATAGTTCTCCACATTATTTTTGGAATTGATGAACCAAATATTTCATCAGTTCATGTATACAATTATTATCATTTTTTTGAATCATATTTTCATATAGTCCATGTCAGCGAGGGGCATAAGAATTGTTTGGATATGATTCTGAGAATCATAAAAGAACATCACATGCATGATAATAATTCTAAATTTGAAATTTAGATGGAAAAAGTGAAGAGAAACAACCCATGTAAATATAAAATAAATAATATACATGTTTATTAATCTTTATTATTTAGATATTTATTTTCATTATAATAAATTAAATTCATTTAAAAATAAGAACAGAAAAAGTATTAATTTTACACTATCATAAATGTTTATATTGAAAAGTTTAATTTAGAAATTATTGAATTTTAAATTGAAGAAAATAATTTAATTTTTGATATCTATATTCCAAAATTACCTTAGGGTAAAATTTATATAATTTTTTGAAATCATTGATTTTTCGCTGAATATTGAAAAATGCGGTTTAAAAAAAATTAATTTCTTTTTAATAAAGTCAGTAATTTAAAATTCACATTACTATTTGAATTCATTTAAAAAAAGTATAATTTATTTATATTTAATAAAGTTAATTACATTTGAATCATATTTATACTAGATTTTCGGATAAGGATATTTTATGGTTTAAAAACACATTTCTCTTGAAACTGTTTTAATGTGTATAATGATCCTACAATTCAGTTAACTAAAATATCCCATAAGTAAGGAATGTTAAAATTAAATTTTTAGATATCATATTGATACCTATTAATTGAAATTCATATAAAATTTATTACTATTCATAGTGTTAATATAATATCATCTTATGCGTGAAACAATATATTTATTTAAATGCTACATTTTGATCGGGTCTACAAGTTTAATTTTAAAATAAATTCAACTAATTATATGAATTGAATTTGCTAAAATGGATTCCATATTTTGAGTAAAATTAATATATATTAAATAATATAACCAAATTAATTTATGTATCTTAGTGAATAGGGAAAATTGTAAAAATATTTTAACACAGCTATGGAAAAAACAGGTTTACTAAGTTGTTAAACCATAATGATAAGGGTGGAAAAAATCTCAAAACTAGTATAAGGTATATTTTATATCAACATTTAGGCCTTATAAATTCTAAGTCTCGATAATTGTCTATTTTTGAGCATTGGGTCATGATTAAATAATTAGTATATCATTTTGTTTTAAATAATCCAAATGTGTCTTTCCCCCACATATAAAAGGTCGCCCAACTCCTCCATATTTCCCACTATAAAACACATTTAGATATTCCAATACCTAACCAAAAACCTTACTTAAATATCTCCCCATGTACTAGAGTCCTAGGTGTTATAATAAAGACAATATATATTCGATTTAGGTAATGTTTTATAGACGTTGTCCGAAGAAGATGTTTCATTCTTAAGCAAGCATTTTTCTTTTGTTTCTTATTCCACCTCATTAAAATTTTCATCAACCATTATGATAGTATAAACTAGTATCTCTCATATAATAAATGTCATTATTTCATCCTAACAAGCTATATCTATATCCTCTTCCATAAATTGGGAAATGAATCCATTATTCATGTGTACGATGAACTACCACCTCGTAAACCGATGTAATTTATTTTCCATAATTGCCTCTCTAAGATTTTTATAATGATGGAATTAGTATTTATATATGATATTTAGGACATATTTATCACTTATAAAAGATAATATATCTTTTAATTTGTCACAACCCTACCGATGCTTAATTTTAATTTAATTATTTTGGGTCTAACTTTTGAGTTGTGGTTTGAACCGGTTATATTTTAAAAGAAATTTGAGATCTTATACTGGTGGGTGACCATATACGAGTCCATGTGTAGTGTCCATCCTTAATAAGAGAACATTTTATGATTAAATTTATTATTACACTGGTGCACAAATATGCCGCCACCATGCACGCGTCTATACGCGGTGTCCAGACTCATTAATTAATGCAATTATTTTGTGATTAGATTTATTATTTTAGTTTTATAATTCGTATTATTATTATTTAATTTTATGTTTCAATTAGGTTATTATAATTATCATTATTCTTGTTAATACTTTAATATTATTAATTAGATTTCTTATTCTTTAATTTTTATTTTGTTCATTTTGCTTTTATTTTTTTCTCTACCCCCCATCCATTTCTCTTTTCTTCTTCTATTTTCACTATTTTTTCCTCCCCTCTCTTTTCCCCCCATCTATTCTATTGTGTTCTCCTTACCCTAACCCTACCCGTGTCGGACCTTCCCCTTCCTCCCTTCTTCATCAAACTTCCCAAACTATCCTCCTTCCCGTCACCCGACCGGAGGCTGCCACACCCCCTCTTATGCGCCATTGTGCCGCCCTACTTTTCTGAATCACACTGGACCCATGCTGCCCAGTTCCCCACACCACTTGACCTGTGCCACCCCCTTTTTTGGATGGTTTTCCAATGTGGTGTACTTCCTAAACCTCTCTGTTGTGCTCAGCCAGCTTATGGATCCCCCGTCCTAGGTGTGTTTCACCTCATATGATTGTTTCATCCACTCAGTATAGTTTTCTTTAGGGTTTTTTGTTTTATTTGGTTCATTTTTATGCAATTTCTTTGATAATTTTTTTTAGAGTTTGCAGTAGACCCCTTGTTGTGTGATTATCGTGCGGTGGGAGTTTGACACTGAAATTTTGAGGTTTCCAACATAGAGGTAGGTGGTACCACATATATTTATTTTTTTATGAATTAATTTGTGTGTTTAATCAATTTAGTGGGTTATTTAATTAGTTTACATGGTGCAAAATTAGTTTTTATGCACATTTATTATGTGTTTGATTTTTAAAGTGGTATGTTCATGTTAAATGTGGTTATTCATGGATAAAAACCCATATTTCATTATTAATCGGTGTTTTTTAAATTGTGAAAGTAGTTTATTAAATATTACATGGGATACATATTCTATTTTGATATGTTTTTGTGGTGCATTTCGTCAAAAAATAGGTTTTTAATGGGTTTTGTTGGTAAATCCAAGTTTCACTTCTTGAAAATTATTTATAAACATTTATTTATGGTTTGTTAAATTATATCAAGGTGAAAAAGTAGTTTGGAAGGGGTTTGATATGAAATAAGTTTTATTATGAAATTTACATCAAAAGATTTGGTGTAATCTTGATTCAATCCCATGTCGTGTTCTTTTGAAATGCTTTAATAATTGTATTAATAATTTCTTAAATTGATTTTTCATTGTGGAACATGGTTGGGAAGAGTTTTTTTGTGTGTTTGGTTTTTAAGAGGCGTTTTTATATGAAATCGGGTGTATTTGTTTGTGTAAACTGTTGATGTGAGACTTTGATGTATTCAATAATTTGTTTAAATGATTTATTAAATAATGTGTATTGATTCTAGTTCCTTTGGAAGACTGTCAAGCATATAAGAAGATATGTATATATATATAAATTTTTATATCCTCTATGTGTGTATTCCCTCATGGCACGGGGAGTACGGGCATTGTATAAAGGGTATACATAAATATATATGGAATTATGTGCTTGTCAGTGGATGGATACTTCAGTTAGAAATCGCTGAATTCTAAACAGTGTCTTTCTTGAGGTAGGATCTCTATGCATAAAACATTAAAATTAAGAATCATTTATTTCTTTCATTTCACATATAGCTTTTATATTAATTATTGGTATAGATTTTTTAGAAAAAATTTCTGTCTCAATTTGGATTTTTTTTCTCTAGTGATGTATTTAAATAGATGAATTCATTTCATTTTTCACATAAGGTGTTTGATGAAATTCCACTTTAGAGTTTTCAAATGTGTTTTAGATTTAAAATAGAGTTTTGCGTTTCTTAAATGGGTTCCCAAGTGTGTTTCAAGTTTTGAGAGTGGCTGTGTTGGTTCTTCTTAAAATGGGTTGGTTTTGGGTGGTTGGTTAAGGTCAGTTTTCCACTTAAATAAAATAAATTAGTTTGAAAAACTCTCTTTGGGGTGGCTCAGGGGTGATCTTGTTAGGTACGTTGTTTGCGTGAGTTGTTGTCTGTTATGTTCATGCATGGTGATTGGTTGCCTGATTCACATTGTTGATTCACCCCCTCTATTTATTTAGTACTTAGACATGGGAACCTAATATAGAAAATGAATCTTCTAAGAACGATAGCTATATTAGTTTATATTACGGATTGGCTAGCGGTCCTTAGTGTGGACTTTTCTCTGCAAGGGGATTGGGCACCTTGGATAGGCCAGGTAGAGGAACATCGAGCATGTGGAAGTTATGATGTCATTGAGTAGATAATTCCTTTAGGATGAGTCACATGTATAGTACATTTTGGATTATTCACAAGCTCCTTGGTTCAACCCATGTTCTCTTTAGCGCTTATTTATAGGTGGAAGAAGTTTGAGGTGCTTAGCTTGGTTGTTGGCCCTGTGTGCCACTTTTCTATTTCCCTTATTGTGTGTTGTGTGTGTGCGTAAGGTTTTCCTCTTGTTTAACAACTGGAATTTGGATTTTAAAATTTTCATGGAAATGTTATAAAAATGTAATTCATCTTTTCCCTTCAAACCTTAAACATTCTTTTAAATTGAAAAGGTCAATGGACTGTTACTTGCCATAAAAATGAAAGTGGATGTGAAACACATAATTTATATAGTGTAGTTAAAACATGAAATTAATGTTTCTTTATTTAAAAAAAGTGCATTGAGAATAGTTATCTGGCTAGACTACTGAGTTTTAATACTCATGCCTATATTGTTTTCTTGTTTTTTGATTCTCCTACAAGTTCCAACTCTGGTTTGGATCGCCTTGGGAAACGTTTGGTTTGGGTATTGGAGAGTGACTCTCAGGGTCACGTGGAGTTTTGGTTGTGATCATGTTAGTATGTGTTGTTATACATTCTTTCTCTTTAATTTTGTTTATTTATTTTTCATTATATTCTATTTATACTATTTAGTTCATTTTTGGTGGGTGAAATCATTCCCCTGATTTTCTCTATTGATTCCCTGATGCTTGTCGCCAGACCTAGGGGATTGAGAATTCCTCTTGGGCCTTTCCTCGGATCGGCTCAGGTGACTGTTCCAGGATCGACCATGGTTGATTCATGACAAAATGGTATCTAAGATAGTTTTTGTTCTTGTTATTTGGAATTTTAGGTAGACCAGTGATAGGATTTTTAGTACTCGAGTGGTAGGTGCGAGAAGAGCATTATGAACTCTTTCTCATTCTGATCCTCAACAAACTAGGGGTGGTTCGGGATTTAAGTTTTTGACTTTCATCTGTGTGGATGGGGGATGACAATAGGAGTAAACTGGTACTGCATGTGGTCTCACATGGATTAACGACCCATGTGATGCCCGAGAGTATAGTTCGACACTCCTAGTGGTTGGATCCTACCTAGGGCATGGTCTGCTAAACTATGTTGAAGGGTTAGGCACGACCACTAGTTCTCTGTCCAGTTTCTTTAGAGTTGGTGATGTCTTTATTTAGTTTTTAGTTGATGCAAATGGGTTTTTTAAAAGGAAATCAGACTTTGGGGTTGCTCTTATTTTAGCTTGGTGTGAGTTTGGAATTCTTTTTTGGGTGTGTTTCTCTTAGACCTTGTTTCTTGAATTTGGCATATGATTTTTTGAAATTGAATTTTTAAAAGAATGTATTTGCTTATTTGAAATATAAGTGAGTTATTTTGGAAATGGAAAGAATCTTGAAAATTTGTCTTGAATTTCTTGAAATGGTTTTAGAAAATGGAATTTTTGGAATATTGGAAATGTTTTGTTTTGAAAGTGAAAGAGCCTTGTTTTGGTCTAGTGGTATTATTATGGGTGATTGCGTGTTCATTTGGACATGATTAATGGATAGTTGGTGTATCATTTGGATGGGTGCTTGAGTGGCACAAAATTTCATATTTTCGAGGAATCATGGTATATCAGTGGTGAGTGATGGATTTCTAAGGATTATTCTTATTTCTTGAAAAGTGTTTTTTCTCTAAAAGGAGTTTTTGAGCTTAAATGAATTTTTAATTTGAAAAATTTTGTGATCCTAGAGTGGAAATGATGGTTTCAAAATACCTTTTGGTCTTTTTTGGGAAATTATTGTGTTTCTTTTTTCAAGAAGGTGTTTTTATTTAAAAATTAATTGATGTATTAAGTTGGAATTTTTGGATTTGTGTCTGAAGTGTTCATGTTTTCTTTGAGATTTGTTTGGATTTTTGGAATTTTTTTATGTTTCTGGTTTGGGATATTCACATAGAAATTTCTCATGAGTTTCCAGTAGGACTCGCAGTTCTTGGCTCAGCTCAGACTCCTAGTGGAGTGGCAGAGTTGGGTTCTGCTTGATTGTGTCAGTTGTTTGTAGATGTTGAGGTTGGTTGAATGTCATTGAGTTCTTTAGCGAAGTTGGGATTGTCTCTGGGTTTTTAGGAAATCCAATTTTTGTGTGAATATAAGTTTTCTAAAGTATGTCTGGAGGGGCAAGACTAAACAAATAAACTATGATCATTCGGTTCTCGTTGTGAATGGGGATATCTTGAGCGATCCTCAATAACAGCTTCATGTTGTGGGTGTACCTAAGGAAGTGAAGGGGAGGAAGAGTGGTGGAGCTCATAGGTGTTTGACCAGTCAACAGATGATGAAGGAAGTGTGTTGACCCTTCGACGATCCAGTTTCTTGTTCCACATAGGAGGTGTGAAGAAATCATTTTAAAACTCATAATAGTTTTTCTTCCTTCTCATATTGTTGTAAGTGCAGGTTCTTCGGCTGATGAGGGGTGTGATCTAATGGGACTTTTTCTTGGAGTTCTACTTCCATTAGTTTGCATCACACGTTTGACAGACTGCTCAATCTCTTAACTCTAGTGTGGAAAGTCTAGAACTCTATGTCATTCACTGCAATCCTCAGTTGGTATGTTGATGGAGTGGCTGCTTGGTACACAAGGAGAAGAATGTAGGTTTCTTTTACAGTGGAGTAAGTTACAGTCAGAGGTGGTCACCTTATGAATGTGATGTGGTAGATGCTTCATACATCAGGTCCCCAACCATAGGTGTCGGGGTGAATCTTTTGTGTAGTCAAAAATCATCAGACATGGGATGGGTTTGGTCCGACTTAATTTCGTCGTGTCAGGATGGGCGTGGATAAAGTTATCTATTGTGTTATTGTCTCTGAAGTCTTTATATTTTTTATGAAGGGCCTAAAGGTGTTTTCTTCTTGTTTTGGTCTGCATTTTTGGGAGTCCCTCTTGGGCCCTAAGGAGGTTCAGAGAATATATATTCATGTAAAGCCAGTCGGTGTGCCCTGTGAACCTTATTGTGGGTCAGTAAGGATTCAAAATTGTGCTCGTTTTGGAGATTCTCATGTCCTGCAGAATTGACATGAGCCTATGTAGTTCACATCTTGGTTAGGGGTTTCCACTGTCAAACCCCTCCAATGTGGTAGAGTATTGGCTAGTGTGGGAATCATCCCTGTAGGTCAGCCCATGTTGGTGAGTTCATGATGAAGAGTTCAGTTCTTATCACTTAGAGTAAAATGGGAATGCCTGCGCGGGTTTCGTGGTGTTAGGAAAACTCTAAAATGCTGGGGAGACCCACTATAGGTCTAGCCAGCGTCTCCTCTTTTGTTGGTTTGGCTAAACATAGGGATCTTGGAGGGTCAATACAGTGTTAGTGGTTGTCTGGGTTTGAGAGTTGTTTTGGTTTGGAGAACCAATGTTTGATAAGAACCCTAGTATGGTGGGGACACCACCATAGGATGAACTTGTAAAAAAACTCTATTTTCAAAGTGCTCTTGGAGGTGTAACCCCTTACTTATACTCCGCCTGACCTTGAACATGGTAATTGGTTAGCATGGTTAGTGGGTCACTTGACGTGTTTTCTTGGAGATCTCGAGCGGACCAGGTGATCCTTATGTTAGGGTTCAGGGTGTTCTATGTTTTAGTTATGTTTGGAGGTGTATTCTATATTGTTGGTTATTTTTCATGGTGATTCTGGTTTTGATATCTTTAGAGTTTCAGGTCATGGGAGTATTGAATGCTCGGTCTTTGGGTGATTGAGGTTTGGTTTTAAGTGTCTTCGCATTATTACTTTGAATCTAGGGTCACCACAGTCTTTGGGGTCTTTCTAGGGGTAGAAAGTGTCATTGTGGGGAGAATTATCACACCCCGACTAATGATTAATTTTAATTTAATTATTTTGGGTCTCACATTTGAGTTGCGGTTTGAACTGGTTCTGTATTAAAAGAAATTTGGGATCTTATACTCGTGCCCGACCATATTCGCAACCATGTGTAGTTCCCAACCATAATGATAGAATTTTTTATGAATACATTTATTATTGCATTGGCGTATGACTATGACGCAACTATGCACGTGTCTGTGCACGATGTCCAGACACAATAATTAATGCAATTATTTTGCGATTTATTTTATTATTTTAGTTTTTTATTAGTATTATTATTATTTCAGTTGATATTTAAATTAGGTTATTATTATTATTATTATTCCAGTTAATACATTAATATTGTTAATTATATTTTCATTTTTTCTTTTATTTTTATTTTTTTTACTTTATATATTTTTTCACTTTCCCCCACCCCTCCATTTCTCTCTTCTACTTCTTTTTCTCTATTTTTTCCTCCCCTCAATTTTCCTCCCTCTCACTTCCATTGCGTTATCCTCCCCCTAAACCTACCCGCATCAGACCTTCCCCTTCCACTATTCTTCATCAGGCCACCCACACTCTCCTCCTTCCTGTTATATGACCGGCTACCGCCCATACCCCCTCTTATGCACCATCGCATTGCCCTACTTTTCCACATCACACCAAACCCACACCACCCCATTTTTTGGCTAGTTTTCTTGCACGGCGTACTTCCAGCACCTCTCTGTTGTGCTCTTCCAGATTCCCGCTCCTCTGTCATAGGTTTTTTCACCTCATTTGATTTTTTCATCAATATAGTAGAGTTACTGTTAGGGTTTTGTGTTTTATTTGGTTCATTTTTATGTAATTTCTTTGATACTTTGTTTTTAGGGTTCACAGTAGACACCTTGCGGCGAGATTGTTGTGCGGAGGGAGTTTCACACTGAAATTATTTGGTTTCCTACACCGAGGTAGGTGGTACCGCATGTATTTATTTCTTGATGAATGAATTTGTGTTTCCAATCAATTTAGTGGGTTATTTAGTTAGTTTTCTTCATGCAAAATTAGTTTTTCTGCATGTTTATTATGTGTTTGATTTTTAATTGCTATGTTCATCTGAAATGTGGTGATTGTTAGACAAAAAACTCATACTGCATTATTAATTGGTGTTTTTTAATTTATAAAACTAGTTTATTAAATTTTAAAAGGGTTTTAGATTCTATTTTGATATGTTGTTGGGGTGCGTTTGGCCATAAAATAGGTTTTTGAATGGGTTGTGTTGGTAAATCCAAGTGTCACTTCTTGAGAATTGTTTATAAACTTTCATTTATGGTTTATTAAATTATATCAAGGTGAAAAATATTTTTTAAGGGTTTTGATATGAAATACATTTTAAAGTGGACTTAAATAAAAAAAAATTGTGTAATATTAATGCATTCCCTTGTCATGTTCTTTTTAAATGATTTAATAATTGTGTCAATGATTTATTAAATTGAGTTTGCATTGTGGAACATGGCTGGGAAGAGTTTTGATATGCATTTGGTTTTTAAGTGGTGTTTTTATACGATATCAGGTGTGTTTATTTTTTGTAAACGTTTTTTGTGAAACTTTGATGTGTTTTATAATTTTATTAAATGATTTATTAAATTATGTGTAGTGATTCCAGTGCCTTTGGAAGACTCACGGTCATATACGAAGGTATGTGTATATATATATAAATGTGTATATCCTCTATGTGAATATTCTATAATGGCACTGGGAGTATGTGCATTGAGTAAAGGGTATACATGAATATATATGAAAAAATGTGCATGCGAGTGGATTGATACTTAATTTAGAAAGCAACGAATGTTAAACATTCTCTTGGTCTGCTTGAGGTAGGATCCGTATGCATAAACCATTAAATTTAATAATCATTTATTTCTTGAATTTCACATCAAGTTTTTATATTAATCATGGGTATAGAATTGTTAAAAAAAATTCTATCTTAAATTGGATTTGTTTTTCTTTAGTGATTTTTTGAAAAAGATGAATTCATTGCATTTTTTACATTATGTTTTTGATGAAATTCAACTTTAGCCTTTTTCAAATGTGTTTTAGATTTAATATGGTGGTTTGAGTATCTTAAATGGGTTTCCAAGTGAGTTTTGGTTTTTGAGAGTGGGGTGTGTTGTTTATCCTGAAAATAGGATTGTATTGAGTGGTTGGTTAAGGCCCGTTTGTAAATTTAATAAAATAAATTATTTTTAAAAACTATCTTTGGGTTACTCAGGGATGATCTTTCAACGTACGTTGTTCGTGTGAGTTGTTGTGTGTGACGTTCTTGAATGGTGATTCATTTCTTTATTGACATTGTTTATTCACCCCTTAGTATATTTAGTACTCAAACATGGGAACCTGACATAGTAAGTGAATCTTCTGAGAATAATTGCTGCACTAGTTTAGATTACGCACTGGCTAGTGGCCCTTAGTACTCACTTTGATCTGCTAGGGGATTGGGCCCCTCGGTTTGGCCAGATAGGAAAACACCGAGTATTTGGGTGTTATGATTTCATTTAGTATGGCATGCCTTCAGGATGAGCCACATGTATTGTACGTTCTGGATTGTTCATGAGCTCCTACATTCAACCCGTGTTCTCTTTAGCGCGTATTTGTATGTGGTAGACATTTGAGGTGCTTTGTTTGGTTGTTGGCTCCATGCGCTAATTTTCCATCTCCCTTATGGGTTTTGTGTGTGTTTTTATATGGTTTTCCTTTGATTAACAACAAAAATTTGGATTTAAAATTGTTCGTTGAAATGTTTTAAAAATGTAATGCATATTTTCCCTTCAAACTGTAATATTGATTTTAATTTAAAAAATGTAATGGACTTTTACTTAACTTAAAAATTAAAGTGAGTGTAAAAAATAATATTTTATATAATATAGTTTAAACATGAAATTAATATTTCTTTATTTAAAGTAAGTGCATTGAGAATAGTTATCAAATTAGCCTACTGAGTTTTAATACTCATGCCTATAGTGTTTTCTTGTTTCTAGTTTCTCCTTCTAGTTCCAGCTCTGGTTTGGATCGCCTTGGGCGACGTTTGGTTTGGGTGTTGAAGAGTGACTCTTAGGGTCCCATTGAGGTTTTTTCATGGTCATGTTAGTATGTGTTGTTGTCCATTCATTATCTTTCATGTCGTTTAATGATTTTTAATTCTATTTTATTTCTGCTGCTTAGTTTATTTTTATTGGGAGAAATCACTCCTATGTTGTGCTCTATTGATACCCTG
Organism: Viscum album; assembly: GCA_963277665.1. Taxonomy (NCBI): domain Eukaryota; kingdom Viridiplantae; phylum Streptophyta; class Magnoliopsida; order Santalales; family Viscaceae; genus Viscum; species Viscum album. Next base: position 1,138,597,774 of record OY728129.1, read on the forward strand.
GTGCTTGTCCCCAACCCATAAGGATTGGGAATTTTTCTTAGGACTTGCTGCAAATCTACTTGGGTGACCGGTCCAGGGTTGACCCAGGTTGGTTCATGACATAATTTTTACCATTCCATTCATTGAAATATTATAAAGTTGTTCTTGTGTACATGTGGACTATCACCTCTATGAAGCAATGTGATTATTTTTTTATCACAAGAACATTTGAATGATATATATGTATAATACTATTTATTAAATTAATATGGTATATATGATATTATGACTAATTTGGAATTATAATATAATTATTACCCTCTTTATATAGTTATTGTTGTAAAATATAAATATTACTAATGCATAAGTATGACCTACCATATCAGTGATTGTAACATAGTTCATTTTTCATAACCAGAATTAATGATTGGTTTTAAGAGTATAACTATTGTATAAATATGATAATTATTTAATTATTTTTTTGATTGATATGTTATAATAATGACATGTTTATCGATTTTCAATCAACCGAAGTAATTTTTGACATATAAGTTGAATACCATTAAAATGCCTTGTGTGAACATAAATTATTAACTAATTTTGAATATCATGGTTTTTAAAAAACATATAATAAACATGAAAAAAAATTATTATGAAAAAATATAATTAATATAATTTTAATATTTAGTATGACATTGAACATATGAGATGATTAGGATTCGTGGTAAGGAACCTTCTTTTTTAAAACCCACATTTAATTATTTATTTTTTATATAATTTTTCTCCAAGTTAATGTTTTTAAAATTATTTTATGGAGTCATTTATATAGACATAAAATATTTATGAAATACACTTTGTGTAAATTTTTTAATTATTTAAATGGGTTTTAAAAGGAAATCTATTTACAGAATGATTGTATATCATTACAAAAGACAAATTAAATGTTCTAATTTCATATAGATGTGAGAAAAATGACAATTCCCACCACCATAATAATTGTTTGAAGTTTTTATTACTTTAAGAGGCTTCATGTTTTATCAAAAGAAAAACCTATATCCTATTTTAAGTATATTTTTCTATTAAAAATAATTTTTTTCAGAAAATGTTATTTTGATAAATGAATTTTTTTGAATACAGGTTTAAATGTTTTTTCAAGGGTTTTATGACTAAATTTTGAAAGTTTAAAATTTATTATTCATCTTATATACAATTAATTCTTGTTTATATGATGGTTTGATCCTGATTATAACTGATGGGTGAGCCTGATATTTCTTATATGATGGTTGTGCCCAGATAACACTCTAATTTATTAGAAAATGATTATGTTATCCTGAAAATTATTTTGGAAGTCGACCGTATGTTTACTAAAAAATTTTTAAGGGATTCGTAAGGATTCAGTATGGATACCATAAGAATATTTATGTAAAAAAATATGTTTTAATTTTTAGGGAGTCTTTAAAAAAATAATTTTATTTAAAAAAGTAATATCATTTCTGGATATTTCTGTTGTTGTGACAGTCCATTTACAACATTCTACCACCACAAAAGGTCAACTGCAATGTGAGACCAATGAAAATGAACCATAAAAGAAAAAGGCATCAAAATTATTTTTTTAGATGGAACATTAAAAAAAATTATTATTTGTGATGGATTCTATGACCATCAAAATTAGTAACATTTTTTAAAATAAATAATTTTGATGGGCCTATCAAAAATAAAATTATTTCTGAAAGTGTGTTGCCTATCAAAAATAAGAGAGGATTTTTTTAAAAAATTCCAATTATGAAGAAAAAATAGGTTTTTTGAAATTGCTAATATTTTAAATAAATAAGGAACAATGATTCAATATATATAATATTTTGAAAAAAAAATACTTAAAATAGTAAAACAAACATTATATTATTGCATAATTTCACAAAAAATATGACTATCACCCAAAAATAAAAAATATTTATAAAAAACCATTGAACACAAAATAGTATCTGGGGGAGGATGATAACTCTAAGGGTCAGGGGTAGGAAACTCCATACCCAAAATATGATGAAATTATCAAAAATACTCCAATATATACTTATCTCTCAGATATAGATGCCCATACTCCTCCTACCACATACTCAACATATGTTATACCATATCAGCTTGATCTCTCAACTTCTCCTCATAATTTTTAGCGAATTATGATGAAGACCCTCCATTATCACCCTTTGAGATAAAAATGAAATCATAAATGTACCATAATAACTGGTAGTTCTCATTCGTGAACCAATACTGACCACTCGTACATTCACGATAGGATGTATAGTTTCTTGAATCTATGTGTCTTTATCGAAACCTGAAATACAAGTGGAAATGAAATTTCTCTCATATTGACTCACTTATGAAATATAAACCATAGTATCATATGTTTCTTTTAAATATAATTATATATTTGAAAAAAATTAATTATATATTTGTAAAAAAATTTAAAAAATAGTAACCACAATCTTGTACTGTCTTTTGCTGACAAGATGTCCTATATGGGGATCCATGTACATATTCCTATAATCATCAAAATTTATAATAGATGTTTCATTATAATTCAATATAATATAACAAAAAAGTAACATTTAATGTATATATAAAATAAAAAATAATATTGCTTAACAAATTTCAACAATGTATACTAAATGTTTGAACCTCAGACCTATGTGTGACATCCTTATTCCACAGTTCCAATGTCCAAATGATCTCCTCCTATGGAAAATCCTTTATAACCAATTTAAGCATAATATATCTCATACCTATGATGAGATATATTTATGATTATGGGAGAAAAAAGACCTATCAAATACAGTAGGAGAATATCTATCCATATAATTATTTCTGAGGTTGTGTAAAAACTGACAAAAATGTTCAAGTATAAAAATATATCATGCCTCCTACATAAGATTTCTCATTATATCCTCAAGTGATGATCATAAATGTTGTTTGGAGTAGATACTAAAGAGGGTGGTGAATTGAGTTCCAATTAAAAATTTCTGTTAAAAATATTTCTATAAAAATACCCCAATTTAAATAACAAGCTAAACTGTAGTGAATTTGTAATACAGTAAAGGGTCAGTTAGGTTCTCAAGAGATTGATTAGTTCTCAGTTAATCTAATCTGAAGATTAGATTATCTTTCGAAACTAACCTAATTCTTTAAAATAAATATAAACACTTGATAGTTTAACTATAAGAGTTACTTTAAAATAGAATTGTATTTAAAGTTCTTAGTAGCAGAATATTCAATATAGTGTAAAACAATAATAAAAAAGCATAGAAAGATTAACCAAAAGGTTCAGTCTCAAGAAGAGACTTAGTCCTCTCAAACAGTTTATATAAACTTTGATCCAAACCCTGGATCGGGGTTTACAACAGTACTCAGACTGTCCAGGTCCTATGACCTCTACCGTAGTTCTTCGGGGGAAAAAACAATAGCACACAGCTATCCAGGTCACACTTGACCTCTACCACTATCCATAGTGGGAATCAAAATATTTAGAAAGATTGAGTGAGTATATTAGATATCCTCCAGTTCAATACGGGAGACAGTGTGTGTCTGGAAATACAGAGCACACACACTGCTCAAAATGTAAATAAATGAATCATAATAGAGATAAACATATAGAGATGAGTTTAGAATGCTCTATGTGTTTTGAGTGAAGCTCTAGACTCCTTGTATTGATTCAGATGAGGCTTTGAGTCCTTCTCTGGTTTTTGTTAAGAATCAAAGTGTCATTTTTGTATTTGACTCCAGGTCCAGCTTGATCAGTCTAATCAGTTTGGGTGTAAGTGAAATGGTTGAAGCCCTTTTCTCATTGAATGTTCATGTTCTTATGGATTCACTATGCATTATTCCTTCTTCTTATATGCATGTAATTCCTTGAATATCTCCAGAATATTGTCTTGTATGTGCATGGTGAGATTTACCGACCACCCACTCCTTTAGTAGTTTGAGGTTCCCTTATATAGCTTTAGCTCCGACAATGAGAATGATTACCTTTTTACAGGTACGAGGTATGGTTCCTTAAATACCAACAACTATCATTAATTACTAGCACATTCATTAAAAACATAAAATATGAGCGTTTATAAATAAACAAATATAAGCAGGGTTTAGAGATATGATGACTGGTTTCCATCTGTAGGTCTTAGTATTAGTGAGCTTGTATCAGTGGACTTGAGTCAGTAGGTCTGTATCGGTAGCTATTGCTCTTTATAACATTATCTCTCTTGAAATGGTAGCTCCTTCTATTGGTAGCTGTTATTCATATCGATGATCATTCTATATCGATGAACGGATGTATCAGTGACCCATTCTGGTGAGCTTGTAACGGTGGACTTCATAATAGTAGCAGTTACTCTGTATCGGTCGACTTGTGCATACTCGTAGGCTTATTCTATCGGTAGCTCAGGTATAATGGAAATTGTCTGCATACTGGTGACCTCGTCCATATCAGTAGACTTTTGTACTGGTGTACTTAGCCTTATCAGTAGCTGTGTACCTAAGACCTTTGTATCGGTAGCTATTTGTATATATATTAGTGGGTCTGATAGACTTCATTGGTAGCTGTCTGTCTGTCTGTAGCGGTAACTATTGTTCACACTGGTTGACCTACTCTATCGGTAGGTCTAGGTCTGTATCAGTGACTCACAAGCTTAACACTTATCTATTCTATGAAAATCATATCCAGATTGAGTTATAATTATTTAAAAGCATGCATTACCATAGATAAAAATTGACTAACATATTCCAATGATTATTTTGATATTTTTATCAACATAATTTAACATATATATAGGATTATAAACACATATTAAAACATAATTGGGATTATCAAAACAAGTGAGGCCAATAATCACCCCTTTTTGATAATCACAAATTATGATATTATAATCCATAATAATCAGTAATGTATCAGTATAAAATATAATGGTTTTTATTTCTTAGTGTGAGTAATGACATTTTCAAATGTATCAGAGAATAGAGTATTATATGAAAATGTATCAGAGGTATGAAAAAATTATATCAGAGATATGAAACAACTGTATCAGAGATATAAAACAAATGTACCAGAGGTAGAATTATATTATGGTAAAAGTAAATGATGCTCATATTTCTCATATTTCTTATATTTCTCCCCCTTTCTTATGCTAATATTTCTCATATTTCTCATATTTACCCCCCTTTGTGATTAGAAAAAAGTAGGAAACAAAGGATGAGAGATGTAATAGAAGGTAAAATATAATAATATCATATGTATTTCTTGTGGAAAAAAGATACAGAGAAATAAAAAATTGAACAAAAAAGAATACAAGTGATTCCTATCAAAGGTCATATCCACTAATCAATCCAACTCCTGAATATCCACATTAGATTTGGATTTGGGTTCGGAGGTAGACTCAGGCTGGGTAGCTTCAGTAGAAGGCTTGGGAATTCTAGAAATCACTACTAGAGGGTGGGAAACAGAGACTGTTCCTAGCCTGTAGTGGGTAATCCTCAGAGTAATCAATGGTGTCAAGCTTCTGATAGCTTGAGTCGGTGTCATCTGAGGAACGGAGACATACTGGGCAGAGGAAGGCAGAGCTGGATGTGCAATGATAGGAGTACTGTCTACATGCAAAAATGGCAGCAACAGATTCCTAAAGTCCATAATGATTCCTCCTCCTCTCTCCATAGTAGAGATAAAGTCATCCTTTTTCTCCATAAATTTATCTAGAGCAGGAGTCAACTCCCTCAGCTTTCTCACTTTTTCTCTGAAAGCCTGAGTGACTAGGGGTAGCTTCATGTTTTCTAACAAAAACTTGAAATGGTTGTTGAGATGATTCTTGGTAAAAACTTTCTAAAAGTATAGATCAATCTTATCTTTGATTTCTTTTTGGTCAGCAGTAGAATCCCTCATATACTCTTGAAAAAACATTCTTATATCTCTTGTGGTAGACTGAACTTGAGAATGAGCTGAGCTACTAGTACTGGCCTGACCAAGATCCTCTTTCAGCACATCTCTAAATTCATCAAAATCTACGGAAGCACTGGATGGATAAATAGGATTAATAGTGAATGCTACAGTCTCCTTGAATGATTAGGTCAGGTTGCTAGTCAGCTTCTAGAAAACCAAATCTCGGGTGCTCACATGCTCATTGATAGACTTCTTAAAAGCTTCAAATACATATAAAAATTGCCTTACTACACCTTTAATATAATTGATGTCAGAATTCATTTGATCTTGAGAACCACTCAAGGTAGTTAGAGAAGAAACAGACTTCTTTAAGGCAACAATAACTCCTGCCTACCTCTCAATCTGAGAATGACATACTCTTATATCATTCATCATTTCTTTCACAGGTCCTGACACCATACACCCAAGAGAGGGTTATAAATATTCTTACATATTTCTCATCTCTTCAAAAAATAAATTCTTCAAATCTACAACAAATGCAGTCCAAGTCTCCTTCAACTCAGCCTTAGTAACCAGATTGTCAGACACAACTACATGTGCTCTTTCTGACACAATACTAGCAACAGATTCATTCATAATAGATTGAATGGATGATATTAAGGAGGTTTCCATTCTTCTTATCACTTCTACAAATGAGGTCTTAAGATTAAACTCCAACTAGTCTAGATCAGATTTTCTAACCACATCTTCAAGTAAAAATTCAGAAGAGATATTATAGTTAACTTGTGGTCTATTGATGGGTGTCTCATATTCAGAATCAGGATAGTCCAACCCAAAAACTACAAAACCTGGGTCTTCTGCCCAATCTTCAATCTCAATAGCTACTAAAACATTCCCAAGTATAGTTGGATGATCCCCTTGAATTTGTGAATTCTCTTGTATATATATAGAAATAGCACCCTGAGTAGGGAGGTCTTCCTCAGAAGAATCCTCCACAACCATCTCCATTTCTCCAATAGCAAGAGGCTTCTCAGGAATATGTGCAGGCCTATCTACTTTAACAATTTCCTCAGTAGGCATTGAGGAGTGGCCAATCCGTGGATTGAGACTCAAGCTGGTAGAAACAGATGCGCCAGTTTCAGATTCTTCTTCTTCCACATTCTCTGGAGCAGGCTCATCTTCCTCATCAATAGGGGCTTCTTCATTGCTTACTCCCAACACCGTTCCCTTTCCAAATTATACAATTTCAGCAATAGTACATGTAGGCATTTTCGGATCCCTACCATCAACTACAGAGGTATCCTCTTCATCAGTATCATCACTATACTGAGGTTCCTCTTCATCATGTTATAGACCTAGATCCCTCACATCCTTAGGCCTAGAAGGATGATCCACAGGATTAAACTTATCATACAGCTTCTCATCATCACTGACCCATTCTATTCTCCACGTATTCCAATTGATCTTAATGTATTTATAGATAGTTTTGGTAATGAAAAAGTTATCATTCATAACCACTATCTCATCCTGAGACTTATCCACACCTCTTACCTTGATCATCACAGATATCATCTTTGCAAAGAATAGAGCATTAGTTTTTGAATTTGGCCTAATAATATCTTCAATTTGAATCAATAAAAGTCTAAACAGATTCACCTTAACACAATGTCTTAATACATGCAGCAAATAAATATCTTGGTATTTCAAATTTGAAAAGTCTCCTCTTCTTGGACATAGCACATGTTGAATAAACATGTATAGTAACCGGTTCTCTCCATCCATTTCTACAGCAGCTACTTTTCTTGGTGTTCCATCTCCTGTTAATTCTTCCAAAGCACCTTCATATTCAAATATGTCACTGGTAGAAGGTACTGATTTAGAGAAATACCCAAACACTCCTTCATGTGGAACTTTCATGCACTCAGCCCACTCAATAGAATAAAAAGATATTGTTGTTCCATTCACTACTGATACCATTCTGTTCTCAAATTCTGATTTCTCAAAACGAACAGACTCATAGAATTCTTTTACCAGCTTCAGATAATATGGACCATTGTTATTCCAGAATCACTCTACTCATTTCTTCTCCTCCTGCACTTCTAGAACTAAAGACTTACTGGTCATCAACCAGTCTGCGAATAGCTCTTTCTCAACTACTATATCCCTTTGAACAAGATTTGGATTTGTAGGTTTCTTCAATTCACTTCCACCACTAGAATCTCCTTTAAGTCTCTTGGCATTCAGATCATCATCCTTTTCACTGACTGATGGTCTCTTCACTCTTTCCATTATGAAAATTGCGAGGCTTAGGATTCGAAAGAAACTAAGGTTTGGGAGCTAAGGTTTGAAGGTAAAGGGTTTGAGGTGGACTGAGATGAGGTCAAGACTTATGTTATATCATTTAGGAATCAAAATGTAAATAAATAAAGTATAATAAGTAATATATAAATGATACAGATTTCGACGGATAAAGATACAAAATTTTATAAACAATGCAATCCTAACAGTAATACATAGTGATGAGGATTTCTAATGGTGAGGTATTTATATCTGTGAGGTATATTGGTGAGGTTCATACTAGTGAGGATTTGTCTAATGGTGCGGATTTGGCTAACGGTGAGGATTTGGATAACGGTGAGGATTTGGCTAACAGTGAGGATTTGTCTCTACAAAGTCTATCATTCCTAACCCATGTTTAATGTAACATAACCTATCCGAACTTAAAGTCCTGGTTAAAATTTCAGCTAATTTATGTTTAGTAACTATAAATTCAAGAGTAATATCACCCTTTTGGTAATGATCTATCAAAAATTGGTGCCTTACATCAATGTGATTGGTCATAGAGTGAGACACAGGATTCTTAGAGATATTGATCGCACTAGTGTTATCACAGTTTATAGATACATGTCTGAACTGATATCTGTAGTCCAATAATGTATGTTTCATCCATAGAATTTTTGCACAGCAACTACCAGCAGCAATATATTCTTCTTGAGCAGTAGACAATGCAACAAAGTTCTTCTTTTTACTACACCAAGATACCGGGGACTTACCTATAATATGAAATGCTCTAGAAGTTCTCTTTCTATCTAACTTACAACCAGAAAAGTCAGCATCTGAATAACTTATTAAATCGAATGATTTTCCTTTTGGATAAAATAATCCTAAGTTAGTAGTATGTTTCAGATATTTGAAAATTCTTTTAACATCAATCAAGTGTGACTCTTTTGGATTAGCTTGAAATATTTCACACATACACACAATAAACATAATATCTGGTCGACTAGAAGTAAGTTAAAGCAGACCCCCTATCATACCTCTATAGTTGGTTTGATCCAGTGGTTTTCAAGTTTCATCAGCATCAAACTTATAACTAGTACTCATGGGTGTATCACTTTCCTTAATACAATATAAACCAAAAATGTTTTAAGAGGTCCTTTGTATATTTATTTTCATTTAAAATAATACCATTTTCATTTTTAAAAAATTAAAATTCAAGAAAATATTTGAGTTCTCCCATTAAACTCATTTCAAATTCATTTTTCATACTCTTTTAAAAATCAATACCCAAAGTATTTTTAGAAGATCCAAAAATAATATCATCAACATTGATTTGTACTATCAAGATATCATTGTAAATTCTTTTAATAAAGAGGGTTGGATCAGCAATCCCTTTAGAAAAACATTTTGAAATAAGAAAACTACTAAGTCTATCATTCCAAGCTTTTGGGGCTTGTTTTAAACCATATAATGCTTTAGAAAGCTTAAAACTCAATTTTGAAAAAGAGTATTAATAAATCCAGGTGGTTGTTCAACAAATATATATTCAATTATAAAACCATTTAAAAAAGAACTTTTAACATCCATTTGATATAACTTGAAATTCAGATGAGCAGCATAGGAAAGTAGAATCCTAATAGCTTCTAATCTAGCTACAGGTGAAAAGTTTTCCTCATAGTATATTCCTTTTTCTTGACTATATCCTTGTGCAACTAGACTTTACTTTTTTCTAATGATATTTCCTGATTCATCAACTTTACTTCTAAAATCCCATTTAGTGTCTATGGTTAATGTGTCCTTAGGTTTGTCAACTAATTCCCAGAATTTGTTTCTTTCAAATTTATTTAATTCTTCTTGCATAGCCATTACCCAAAATTCATCATTGACTTCATCATTGATATTTTTTGGTTTTAACTGTGAAAGAAAGGCTTGATGTTCAACTTTATTTCATAGAGAAGATCTAGTCTGTGTCCCTCTATCAAGATTACCTACAACAGTATCTAAAGGATGATTCTTTAGAATCTTAGTTGATCTAGTAATGGTAGGACTAGAAATTTCAGATTCTTCTCTATGCTCGGGTTCACTAGAAGCAAAATCTGGAATATTTCCAGATCTGGTTTTCTTTACAACTGGTTCACTGATTTTATCATTAAGTTCCAAAATAGATAGATCTTCTTCAATATTTTCAAGAGAAGACTTAGGTTCATGCAGATCAGTTTTATCAAATTTTATTTGAACATATTCTTCCACCCATTTAGTTCTTTTGTTAAATAATCTATAAGATATACTAGTTAGAGAGTAACCTAGAAATATTCTCTCATCACTTTTTGAATAAATCTTGTCAAGATTATCCTTAGTACTGAGAATGAAGACTTTGCAACCAAAAAATCTGAATTAACTAACTTTGGGATTCCTATTATTCCATAGTTCATAAGGGATATTCTTAAGAACAGGTCTAATCAAGACTCTATTTATAATATAACAAGCTATATTCACAGCTTCAACCCAAAAATAAACAAGTAAATCATATTCATTGAGCATGGTTCTTGCAATTTTATGAATGGTTCTATTTCTTCTTTCTACTACATCATTCTGTTGAGGTGTCCTAGGGGCTGAAAAGTTGTGACTATAGCCATTATGTGAGTAGTAAGATTGAAACTCATGATTTTAAAACTCATGACCATGGTCACTTCTCAATGTCTTAATTTTAAGTCCACTTAAGTTTTCTACAGACTTGGAATATTTCATAAAATAAGAACAAGCTTCACTTTTGTGAGAAAGAAAGTATACCCAAGTGTATCTAGAAAAGTCATCTACTAAGACATAGACATAGTGCCTCCCATTTAAACTAGAAACTCTTGGAATGTCTAAAAAAGTACATGTGAACCAACTCAAGAGGTTGAGAAAATTAAAATGCTTTATTTGATTTGAAGGAGACTTTATGTTGCTTTCCCTTTTGACAGGGAGTATAAACTTTGTCTGATTGGAAGTTTAGTTGAGGTAGGTCTCTAACAAAATTTTTCTTAGTTAGTTTCTTAAGTGAATGAACATTACAGATTCCTAATCTTCTATTCCATAGCTAGGATTCTCTATGAAAATCATTTAAACAGGTAACCTTTGGTTTGGCTAAATTATTTAAATCTAAAGCATAAACGTTTTCATTTCTTAAAGCAGGAAATACTAAAACATTTTTAGAATTAAAAACATTACTGGCATCATTTTAAAATTTAACATTGAAACCATCATCACACAGCTGAAAAATGCTTAATATTTTGTATTTCAATCCATCAAAAAATAATAATTTCGAAATTAAAACTAAATCAGTGTTACCAATCTAGCCTAAGCTGATGATTTTTCCTTTTGAATTATCACCAAAGGTGACATGCCCTCCATCAACCTTGATTAAACTTTTGAAACACAAGTAATCTCCAATCATATTCCTTGAACATCCACTATACATGTACCATATCTTCCTATGGGGACTCTTCAAGCAAGTCTCCTACAAAATAGGTTCAAACAGAAAATGATTTTGGTACCCAGATTTTTTTGGGTCCAGACAAGTTAGCAAGAAAAACTTTTGGTATCCAAATTTGTTTAATGGGTATCATAAAATAAATAGATTCAAAAGATTTTAAAATATAAAATTTGTTTGACCTATAACTATGTGAATAGATAGTTGAGGCATAAGAATTTCCAAAACTGGAACTAGAATTATACTGTCCAGATTTAGGAATAAATTTATTCTTAACAAGCTGTCTCTGTCCAGGTTGATAGCCTAAACTATTAGTATACTTTGGTGAAACTTTTTTTTCCAAGCATTTGAGTTAGATTATTCTTTACATTTGTGAGCATTTCTAAATCTATTCTAAGTTTCTCATTTTACAATTTAATTTGAGTATTTTCCTTTAACAATTGAGAATTATTTTCTTTTTCTACTTCTAATGCAGATTGTACAGTGCTAGTTAGGGTATGTTGTTTCTTTAATGACCTGTACTTATCTTTCAGCTCATTGTAGGTTTCATCTATCATATTACAGTATTAAAATAACTCTTCAGTAGATATGTTTTCAAAATCAGAATCATCTCCAGAATAATAAGAATTTAATGCAGGAGTATCCAACGTTACCTTAGATGTGTTTGTCATGAAACACATATTAGCTTTTTGATATTTTTCATCCTAATTGGAGTCATAATCACTTGAACTGTCTTCTGAAGAACTCTAGGTTTCTTTCATTGATTTCTTATATTTATTGTCCTTATACTCATATTTATTCTTGTATTTTAACATCAGACAGTCAACTTTCACATGTCCTTTCCTCTAACAATTGAAATAGACTATGTCATCACTTTTATAATTCATTTTCCAATCTTTCTTCCAATGACCTTTATAGTCATATTTTCCCTTGTAATTGGATTTTCTGAAAAACTTCTTCTTTCTATAGAACTTTTTAAATCGTCTAGCTATCTGATCCATTTCAGCATCACTGTCAGATGCACTCTCTTCACAGATTCAACTATCACTTTCACTTTGAAGTTTTCCTTTGTCCTTAATTTTTGAAGTGGAAGTCTTGAAAGCTATATACTTCTTCCTTGGTTCATCATCTTATTCCTTGTTTACCTTCAATTATTCTTCATACATCATTAACTTACCAATTAGATCTTTAACAGGCAGTGAACTTATATCACACGATTCTGTTATTGAAACTGATGGGCCTCTCCATCTATTTGGTAGAAATCTTAGTATCCTTATGATTTGATCTTTTTGTGGAACATCTTTTCCCAGTGAGCTCATTGTATTTACAATTTCGTTGAACCTGAGATACATGTCAGAAATAGGTTCATCAGGTTTCATTTTAAAGTTCTCATATTTAATAGTGTAAGTGTTCAATCTCATTTCTTTAACATTAGTTGTTCCCTCATGAGAAGCACCCAATGTATCCCAAATTTCATAAGCAATTTTGCAAGAAGATATCTGATTAAATTCTTCATCTCCTAAAGCACAAAATAGGGAATTCATTGCTTTAGAATTATTATTGTAAGTTATTTTAGTAGGTTCATCCCAAGTAGTTCTTTCAGTTTCTGGAATCTTATATTGAGTCTCTATAGTAGTCCAGATGTCAAATCCCACACATTCTAAATGAATTTTCATTTTGAGTTTCCATTGGGCATAATTAACACCATTAAAGAAAGGTGTATTTTTGGTAGCATCACCTTCTAGTCTATTATCCATAATTAGATTTTAGAAAATATATTTAAATAGATAAAATTTAGAACAAACAGAAATTTAAGATCTTTAAGATACAACTAAAATCACAGTTGGAAAACAGAGTGTTTGGAAATCCTTTATTAATAACAACCTCTGATTCCAAATGTTGGTTGGAGTGGATACTCCAAAAGGGGGGGTGAATTGAGTTCAAATTAAAAATTTCTGTTAAAAATATTTCTATTAAAATCCCCCAATTTAAATAACAAGCTAAACTATAGTGAATTTTTAATACAATAAAGGGTTAGTTGGGTTCTCAAGAGATGGATTAGTTCTCAGTTAATCTAATCTAAAGATTAGATTAGCTTTCAAAACTAACCTAATGCTTTATAATAAATAAAAACACTTGATAGTTTAACTATCAAAGTTACTTTAAAATATATTTGTTTTTAAAGTACTTTCCAGTGGAATATTCAATATAGTTTAAAACAAAAATAAACAAGCATAACAGGATAAACCAAGAGGTTTAGTTTCAAGTAGAGACTTAGTCCTCTCAAACAGTTTATATAAAATTTGATCCATACCCTGGATTGGGGTTTACAACAGTACTCAGACTGTCCAGGTCCTATGACCTCTACCACAGTTCTTTGTGGGAAAAACAAAACAATAGCACACAACTATCTAGGTCAAACTTGACCTCTACCACTATCCATAGTGGGAATCAAAATATTTAGAAAGATTGAGTAAGGATATTATATATCCTACAGTTCAGCACAAGATACATTGTGTGTCTGACAATACAGAGCACACACACTACTCAAAATGTAAACAAATGAAACACAATAGAGATAAGTAGATAGAGATGAGTTTAGAATGCTCTATGTGTTTTGAGTGAAGCTCTGGAATCCTTGGATTGATGCTGATGAGGCTTTGAGTCCTTCTCTAGTTTTTTTCAAGAAACAGAGTGTCATTTTTGTATTTGACTTCCAGGTCTAGGTTGATCAGTCTGGTCAGCATAAGTGCAAGTGAAATTGTTGAATCTCCTTTCTCCTTGAATGTTCATATTTCTATGGATTCAGTATGTATTCTCCCTTCTTCTACTATGCATGTAAGTCCTTGAATATCTCCAGAAGATTTTCTCATATGTTCATGTAAAGACTGACTGACCACCCACTCCTTTATTAGTTTGAGGATCCCTTATATAGCTTTAGCTCCGGCAATGGGAATGATTACCTTTTTATAGGTATGAGGTATGGTTCCGGAAATACCAAAAAATATCATTAATTACTAGAACATGCATTAAAAACATCAAATATCACCATTTCTAAATAAACAAATATAATTAGGGTTTAGAGATATGATGACTGGTTTCTATCGGTAGCTCTTAGTATCAGTGAACTTGTATCGGTGGAATTGAGTCAGTAGGTCTGTATCGGTAGTTGTAGCTCTTTATAATGGTACCTCGCTTGAAACGATAGCTCCTTCTATCAGTAGCTGTTATGAATATCAGTGATCATTATGTATCGGCGAACGTATGTATCAGTGACCCATACCAGTGATCTTGTAATGGTGGACTTCATAATAGTAGTGGTTACTCTATATCGGTCGACTTGTGCATACTGGTAGACTTATTCTATCGGTAGCTCAGGTATAACGGTAACTGTCTGCATACCAGTGACCTTATCCATATTTCTAGACTTATGTACTGGTGTACTTAGCCTTATCAGTAGTTGTGTACCTGAGACCTTTGTATCTGTAGCTATTTGTATATATAACAGTGGATCTGGTATACTTCATCGGTAGTTGTC
The DNA here is from genome assembly GCA_963277665.1 of Viscum album. Lineage (NCBI taxonomy): Eukaryota > Viridiplantae > Streptophyta > Magnoliopsida > Santalales > Viscaceae > Viscum > Viscum album. The sequence goes on from OY728129.1 coordinate 1,138,612,963, forward strand.
TGTCTGTCTGTATCAGTAACTATTGTGCATACCGGTGGACTTACTCTATCGGTAGGTCTAGGTCTGTATCAGTGACTCACAAGCTTAACACTTATATGTTCTATGAAAATCATATCCAGATTAAGTTATAATTATTTCAAATCATGTATAACCATAGACAAACATTGACTAACATATACCAATGATTATTTTGATATTTTTTTCAACATAATTTAACATATATATAGGATTATAAACACATATTAAAACATAATTGAGATTATCAAAACAAGTGAGGTAAAAAATAAATTCTAAAATACTATCAAAATCAATATTTCAATAATTAAATAAAATTAAAATAATATATATTATCTAATAAAGTAAAATACAGTGGTCGAACATCTGTTGAGAAATGACAATGGGAACCTGATCCCATGAAATCCATGGTTCATAAAAAAAGTAATTGTTAAATTTGAACCAACTTCCCCTATATCTAAATGAAAAAACCTATAAAAATAAAAAATAATAAACACAATATTATTCTAAAAAATTAATAAAAAAACTAATAATAAATTAATTCCATAAATAAATGAGCATAAATCCTTAGAGGTAGTCACGTACCACCATTCTTCACTTAGGGTTCTAGAGTATTTGGAACGCAAGAAACAATGCAAGGAACGAAGGGGATTCCTCATCTAGTAGAACTATCATCAGCATAACCAAAAACCTTCTGCTGTATTTTGCTTGTATTTTCAAAAAATGGATGGAAGCACCATCTCTTCAATTCCTTCAAAGGTATTCCCACGAAACCCAGCCAGAATCAAACGGCATCAGAGGCCACTAGGTCTGATGGCTTCACCCCTCCAGGGGTCTTAAACTCAAATCTGATGGATTCTACTGCACGGGGGTCCTTCTCGGTGGAGGTGTGGTCTGAGACAATAAGGGGTCTGTGATACTTCCTTTCTTATCCTGCCTCGGTCGAGGCTCTTCCCTCCAATAGGAGGACTTGGCCCTGCTCCAGGGTATCAACCTATGCCATTAGAAGAAAATTGATTTATCCATAGTGGAAACTGACTCCAAAATCCATCATGATGCTTTGTTGGCCCATATCCCCTCACCTTGGTCGATCCTTTACACTCTCAGAAAGTGCAGGGGTATGCTTGATAATAATACTAAGGTGATACACACTTAGTGAGAGGAGAAAAAGTTACAGAATACCTTTCTTCCTTAAATTTTATTGTCCCTAACCCTATGGTTCTACACAACGTGATGTCCTTGAAACCCAAAGGGGTCAACTTGATCCGAGGATATACCATCGATTTTCACCACTTTAAACCGTTGTGAGGCTTGTTCTCTTGTTTCCCTTGTGCCTCTTTCTTTAATAAAAATATACTCTTAATGATGATGGTGTCTCTTAGGAACATGTTCCATAACTATAAATCACGAAAGTATGCACCCCTACCTTATAAGGGCAATATTCTGCTGATCAGATGAATTGGGAACTTCATTAGGAACTATAACATAAACAAGGGAACCAAATAGTTTATCAATTGCATCTATAAGAAACTAGAAAATATAATATTACCTATAATATATTTTTAATACAAATATATAATATAATAAACAAATAAATAAAATAATAAAATAAACTTAATTATAAATAATTCTTATTACATATCTCAAATATAAAAAAATTAATACATGTAAGAATATAATAGTTATATATAAATAAACATAAGAAAATAAAAATTCATCCTATAAATATTTTATATCATAGATATCAGATATAAAAAAATACCATGCAGAATATAATATTCATTAGTGTAAATAATTGTTAATATGGATATCAAATATAAAAAACTAATAATTAATGGATTTAGTGAAGAAATAGAATAAATCATTAGGTCTAGCCACTTGAAACCAAATATCTTACATTTAAATAAATTTTATTAAAAATATCAAATATAAAAAACTAAACATACCTGAATATAATACACCAATCGTCATCTTCTCCCTCAGAATCATCAAGGAATGTTTCTCCATTATCTTCTTCATCATCTTTAACATCTATATGACTTTTAGTTTCATCCCACTTATTAATTCTTCAACATTATCATTATCATTAGCCCTTAACTGGGGGTTTCATCATCAATATTTATATCTTGTTTGGTAAGAGATATATTTTGGCATGATTCTTGAAAAATATCAATATGTTGTACTTCTATAGAAATAATGGTATTTTCAATAAACTAGTTTTTATGAGATTCCAATTTCATTACACTCCACTAGTCATTCATTTCTCTTAACACGTAAAAGTAATTTCAATAATAAAAATTATATGCTCAATGTGAAAATATAAATGTTTATTTCAATGTAATAATATAGTTATATTTTATTTTAATGACTCTGTATCATGGATGAACTCATAACCCACGATCAATATTAAATCAAGGGTATTTTAACATTTTAACATTATTTTTTCCCAGAAAATATAACTCAATAATTCCATCCAAAATTCCAAAATAGTCATCTTCACTTTCTTTATGAGGATATCATTTCGAAAATCACCAAATTTCATTGATTTTATTAATTCGATATATATGTATATATAGAATCGAAATCAATTAATGACATACACATTATATTATTTTAAAAAATTTATGGAGGGTTTTTTAGCACACATAATTTACTATCAATTTTACTTTCATGTTATGTTTCCTAAAATAAATAAAAAAATATTAATAATAAATATCATTAAAAAGTTTATTTATTGATACATCGAAAACAAATTCACATACCAATCATTTAAAAAAATATGAAAAAATTTGTTGATGACGTTATTCAAAATATAGTGGTAATCATTATAAATTTTCTTTTGATATGATCATCATATAATCTAAACAACAATTATTATAAAAAATGTATCTATTATAAAATTTATAATTTAGTAATAAAATGTAGTACTTATGGTACAATTTTTTTTATTTCTTCACAATTCAGTAGAATATATGTATTCGCACTGTACAATTATTCATCTAAAATACATTGTTCATGATAACTACCAAAATCGAGATCAGTATAATTAAAAATTGATAATTGATTGTCTGTGACATAATCAAAATTTCCCTAACTATAACCTATATGATAATGTTTTGAAGGATATTCAGATATAAAATAATAAGAGATTAAATTTGAAATTTCCTTCTCCATGTATTCTTATGCATCTGAACCAACTATTAATTCTTTGTTAGGGACTTTCTTATTTATTTTTTGTATACATTTCTCAAATGCGTACCTCCATCAAAATTTTACCGGCCCTCCAAATTTAAATTCACATAAAAAATAGAATATTAAATTTTCTATTAACTCAAAGAATTCCAACATCAATATTCTATCAAATTTACATGAAAAAAAGCATCTAATTTTTTTTAATACTCAATGAATCATAATCTATTATTTCTCAAAATACATATTGGATGTAATATAATATTTCAGTAACCACATCTCATATTGAATAATTTAGTATCCCTCTAATACTAATAGGAAGTGACCATTCTATTATGACAAGGTTGTTGTGACATTTTAGCCTGGTAAGATTCTCACCCCCATCACAATAAGGAAAATTATAAGCATAACAATATGGTAACCTTAAATGTCAAATCCATATACAAATTAGAACATTACTTTAATTAGAAAGTGTGTAATTTTTTTGGCTTCATTAAATTGTGTAATTTATCATCCTCAATAAATTCATGTTTAGGAAGTCTTCAAATCATGGAAACATCTAACTATTTATTATCATTATCTTTCGTCTTACCTGTTGAGTCCTACATGGTATAAAATATGTTATAAAAAATATTATAAATATAAATCACATCTATCATCTTAAAAAATTCTTTTACCAATATATAAGTCCCAAAAAATTATTTTCTTTCTCTAATTATGATCTCCCCAAAAACCACTACATTTATATTTGTTTATGGTTGGACTCAATGTAAAAAGAGGAAATTGAAAGATGATATATTATATCTAAATACTTGATATCACTCTAAGAGGTTCACCAATTTCAATTATAACTTTTGTAAAATTATTTCTATTACATTGAAAAGGGTTATCAGAAGGAATTAATCATGGGTAATATTAAAAATAAATATCTAGTTTTACATTTCAAGTATAAATGATTTTTTCGCAACCATACTACACATATATGATTTTAGACCACATTTTACATATCATGATAACAAACCATATGCTATAATGCCACTGATCATCTACAATAATGCAATAATCAGGATAAGATTAAGATATGTGATAATATCAATTATAGTTACACCATTCTTATAGAGTTAAATTTACTCATCAATTAGTGGGTTAAAATAAATATTGTTATTATTGTTTTTATTTCCAGCAAAATAATAGTAATATATATATATATATATATATATATATATGGTACCTTCAAAAGTATAAAAGGATGTAAATTATAAGGAGCACTAAAAACATGCCAACATGAATATTTTTTTGTTTGTACCAAATGGAAAGAAATCAACAATAGAAAGACACAACCATATATTATGCAGAACGAATGAAAAATAAAGATTCCTATAATAAAAATGTTTCCATGAATCACCCTAAAATGGATGATTTATGATTTTATAGATAAATATTTTATTTATTCCATGTCATTAATATAGATTTTTGCAAGACATAAATGAACAGTGTAAATTAAGTGCAATTAGAAAAAACCTCAAATATTTTATATAAAATATGAACAATCCTTATTGTGCTGCTTTATATCTTGAGTCACCATATGTTGGAAAATCAACTATTGATTCATAATCACCGTAATATAAATTTTTTTTCAATTGAAAACATGTGGATCTTCTAATAACTAAGAAAAAATTGTGGACCAAACTCTTACAATTAATAAAATGTACAGGTAATGTATTTCTGTCAGGAAATAATGATATAACCAAATTTAATATTTTACTAAAGAAGCTATTTTTAATTCAAGAATCTGATTTAATACCCATAAATTTTTAACAACATCAATTTTTCCCATGTTCCATCATAGATATAAGACCTCATAAAAATATTTCAATAAATTATAAAATTTCAAATGTTCTCCTTCATGATCTGGAATGACAGTCTGAGTTCTTATTCCCACAATATATGAGTTGTCAGCCACATTTACTATATTATGAAATGATAGATCTGTAACTAAAAAAATTTTCTCTATTGAATTTTTTTCACCATATTGATACAAAAAATATAATCATTATGGAATCCAAAACATAGTAGACAATGATCAGAATAATCAAACATTTCAAAAAAAACTATGATCACATATCTTATATAGAAATTTAATTAAACCTTTAGAAACAAATTCTCAATTCTATTATGAAAATTATGTAAATTTTCTATCGCCCTGAATGTATAAAGGACTTATACTAGATTTTTTGGGATTTACCCAATGATTTATCAAATCACGAGAGCATAATAGAAACTTGTGTCTACAATCTAAATCCATGGTTTTATAAAAAACCAACATAATTAAGAATAATTATTACTCATTATGAGTAATTAAAAATTACTATTATATTTTAACACACTAGAATATTCAATGTAATATTTTCAGAGTGAGGCGTTAGGTTATGATGGGATTCTGGGGCTCAAAAGGTTTGGGAAAAATAGTATAAAAATGTTTTATATATTATATAACATGTTTTATTCTCACAAAATAATAAAATATCTCCCAAATGGTGTCCCATATGAGAAATCTGAGATCTCTATTTGGTCGAATATGTGGGTTTACCATAGGAAAAACATAATATATGTATGCATAAGGTTTCTGGTAACAACTGAGATGAGGATAATTCATTTAATATTTTTATTATATTTTTTTTCTAAAAATTTAAATATATCCCAAATAATGTATCATATAAGAATTGTGAGACCAAATTTTGGTTTGGCATGTGCGTTTTACCCTATGAGTGATATAATTGTTATGTGTGTCAGTGTTTAGAAACATCATACAAGAGGTTAATTAAAATCAAATATTTATAATATTTTTTTACAGAAAATTGAAGTATCTCCAAAACATGGAAATGTATGAGAAATATAAGACCATTATTAGGTTTGGGAGGTGAGGTTTACCTTTGGTGCGATATGAAATTTTTACAAGTAGTATGTATGGTAACAATGCACTCGAGTGTAATTAAAAAAAATAATTTTATTATAATTTTTTCAAAAAAAATTAAATTTATCATAAAATTTTTATCATATGATAATTTTCAGACCAATTTTTGGTATTGGATGTGTGGTTTACCATAGGTGCGATAGAACTATTGTTCATGTCAGTTATTTGGTAACATCATACATGAGGGTCGTCTATTTAATATTTTTATTATATTTATCTATTAAAAATTGATGATTCCCTAGAATGATGTATCGTATGAGGAATATGGTACCATGGTTAGGTCTAGGATGTGGGGTTTACCCATTGTGCGTCATAAAAGTTATGTGTGTCACGTGTTTGGTAACATTGAACATGTGTGTAAACCTATAAATATTATATTAATGCATTATATGTATATATATATATATATATATATTTGCAAATTATCGTATTTTATTAATATTTATTACTTATTACTAATTTTTCCTAATTATTTATTAATTATTAAAACAATAAATTATTAATACTCTTATTTTAGTAATTACAACATTATTACTAAATATTGTGAAATTTTAATGAAAATTGGTACTTATTATGTTTTTTACAAGTAATAACTTATTTTTGACAAATTATAAATTATTTATCTATTTATTCTAATTATATATTTAATATAAATAAAATTAATTAGTACGTTTTTATTATTACTATTGTTTTTTCTCTTCATAATGAAACCCAACAAAAAATATACATTAAAAATTCTCAAAACATTTATGGACCTCCATAAATTTATTTCATCTATAAATTGGACCTTTATTAAATAATAATCATTATAGATCCATCTAGTATTATAAATTGTTTTTTAAATATATTAAATTCTAATGAAAAACATTTTTATTCAAACATTTTCTTTAAATTTATTTTCTCATAATTGTTCTAGTACACTCATTTCATATTTATATCATATGTTATATATATATTACATGATTTTTTTATCAGATATATATACAAAAAATATATTCTTACACATAGTATATTCATATATATATATATATATATCAAATCTATATGAACATCCATATATATAAATAAATAAATAATCTTAAAAATTATATTTTAACATTTATATATGTATATTTACATGTCAGTATAAATATATAAATATATAAATATATAAATATCCAAATGATTAAATCAATATATTAAAATTTTTTAAATAAATGAACACCATTAATAATATAACAATCAAATATAGTTTAACATATAGCCACAAACCGAGAATTATTATAATTTATCAACACATATATCATCATAAACATGCAGTATAATTAACGAATTATATATATATATATATATATTCAATATCATATATCCATAAGTAATTTACATAATAATAAAACTTCAGAAAATAAAATATAATTATAAACTTACAATAACCCTAAATACCAAAAAATAATAATAAGTCTTCTGGTTAAACAATGAGAAAAATTACTCCAATCCCTAAATACCAAACAAAGAAATTTATTAAATATAAAGGATAAATAATGATAAAAATACATCAAATAAATTAAAATAAAATTATACAAATCATGTGGCAACCCATATAGGGAATAATAAAATTGAAGTTACCTTAAATGCCACATTAATCATAAAAATCATGTAAAATTTAATACTTAGGGGTTTAAAAAATTATTTCACAAATATAGAATGGAAAATAAATCAACTATGAACAAAGAGATAATAGGATTCCATATTTTTGGTATTAGAACTAAAATCTACAAGAAATTATATCACAATGGTTGACTTTGGGAGGAGGCATCTGATGGTTTGTACAACAGAAGCTAAAGGAAGAGGATAAAGGGGATGGGAGGATAAATTTGGTTGTGTGTGGTTATAATTTTTTTTCTAATAGTGATGTATTTTCTTTCATCGCTAGAGGTAATTAAAATTTAATTTTTTGGAAGATTTCATTATCCATCAATAAAGGTTTGTTTGTCACTTTTTGTGACAAAATTTATCATCTGGTGGAATCATTTTTGGTAGGATAACTTCACATGCATGTGCGAAAAATATGTTTGTGATAGTGTCTGATTTTACATCATAAATGATACTTATATACCATGGGAAGTATCTTCAGTCACTAGTAATTGATTCTACTAGACTGTATGTGATGGGTTCCCTCCCAATCAGAAATTACCCATCACAATTTTCAATTTTCCATGTAGTGGATAATGATCTTTTAAAAGGAAAAAATAATCAGATTTTAGGTAAAAATGTATTTTTTGAACATATTGTTTTTATGGGTTTTCATGTTTTTCACTTGACTGATGGTTTTCTTCTTTTAATATACCTTACTGAGATATTTTTCTCAACTGCTATTTATAAAATGGTTTTCAATGTGATTAATGGAGGGTAATGTAAAAATTAATTCATTTTTAATGTCCTAATGATTTATCATGAAAATAAAATATATATTATTATTATTGTGTTAATAGATGGTAAAATAGATATTGATCAAAAGTGTTCACTTTATAATGTATGTTTTTGTTATCAATATTTAATGAAGTAAATGTCTAGAGCTATAATGAAAAAAATATTCTCAAATATAAGATAATAAATTCCTGACATAAGAATGAAGATTAATAACTTTTTATGGTTGGGTCCTTATTGTTAGTTTCAAATAAAAGTTTTAGATAATATTATAGTTTATGAAAATATTTATAGAATAAAATTTAAGGTTTATAATTAATTATAAATTTAAAATTATATATAATGTCATCATTACCATGTATTTTCATCTAAACTATAATTTATCATACAATTTTCCAATAGAGGAAGTATTAAATATATACTTAGTTGAAAACAAGATAAATTTCTCCTTTCAAGTCAGCATCCTAATATGGTTGGAATTGTAATAGAGTAGTTTATTATTTCTATAGCTCAATTTTCATAATCTAAAAATGAAATTGGTATCTATGATAGAAAATAATTAAATCATCCACATAGGAATCATATCATAGTGGATAATGTTATATGAAAAAAACATCCACCATTCAGTGCATCTACTGATCCAGTGGACCATTAGTGGAATGTGAAATAGGAAGATATCTATATGATGTTGTTTACAACTAGATATAAGAATTATGAGTTTGTATTTATGCCTTTTGTGTTATCCAAAAAAAAATAAATATTTTTATGGACCTTATGAACAGAATTTTCCACGAGTTCATGGATATGTCTTTTGTTTTTTATATAGGTGATATTTAATTATATAGTAAAGGTTATGAAAAATATTAAATAAAATGAAGGTTTATTTTTCAATCATTAAATGAAAAAAACTACTTGGAAAATTTAGTATGTATGAATTTGTGTTCAACACATTTATCCCCTTAGACATATTATTTCTAAAGATATAATTATTATTTACCCTTATAAAGAAAAATTTATTAAATAATGAAAAATACCCACAAATATCATAGAGAATTATTATTTTCATGGTTTCACATGTTATTAAGGATGGTTTGTAGAAACAATTAAGCAGTTATCTAGACTATTGATAAAAAATTGAAAATTATTAAAATTCATCTAGGTAAAATAATATGATAAATATTTTATGAATTAATAATAATATTGGTGAATGATATAGTTTTGGACCATCCCTTTATAAGAGGGTAATTTTTTATTTTCATTGACACTTTATTGAATGGATTTGGTTATTTCATTATTTATAATGAGAAGGTAATTTATTTTTGTTTAGGGAAATAAAAAAATTATTATTTAAATTATCATAAAAATGATGTGAAATTATACTATGTTTTTTTATTTAAAAATATATTGTGATAATTTTTATGGATTAATTTTTCAGATATATATATTGATCAAAAATGTTTTAAGCATGTATTCACTAAAAATAACTAAACAGGAGACACAAAAGATGATTTTAACTAATCAAGGATTATGATTTAAATATTCATTAACCTCTTAGAAAATATAATAATGAATTTTATTCCTTAAGTCAAAAATATCCTAAATCATTGATCATGTTACATTTGAAACATGACACATTGATTCGTGATTTGATTAATTTGGGATTTTAATTTGTTTATATAGGAACCTCCACTATTTTACTTTAGGTGTCAGAAGAATTTTCTCAATCAGAAATAATTAGGAATTCTCAATGGGAGGATCATTTTTTATCAAAGAACATATAATTTCTTAAGATAGGCATATTTACCAAATTTAATGTTGACAAAGAAGTAGTTTTGATATTTTTAAGAAGAGTATGAGTCCATTGTGATTCACAATTGAATGAAGATTTGTTGAGTGAAGAATATAGTTTCCCATTTTATGTTTATAATTGAAACAATAAGATGTATATATAATATTAAGAGCATTAAATGTGGTATGGAATTAAAAATATTTTTGACTTTACCATGAAATTTTTGACTTATCCATATGTTAAGGTTGAATGACCATAAATAAATGGAATCCATGAACCTTTTCTTACGCTAAAGTGAATATGGGAAAATATATCAATGGATTTAATGGTGGTATTACAAATGAAATCATGAGGTAACAAATTAGTTTGGGTTGTTGTTGATTGATTAATAAAATATGCACATTTCCATCCCATTTGAGATACTATGTATTTGGACTAGTATTCTTGATTGTATCTAAAATAGATAGTCATGTTAAATGGATTTCCACTGCCCATTATATCAAACCATGATCTCATTCTAAAAAATAATTTTTTAAAGGACTTCAGATATAATTTTATTTGAAATAAAATTTATGTACACATTTTCATCCTCAATATGATGGACAGTCCAAGTAGAAAGTCCTGACCATGGATGATATACTTATTTCTTGTTGAATGGGTTATCAGAGAACATGGTATCAACATATTTATTTGGTTGTGTCTGTTATAAAAAAATTCTTCATTATAGTATAAACATTGAAATATTTGAGGAAAAATATGTAATTCAGTGATGGATGAAATCTTTTTTGGATGAAGTAGAATAAATAAAGCTTATGGGACCATAGTTAGTAAAGGAAGTGGTTGAGAAGGTGTAGTTTATTTAGTAACATATGAATATGGTTCATAGTATTCATAAAAGTTAATTGGAAAAATAATTAACACTTTTCTAAAATCACATTTTTTGTAAATATTTAAGACATATCACATCTAATTGTTTCAAATGGTCTATTTTTTCTATTTTAATATGAAACATATGGTTATAAATTTATAATTTCAAAAATTCAAACTATGTTCTCTCACCCACATATAAATGGGCACCCACTATCCTATCCTCTTTACATCTTAAAATCATTTTGGAACATCGATGAACTGATCAAATACCTTCCATAATTCCATCTTAATGTCCTAGTTTACATTATTTCTTGCTAACAGAAATATAGGGAGGTGTTATGTATAATCCTAAAGAGGTGGTATTAAGAGGATGTATCTTTCTTAATCTAGAATTTTTTTTGTTCCTTATTCCACCTCATCCAAATATTTATTAACTATAACACACAGTGATTTTAAAATATGAATATTTTATTTGATATCATATGTAATATGAAACAATGATCATAAAATAAATACAAAATATATTTCAGTTAATTTACTCTCTAAAATAAATTTGATATACTCATCCCCGAGCCTATAAGAATCGTAAAATAGTATACTATTATATACTATATGTTATATCAATGGGAGGAATAACTGAATTATGAAGATTATATGGTTAAAAAAGGTATAAAATGAATTCAATGGTTATCTATTAATTAGTAATAAAATACTCTAAAAATACCTTTTAATTATTTTAAATCACTTTTGATGATAAATCAAGAAACCTAAAAAAACAAACATAATGAACCATAAGAGATCATTAAACCATTAAAACAATGTTATAGCCCATTAGAAGAATCATCCCTTTATAATTTTCAATAAAAATTAGTAACCTTGATGTCTGGTTCGTCCTTGATAAGGTATTAAAATTGAAAGGCCATATTCTCCCACATCTTAACTAACTGATCCAAATTAATCTTATATAAATTTAATCCCCTTGTCCAAATAAGATTCAGCTTATTTATCTACTCAAAATTTTCCTTTTGAGAGTCCCCTAAAATCAATCTCCCACTCATCCGATATGTATCTTCTGTGGAGTACATAATCTAGAAATCCTTATGCATAATTTCTTCACTATATTGGATGATAATTTCCCATGTATTCCCCCTATTTTCAACCTCTTTACCTACCCCCATTTCTGATTGGCCAACACGTAAGGAAATGTTTTAAGAAAAATTCTATTCTTCTAATAGGTGTTCTCGCCGCTCTTTTTGAACATACATTCAAATTATTTTTTTCCATTTTTTAAATATGTATTTTAATAAATTAACATCAGTTTAAAATAATAATTTAAAAATTATCTTAGATTTATATTTTTATAATTTTCAAAAAAAATATTTTTTTGATTAATATTCAAAAGTAATGGTTTAATTGAAAACTATATTTTCATTTGAAGAATTTAATAGTTACATTTTTATTTATATTTTTATATTAAAATTAATATATTTTTATTATAAGAACAAAAATTTACTTCATTAGACTCAAATTAATTTTTATTTTTCTTGTTAAAACTTTCTATATTTATGATAAATTTGTCTTTCTAAAACTTCTTTTTCCTTGCTTTCATAGGTTCAATTTTAAATTAATTATTAACTGTTATATGATTTAAATTTGGAAAAATTGATTAAAAACTTTTAATCCAAAAAATTATAATTATAAAATAAATTCAACATGATTTTTTCTCCTAATGAATAGTAAAATAGTACATATTAATTACATCAGTTAAGGTTAAAACAGGTTTACTTGGTGGTTAAAATAATATAATAAGAGTTAGAATAACCTATAAATCTATAAAATTTCAATTATAATGAAATATTTTGTTCTCATTTCATGAATGATTCATGAATGACCCATTTTTTATACTTATCATTTGGGAAAAAATTGGTATCAATTTTTCTTTTCAAATATTATAATTCAATCCTCTCACCAACATATAACAGGCCATCCCCAATCTTCTCATCTTCACATTTCCATTTTTTCCAACAAATACCTACCCAAATATCTTCCATACATCTATCCCCATATTTCAAATGATTTTTTGATATTAAATCTAATCTATGAAGGCTTTAGGTATAAACCTAAAGATGTTTTCAAAATTAGAGGTAATGTTCCAAACCATTAGTTGTGTTTTACTTATTCTTCTAACACCCTATTATATTATACAAATATCATTAAAAAATACAAAAAATTATCTCCAATATAGTAATATTTAATTGTTTTTTTCATAACTTATAGACACGTTCTCTTCTATCAAATGGAAAACTAAATGTTTGATCATATGTATGGAAAACTACTGCCTTACGAACCGATGTAATTGATTTTTCATCACCGCATACCACATATAGATATAATTGAAGATGAATATATTTATATGATATTTATGAAATTAATATAAAACTTTAATATGCAATCATTTATACCTTCTTACCTTTCAATATGTTGGAAAAAAATAACATCACTCATTCAAATTTTTGGACTACAACTTCCACAAAGCGATGAGAAATGTTTTCCATTTTATTTTGACATGGTGGGTAATAATAAAATATTTAAGGAATATTAATGAAATATTTTATATACTAATGGTCTTAAAAGTTGAAACATTATAAAATTTTGTTATGGTCCATCTATTTGAAAAATATATACAACTTCCATGCACATGTACGACCTATCGTCTCCATGAATGGTGTAACACGTTTTCATATCTCAAAATTTCAAGGACTTTTAAATATATATATATATATTATATGTTATATATATATATCATCTCTAGAGTTATAGTTATTATTTAACCATGACCAATTTACAAGGACACAAACTATGATTCCAAATCATATATAAAATAAAGAGAAATTATCCTACAAAACAAATATTTTAATAGATAATGGTTTCTAAAAGGATAAAAAAAGAATATAATTAAATAATATATGGTATGAAATCTATTATTATGGTATTATAAAATATTTATAACAAATTTAAATTTTTTATTCAGGTTTTATATACACATATAAATGAAATCATACCTAAGGTGTGGGGTTTTCGTCTCACATTTACTTTCAGGAGACGGATGTCATATTCACCGCCTATTTCATTTTTTTGGAATATATAATGTCCCATTGATATATTATATCATGAAATAAAAATTATATCTATTTTATTTAATGATTTATTATATGTAATTTTTCTCATGGGTATTACGATTCAATACTTACCAACGTTGTAAGTGTTTAGTTCAAAATCTCATTATTATTCTAGATTATTTATGTTTAAGTCTCCCATGGGGGAACTATTTGATATTTATATCTTAAAACAAATATATATTATTCTGCTTTTGTTATTCATAAAATCTCCAAGTAGTAGTACAATTTCCCTATATTTGGTAATAAATAAGATTGAGATTTTTGTTAGGATAAGATAACATTACTTCTCTCTTAGGTCCAAAATTTATTTACTTCCATTCCATGTTTTCTAAAAAGAAGTAAAAAAATTAATTGAAATATAAAAATAATATATTAATTTAATTTTTAATATTTTTTAAATTTTAAAAATGTTTTAAAATGAATATTCTTGTTTTTTTTGAATGATCCACTTTAAATCATTTTGACAAAACTATGAATGGAGTGATTTTTAACTTAGATGTAATTTATAAAAATATCCACCATAATGAATCCTCATTACATTTATTATTCAATTTCACATTTAAAAGATTATTTTTAATGAAAATATTTTTCTTAATATTCTAGAAATTTTTGGGTTTTTAATGTGATTTTAAATTTAGGAAGGATATTTTTGATAATAATTTTTTCAATTGGATTTTTATTATATTTTTACTCATCAATGAAAACAACCAATATTTCACTAATTCACCATTAAGAATATATTATAATGATATCATAATTAATATTTATATGAATGGTTTATTAATTTTTTTAATGGTGTTGTAATATTTTTATTCCACTCTCCATATTACTCTGGATGGTTTATGATTATGATAATTGTTTAGGGAAACTATTGATATTTTTTATACTGGTTTTATAATATGAATGATTACATGATTTTTCTTCTCCCCATTCATATGAATAAATCTTTAGACTTATTAATTTATGGGATTGGCCCACTATTTCCCCGTGATTCATTAGTATGACTCCTAATACAAACTATCATGGATATTAGGACAAGTAATTTTCAATTTATGTAATATGACATGGAACATGACCAAGAAAAAATGGTTATAATTTTTAGTATTATGCATTAACTCATTATGATCTTAGTAATTTACGATCCATATTATTAATCTTTGAGTTAGAAAATTCAGAGTTAAGTTTCAATTTCATTTTATTATTTATATGGACTTATTTCATCAACATTTACTCCTTCTATATTATGCTCAATTAATCGATGTAATGGAATGGGTATTTGTTAGTTACCCTTCCATATTAATTATGTCTTATTAACTCATGATACCTTTATTTTTATTAATAACTTTAATAATCATTAAAACTCACCATTTTATTATGTTACCTTTCCCTAGGATTCCAAGAAGTGTTTCATGACTAATATATGGGGATATAGTAAAGGGAATAGTGGTGTGATTTGATAAAATATTGTATTTTATTTTATGTTTTTGATTGAAATATTTCATTCAAGTACATATCTAGTTTACCAAGACTACTAAACCTTTTGGTCCTTCTGGATGTGAATCTATATATCTTATGCCAATGTAATAATGTAAACACCCACTCTCAGCTACTGGGGTTAGTGTATTTATAGTTGGTATAAAATAATGTTTAGTAGAAAACATTGAATCTAGATATAGGAAATCTTATAATAGGTAACATAACCCTATGATACAGTTCCTGGATAAGAATATAAGAACAACCTAATGTTTTGGTGAGGAAGCCATTATGTGGTATTTTTCCTCACAATACATCTCTGTATTGATACTAAAAGTGGATGTGGTTTTGGAACATTCGTATCATGGAATAATAAATTTGAAAATGGTGGATTTGTATTTGACTCAATAATCAACTATTTAATAAAAAAATTCATCACAATACATTTGGTTTGTCACTCATGATGAAAATGATTGGAATAATTTTAATATTCTTTTAAGAAAATTAAGATGTATTTGAAATATTTTTACGATTTAAAAACCACCACAATGAAACCATGTTTATGATAATGATAATGGTTATACACATTTTTTTTCAATTCATGTTAATGATTTCACTAGTTTTTGGATTATAAATTATGATCTATTATTTTATGATCAAATAAAGTGTATGAAATTATTTAGAAATAGATCCTAGTAGAAGAAATGAGAACCATATCTATGAATGTAATCAATGTAGATATTTTCCTCTTGGGTTTGATAAAGAAGCTGGATCTGGAGATATAGCTGAAAATAATATAATTATAACCATATTGGGGAAGATGACTATGGTTATGATTAGTAATCGTTCCTATATAGAGAAGTGTATTGTTCCACCACATGATGTAAAAAATTTAAATCTACTTCATGTTTGCAAAACCTCTATAATTTAATGGGAATAGAAATCCATTTGTGGTAGATAAATGGGTATATTTTTTAGTGAAGATATTTATTTATTTGGGATGTAATGAATATGAGAAGTTTTTCTTTGATGTTTATTATATCATAGGGGATTTAGATCAATGGTGGTTATTTATTTAAAATACTAAGGATCTGGATGAAATTTATATCATAGTTTATATAGATTATAAGGTAAACATCTTAGAGAAGTATTTTCCTCAATAGAAACAAGAAGATATAGAAAGGCAAATCCTTATTCTAGGAAAAAAGATTGATAAAAAGTTTACTATGTATGAAGCCAACATTACATTGTTTGAAAGGAATAATTTGGACTAATTATGTAATACAAAGTACAAGATTGAGATTTTCTTTGATGGGATTAAGCCAATCCATCGAAGGGAACTAGTCTCCCAAAAATTCTCATCATACTAGGATATAGTATCATGTGCTATCAAGATAGGGAATGAATAATCCATGTATTTTTTCATTAAAGGGAATTAAGAGAAGAATAGTATCATACAGAGAAACATAGATATGGGGAATAAGAAAATAAAGGATTTCCCAACATGTGATGATTATAGGAACAAGCCTCTGGATGCTTTATTAAAGGGACTGATAGATTTATTGAAGTATATAGAGAAAGGCCACCATGATCATTAATTCATGGGTTCAAGAAACAACTAATGTTCAGTGATTCAAATCTAAGGAGATACAATACTATAAAACCCAATTTCACATCCATTAATAGAATATACCTCAGAATAAGCTATGGGATCAATCTTAATATTGAGATATTAATATATCGGAAGTGAAGTAATTAAAGTTCTTGTGGATATGGATTCATGAATTATTTTATTAGTATTTTTTACAAATATTATTTTGGTTATTAGAATCTTAAGGAACCTAAGGATTGGGTTAATTTCGGAATAATATATGAATTAAAGTATTATTAACTTATGATTTAAGGTTACTATCATGGTTTTATGATTTTATGGTTTGTTATAATTTCACTTTCATAAGAAACCATTTTTATGTTTTATGTGATTGAAGTTTATCATTACTAAAGTTACTTTTGGATACTATTTCAGAAATAAAACTGGTTGTTTTAGTATATGCTTTTTCCAAATAAGTTTTTTACATAAGAGTTCCTTTACATTTTTTGAAATAAGATTAAGGTTATTGATAACATTTAGGTTCAAAATGTTCATTTATATAACTCTAATAATAATCAATTATGTTGAGTTCATTTATTTCAAAAAAATAAGTCAAATAGAAAACCAATGGGGTTAAAAATTGAGTTGATGACCAATATTATTTTTTAATATACTAATCATATTATTTGGATATTTATAGGTTTTATATTAATACAGTTTTAGAAAAAGGACAACCTGCTTGCCTGGTGAAAATTGGTCCCATCTGGAAAGGTTTTAGGTCTTGAACTATCATGACCACCACCCTGCAAAGATATAGTAGTGAGGGGAGATATATAATGACCCACTGGTCTGACCTCCAGTATTCCCTTGTTCGGTGACTAGGATCAAGGGTATAAAAATATCATGAAATGGGAGGCATTAACCTCTATAATAATTTAGGATTAGGAAATAAGTAGAATAAACCTCAAGAAACTCTACAATATAATATAAAAACAAATCATAACCATCCCAAGATGCATGTATAAATTAAACTGATATATATAAAAGTATAAAAAACCAAATATTAAAAAGAATAGCTAAAGCTTCAAGATTTCAACTATCCAATGGTCCGATCTAGTAATGTCAAACATAGTCTACATAGTTCCCATGGAAACTTGAAAATAGGTTTATATATATATATATATGGTGAGCATACAATTATACTCAGTATAAAATCCAATGTGTCTCATGACCATGTGAATGAATCATGATAGTTAACCCATTATTAAATAGCAGAATTCACATCACCAAAATAGATCAACTATCTGTCACGACTTGTCCTTGGGGCCCGTTCCGTGACTACCCCTAGCCCACCTTCCATAGGCCAGGGGCTGGTAACTAGCACCAAAGGCATATCCCTGAAAAAAAGGGAAGGCTTTAACTTTAAACATGTAACACACAGTCTGAAACACAAGCAGCAGTAAAAACAAATACCGGTATAGGAAGAGTGATGAAATTAAATGGGCTAGTATACAAACCCAACTGAAGTAAAAGTACAAGTACAAGTAAAAAGGGAAAATAGATCCTTAATTGTCCATCGGGGAAATCCTACCTGAAGGGTAGTTACAGATCTCAAACAAATCGTCCCTAAGGTATGTCGTATCTAGTCCAGCTCCAAGCAGCCTGCCATCCGTCTCCCTCACCCTCGATCACTGCTGACCGTTGTCTTCACAGAACACAACTATGTACGGGCGAAGCCCATATAGGGGTGAGTATAACGATACTCAATAACAGACCCCGAGACCCCCGACGGTCTCTCAGAATCCACTGAGGATAAAAAACAGTAGTAAGATACAATCACGAAGTATCAACCATCCCTTCTTAGTTATATGCCCATTCATAAACCTAAGTTACCAATTACAGTACAACTCCATAATTCGAGCCCAAGAACAACCCATTCCATGAAGAAAGTAAAATATATCCATCTCAATGATAACAACTTAAAGTCAAGACTCAACTCACACAAGTATTTAACTCAAGTAGAGGGGTAGATATGATTAGATGTTTCCACTGAATCATCTCTTCTTTCGAACCCATGTAGGATTCTGGAACAGTATCAGTGTTGTCGAACCCACAGAGGATCCCGGTATAGAATTCTTCACTACCAAACCCACATAGGATCTCAGTCTGGTATCATCACTGTCGAACCCATGGAGGATCCTGGTCCAGTATCGTCACTGACGAACCCACGGAGGATCCTTGTACAGAAGTAGGTCAACATAGGATCCTATCATCTCAGTCGCAGCCAGCCATAGGGTTCCCGCACACACAATGATCGATTCTGAGAGGGTCCTATCCTCAAGCAAAGTGTCGATATATCAACTACCAATAAATCTTGAGTTTATTTATCCCGTAGTTCCATATCATCATAAGGAACCCAACACGACAGACGATGCGTCAATCGGATGCCCGGTATGTGAGTTATTAACATTTTCGCTCCTAGGGCCCGGTTGGATTTAGGTTCAATCGAACTAGGACATACACCAACTGCATCCAAACCTCAAGTGGGGTTTTCCAAAAGAACCTCCTCACTCCAAGATTTATGCCGTCGGAGATGGTTTGTCAATCGGACACCTGTAGCCCGAGATATGGGAGAAAAAGTTAATTGGGTCAAACCTGGGTCTGGGTCCGGTCCGGCCCCGTCGGCCCGACCCAGCCTGGGCCGACCCGACCTGGGTCCTGATCTGGACCGGGGTCCGACCCGGTCGGCGGGGTGCGACCTGGCCCGCCGGAACCGGTCCGACCTACCGGAACCGGCCCGGCACGCGGAAATTTGCCCGGCCCTCGAAAACCAGCCCGGCCTGTGGGTGGCGCGGCCCACATGGCTAGGAGGCGGTCTGCCAGCCAAAGCGAGCAAGTGTCCATGCCTCATAGGGCCTGCCCTGACCGAGCAAAGGGGGGTTCTGCTCCCACCCGTATCCCAATAACGATCGGCACGTGGTGTCGGCCCAGTAACCATGGGACCCTTCATGTCCCACCTGTGGCTCACCCGCCGGCGGCCGGCTCTGCCCGCTGCACTCCTCCGTCCACTGCGGCCTGTCTGGCTACGACTTTGGATGGTGAAATGGCATCACACCCACTATCCAACTGTTGCAGCCCTCCTAGCCGCATACCTTCCACCCGCGCAGCGCGACGACATCGCGCACCTCCGGCGGTCGTTCGACCGCATTGGTCTGCCGCTGCCCGCGCTGGCCACAGCTCGGTTCTCCGCATGGCGTGACAGCGTCGCGCTCCTCTGGCGACCTGGAAGCCCTTGGGCCGTTGGTTCCTTTCGCGTCCGGCCTGTCGCCGGCCGCCATTGCTCCGCTGCTGCCTTCCACAAAACGAAGAAAATCGGAGGAGGGTTGGGCCATGTTTGTTTGTCCCATGCCCTCCGTGTTAGGGTGGTATCAATCAGCCATTAACTAAGCTCAATAACTCTAAAGAATGAAGATCTAAATCAATCTAAACGACCCCAACCACTTTTGAAGATGATCGTTGACAAAGTCGTAGAAAGGCAGCGTCGATTCGTTAATGTCAGAAAAGGAAGAGGATATCCATCGTTGGTAGATGAGAATTCAGAGGTGATGAAGTCGAAGACAACATTCTTCGCGGTCGACTCCATATCTTTTAGAATGGTTGAAGATAATTCTTTGTTGGAGAGTTAGTTTCTCTGAAGGTTATCCAATTTCTTCCAAGCCCTTTCTCAAAGGTCCACCAAATGAATTGCCAACCAAAAATAATTGGTTAAGCTAACCCATTATTTTTTGCCCAAATATTAAAAACAATTAAAAGGTGTTTTAATTAAATGATATATCTCACTTAATGAAATGGGTGTAGTTGGCTCAGTTAAATGGTAGGGAAGGTGAAGAGTTTTCTCCCCCTTTATGGGGAGTTAAGGGGGTTTAAAGCTCCTGTGGTCCCCACCATTGATATCCTCCCAAGGGGGGTTATGTGAGGGTGGGCCCCACCACCCTGATACTCCCATGGGAGGTTAGGGTGTGGTGGCCCCCACCACTAACCACCACTTGGAGGTTTTAACCACCTCAAAAATAATAATAAGCCAACACTTATTTTTATTTAACTTTATTAAAAACCCCAAAATCTTACTTCCATTCGCGACCATCTACCATCAAGGCGAAATCCTTCTTAAGCGAATACCGGTGCTACGAGTTCAACGGTGCCCTCGGTTTTCAGTTCCGTGGACAGGTTCAAAAGTTATAAAATCTCGCTCGTATATTTACTGAACGTACCCAAACAAAACATCAGAAATTGATTCCGGGCACACTGGGCCTCAGAATCATGCGCCATAAATTTTAATAGACTCGTAAAATTCCCATGTATTTAAGAAAAAAAAGTCCACATAAATTTCCAGGGCTTTACATTCTCCCCACCTCAGGAAATTACATCCTCGTAAGCTACAAATAAAACTAAGGAAACAAATGGGGGTACTGAGCATGCATCTGAGCCTCCTACTCCCATGTGCTCTCTTGGAGGTTCCCATGCTGTCAGCGTACGTGCACCAGTGGTATTGACCATCCACATAGGACCTGATCCTATCAATCCTCAATCACCACAGGAACCTCCGTGAAAGTCACCCCGTCATCGATGTCCAACTCCCCGTGGTTGATAATATGGGATGGGTCGTGCACGTATCTCCTCAGCGAAGATACATGGAAGAAATCATGCACTCAGTGCAACTGAGGTGGAAGAGATAAGCGGTAAGCTACCCCACCTACTTTGCTGAGTACATGTAAAGGTCTGATGAATCGTGGAGACAACTTGCCGCCTCGGCCAAATCTCCATAGACCTCATCGAGGTGAGACCCGTAGGATGACGTGGTCACCATCCTCGAACTCCAGAGGTCTTCGTCTCTTGTCAGCATATGAATTTTGCCTGCACTGTGAAGTCTTCATCCTCTCTTGTATGATATAAACCTTCTCTATAGTAGCCCATACCATCTCTGGTCCCACTAGTACTGACTCCACTGGGTCTGTCCAGCATAGTGACGATCTACAAGGTTGACCATACAAGGCCTCAAAAGGTGCCATACTGATGGTGGAGTGATAGTTGTTGTTGTATGTAAACTCCACCAAAGGCAAGTGATCTTCCCATATATGACAGAAGTTGAGGAAACATGCATGTAGAATGTCCTCAAGGGTCTAAATGGTCCAATCAGTCTGGCCATATGTCTAAGGATGGAAGGCAGTGCTCAAGAAAAGCTGTGTCTCGAAAGCCTCCTGCAACCCCTTCCATAGTCGAGAAGTAAAAAATGCATCATGGTCAGAGACAATAGAATAAGCTACTCCATACAAACACACAATCTCCTATACATAGATGCATCCCAAGATCTCTACTAATCCCTGATCTCTAATCGGTAGTAATTGGGTCGACTTGGTGAGTCGGACAACGATCACCCATATCGAATCATGACTCCTATATGTATGTGGAAGACTCGTCATGAAGTCCATGGATATCCCATCCCACTTCTACTCTGGGACCTCTAATGGATGTACCAAGCCTACTGGTACCTGGTGTTCCACCTTCACTTGCTGACAAGTGAGGCATCGTTAGACAAACTTTGTTACTGCCTTCTTCATACCTGGCCAACAATGATGTCGTCGAAAGTTATAATACATATTCACCACTCCTGGATGTACCGCTAGAGGGGAAGTGTGTAACTCCCTCAACAATTCCTCTTGAAGTGCTACTGGTACCGTAGTACGTGCTCTGAAGAGGATTACATGCTCCCCACCTTCATAAAATCCATCGGGTGTCTGCCCTATGGATATCTGAGCACGTCATGTCTCACAGTCAGTGTCTCCACGCTGCGCCGCCCTGACTCACTAAAGAAGTGGAGGAGTGACTTTATGAGACTGAAGAAACACTGATCCATCTTGATCCACAAAGGATATCTGAAACGTGGTCAGCTGCTCTATCGCCTCTCCTAGTAGCTGAATGCCTGATCTCTTACTGAGAGAATCTTCTACAATGTTCCACTTCCCAGTAGTATAGACTATCTCGAAGCAATAGTCTTGGAGGAACTCAAGCCAACACCGCTGTCTCAGGTTCAGGTCTTTCTGTGAGAAGATGTACCTGAGACTCTGGTGGTCAGAGTAAACTGTAAAAAATTCATCCATCAGATAGTTCTACCACATTGTTAAGGCAAAGATCACTACTGCTAACTCTAGGTCCTCAGTGGCGTCATTTTTCTCATGTGGTCTCAGATGAAGAGAACCATAAGCTATCACTACTTTCTCTTGTATCAGGACGCATCTGAGCCCGGTCTCGGATGCATTGCAATAGACTACGTACTCAATGCCCTCCTCTGGTAGCCTCAATATGGGCGCACTAGTCGGCCTCTACCTCAACTCCTGTAAACTCTTCTGGCATCTCTCTGACCACACAAAGGGTTTCCCCTTCTTCGTCAACGCATAAAGTGGTGTTATAACTCTAGAGAAGTTTGGCACAAATATCTGATAGTACCCATCCAGACCCAAAAAACACCATACCTCCGTCACACTCCTTGGTGGATCCCAAGAAATCACTTCCTCGATCCTCACTGGATCCACTGCAACTCCATCCACTGAGATGACATGTCCCAGAATGTGTACCTCTTGGATCCAGAACTGGCACTTCGAGAGCTTACCATAAAGCTGATGCTCTCGCAGTGTGTCTGGTACTAGCCGCAAATGGTAGGCGTGCTCCTCCTCGGTAGCTGAGTAGATTAGAATTTCATCGATGAATACAACCATAAAGCGATCACGGTATGGCTGGAAGATCTTTTTCATGAGTGCCATGAACATAGCTAGTGTATTGGTTACGCTTAATGGACTATCCAAGAACTCGTAGTGGCCATACCGGCATCTGAAGTTCGTCTTCTGGACATCATCAACCCGTACTCTGAGCTGGTGATATCCCAATCAAAGATCTATCTTCGAGAACCAACGCGCTCCCTTCAGCTGATCAAAGAGGTCGTCAATCATCGGGAGTGGGTACTTATTCTACACGGTCACCTGGTTTAGCCGCCGATAATCAACACATAGTCACACGCTCCCATCCGCCTTCTTGGCGAACAAAATTTGGGATGCCTAGGGTGAAACACTGAGTCGGATGAATCCCTTCCCCTGCAAGTCCTCCAGCTGTACCCGTAGCTCACGAAGCTCTGTGGGATCCATCTGACATGCTAGTGTGGATATCAGTTTCGTCTCGAGGTACAAGTAAATGTAAAAGTCTACCTCTCTACAAGGAGATAGTCCTGGAACATCATCAGGGAAGATATCTGCGTTCTGATCCACCACAATAAGAAAACCCGAACTCTGCACATCAACTGCTCCGAGATTGAGGCTAGCCAACTGATGTGTGGTCGGCTGCCCCCTCCTCTGGGTAAGTCCATCCTGTGCTACAAAGGGTCCCTTCTCACTGATGAAGGTAAACCTCATCCCATCCTCATGGACACACCACACATTCTTCCTAATGCAGTCAATCTGAGCATGAACTGTGGATAACCACTCCATACCCAAGATGACGTCGTAAGGCCTCGACACCACTACTAGAAGATCCCAGCCGAAGCTCTCACCTCCTAGAGTGAGCCCAAACTGCTAGCACTAGTGTGTAATTGTTGAATCCTCTACTATAGGAGTCTAAAGCCATAAGGATCGAGCCAACGGCTCCACCAGAATCTCCAAGCTCCACATGAGGGCAGCGACAATAAAAAAATGAATCGTACCTATGTCTATAAGTACTGAAACAAGAGTGGAGTTGACACAGATAGTACCTAAAATCATCTTAGGTGTTCCATGGTCATAGTCCTCGACTGCCTAGAGCAGAGCCCACCCCTATCTGCCAGCTCCCTGTGGTCAGGGTGGACCTCCTGGTGGTGGTGGTGGTGGTGGGACCACAAAAGGTCGTCCACCACCTACTGCTCGTCCAGCTCCTCGGCCACATCCTCCTGCTCCCGGCGGACCACCATGGTCGAACCTATGCCTCTGACTGGGAGGTCCATCTACTATCTGCTGCTCATCAACATGGCGGGTCAGGCAGTCACGAGCCATGTGACCCTGCCCACCGCATGCATAGCCATGCAAGATCCTCGTATAAATGGATCTGTCTCTTGTGCCCTGCCCAACCAAACCTGTATCCTGGGTCACCCACCTGGTGGCCTGGTCCGCTTGGACCTCTATGACATTTTTCTACTGCCGGCTGCAGAAGACTCCGCTACGTGTCGACCTATGGTGGGTCTCAATGCTGGTGACTGCTCAACAAGAAAACTCTTCACAAGAAGGGCTCGTTCTAGCACCCCTGCCTACGTCGCAATGATGAGGGAGATCATCAAAGCCTTGATCTCATGCCTGAGTCCCTTCTCGAAGGTCCGAGCCCTGAAGAAAGAGTCCCACACCATATATGTGGAGTAGCAGGAGAGGTCGGTGAACCTCGCTGAGTATTGTACGACCATCATGTTGCCCTGCTATGGATGAATCAGCTCTTGAATCCTCACCGTACGAAGGGTGGATGGAACAAAATCTAACTGGAAGAGGCTCTCGAAGTCTGCCCAGATAAGTGAAGCCTCATCATGAACCTAGAGCGTCATGCTCCCCCATCTTCCTGCTGTTTCCTGTAGGATATTTGCAGTAAGGATCACCATAAGGTCTGCTAGTGTCCCTACCAATATGAAAACTCTCACAACAGGCTCCATCCAATCCTCATCTGAATTTGTGCCCATCTCTCCCATGAACCTGGGAGGCCTCTGGTACTAGAACTTGTGCAACACACTTAGACAGCGTGCAATCTATACTATTGGAGCTGGTGGTATCGGTGTCCCAATGGGTAGTGGTACCGCTGGTGCCTCCGCTGTGATGGGGCCCTGCACCGAGGCCTTGTTGCTCGGTGGGCTGCCATCACGTACACATCCCGAAACACTGGCTAGCTGCCTACGTGGGGCCATCCAGAAAATAAACAAGTGTGCCATAGTGCAAACAATATACTTGTTGAGCTGACTCAAAGTAATCACAATGAAAACTTTTAAAAGGAAACACACACACAATCAGTGTTTTCTTGTACTGAGTCGGAAATCAGAAGTCAGAATCCTAGTGAATGGATACGTTGGCCGCCACACCAACACAAGTTTACCTAAACTGATAACCACACCCAAAAAACTTAACACTATTTCCATTAAAAGAATCATAGTATAAGTTATACGGTATAACCGACTCCTCTGATACCAATTTTTCCTGACTCGTCCTTGGGGCCTGTGTCGTGACTACCCCAAGTCCGCCTTCCATAGGCCAGGGTCTGGAGACTAGCACCAAAGTCGTATCCCTGATAAAAAGGGAACACATTTCCTTTAAACTTGTAACACACACAGTCTAAAACACAACCAGTAGTTAAAACAAATACTAGTATAGGAAGAGTATTGAATGTAAATGGGCCAGTATACAAACCCAACTGAATTACAAGTACAAGTAAAAAAGGGAAAACATCTCTTGGATAGTACACTGGGGAAATCCTACCTGAAGGGTAGGTACATATCTCCAACAACTCGTCCCTGAGTTACGTCCAATCTAGTCCAGCTACGAGCAGCCTCCTGTTCGTCTCCCTCAGCCTCGATCATTGCTGACCATCATCTACATTGAACACAACAAGGTGTGGGAGAAGCCCATGAAGGGGTGAGTATAACGATACTTAGTAAGGGACCCAGAGACCCCCGAAGTTCTACCATAATCCACTAAGGATAAACCACATTAGTAAGATAAAATCAGGAAGTATCAACCATACCTTATTAGGAAGTTTCCCATACATATACCTAAGTTACCAATTACAGTCCGACTCCAACATTCGAGCCCAAGCACAACCCATTGCACAAAGGAAGTAAAAGTCATTCAACTTAACGATAAAAAATTAAAGTCAAGACTCAGATCACATAGGTATTTAACTCAAGTATAGGGGTCGAGATGATAAGATGTAGCCACTAAATCATCTCCTCTGTCAAACCCAGGTAGGATCCTGGAAGAGTATCGGCATTGTCAAACCCACGGAGGATACCGGCAAAGAAGTCATCGCTGTCGAAACCACTGAGTATCCCGATCCAGTATCGTCATTGTCGAACCCATGGAGGATCCTGGTCCAGTATCATCTCTGTCAAACCCACATAGGATCCTGGTACAGAAGTAGGTCCATGTAGGATCTTATCATCATAGTCACAGCCAGCCATAGGGTTCCCTCACACAGCACGCTCAATTCCGGGAGGGTCCGCTCCTCGAGGAAAGTTTCGATACATCAACTACCATGAATTCTCAAGTTGATGTATCCCGTATTTTTTTCTCATCATAAGAAACCCAACATGATAGACGGCGCGTCAATCGAACGCCCGGTATGTGAGTTATTAGCGTTTCTCTTCCTAGGGCCCGATTGGATTTAGGTTGAATCCAACCCGGCCATACGCCAACTGCGTCCAAACCGAAAGTGGGGTATGCCAAAAGAACCATCTCGCTCCTAGATTTCTGTCGCCCTAAACGGTTCGTTAATCGGACACCCAAAGCCCAAGATATGGGTGAAAAGTGAATTAATTCAAACCTGGGTCCGGGTCCGGTCCGGCCTAGTCGGACCGACCCGGCCCGCCCCGGCCTGGGCTGACCCAACCCTGTTTTGGTCGACCCGAATTGGGTATGGATCTGTACCAGGGTCCGACATGTTTCATGGGTATGACCTGGCCCACCGAAACCGGCTCGGACCATGCGGCGGCCCGACCCAAGGGTGGCATGGCCCACGTGACTGGGAGGTGGTCCGCCAGCCGAATCCAGTGGGGGGTTATGCCTCGCGGGTCCCTCCCTGACCGAGCGAGGGGGGGGGGTGAGTGCACCCCCTATCTCCCTATAACGGCCGGTGCATTGCGTCGGCCTAGTAACCACGGGACCCTCCGGGTCCCACCTTTCGTGCGGCCACCGGTGGCCAGCTCAGCCATCCACCCTCCTCCGTCCACTACAGCCCACCTAGTCGTGGATTTGCGTAGCGCGACGGCGCCACACCCCCTGTCTAACCGCCACGACCCTCTTGGCCACGACCCTTCCACCTAGGCGGCGCGCCCCTACGGTGGTCGTCCAGCCGCCATAGCCCGCACTGGTCACAGCCCGGTCCTTCACATGGCGCGACGATGCCGCACTACTCTGGCAACCTAGTGGCCCTTGCGCCACCGGTTCCTTTCACGGCTGGCCCGTTGCCGGCCGCCGTTGCTCCACCTCCATTATCAAAAAAACGAAGAAAATCATAGGAGGGTCGGGCCGTGTTTGTTCGGCCCGTGCCCTCCATGTTAGTGTGGTAGCAATCGTCCATTAATGAAGCTCAAGAAAGATGAAGAACAAAGATCGAAATCAATATAAATGACCCCTACCTCATATGACGATGATCATTGACGAAGTCGCGGAAAGGAGACGTCGATTTGTCAATGTCAGAAAAGGAAGAGGATATCCGTCATTGGCGAATGAGCGTTCGGATGTGACGAAGTCAAAGATAGCGTTCTTCGCAGTCAACTCCTTCTCTTTTGGCACGGTTGAAGATCGTTCTTCATTGGAGAATTAGTTTCTCCGAAGTTTCTCCAAGTTCTTCCAAGCCCTTTCTCAAAGCTCCACCAAATGAATTGCCAACCAAAAATAATGGGTTAAGATAACCCATTATTTGTTGGCCAAAAAATTCAAAATAATTCAAAAGCTGTTTTAATTATACGAGTTATCTCACTTCATTAAATGGGTGGAGTTGGCTCAACTAAATAGTGGGGAAGGTGAAGAGTTTTCTCCCCCTTTATGGGGAGTTAAGGGGGTTTAAAGCCCGTGTAGTCCCCACCAAGGATATCCTCTCAAGAGAGGTTATGTGCGGGTGGGCCCCACCACCCTAATCCTCCCATGGGAGGTTAGGGTGTGGTGGACCCCAGCATTTACCACCACTTTGAGGTTTTAACCACCTCAAAAATAAAAATATGCTAACACTTATTTTTATTTAACTTTATTAAAAAACGAAAAATCTAAAATCCATTCTCGACCATCTGCCGTCGAGGAGAAAGCCTTCTTAAGCGAATACCAGTGCTGTGAGTTCAATGGTGCCCTCAGTTTTCAGTTCCGAGCACTGGTTCAAAAGTTATAAAATCACACTCATACATTTACTGAACACACCCGAACAAAACTTCAGAAATTGATTCTGGGCATACCGGGCCTTAGAATCATGTGCCGTAAATTTTCACAGACTCGTAAAATTCCGATGTATTTAAGAAAAAACATTTCCACAAAAATTTCTAGTTCCATACACTATCCATCACAACCTAACCAAGGAACACTCATAAAATTAAGAAATCCAAGTATAATAACATAATATTACACATATCGATGAACTATACCCAACACCTCATTCCCACTAATTTTCCTCTCTCACACCCTGGATTCATACATCTTAGAACTCCCATATCTTTGGAATAACATGTATCGCGTCCTCACAACATGGTCAAATCATATCATCCATAAAAACGCCTAGGTCAGTGCACCAAAAATATTCATATCACATCTTTTCAGAAAAAACATAGTTCATCACATCACATCCATAACCTAAGTAGTTAGGTATTATGATCATGAAGTAGATCGACCTCATTCCCTCCTCTTACCATGAACAGATCCCTCCATAAACTGCCCACATCATGGTCAAACTAGATCCCTTCTGAAAACACACGGGCCACTACCCCACAACACGAGAAGATCACATATCTCCTAACAACACATGGGTTGTCACCTAGTGCACTAATATACCTTCGACAATCACAGTCTTTTATTATCTATTCTTATAGAAAAGAGATAGGGAATGAGGGGGGTATTCTGCCATCCATCCCCATCATCAGTATGTTAGAAAAAACACCCAATGTGAATGCACAAAGGTCATCACAAAGTGCTCGACATGGGTGGGTTTTGTATAGAAATCACAAGGGATATAAATGTATATATACATAGAAATGAACAATCCCAAACTATGGGTTCACAAGAACAAAAAAACCAACCCACAAAATCTGCATATATGCTTCCAGCACTAAATTCATAACACCACAAGCCACAAGCCACATTTAACATTTCCAACCAATCGCATTATCATTCCCATCAGTTAATTATTTCGCATAAACAAAATTAAACCACACAAAAACTAATTTATTTATTTATTATCCATATATATCCAATTATAAAACCAAACCCCAACCATTTTAGTCATTATTAAAATAATAATAATCATCCCATCACTACCAGGTCATCCATCACTAGTCAGCTACACATCACTAATATCTCATCATCCATATCATATCATTGCCTCAACACTAGAAATAATGGAAATAATATATCTGCATCGCCATCCCAAATGAAAATACAAACAACCACAACCTTTCCATACCAAAAGAATGGCCTAACAATAACCACATCATTGAACCAAAATCATGTCTAAACAACCCCCCCCCCCCTCACCACCCCAAAAGCATGTAAAAAAACCCACCACCTCACCACCCCAAAGCATGAACATATCTCTCCCATAAGTCCCACATCGCAACACAATCATAAATTACTTCCACATAATCATGGCCACACATCACCACAAAACAAAGTCCATTTTTCAGGTTAATAAGGGTCTTTTAACATAGTTCAATTTATTTTAGTGGATTAATCAGAAAATCTATAATCCTCAAGAAACCATTTAAATAGAAAAATATATGTGGTTAGATAATTACCATTTTAGGGTGATATCACAAAAATCATAATAGAAAGAGCATTCTCAATGCATATTATCCAGTGAAAACTAACCCCCTAAAGGCCACAATTTTCTGCGAGGCATCAAGCCCATACAATCCATCATATCACAATATTTTTA
The DNA here is from genome assembly GCA_963277665.1 of Viscum album. NCBI lineage: Eukaryota > Viridiplantae > Streptophyta > Magnoliopsida > Santalales > Viscaceae > Viscum > Viscum album. The sequence goes on from OY728129.1 coordinate 1,138,644,351, forward strand.
ATGCTATAAAAACATGTGAATTAATTCCCCCCCTTTAATTATAATTAAACAATTATTTATATTTGATTAATCTAAAATAATAATATCTAATGGATAAAAAATTTTAACCCCTCCAAAATGATTCACAATAAAGAGAAATTAGGGATTCAACAACACAATGATGCTTTTCTTAATCTTTTTCCACCATATAGCGAAGAATAAATGCTCGCAATCCACATTAACACATGCTAAATCATGGATAAACCTACACCTATCCTAAGGATGATTAAAATATAGTCCACCCCACCCCCAAACAAAAACTGGACATCTAAAGAGGATCCTCCATATAATAATTATAGAAAACCCACCATTAAAGGGAGAAGATATTACCACCAATCAGAAATAGGAATTAACCAGACATAATAAATCATAGAAATGGGAAGAGTATAGGAATACCTCTCAAAACAATCTAGGGTTCACCATAACCATGATTGGAGAAAGGGGTATGGACAAATGAATTGAATTTTCAATGAAATGTAATTTAAATCATGGATCTCACCACTTTCACATCATGTAAACCTTACACAGCATGTAATTCATTGGTTTTATTAAAATTACCACTTTATACGATAATCATGTCACCTAAAATTTTTATAATTACACCATATGAATTTCATTTTAACAATTTTCATTTATTTTATGGCTCCACCGTAGCTGATTTACATATCGCAAACCTTCTGGATACAAAAGTCTAGAACTACCATTACATGTCGTGTAAATAATTCATTACTGTATTTTATGTAGCATCTTTACTTAACAAATAACCACCATGTAACCTCCTCAAGGAATATCTGAAATGCCTCAAAAACCCAAAAATTAGAAACTTAATAGGATGGTAAGGAACATACCATTACATCCGATACCATTCAGATTATTATTTTCCCTAAGATTCCAAAACCAAACCTATAAGTAATGGGTTTTAAAGAATCCACCATGTGAGATGCCTATCAAAGATATCATTGATCCTAAACTACACCACAATCCAAACCCACCAAAACATATAACTAGAAAAAATCTCACAAAAACTCATCACTACATAGCCACAAACACATCGCAACCATCTAACCTCCATATATCCTAAAACAACAACTGTCATAGCCAAAAAACCACACTACCCCAAACATAGTAATTAGATGATTCAATCATCAATTTCAATATACTATAAACTCTAGGTGGACTTGAATCACCCAGATGGATTTAATTTCATTATTGTATAATGTGTATTGATTAAAAATATGGTCATCCCTTTTTCATATATTAGAACTTTATCACACATCATACATCACATACTAAGAAAATAGGTCATGTTATAAAATATATGGATCTGAGAATCACAACAACAAAAAAAGATATTAAAAACATAAAAGAACATGGGGTAATGTACAAACATATGAATCTCTAACTCTCATGTACTCTCTTATAGTCCACCATGGATCTATAACAAACAAACTAAAGGAATTGTACATCCAAACAGCACATTCTTCAAGATTTCATGGATCTCTACTAGCTGCTCCATGATTATTTTTTTTTCATCAATATCCAAATATCCCTAATAAGTGAAATGGTAGTCCTCATGAAGATACCAAAGAAGCTAAGAGATGCAGAAGAATTCGTGGATCCTACCCTATCATAGTGGAAATGCCAACAAATACAGCACCTCGACAAATCGCCCAACACCTAAAATGGCCTAATTAACCTAGGATAAAGCTTACCCATACCAAAAACTCCACATCCAACATCAAGGTGAAACCTTAAAAGAAACGTGGTCTGAAACCTCAAAATCAAAGGGAATCCTCCTGTGATCAGACAAATACTTCTACAAGCCATGTGCTTCTTGTATCTTTTATAATATCAAACTTAACCTTTTCTATCATTCTATGCACCACATATACGTCCCCATCCTTCATCCAATATAATAATGAATGGAAACAAATATCCATGGAAATGGATGAGTGATCGCTATTTTTGTATGAAAACTTTAACAAAGGAATTCTTCATGCCTAAGATCCACCAAATTCCAAGATGAGTGCCCACAAAATACCCTTAAAATTTGGTAAGGGTTATTAAATGTTACCCGATTCAACCTATCCTAGTCTATAAAAATTCTCAGACTACCATCCTTAATCATGGAGAACAACGATGGAGCACCCCACTGTAACACACTGGTCTAGATAAAACGATTCTACATTATATCATTAATCATAATCCTGAACACTCAAAACATATTATTTTATATAGAATAAGGATCCTTTGATTTTATAGAAGCACTAGGATTAAATTCTATTTTTAACTCAACATCCCATTGAGGGGGTAATGTGACATTCTCTGAGGGGAAAACTACCAGAAATACCTCAAAGACCCTTGGGAACCACACTATCCTAGCATGCATTGGTTCCAATGAAAACATATCCATCAATGAAAGATGGGTTTACACACACTGATTTCCCACCTGACGACCCTGCTCACCAACAAAAACCACATGTTTTCCATCCATATATGACAACATGAGTCTCCTTCGTATGTATTTTATAACAACAATCATGGAATAAAACTAGTTGATAATGAGGATAACATTCTATGGTTTAATATGTTTCATAAAAATATCTTTATAGGACTGATGTTTCCCCATCATCATTTAGCACCCCTGAAAGACATCAAACAAGCAGGTTTAGCCTCTGAATAGCATAGTTTACACCATGGGGACAATAATTCCCTCTTATTCCAGTCCTATACCACTAATTTGAGTGGGTTCAAAAAGGATTGTGAAACATAAAAATAAAATAGGGAAAAAACAAGGGAAGATAATTAACTGAGATTACCTCTAATGACATCTTTCCCCTCTAGTTCTATTGTATCCACTAAATAAAACTGACCATGCCCTACTCTTATACCTCTATGTAGATGTCCACTACTATTACCATACATGGGTTTAGGTCCCATAACACAAGGAACATCTCGATCATGTCCTATACCTACTCCATATTCCCTTGGAAGAGTATAAGTATGATTCCCCTATAGCTGAAATGATCTCACTCGAAATTTATATTGACGCTAATGTTGAACCTATCCACCTCCACCACATGAAGAACAAGGTTTAATGGGGAACTGATTCTGGTGATTTACATGAAAATCATAACCAAAATAAAATATCCCTATATCTCCTAAAAAATAATGGAAACCAATAACCCTAGAAGGCTGAAATGGAAACTGCTGATGTTGACTCTCTACTAGAAGAAACCTAGAAGGCCTTGGTGTATGAGACCTACAACTGAAAACTCTTCTCCTTGAGTAACACTAGTGGTTTCAATCTCATAGAAAACATTCTCACAATTGAATCCACTAAATCAACTATACCTTCTTATAAACCTATATATATGTTGGAAATGTTAAATGAGTAACCATATACTAGATATAAAGATGAAGTGGCTTATCAAGACCTCATGCCTAAGACTCCTCATCTAAAAAAAAGATTCGATGAAAATAGTATAAGGTCCTTAAACGTGATTCCAAACATCCTCACTGAAAAACTTCCCAGTTGAATAGAAAGAATTTATTTCCACTTCACCTTCTTCATGGTTGAAAAAATAACTCTTCTTTAAACTATTTCTCAATTCCATCCCAGGAAATATATCCCTCTATTCGTTAAACCAAATATCATGTCCACCACTGATGTGAAGATACCCACCTATAAATAACTTTCAAAGGGTCCTAGTTTCACAATGAGTCTAAAAACTGACTATAACTGATATTGATCTCACATGGACATAAATTTGTATAAGGACCCGACCTTAAAACATTACATAATTATGAATTAAATGAATAATTCACATTGAGGATCTTTTCAGGTTTAGATTTTTAGATAATTAAGCCATAACTATTATATTATATTCCAAAACTTACAAAGTAGACGCTTCTACTCAGTTTCCATTTTTTCAAAAAATAAAAACCATTAAAAAAAGTGTCATGTTTAGTTCCATGTTTTAGATATCATGACTTTTCTGTGATCCCATCCTTGACCCTTTTCATCTTAAAGTCCTGTGAAAAACATTTCAAAACTTGGGATGAGCATAAAAAGCTCAGTAAGGGTTATAAAATATTGAAAGTAAACATTAGTCCACCAAAACATAATATTTTTAACATACCTAATGAAATCATAATATTTATGAATAACACATAGAAATCATAAATCATAAAGGTAACTTGTGGTATATATGTTATAGCTTTAACAACTACGTAGGGAGTCACATTTGGAATACCCATCACAATATATTCCCTAAATCTCTTAGGAGAAACATTAACACTTACCTCTGTCACATTACCCAATGAATTGGAGAGCTATCTCAGGCTCACCCACCCTAGGTTTATCATGGAATAACCATTATACATAAACAATTCTCAAGAACCATAACATATTCATAACACATAAAACAAACATAAAAGAAAGATAACATTTCCACATTTCAATCAAAATATATCATTTAACTATACCGAGCTAAAAAATCCATTATAAAATACATTTTTAATAAAAAAATATGTAAAAGTGTATTTGGTATTTATTTTCCTTTTAAAAACATTACGGATTCTTAAGTAATTCATGGATCAAATAATACCTACGGCGGCAGAAAATTTCATTGTCACCACTTACGTTAAAAAGAAACATTGTTTTTTTGTCATTTAGTAAAATGACTCATAGAAAAAAAAGATTAAATTTTAATCAAATTAAATGTCAAATGTTTTTATACACTGTATAAAATAAATTCGTGTTGAAATCAAAGGATTCCTCAATGAAAGGAGATTGAGACGAAGTCCCTTACCTCGTGTCCGACTTGACCTGTTGGTCCTTCAATCTCCTGAATAAAAAACTAAAGTTAATTTCTACTTTCTTAAGAACCTTTTTCAAGATTATTATTCCTTTTATATCACTTATTACCATTTTATAAACATTATGTAATCATTTAAGTTAATAATGGTTGTTTTGTCGATATTTGGTACTTGAGTCAAAAATAGACACCTTATAATTAAATGTTGTCCATGTGGTAAATATTCCATTATATCCAGAATTATATTCATGATTTAGATATCATATATATCCTATATATCCTATATATATATTTATTTATAACAATACATATCATTTGAAGATAAAAATGAAATGCACCGTTCATGGAGACGGTAAGCTGTACGTACGCATGAATGCTACTTCCATTTCTATTTCGTATTTTAATGGAATGAAACCATAATTATAAATAGGTATATTATAATTATAGTATAATATCATATATAATTTCATTAAATCTATCCTTTATATGTCCCACATATGGCATGAATGATTCATATCACTTTGAGGGGGCGATAGTCCGCACTTCCTCAAATGAAATTATCGCATTTACCCATTATGGAAACCATAAAGGTGTGATAAAAATGAAAAATACAGAAGCATAAAGAAAACATACACATAATATATATCATATATAAATATAGTTCCATCTTAATGGCCACCATGAGAGGTGGTAGGAGAAAATTTAACAATCATCGCTTCCTGAGGCGTTAGTTTTCCATCCACATAAACAGTATGTTCTTCACCCATTAGATGGAAGTGTGTGTAAGTGCAGTTTGTATACTTCTCATAAAAAAATCATAGTATATTTAGGATAATGGTGTTGTTATAAAATAAAGGAATAAAAAGAGTTTAGGGGTTGGAGAAGTAAAATAAAAGAAAATAATTTATGAGAAATGGTTACCTTTAATTCAGGTACCTCTGTTTTGTTTGAACCAAAAGCACTTCTTGAAGTACCTTCTGCCTAAGGTAAGGATTCTAGGAGGAGGATAGGTATATTGGGAGAATAAATTAGTAGATATTAGATGATCCAAGGGGATTGAGAGGTGTTAGTAATGGGTTATAATTTGTGTCCTTTTTTAAGGGAGAGGAGGGGCTCTTTAGGAAAGTTTGAAACAATTATTTTTTATAAACTTTTATTTGGTTTCAAAAGGTCCAAAATTATTTAATGTCAAATATAAGATGACTCATGTTCGAAATAAAATCATAAAATAATAATTGGACAGGTTTTGGATATTTTTTTAATATTTATAATCTTATTTATTGAAATCATTTATTAATGAGATAAATATTGTATCATTATTGTGTCATAAATAATTTTATTTATTTGATGTCTAAAAATTATAAAAAAATAACATGTTGTAGAAAATATTTTTATATTTTCAATTAATATTTATAGTCGTAATAATAACTTATATAACCCCATAGAAAAATTACTTTACTAAAAGATATATGTTTGTGTCATTTTTGTCTTTAATTTAAATTAATTAATCAAGACTGTCATTATCACTCCCACGTGGCTCAATGGGTTCCCAAAATCAACCCAAGGATGCCCATGGTCTTCCATGAATCATTCAATAAGGTTAGGACAAGTGTTAAGGTAATTTCATATTTTTATAATATTCTTTTTACCTTGAATTACCCTATTTACCTTTAACCGCGGCCAAAAAAAGTCAAAAGTTACCATTCACCAAAAATTGTTTTCATCTTATTGAACCACATTTACTTACTAATAACAACCATGTATTTCAGATTTTTGAAATTCAATTCAGAGAAGTGGTAAAAATTAATTTAAATGAAAAAGTCAGTTTTTTAACTACTACTTAGTGGTTTCACTAGTCATCAAAAATTGATGTTTTTCAGAAAAATACCAAAAATTCATCCTAAGATATATTTGATATTTTGAATTAAAAAGTTATTTTAATTTTAAAAAATTCAAAACATAGAAGTTGAATTAATTAATTTAAAATTAATTCTCTTTGTCAAAACAAATAGCGTGTTTTTAGGAAACAATATCTATCAAAAGATTGACACTTGTTTATGTCCAATTTCAAATTGAAATTAATTCCAATGAACACCATTGGATTAAATGGTAAAAATATAATCTAATTAAACTTTAAAACCAATGAAAAAGATAATTTAACCATATAAATAAATTATATTAAAAAGAAAATTTGAATTAAAATACTGTATTTTCTCTATTCATTAAAAATGAATTTTTTCAGAAAAATACCAAAAAATTACCCAAAGTAAATTTTGGTGTCCCAATTCTAAAAAAGAATTTTATTTGGTTAAATATAATGTATAAAAGTAACCAAAACTATATTTAAATAGGGTTCTCCATCAAAAGGTGGTAAATCATCCTTTTAAAGAATATTAGAGTATTTATGCTTAAAATTAGATTTATTCAGATTTTAAGCCTATAAATTTTATTGGATAAATGTAAAAAAATTTAACAAACATGTATAATCATATTGTAGTTAGTTATGTCCATTTACTTCAATACAATGGCTATGTGTTAACTACCTTTTGAAATAATGATATTATATTGTTAGTGTGCAACGTAAGATTTCAAAGAAACCCGTTGTTACGTATCGGGTATGCTATCGAACATATAATACCCTTTAAATTCAAATTAATATTTAATTAACAAATATTAATAAATATGAAAATATCACATTTCATTATTTACCTGGGATGTTACATCCTTCCCCACTTTTGGAAATTGCATCCTCACAATTTATATACACTTATCAATTAAGTGGGGGTATTTATCCCTCATAGCATTTTCATATTCCCACGTTGCCTCTTCAACCATATAGTTTTTCCAAAAAAACCATTACCTGGTGAATTAACTTATTCCGAAACACTTGCACTCTACGGTCAAGAATCTGGAATTGTTGTTCCTCATAAGAGAGATTCTCTTCCAATCGAACTACCTCTGAGCTCAAAACATGAGATGGATCTGGCATATACTTTCTCAACATTGAAACCTGAAAAACATTGTGTACCTAGGATAAACATGAAGCTAAAGCCACTATATATGCAACTGATCAAACTTTCTCCAAAATTTCATAGGGTACAATGAACCTCGGACTTAACTTTCCCATATTACCAAAACACATGAAATCTTTCCATGGAGAAACTTTGAGAAAGACATGATCACCTACCTCAAAAGAAATATCCTTCCTCTGGTTATTCACATAACTTTTCTACCTACTCTGATCTGTTCTCATGTGCTTCTGAATCAACTAATATTTTTCTACCATCTCTTCTACCAATTCTGGTCCCATCAGTTTTCTTTCACCTACTTCATCCCAAAAAGTTAGAGTTCAACATCGCTTCCCATATAATTCCTCAAATGGAGCCATCTATATACTGGAATGAAAACTGTTATTATAAGAAAATTCAACCAAAGAAATATGTTGGTCCCAATTTCCCTGGTAATCTAGTGAAAAAGCACATAGCATATCTTCAATGGTCTGAATTATTCATTCTGAATGTCTATCTGATTGAGGATGAAAAGCTATACTAAAATTTAATTCAGTACCCAAGGACTTCTAAAAGCCTTTTCAAAAGTTAGAAGTAAAACTAGGATAACAATCAGATACAATGGAGATCATAACACCATACAACCTGACTATCTCTTTAACATACAACTAAGAAAGTTAATCTAGAGACATTGTATCTTGAATAGGAAAAAAAATGAGAAGATCTATTCAATCGATCAACAATAACCCAAATTGCATTATTACTTCTAGATGTCTTTGGTAATCCCACAATGATTTCCATAGATATATTTTCCCATTTCCACTCTGGCACTGGTAAATACTAAAGAATCCCTTTTGGTAACTGTCGTTCTACTTTAACATGCTGACAATTCAAACACTTCAAAGTAAAATCAGAAATATCTCTTTTAATTCCATCCCACCAGTAATACTCCCAAAGATCTATATACATCTTAGTACTGCCTGGATGAGCTGAAAATAGAGAACTATGAGCTTCACACAACCACTCATTTTTCAACTATGAATCAAAAAGTCACACATAATATTTTCCCCAACTTCAAAACACAATCATTATCAATATTAAATTTAGGAAACGTTCCCTTTTGAACCAACTATACCTTTTTCTGTAACTCACTGTCTACTTTTTGTACTTGCTTAATTATGTCTGATAGAGATGATTCCATTGTCACCCGAAACAAAACAGAGAAATTTCCTACACCAAAAACTTCTATGTTGAAGTTCATCAAATCAAACCCCAAAGGATCTTGTTCCAAACGTATCATGGTTAATGAAGCATTACATTTTATACTCAAAGCATCAGCCACTTTATTTTTTTTCCCAGATGGTAATGGATCGTGAAATAACAATCCTTGATTAATTCCAAACCATCTCCTATGTATAATGTTTAATTATTTCTAAGTGAATATATACTTCAAACTTTTCTGGTCAATATATATTTCACATTTTACTTCATACAGATGATGCCACAAAATTTTTAAAGCAAAAACAACAGAAGTTAATTCCCAATAATGTGTAGGGTAATTTAACTCATGAGGATTCAATTGATGTGAAGCAGAAGAAATTACCTAATCATTCTGCATAAGGACACAACCAAGTCCTTTCAAAGAAGAATCACTATATATAACAAATTCACAATTTTTTGAAGGTAGTTCCAAAACTATAGCATTCACTAATCATCTTTTCAATTCTTGAAAACAGTCATCACATTATTTTTTCCAAATAAACATAACACCTTTTAGAGTTAACTTAGTCATTGGACTAGATAATCATGCAAAATGATCAACAAACCTCTGATAATAACCTGCCAAACCAAGAAAACTATGGATCTTGGTAATATTTGTGGGTCTTGGCCATTCATCAGCAACTTTTTTTAGCTAGATCAATAGTTATGCCATTTTTTGAAACAATGTGACCCAATAATAAAATTTGTTTTAAACAAAACTCACACTTTCTGAATTTTCCATACTATTTATTTTCTTTTAATGTTTTTAAAATAACCCTTAAATGACTTTCATACTTCTATTTACTTTTAGAATAAACCAAGATATCATCAATGAACACAACCACAAACTTATCCAAGAAATCATAGAAAATTCTATTCATAAGATCCATGAATACAACAGGTGCATTGGTTAAACCAAAAGGCATAACTAAAAATTCATAATGGACATATCTAGTACGAAATGCGGTCTTTGGAATGCCTGATTCCTTTACTTTCAACTGATGGTACCCCAACCTCAAATAAACCATTGACAAATACTGAGCTCCCTGGAGTTGATCAAACAAATCATCAATATGAGGCAAAGGATACTTGTTCTGAATAGTGATGTTATTCAATGATCTATAATCAATGAAAAGTCTCATTGAACAATATTTCTTTTTAACAAACTAGATAGGATAACCCCATGGTGATGTGCTTGGTCAAATGAAACCTTTATCTAGTAACTCCTTCAATTGCTTCTTCATCTCTAAAAGTTCAATTTGATCTATTTGATAAGTGGATTTTCAAATTGTCTTAGCATTAGGAACTATGTCAATAGTAAATTCAACTTCCTGATTAAGTATAATACTAGGAAACTCACGAGGAAAAACATTAAGGTAATCATTTTCCACTAGCACATCATTAATCTAAACAGTTCCTTTATTTTCAACAATATATGAAAGGTAACATTCATTTCCATATTTTACTAGTTTCTCAGCTTCCTGATATGTTATCAAAAGAAAGGGTTAATTCTTGTATAGAAACTAAAAATATTTCTAAAAATAAACCTCTTTAGCTCTATAGTCAATCTTATCATGATAAACAGTCTGCCATTATGTGTCCAAAATAACATCAAATTCTACTAGAGGAAAAACAATAAACTTAGTAGATAGATTATTTCCTCACACAAGGACATGAAGGTTCTTATGTTTTATTTTGGTCTCAACATTTCTTCCAGGTGTTTTTACCATAAGTTCAGGATTCATATCTTGATATGGAATTCCCAATTTACTAGAAAACTTCTCAGAAATGAATGAATGTGTAGACCCCGAATCAAACAACACATTCGCATAATATGAACAAACAAACAGTGTACTTGATACTACTTCATTTGATGGTCCAACATCTGTTGAAGTAGTTTCAAAGGATTTCACCACCCCTTTCTACTTGTATTATGGATACTCTCCCTAAGTTGAGTTCTTTGTTGGACACTAATTTGCATAATAACCCATTTCATTGAAGTTAAACCATTTTACTAACTATAAAACATATTTTGCCTTACCATTACCTTGTTCTTCTTTAGTGCAATTACGAGCCTTATGTCCCATTTTACCAAATTGGTAGCACTTACCAGAATTCAAAAGACATTCCCCATCATGCTTTTTACCACAATTTTTACAAACTGAAAAATTAATTTTCTCACCATCACACTTTTTTGAAGATTTCTTCCCTTTTCCCAGTCACCTCGACCTCTTAATATTTTATTTTTTCAAAGAACACCTGATCATCGAAAAACTCCATTTCCACCTTCTCTGCACAACTAACATGTTTTTCATAACTTTTGAACTCACAAGAATCCAAATACCTTCGATACATTGGCTTTAACCCTAAGTAAAAACGGATGATTTTACTATTAAGATCTCGTATGAAATTTGGATCCTACCTTGCCAATAGAGTAAATTTTGCTTCATAATTAGCCACTGATTCATCCTCTTTCCTCAATTATAGTAATTTTTTTTCTCTCCTAAGACGAACCACCTTAGGAAAATATTTCTCAAGAAACATACCTTTGAATTAATCCCAATAAAGAGCATCAATATCCTCACTATCCATGTTATTTTTCACCATTGACCACCACTGATCGGCTTCACCTTCAAAACGGTAAACATCAAGACTAACTTTTTGATGTTATGAACACCCCATGGCATCAAAAAATTTCTCCAGTGCTTTAATCCACCCTTCAGCTAGCATAGGGTCATATGATCCACTGAATGATGGTGGATTTTTCCTCATGAAATGTTCCACTACTAACATGTTCCTATGTGGTTGATCTAGCTAATCTCGTGCATGAATACCACCACCATCTATATCTTGATTAAACTATGTAATCACTACAAAAGCTATTCAATTCCAATTATGACCATCTCAAATTTCTGATTTGGAAGGTTGACTTCTTCCTGATGTCGTCCCAACATAGCTTCTAAGATTCCTCTACAGAAAACCACTCAAAACACAGAAATATCTTAGGTGAAGCAACATGGTAATCTTTAAATGCTATACCATTTCAATATAAACATAAATTAGTTTATGGATATCAATTTAACAATATCCTAACTACTAAAGTTGTCTAAACCAACCTATGATACCAACTATAAGGATACAACCTTAAAACAATACATAATATTGAATGAAACGAATAATTCACATTGAGGATCTTTTCAGGTTGAGAGTTTTAGAGAATTAGGCCATAACTATTACATTACATATCAAAAATTACAAATTAGAAGATTCTACTCAGTTTCCATTTTTTTCAAAAAATAAAAACTCTTAAAAAAAGAGTCTTGTTCAGTTCCATGTTTTAGACAGCATGACTTTTCATTGATCCCATCCTTGACCTTATTCATCTTAAAGTCCTGTGAAAAAACATTTCAAAACATGGGATGAGCATAAAAAGCTCATTAAGGGTTATAAAATAATGAAAGTAAACATTAGTCCATCAAAACATAATATTTTTAACATACCTCATGAAATCATAAGATTTATGAATAACACACAGAAATCATAAATCATAAAGGTAACATGTGGCATACCTAAAATACTTACATTGTAGCTTTCACAGCTACGTAAGGAGTCACATTTGAAATACCCATCCCAGTATATTCCCAAAATACATTAGGAGAAACATTAACGTTTACCTCTGTCACGTTACCCAAAGCATTGGAGAGCTATCTCGGGATCACCCGCCCAAGGTTTATCCCAGAACCACCCGTATATGTAAACAATGCCCAAGAAAAATAACATATTCATAACACATAAAACAAACATAAATGAAAGATAACATTTCCACATTTTAATCACAATATATAATTTAAATATATGAACATAAAAAATACATTATCAAAAGCATTTTCAATAAAAAAAATATGTAAAAGAGTATATGGTATTTATTTTCCTTTTATAAACATTTCGGCTTGTTAAGGAAGCCATAGATCAAATAATACCCGCGACTGTGGAAAAGGTCATTGTCACCGCTTAGGTTAAAAAGAAACATTATTTTTTGTCGTTTAGTAAAATGCCTCATAGAAAAAAAAGATTCCATTTGAATGAAATGAAAAGTCATAGTTGTTTATACATAGTATAAAAGAAATTTGTGTAGAAATCAAAAGATGCCTCAATGAAAGGAGATTGAGACGAAGTCCCTTACCCCGTGTCCGACTTGACCCGTTTGTCATTTAATCTCCTGAATAATAAACTACAATTAATTTCTACTTGGTTGAGAACCTTTTTTAAGTTTATTATTCCTTTTATATCACTTATTACCATGTTATAAACATTATATAATCATTTAAGTTAATAATGGTTGTTTTGTAGATATTTGGTAGTTGAGTTAAAAATGAACACATTTTAATTACAAGTTGTCCATGTGTTCAATATTCCATTATCTCCATAATGATATTCATGATTTAGATATCATATATATCATATATATCATGTATATATATGTATTTATAATAGTACATATCATTTGGAGATAAGAAATGAAATGCACCGTTCATGGAGACGGTAAGTCGTACGTACGCATGAACATTACATTAATTTATATTTTGTATTTTAATGGAATGAAAACATAATTATACATAGGTATATTAAAATTCTAGTATAATATAATATATAATTTTATTAAATCCATCCTTTATATGTCCTACGTATGGCATGAACGAGGCATATCACTTCGAGGGGCGGTAGTCTGCACTTCCTCAAATGAAATTATCGCATTTCCCCATTATGGAAACCATAAAGGTATGATATAAATGAAAAATAAAGAAGAATAAAGAAAACATAAACATAATATGTATAATATAAAAATAAAGTTCCATATTAATGTACACCATGAGAGGCATTTGGTGATAATTGAACAATCATCGCTTCGTGAGGCGTTAGTTTGCCATCCACAGAAACAGTATGTTCTTTACCCATTAGATGGAGGTGTGTGTAAGTGTAGTTATAATAATTATCATAAAAATATCATAGTATATTTAGGATACTGGTTTTTTTATAAAATAAATGAATAAAAATATTTTAGGGATTGGAGAAGAAAAATAAAAGAAAAGAATTTAAGAGAAACTCTTACCTTTAATTCTAGTAACTCCCTTTGGTTTGAACCAAAAGGACTTCTTGAAGTTCCTTCTGCCCATGGTAAGGTTTCTAAGAGGAGGAGAGGTATATAGAGAGCTTAATTGGAAAAGTTTATTTACGATATAAGGGTCATTAGAGGTGTGAGGAATGGGATAGAAATGGTGTCCTTTTATAAGGGAGAGGAGTGACTCTTTAAGAAAGTTTGAAACAATTATTTTATTATAAACTTATCACCGGTTTCAAAAGGTCCAAAACTCATTAATGTCAAAGATAAGGGGATTAATGTTAAAAATAAAATCATCCAACAATAATTGGATAGGTTTGGGATATTTTTTTTAATATTTATAATCTTATTTATTTAAATCATTTATTAATGAGGTAAATACTGCATTATTATTGTGTCATAAATAATTTTATTTATTTGATGTCTAAAAATTATAAAACATATATCATGATGTAGGAAATATTTTTATGTTTCCAATTAATATTTATAGTTTAAAATATAACTTATATAACCCCATGTAAAAATTACATTACTAAAATATATATGTTTGTGTCATTTTGGCCTTTACTTTAAATTAATTAATCTAGAGTGTCATTATCACTCCCAAGTGTCTCCATGGGGTCCCAAAATCGACCCAAGTATACCCATTGTCGGTAATGACTCATTAAATAAGGTTAGGACAAGTGTTAAGGTAATTTTGTATTTTTATAATATTCTTTTTACCTTGAATTACTCTATTTACCTTAAACCGCGATAAATAAAAGTCAAAAGTTACTATTCACCAAAAATTATGTTCACCTTATTGAAGCACATTTTACTTACTAATATCAACTATATATGTCATATTTTCAAAATTCAATTCATAAAAGTGGTAAAATTTCATTTAAATGAAAAAGTTGGTTTTTTAACTACTACTTAGTGGTTTCACTATTCATCAAAAATTGATTTTTTTCAAAAAAATACCAAAAATTCAGCATAATCTGTATTTGGTATTCCAAATTCAAAAATGATGTCTATTTTAAAAAATTAAAAACATAAAAGTTTCATTAATTAATTTAAAATTAAATCCCGTTGTCAAAACAAATAGTGTGTTTTTAAGAAACAATATCTATCAAATGATTGACACTTGTTTATGTCCAATTTCAAAGTGAAATTAATTCCAATGACCACCATTGGATTAAATGGTAAAAATATAATCTAATTACACTTTAAAACCAATTAAAAAGATAATCTGACCATATAAATAAATTATATTAAAAATCATATTTGAATTAAAATACAGTATTTTCCAATATTCATTAAAAATGATTTTTATCAGAAAAAATACCAAAAAATTACAAAAAGTAAATTTTTGTGACCCTATTCTAAAGAAAAATTTTATTTGGTCAAATAGAACATATATAAGTGAATAAAACAAGATTTAAATAGGGTTCTCCATCAAAAGGCTATAAATGGACCTTTTAAACAATATTAGAGTATTTATGCTTAAAATTTGATTCATTAACATTTTAAGCCTCTAAATTTTATGGGATAAATGTAAAAACATTTAAGAAACATGTGTAATCATATTGTAGTTAGTTCTGTTCATTTCCTCCAATACAATGGCTAGGTGTTAACTACCATTTGAAATAATGATATTATATTGTTAGTGTGCAACGTAAGATTTCAAAGAAACCCGTTGTTGTGTATCGGGTACGCTATCGAACATAGCATCCCCTTTAAAGTAAAATTAATATTTAATTCATAAATATTAATAAATATGAAAATATCATATTTTTTATTTACCTGGGATGTAACAATTTGACTTCAAATCTAGTTGATTTATCTATTACTTTCCCTAATCCTTTTGTCAGAAATCTATCAATTCCATCTTCCAAGCCTTACCCTGTAATTCTAAATCAACCATATATAAATCAACTAGATAATCCTACAGAGGATTAACAACCTAATCCATTCACGAACAACATCTAGGATCCATATCTAAAAAATAGTAATTTTCTAAGCATGATAGTATGGAATTTAATTTTGATTCATGCTAATTCACATTATTCATTTAACCCTTCCAAAATCATCCTAACTCAATCAAGAACAAAAGTTATCATGATACATTTACATCTATAATTTCTCATCCCTAAAAGAAATTCCACCTCACTTGATATTTCAATAAGCTCAGAGTCCATGAAATAGAATAGTGGCCCTAAAATCTCATGTATTATCTGGTCTACCAAGCTTATGTCACATACCAAAGTCAACCGACACTGCATCCATGCCAACCAATGCAATACTAACATTTAATAACTCCAAAATACATACTATGCCTTAACCATCACCTCTGAGACCACTATATATATAACCCCTCCCTCCAAATATACCTCAATGAAGGGGGAGATTTATGACCCATGAGTCCCACCTCAATCAGACACTATGTTGGAAACTAGAAATGATGTTATAAAAATAAAAATAAAATGGGATTAATTACCCTCTATACTAATATAGGATTGGAGATAATATAAATTAACAACTAGAAACTCAATTAGATAATATAAATAGAAAAAAACCATCCAATAATTTATGAATAAATAAAACAAATACAAATAAAAGTTGCAACACCCTAAAATTATAAAGTAAGAACCCTATTTAGTGTGCACGAAACACGACACCAAGTGATTAAGTGGGTGTAATACCATGATATTTTAAAATATATTTACTATTTTAAATATTTTTTAAATATTTTATATTTATCAATTCACATAATATCGGTGTAGCGTTCACTACACACAAGACAAACTTTCTTTAAAGGCTTACATTACATGAAGAACGAGTTTTTCTGAATAACGATATATTATTAAATATAACAAAGATATAACCTAGAATTAAAATTTTCAGTTATAAAAATGGGTAACTAAGTTTTGAAATATTATGGACTACATAAATTTAAAATGAAATTAAATATAAATTAATTATAAAAGAATATGAAAACCGATTGAATATAAAAGAAACTATTATTATTTTCAAAAATCCGTTTTACCCTAATAGATTTAATTAATAAAAATTTGTGGGTGATATTAATATAATATATATATTATATATTCAATATAAAATTTTTATGTTCATCCAATATATTTGATAAGTATAAGATAAAAACAAACCAAATTTTACACTTAAAAACCTACATTTTTATATAGGAAACTTTGTGTCCTTTTAATGGGGAATCCATTTTAAATATGAATTTTAACACTTTAATTGATTTAATATGTAAAAATAAACTTCATATTTTAAATAGAAACATAAAAATTATTTTACGGTAGATTTTTAATATTTTTTTAAAACCTAACATTTGTTTAAATGAATAGTGAAAAATACTGAATTTTAGTTCAAAACTGCTTTTTCATATAAATTATATATCAATTTAAATTATATTTTTAATTGGTTATAAAGTTTAATTATATAATATTTTTATTAATTAATTCAATTTAGTTTATTATAATTATTTTTACTTTGAAATTTACTATTAAAACATAACAAATATTTGGATATTTTTACCATAAAAGCCCGCATTGTCGTCATGTCTATGAGATTAAATTTAAATTAATTTATGCCACTTATGTAATTTTAATTTAGAGAAATGGATTATATATTTGGAATTTGAATAATTTATAATATCTAAAAAGACCAAAAAAAATTTGACCAAAAATATTAGTGAAACTAATTAAAATTAATTACAATTATTATCGTCAAATTAATCTTAATAAAGGACTAAACCTTTAACGTAAGGGCCCAAATGACATAGAAACCTGTACAAAACCCTTTTTCTACACATAATTAGGAAATTAACCTTCCATTATTGAGTTTTTTGGGTTTTTGAAGCCTTTTTTAGGTTAACACTTGGGTACACATAACTTCTTTTCAAAAATACCAAGTGAGTCTTTTTCATTCACTATAAAAGGCTACCACCTATACCACTTTCTCACAAATCTAAAACAACTTATTTTTATACGTAATCTGCAATATTCACTTCTATAAATCACACCATTCCACTTAGAATCCCCTCCTTTAGTATAAATAAATCCAAGTAAGCCTTTTGGTATAAACTAAAAAAAAAGTTACCAAATTAAGAGGTAACATCTTCTCTCAAGCTCTCTAGTTCCATTTCCATTACCCACCCATCAAATATATTTATTCCATGATTATATAAAAAACCCAATATCCAAAATATACTAAGATTTTTTTATGTAAATCTTTCTACCAACACTTACACACACCTCCATCTAATAGGTAACGAAGATATTGTTTCTAAGTACAACGAACTACTACCTCGCGAAATGATGATTGTTAATTTTTTCCTTTACCACCTATAATGGAGGAAATAATGATGGAAAAAATATTAATATATGTTATATATTATATTTATAATGTATTTATTCTTATTTAATTTTTATTTAGAGCATAAATTTATGATTTACATCTACTGTAAATATGTTAATTTCGCTTGAGGAATTGTAGACTACCTCCCACTCAAAGCGACATGACTCATTCATGCCATACATGGAATATATAAAGGATGGTTTTAAATTAATCTATGTAACATATATAAAATAGATATTATAATGAAATTATAATATATAAATTTATCATTTTTTTCATTCTTTTAATACAATAACAAAATAAATGTAGTTTCATGCGTACGTACGACCTACCGACTCCATGAATGATACACTTCATTTTTTAACTCAAAATATAATGGACTAATATAAATACATATATAATGAATATATGTGATAATTACGTTATGGTTTTAGTTACATATATTATTAAATCATGATCTAATTAATAGGAACAATAAATTAAAAATTCAAAACATACTTGAGAAAACTAAGTAATTGAAACCAGAAATAGTTAAAATAATGAAAGAGTGTTAATAAAGGGGTATTAAATTATTATAAGTAATTATATATGATATTATAAACAAGATTAGTGTTCTGTTATTAGTTATTAACATATTTTTTTTTAATTTGAGGATAAATACCACATAATAAATGTATGGTTAAGGTAAGGGATTTCGTCACAATTTACATTCTATTGAGAATTAGTTGTTATTATTCACCAATTCACTTTTATTTGGTGTATTTTATAAATTTTAACATTTTATAACATCAATAACCTTACTCTCAGTATATTCTATGTTTTATTTAATATAATTATTTTATGGGGTTTATTATTTAAATGTTTCTATGTGGTATGGGACACATTGGAATGTTTAAAATGTTATTTCCCTCATGACTATTTTTATTTTCTTTTAATGGAATTTTCATTCATTAAATGACATCATCCCTTGTTGTTAATTAGCCTCAACTGGGTAATTATTGATAAATAAATATCTTTTTATCTATTTGGATATTTTGATAAGACAAATTGTTCGTGAATATGAGGAATTCTTTGGACTGGTACGACACAGGTAGGGCTTAGTTATAGATAGCCCCTCGATGTGTCGATGGTCTCATGAGACGATTCATTTGGACAAATCAGATGGGTTTTTACCCTATATGTTGTAAATATTCATGTGAAAGGTCTTGAAAATAAAGGTACTGTGTACCTAGGAAACATGAAATCCAATAATTAAGAATTCCCCTCATTTAGATTCAGTTATTATTCATCCATGATAATTTGCATCGACATATATATGAATACATTTCATTCTGAGTTTATTGATTTAAATGGAATGAGTTTTAGTTTCTTACCTTGATATATTGATTTTTCCTTATCTAGTTATTTGAATAGAGTTTTTTATCAGTTATTTACCTTTCCATGTTAATTATTTCTTATTGATTCATTATTGATTCTGCTTTACTTACCCTTATTGAGAATTCCAGATCACCCTTATTATGTTTTTGTTCCCTAGGTTATCAAGAAGAAATATTTGAATAAGCGTTCAAGGATTATTTTTATTTATTTTTATTATGTATAATTTTTTTATTTCATATTTTAAAATGTATAATGCGTATTAGGTATTTAATATTTATTTCCAAGACTGCTAAACTGATCAGACCTTTAGGATTTGATTCCTTATAATCATGAAAATGTAATAAAATAATGCACCGACTCTGGGTTTCTGGTGTCGAGGAATTTTCAAAATTAAATAACCGAAAGAAAATCTAAAGTAGTGACCGGTAAAATAACCAAAGGTCCAATCTATTAATGTTCTGAATGATCCATATAGTCTTACTAAATTCCAAATAACTAGTTTATATATGTTTTCTAAGCATAAAATTATACTTTTTAAGAAAACCAAAGTCTCTCATGTGCATGTGATAGAAGAATACTAATGAACCCATGAGAATTTAGATGAACCAATAACCCCAAAAATGGTCAACTATCCATCCCAACCTCACTAAGGAATGCTCACCAAATAACATAAGCCAAGTATAATAACATAATAGGAATAATAACAATGAAGGTACCACACACCAAATTTCTACTAATTTTAGGCTCTAATGCCCCAACATAGAATACCATAGATCACTTATATCTTCCTAATAACATATACAACTGGCCCATAATACAGTAACATAACATCATGCCCAACAAAACCTGGGCCACCACCCCAAAACATAATATATCAAATCTCTCCCAAAAACACTTGGTCAATCACATCATAAACATAACCAAAGTAGTAGGATATCATGATAATGAATTGAATAATCCTTATTTCCTCATCATAACATGTACTACCCCCGCTATAAGTTTCACCAAATAATGGTCACATCACATATCACCAGAAAACACCTATTCCACCACCCCATAGAACAACCACATCCCAACTCACCCAAAAACGCCTTGTCTATCACCTATTGAATTAACATAACATCATTTTTCATATACAATGCATACCTAATCTCCTAGAATATAGGTTATCCAACCATCTATCCTCATCACTGGGTTGTTAGAAAAACACCCTCATGTGATAAACAGGTGTAGGAATATGGTTCTTGATACAGGGGGTGTGTATAGAAATCCAAAGTGGTATACAAGTATATACATACAATCACATAGAATCCCAACCTATGGGTTCACAAAAAACCACTAACTAACTAAAAAATCCCCAATTTCGTTACTAAATCTAAATGTATAACCCTAAAAAATATACTAGCCAACATTAACATTTCCATCTAATCTCATAGTCCATAAAATTATTTAATTATTTAGTACCAACCACATTATACCACATGACCCATAATTTATTTATTCATTATCCAGTTTCCATCACTTTAGAAAAACCAATCCCCAACTATTTCAATCATTATTAATTAATTAATTATTCTTTTACTACCTGAGAATCTAGCCCAATGCAAGCACACATCAAAATAATCTCATTATCTCCATAATACTATCACCTGAACATCACATGAGCATGAAAAAACAACTACCATATTAGAATCCATAAATAATGGATAAAAAATAACCACCTCGCCATCCCAAAAGTACATCCAAACCACCACTACCTCACCACCCAAAAATAATTGATAAAAAACCCGCCACATCACCTCCCCAAAAGCACGGACAAACAACCACCACCTCACCACCAAAAATTCTCAACTAAATAACCACTATCTACCTTCCCTAAAATCACAACCACATCTCACCCATCATCCCCAAATCACATCATAATAACATATCACCACCCCACAAGCATAACCACACATTAAAACACAACAAATACCACTTTATAGTTTTATCATGGGACTTTAACACATTTAAATTTATTTTAAAGGGGTTATAAAGAATACATAATATTTGCAAACACATTCATTATCCAAATATAAGTGGTTAACCAATTTCAATTTTAGGGTGATATCCTAAGAGTTATAATAGATACATCAGTCAAAACACATAGCATCCAGTTCAAACAAATTCCCCAAAGGCCAAAATTTCTAGTGCATAATCATGACCATACAATCCATCATATCATAATAATATCAATGTTGTAAAAATATGAAAATTAATTCCACATTTACCCCTTCCCTTCCGATTATCTAGTCCATTTAATTTGATTGAGACAGTATAACTGTATCCATTGATAAATAATAGTAAACCTCACCCATGTGATATAAAATAAATAAAAACAATATCTCCCCTATGTTGGTGCCAAAATGATGGAAAGAAAAAGAAAGAGAAGAGGCCCCGCGAGCTGCCTCGTGAAGCCACTGCGCGGAGCCCCCCAGGTACTGTGGCTGCTATGAAGCAAAGGAGGCGAACTCCTCCACAAATGTCATTGACGTTCGCGACACCGCCGCAAAGAAAAGGAGGCAGACCCCTCCAAGAATTCCATTGACGTTCATGACGCCGCCGAGAAGCAAAAGAGGTAGACCCCTCCGTGAACGCCATTGATGTTTGCGACCCACTGCGAAGCGCCTAAGCCCATCTTTGCGCCGCGTCAACTCTGCTCTGCGGCGCCTCTTGCCTATAAATACCAGACTCCCCTTGATCCCAACAGACGGACAATCCGACCTTTCAACTTATGATCTCCCATATCATGAAGCACCCTTTGCTCTGTGAATCATGAGCAACGTGAGGTACTTTTTCTCTACAAAGTGCCTCTCCCTTGTTATTTTTTAATCCGCTCTTCCAAGAGGGATGCCTTTCGCGAAGACTAAGGGATTTCGCAAAGGAAGGGGATCCCCAAGGGGACCCGGGTCATCGTGGAGCTTTTATGCTTCATGAAACACCCCTCATGTACACAGTATCCACATGCCAAGGCAGGGTCACTATACTTCACGAAGCACATTTCTTCATGACACTTTTCTTTGCGAGGCACCCATGCTCCGCGAGGCAGTGCTCCGCGAATGCCTTTCCACTTCGCGAATCACCTCCCATTTGCACCTCCGACACATTCTAAGGCTAAGGCAACCCACTTCCAAAAGCACACCCCTTCGCAAGTGCCCTCAGTCATGCAAAGAAACCGAGCTCCACGAGGCCCCTGCCTATGGACCCCTCTACTTGGAAAATCATTTTTCCGTGCGAACCTCCAGGTTTGCACGATGTGATTTCAAATTTTCCTAGACAACACTACCCATTTCCTTTCTTCATCTCATGCTTCTTCGCATAGGCATGCTAACAGCTATTGCTTATTCGCATAGCCATGCTAACATGGACCCCTCAACAGATCGCTCCATAACACCAGCCCAAGTCATGGCCTTACCAGTGCCTTCCCTCTCACATAGAGTAGAGGGTACTGGTTATGTAAGTCCTAGGGGTGTGAAGCACACCCACCTCATCCGAGAAGCAAGACGTTAAACTGCCAAGAACCCTTGTCCTCAGCACATGACGTTAAAGTGTGATCTGTCCCCATACCTTGCACGTAGGGTCCCTTGAATTAGACATTCTCTAAGCCCACTCATCTCCATGGGGATGGGATCATCCCTCACATGGGATGATATCCTTTTTATTGGAGTGGCGTTTGTTCTTGGGGAAGGGCAACCACCTTGGCGTAAGCCCCTATATTTTCTTACAGAAGGCAGTATCCCTACTCCTCCTCACTTCCTTGGTGCCAAGTCCAGTGGAGGACATGATAGGGAATGGGGACCCTCCTTTATTAGGTCCTAAATCCCTCTCCCTCTGTGCTTTGTCGCACCCAGAAATCCATCTTGGAGTGATTCCCCATCTTCCTCTACCTGGGATGCTCTACGTGTAAGCCCCATTCCACTTCCCACGGACGCATCTTTTGCAACATGATCATCAGGTCTCTGCTACCTCAAGTTTCTCACACCAAGCATGGCTCATGTGGGCTAAGAGAAATTATCTAACATGGCACCAACACATCCCATTTGAACTACGAGAACTTTGATCCATGTTAAGGAATGGTACGTAGAAATCCTCCATGAGGTTCAATCCCACCACCTGGTCATTCCGACCTCCTTCACGTCGGTTCACCAATACCCTAGCAGCCCAGAGTGTAAGCCCCGCACATCCCATTTGAACTACAAGGACTTTGATCCATGTCAAGGCATGGTACGTAGGAAGCCTCCACGAGGTTCAAGCCAACCACCCAGTCGTTCCGACCACCTTCACGTCAGTTCACCAACACCCGGGTAGCCTAGAGTGTAAGCCCAACACATCATCACCATCCATTGGCCCTGACCACCTTCACGTCGTTGCACCAAGTCCCATAATCATGTGTCTTTTTAGAGTGTAAGCCCCAAATACCTCTATCCCGCATGACGTTAAACTGTATTCCCCTTTTATAAACTACGAGATATTTGATCCTTGCTAAGGCAGTGTACGTAGGAAGACTCCACGAGATTCAAGCCCCACACCCATTAGACCGAGGTCCATCTTCACATCGGTTCATCGACATCCTTTCAAACTACGCAGACCTTGATTCCATGCCACATGGATACGTAGGAATCCTTTTCAAGGCTCAAGCCCAACATCACCGTCGTTCCTACATCGGTTCCACATCAGCTCTCCCTTCACTCCATTAAACTTTCCATCACTCATATGGATCCTTACCCCAGCTTCCACATCCTGGTAGGATCTTGCCAATTCACTTACCCACTACTCCAAGTAGTGGTCGGGAAATGAACCATTTGTTATACCTGACATCGGTGTTCCTTCATGAGGTCACACCCATCTGATCCACTATAATCAGTGTTCCGATTTGTCTGATATGTCTCTGCTGGATGTTAAAATCGCGGCATACCCAGTGTTAAACATGGGAAGATGAGGAAAACCTCAGATACATGCCTATGGAATATGATTCCCCGCATTAGACATGGGATGCCTCAGGCTTCTGCGCCCTCGAGAATCCCTATAATAAGGGGAAGAAAATCAGATGCGCCAGTACTTAAGCGCCCAGACACGTCAGCAATGCCTCAACGTGACTACTCCCCCAACTGAAGGTTGTTGCCCTGAACAGACCCCTTGGAATGTCCTTACAGAAGTAGTGTAATTAACCGGCATCCATGGAAACATGGCACTGGGAAGAGTTTCATGAACTATGTCTTAATCTATAATGGAGACCCAGACTAGGTGACAAATTTTGAGGAGAAATCCACAGAAGGAAGAAACAACATCCCATCATACCATTTCGATCAAGGAGAAAACTCCCCCCCGAACAGGGAGTGGATGCCACCCACGTTTGGAAAGCGGGAATGCGGGGAAACAGAACAGCGACGACGTCCCCCGAATGTAAAGGATGCGCGCCCCAGAAAAAGCGTCAGAAATAGAAATGGTGAACCCAATGTGAAGTTATTCTCCTCAATGTGGAGATTAGTAGCACTCGAGACATCAGTAGTGTGACGTGTCACCAGATCAAAATATTCGGCGCTAGGTCCCGCCAAGAAAATAGCGGGCCTGGCGTGAAACTCACCAGAAGTTGGGGTAGTCAAAACGTTGGGCATCTCGGTCTGCGATGTTGTCAGCATGGATCCCTCTTACTGATCATGGAAGACGGAATGGCATTGGGGAACTGGGTGTCAATTTCTTTTTTTGTCAGTACTAATGAGTTGATCTCCCTGCCTCCAGGAACCCAGTTGCTGCATCCAGAACCCGATTACCTCATGCCCACCGACGCAGGGGCTGGGGTAATATCAAAGTGGCTACCCCCGCGCGGTTCTTCCTTTTCTACGACGGCCTTGACTTCCATGACTACAGGTCTCCCACTCCCCCTCTCCCAATTGGATATTATCCAACGAAGGGTAATCAATGACCGTGTACGTAGGTACGAGGAGGAAGGAGTCATCCCTATGAGGGACATGGCCCGCCTGTATTTAGAGGAATCCGCGCCTCACCATAAACGCCACCCCCAGGGGCCACGCAGGGAGCCACTACTCCCCACTCCAACCATCAACCATTTCGGGAGCCTCTCCCTGGAACGCCTCAACAACTCCATGCCCTTCGCCGATGAGGTAGGGGATTTTTGGGCCAGCCCAGCCAAAGTTTCGTCCCAGTGGTTCCCAGTGAGGGCCCCCACCAGGTCGTACCAGCGCTGCCACCCGGTTCCCTGAGCTGAAGAGCAGGTAGACTACCTACCTGCACCGCCGACACTGGCCTGGCTGACCAGACCCCAATGTTGGGCACATGCCGAGGCGGGCGCCCGTCAAGGGGCGTCAACGTCAGCGACTACTATGGCCCAAGACACCGCCTACATGAATCATCGACCCCCTGCATACGTCGAGCAGGGATAGCTATATGCTAGACCCAGATCGAGGCCCCAACCACTCAACGAGCAGGCTGGGTCGACTATCCTGGTCAGAGGCATAGGCAGTGGCCACCACGGACTAACCTGCAGTAATGCCACCCAGTGCGGGGGCCCTCCCCGTGCACCTACCATGGAGGACGCGTGCCTTTCACTCTCCCAATCCTAACTCAGAGGTATGCCTCATGCCACCTTTGAACGGAATTAGGGCCTTCCCTATGGTAGCAACACCCCGTATAGGAGCCTCGCCAGCGCTCATAACACTGGATACAGAGTTGTCTCTTCTACCACAGACTGTCGGGGTGGGGACGTTGCACATCCAGTCACTCTCCGATGTGAGGACCGTCCTCACATCCTTGTAGTAGCCGAAGGAGGTCCTATTCTTCCTATAAAACAGAGGGTTGGAGATCAACTTCACTTCACCAACACCTGGCACGGAGGTCCTACCTGTGTTCGGTCTGATTAGTACTGGGACTTTCCTCACACTGAAGTCACAAAGGGAACCAAGCATGGAGGTCCTACCTGTGCTTCCGTCAGTTCCAGCGGGGGTCCTACCTGTACCAGCACCCAAAACGGAGGTCCTCCCCGTGTCCCCTTTGACATCTACCCTAGTTCTCCTCACACCCTGGCCCACTCAGGTGGTAGTACTCCCCACCCCAACACTAGTACGGCCGATTGACTTTCTCGTGCTGGGAATTTTTCCTTCCCTGAAGAGACATCCTGAGGCAGGAAGGTGAGTCATTGTTGTAGCAAGAAGAATACCAAAAAGCTTCAGACTAAGACCAAGCTAGTCTGTTTCTCGGATTCTAAAGCAGAGTATGACTCAGCAGTGGAACCCTCCCCTCGATCCTTTGTTTCAAGGGTCGGGGTAGGGATAAGACATATCATCCCCATCCTTCCGGAGTGATAAGTCCACCGAATTACCGCCTCTCTTCACCGGTACATCCAGGACGAGGAAATTCTGGGAATCCCATAGGTTTTGACCATGCAGTCACCATCGTCGTCACCAGAAGTGCCCTCTACCTCGACCAGAGATCTTGGAGAGCTATTTTTGGGATGGATGGCAGTTGAGAAACAGTGTGACCCATCGTCGAAAACCATATTCCCTGAACCAGAAACTATGGCTGTCAGCCCGTCGTATTGTGAAATTTTGGCCAAGACACCACACTCCTCGGAGGAAGGATCAGAATTCGGCGACCAGTCGGCTCGTTCGCCGTATTCTCTGCCGCCCAATCTACTCTCCCAGTGGTCCACCTTAGTACCGTTGTCAGTTCCTCAGTTTCCTCTGGTTGAAGAGTGGGGAAATATGGGTCCTGACTCTGAATTCGAGCCTAGGAACTTATGGAACATTCTTGCGGTAGATCACTTACCGGAGAAGTTCTGGTCGGTGGCGGTGTCAAACTTATGTGCACCGGAATCCCTCACCCCCGAGGAAGTCGAGTGCTTCCGTCAAACCCTATGGGTGATGAAATTCCATCTTCATTATCATCGGGTGGTGTACCCCAGGAGCCAAGTGCACTTTGAGGAAATCAGCAAGCGATTCCATCTCGTCGATTTGGCCACACTCCCCATGGCCCAGCGCCTTGAGTCATCAGGTCTCCAGAGGACCCTCCAACAAAGGTGCATTTAGAGTTTCAAGGTACTCCTCAAAATCATCGGGGAGGCTACCCCACACATGCAAGTCCGTGGCTGGGGGAAGTACACTTCCCTCGTCTTCAGCCCTATTCGATGACAGCCTGACTCGCTATGCGATATAGAGGACATGCCCCCAGGAAGGGTCCTAGTCCACATGGTAGACGTCGTGGAAAAGGTGGATGAGCTAGAATTTCTTGATGGAGACTTCCCCTCTGAGGGTTTTCCACCATTGTTGGACCCATGAGGAAGGATTACTCGCCAGCAAGGGAACCTCCTAGGTCTCCCTGCGCCAACCGAGTCATTGATACTCAATCAGAATGCCGATAGAGGAAAAGAGCATGTCAGAGTTGTCAAGAACTGCGACCCATCTGCCTCAGTGCAGAAGATGGAGGAAGACCTTGAGAAGGACGAGTTGTGCCAGCAACTTTCTGAGCAGAAGAGGTTGGCCGATGAACTCTTTGACGAACGTGCTATAGAGCGACGACTTGACTATGGTGATCCCAGGCCAGATCAGGGGCAGGAACAACTTCTCCCTGGAAATATGCCTCCAAGAAACCCTAACCATACCGCCCATATGGACAGGTTTGAAGCCAGAACTCATGGAAAGAGGGCGCAATACATCTCAACAAACCCTTCCGAACCGCACGACAATCCATGGAATCCAACCCAGGTTCCCCCAGCTGCCCCGCAGGCTGCTCCGCCAGTCACTCCACGAGGCGTTGAACCCATCTACCATGTCAAAGAGCCTGACAACGCGCTCGTGGTTAGGGATCCCCACCAAGATTGGGACCCCCACCTAGATGATCCTATAGCTGCACTAATCGCCGGCCTCGAGGCGTTGGAAACGTGACAGGTGGCAGTCCCACTAGATGGAAAGTCGTACCCAACATGGGTGGATCATATGCCTCCACCCCTGGGTTTTGGAAATCCCACTTTCTCGCCCTTTAACGGGACATGAGACCCACCGCAGAACCTGGACCACTTTTCCTCAAGGTGTGGCTCCATGTTGGGGACTCCAACACAACAGGAAGCCGCCAAGCTCCGATGTTTTGTGTAAAAATTGGAAGGCCACTCGTTTTTCTAGTACAACAAGCTCCCCATAGGATTGGTGAATGGCTGGGAGGATCTTCACCGACAATTCCTATACCAGTTCTTCTCCACCATGTGAAATACCAGCATCGCAGACCTCTTCAGGTGTAAGCAAAGGCCTGATGAGAGAGTCGCAGACTTTATCTCCCAGTGTATGGAGCTCACATACTCCATCAACATGCCATTGACATAGGATCAATTACTGATGATGTGTATAGGGAAAGTCAAAACAGAACTGGTTCCTTCCCTGATCACTCAAAACTACCTCAGAGGGTTCCGAGACTTCTCAAATAAGGCCCAACGCCTTGAGGAAGCTCCAAAATAGGCTAGTCAGGCACGTCTGCTGCCCCCTGTGATCCCAGCATAGAGGGGTGCCAGAGCCGACCCCACTGCGGTGGCCCAAATAGAAGCCCCAGGGCAGCTAGAATTGCTACCAGTAGCACCGGCTCTGCAACCTCGCGGAGGCCCGCCACCACAGGCGCAGCCTCTTGTCCAGTAGAGACCACCTCAGAACCGGCAGGTTCCCTAGCACAATGTGCCACCGCTGCCTAGGAGGGATAATCAGGATTTTCCTCCTCAGCAGGCTCCTCCGGCCCCTAGTTAGGGCTAGTCTCCCAGAGTCCCCTTCCCGGACAAACGGAATCGGACCTACTCATTCAACGAGGCTCAGGTCCCTGGTTATTTTCGTAGTGCCTTGGAGCAAGGGATTGTGTGACTTCCTGAGTGGAAAAGGCTAGAAGAGGTGAATCTCACTGATCGCTCCAACTACTGCCCTTATCACCGAATCTTAGGGCACACCCTCAAACAATGATATGTGTTAATAGACAGTCTTCAAGACCAAGTCGACAACAACATAGTCAGGTTGGGACTCGCCCCGGCCCAAGTGGCAGGTGTCTTTGTGGGGTCAGAAAGTGGTAGCGACAACGAAGGCGAGTGGAAGTAGGTTCTCAGCCGCAGATTCTAGAAGTACGACGATTGGATGGCTTGTAAAGTGGTGGATCGTGCCCATTATATCATCCAGGAACGCCTAAATCAGCCATAGCCTTCAGAATCTGTAGTCGCTACCTCTGCATCATCATCCCAGCTGGAATCTTCCCATAAGAGCAAGCATCGACGACATAAGAAAAATCAACACGCCCCATTAATACCATCATCGTCCCACACTCTCGGTGACTTCATGACCCCTGAGATGGGGATCCCTCCTAGAATCCACCTAGTGGTGGATGAATCTTCAAGTGATAGTCAAGGGTATGCTTCGGTTAATACCGTGGAGTTGGTAAAAACCTATATGACTCCTGACAAGGAGGAATGCCAGGAGAACCTCCCCAACATCCCCAGCCGACGTCAACTTTAGCAGAACCACGGCCATGTGGGTCATCAAGGAACGTCAGCTGGCACTTTCAGCCAGGCCGTGAACGCCACTGAGACTAGGCAGCAGGCCCAACACAGATCTCAGCACGCGCAACCTCCTCTCCTGGTGTCCTCAGATCTACCTCCACCGCTGTTTGTGCTACTGGATCCGACAGAGCTACCTCGTCCGTACCATGGCCAGTCTCATCCTGCTACAAAAAAATCTCAGTTGTCTAGTCCTCATCTGACAGCCACTCTTCAGTCCTCGACTAGTTAGCAACAGGACATACCTAGCACTAGTCTGTCGCCGGTCCAGCCGATAGGGCCCATCGTGCCTCCAATCGCATAGCAACCTCCTGTGAGCAAAGGTTCACACCTGGAATGAAAGTAGGATGTCCTCAAACATTTCGCTGGAATTCCAGAAAGTCTATCTATCCTTGTGGTTCTTCACCTTTCGTCAGGCATGCGTGAGGCACTCGCCGATGCTTTAAAGATCCCCCTCCAGTTTGAGACAGAAGTAGCAGCTGTAGAAGCCTTCCACGCTGAGGCAATTGAGAATGACAAATGCTAGGAAGTTATCTCATTCTCTGGTGAAGATGAGGACCCTCCCATACAGGGGCACATTCTTACATTGTACATCACTGGATAGTTTAATGGTGTGGAAGTCTGACATTGTCTTGTTGACACGGGCTCCAGGATAAACCAAATCCCGACTCGGACACTGCAGAAGCTGGGGTTGTATGAGGATGATTTAACTCCCTTAGACCTAGTAATATAGGGGTATAATTGGACCGAGCAGACCCTAGTCAGCAAGATCCATTTGAAGACCCAGTTTGGGGGCCTAGTTGCTAGTACTGAATTCATGGTTGTCTCCCAGGACACCGCGTACAACACATTGATGGGCAGGCCATGGATCCACCTACATGCAACGGTCCCTTCATTGTATCACTAATGCCTTAAATACTCCCTCAATGGTTGACTAGGCGTGCTCCAAGAAGATTCGTCTCCTTTTGCCTCTTGCGAACCCTGCTATCTGGACGCTGACTATTACAAGAGCAAGGATAAGCAGATTTTGGCAAGTGAGATTGCACCCACCATGGTCACAACTGATCCTTGGACAGGTCTGGATGACGCCTACATCTTCCCGATCCATCGATTGGAGGCCACAAACCCCGACATGGGCCAATGATTTGGTGTCTCTAGTACTAGAGGAAGGCATATTCCTAAGTCCAAGTGATGGTGGATAATCACCTCGTACTCCCACACAAACAAGGCTTAGGTGATCCTGGAACTTCCTACCCATGTTCGGTATCGGGATGTCAGGCTCATGGTAATGGCGGTACATCATACGTGTCTATTTCGCCAGGCTGGAATTAACCGGCTCAAGCCGATGTGCCACTATAGCTTTTATGTTATTAAGAATGGCCCCATAGGCCGAAGACTAGATGGGATCGGATCAACTGACTTCATCGCCATGGTCTCAGCAGGATGTGAATCTCACGATATGCTGACCACTGCCTCTCAAGCCAGCACCAGCCTCCCATCAGAGTCTGGTGGCTTGGAAGATCCCTCCATGAGTGGAGAAGAGGCTCTATAGGATGATCTCCCTTCCTTTGAATAAGGTGTCGACGCCACAGTCGACGAGTTGGTATAGGTGACCCTCGGAAGAGAGGTGGACCCGAGGCCCAAGTTGATCAGTGCCGCCATGTCCCTCGAGGAGCAACAGCAGTACGTAGACATTCTGAAACAGCACCGTGATGTGTTTTCCTAGAGTTATGATGAGATGCCAGGACTAGATCCTTAGGTGGTCGTCCACTGCCTCGGTCTCCTGGTAAATCATCGCAGGTTCAAGTAGCCTCCCAGAAAGATTCACCCTTCTCACAACGCCATGGTCGAGGCCGAGCTTGACAAGCTCATCCGGGTCAATTTCATTAAGGAAGTCCAATAACCCAAATGGTTGGCCATCATCATGCCAGTCAAGAAGAAGAATGAGAAGATCAGAGTCTGTATCGACTTCTGTGATCTCAACCACCACTGTCCGAAGGATGATTTTCCCCTTCCTTTGATAGAATTTTTGATTGATGCTACGGCCGAGTTCCAAGCCCGCTCATTCATGGACGTGTATTCTGGGTACAACCAGATCCTGATGTCCCCCGAAGATGAGGATTCCATCACTTTTAACCCCCCCCCCAAGGTACTTTCTGTTACTAGGTTATGCCCTTCATCCTGAAGAATGCAGGTGCCACCTATCAATGGGCCATGCATCGCATATTGAAGCTGATCCTCGGGACATTGGTGGAATTCTATGTGGACAATATGGTGGAAAAATATCACCAGCGCTAGGACCATCTCTAGGATCTTGAGAAAGTGTTTGGTTTCCTCCGTTCCTACAACCTGAAGATGAACCCGCATAAATGTGCCTTCGGGGACACCTCCAACAAGTTTCTCGACTTCATCGTCAGATAACGGGGCATGAAGATCGACCCAGCGAAGATCAAGGCCATCAGACAGATGTCCCCCCAAGAAATATTCGGGAGCATCAATTATTTCAAGGCCACTTAGCCTATATACGCCGATTCAACGTGAACCTGGCCGGCAAGTGTAAGCCCTTTTCTCGGATCATGAAGAAGGGAATCGCCTATGAATGGGACGAAGAGTGCCAGATGGGTTTTGAGGAAATCAATAAGTATCTACTCCATCCTCTGGTCTTGATGCCACCCATTGCCGGAAAGCTGTTAGTCCTTTATGTGACTGCCCTGGATCGGTCTCTCGGTGCCCTGCCTTCCCAGAAGAACAATGAGGGGACAGAGAACAGCCTATACTACCTCAGCCACATGATCCTTGATACGGAGACCAGATACTCCCCCATCAAAAAGATCTTCCTTGCGATCGTGTTTTCCATACAGAAATTGTGACATTACATGCACCGCCATGAGGTATAGTCGGTCTCTCGGGTAGACCCACTGAAGTACATTGTAAACTACCCCATATTGACTGGACGACTAGATCGGTGGGTAGTAATTCTCTAGCAGTTTGACATCAGGTTCGTGCCTCATAAGGAATTCAAGGGGTAGGCATTGGAAGACTTCCTAGCTTCCCATCCAACCTCCGCAGATCAACCCCTAGACCTAGATTTTCCTAATGAGGAAATACTCTCAGTAAATCATGTCGTCTCATGTTTGAAAATGCACTTTGATGGTGACTCCTGGAGCCCCACTGGTAGGAGGCTCAATGACCCTAGGCTCAACAGAGTGGGTATGGGTATCATCTTCATCACCCCGGCACAAGCTATTCTTCCGTACTCATTCCTGTTGTCAGAAGGTTGAACTAACAACGAGGTAGAGTATCATGCTCTTATCACTGGCCTTTAGCTAGCCCTTGAGATTAATGTCCCCCATTTTCACGAAAAAGGGGATTCCGAACTAGTCATCAAACAAGTAAATGGTGACTATGTTGTCAGGAATCCAGATCTTGTGCCATTATTTGATTGCACGCTCCATCTAATGGCCCAGTTCCCTTCTCGACCAGAGGTTACCCATGTACCTTGGTCACAAAAAGGTCGAGTGGACGCTTTGTCCAGTTTAGCTGCGTCACTTGCAGAACCTGAGCAGGATGCTCTGATTATACATGTGGCACACCAGAGAGTCATTTCCCCCATCACCCAGAGGATGGCGACAGCCTGCGAGTAAGCCATCATACCACCGGATCCTCCACGTCAGGAGCCCTAGGTTCTTCAGATGCAGTGGTTGAAACGACTCCCGACTGGAGAGCCCCTTTTGTTGAGTATCTCCAAAATGATTGCCTCCCAGCTGATCGAGCCAAGCGCGAGTGAATCCGACGCCGCACGTTACAGGTTACCCTCTAGGACGGTCCCAGTCTTGAGTAGATCCTCTATAAGCATGGTTTCGATGGTTTTCTCCTCCGTTGTATTCAAGGAGTCAAGATTTCTCAGGTCATGCAAGAGGTTCATGCTGGTTCCTACGGAGCCTACCAGGATGGGCCGAAGCTATCCCATCAGATCCAGAGACAGGGGTACTTCTGGCCCTCTATGATCAACGACTATATAGAGTTCTCCAAGAGATGTCACCCTTGACAAGTTCATGCTAATTTCCTGCATCGGCCTCCAGAACCTCTCCACTCTACCAAGTAATCCTGGCCCTTCATGGTGTGGGGGCTCAATGTCGTGGGGTCGTACTCATCGATGACAGCTCACCAGTACAGGTTCATCCTGACTGCTACGGATTTCTTCTCCAAATGGGTAGAGGCAATGCCTCTCAAGGAAGTCAAGGCTCAATCTATTGTCGATTTTGTGAGCTCCAACATCATCTACCGATTTGGATTCCCTCACGCTATCCTCACCGATAACAGCACCAACTTCCGAGCAGCTGAGCGAAAGAAATTGTATGCCAAGTACAATATCCATTCGAACCATACCTCTCGCTATCATGCACATGAAAATGGACAGATCAAGGCGTTCAAAAAAACCCTATCTAACATTTTGCAGAAAATGGTTGGTCAGAACAAGAGGAGTTGGCCGGACAAGCTCCCCAACGCCCTCGGGGCTTATCGGACGATGACTCGCAATTCCACCTAGGTGACTCCATATTCCCTGGTGTATGGGGCTGAGACCGTCCTACCCATCGAGATCCAGCTACCATCATTACGTACTGCAGTCTATGAACAGAAGGCGCTAGATATGGTGGACAAAATCCATCTAGCTGAATTGGAAGAACTCGACGAGAGTAGGCTCCATGCCCTACACAATCTGGACAGGCATCAGAATAAGATAGCTAGAGCCTTCAACAAGAAGGTTCACCTCTGATCTTTTAAACAAGGTGACCAGGTGTTGGCACTCCAAGGGCCAATGGTCCCTGGTAGGAAACCACCCATGTTGGAGCCCAAATGGGAAGGACCTTACATCATTCTTAAGGTTTACCCCAATAGAGCATATTCCTAAGTGACCGTGGATTTTGAGTGCATAACTCCTCCCAACAATGCCGATTTCTTCAAGCAATAGTTTGTCTGAGCCCCTCTGTCTTGCAAGACCTTAAATTGTATAGTCCTGCATGACCTTAAACTGGACGGTCCTGCATGACCCTAAACTGCACGACGGTCCTAAATGACCCTAAACTGCATGATGGTCCTGTACGACCTTAAACTGTATGGTCCTGCATGACCTTAAACTGGACGGTGCTGCATGACCTTAAACTGGACAGTCCTAAATGACCTTAAACTGTCCAGTCCTATATGACTTTAAACTACACATCATCCTGCATGACATTAAACTGCATTTTGAGAACTATGTATGGCTTGATTCCCATACTTATGGGATACGTAGGAATGCTCAGATGCCTCATCTTGAGCCCATCCCCGAGCTTTTCTCAATGACTATCCCCCATGGGTGCATATTCCTCAGAGGATCCTTGCATGATATGAAGTATGCTCCCTTAGCCCCACTCATATGAGGATTATGATGGTCGCACCACATTCCCACTCCCATTATTCTATCCTCCCACATCTTCAATGGATGACGTTAAACTTCCAGGCCTTCAAGAACTACATATGGATTGATTCCCATCCACATGGGATACGTAGGAACGCACTGACATTTCATCTATTGGCTTAGACCAAATGCCAGAATCTTCCCCTAGGGTCAACACATATGGAGGGGTGCACACCTTTTCCCCGATTCATGTTGATCTAGCCTCGATCCAGCCATACGTCTCGCTCCCTAGAGACATTCACCTCTTTCATAGATGGGTACAACTATACTTCACCCACTCCATGACTAGGATTCCATCCCCTTCCCTATCCAGAAGGGCCCCTGAATGGTATGGATGCTAGGCCTAAGGGCTCTCTTACCACTTCAGGCCAATGCCCTCGAGGTTGTTGAGCAACAAACTAATACGAGTCTCATGTTGCGAATATGGTCAGTGGTCGATGCTCATTTGTTGCACCCATTTCAGGTCACTATAGGGATGTTGTGTTGCGAACATGGTCAACAGTCATCCTAGATCATTAGGACCACCCCAAGAGATCCCAAACATCGAGTATAGTGGTTCATTCTGCCCCATTGTATCTAAGCGATGAACTCCCTTCATGCAAAGCCAGGTTTTGGTTACCCATATGACTGGGAGAGCCGAGAATAGATCCTTGTTTCCCATATCGAGCATTGCTCATGTGGTCTTAGGAGTCATGATGAGGCGGTAACCATGCAAGATGGTCGGTTCTTTCTGACCGAGGCCCATCCTCAGGCCCCCTAGCCTTCTCGAGCCCTATCTCAAGTTCTTAACTAGAGTGCACGATGTGGGGTTTGATTATGTCTTCATTCACGTCGGGTTACTCGTCGTGTCATATACATCTTCGGATGAGTCACCTTATCCTCCCTTCGTCCTCACTTCAAGACGTTAAACTGAAAGTTGGTCTAGCTTTTCCGACCGAGGCCTAGCCTCGGGCCCCTTGGCCTTTCAGGGCCCCCAGCCCGTGTTCCTATTTAGGGTTGTATGGTGTGATGTGTGATTATGTCCTCATTCATGTCGGGTTATTCTTCGTACCGTACACCTCCCTTATGTGGGGTATCTTACTCCTCCCTTCATCCTCATAGCAAGATGTTAAACTGAAAGTTGGTCAGGCCTTTCAGACCGAGGCCCAGACTCAAGCCCCTTGGCCTTTCCAGGCCCCTAGCCCAAGTTCCTATTTAGGGTTGTATGATGTGATGTGGGATTATGTCCTCATTCACGTCGGGTTATTCGTCATACCACACACCCCCTCGTTAGGGTGTCTTACCCCTCGTGTGCCTTTAAGAACTATGTGTGGCTTGATTCTCATCCTCATGGGATATGTAGGACCGCCCGAATGTCTAGACTTTGGGTTCATCCCCATCTCCCAGAAATCTCCCTTTCACCTTGGCCCCTTGGCCTACCCTTTCCCAGGGAGAGGATTACACGCTGTGGTATGGGATTATGTTCTCACTCATGTCGGGTGTTGTAACAACCATTCCATTTACCCCATCTTTCTCCTAAAAATCCTCTATCTCCTTACTCTATACTCACCCCTCCAAATCAGTTGCACTCAAGTTGAGCACCCTCGTCGACCCTCTTCGGTGATCAACCAATGTGTCTAAAGGGTACTCTGGTTTAGTTCCTGGAGTGTTGGGTGCTACTCGGATATACTTTCACCCGTTTCCTAGGCTTCGTGTTCCCCTTCATTAGGGCTTCCATTACCTTTCACATCCAAAGGGACCCCCGAATGGCATGGATGATCAGCCTAAGGGCCCTCCTACCAGCATGGGCCAATGTCCTTGAGGGTTTCGAAAAACAAACTGATACAAGTCCCACGTTGCGAATACGGTCAGTGGTTGATGCTCGTTTGTTGTTCCCATTTCTGGTAACACGATAGGGATAATGCGTTTCCACCATGGTCAACAGTTATCCTCAATTGTCACGCCAACCTCATTAAACCCAAAATATCAGTGTCATGATTCACATCCTTCTCTATCACATCATGTCCAAGTAAACCTCCAACACTCTTGACACTATCCCTTAGTGCGCATCTGCGCATTAGGAGAAAAATTCTGTGGTAAGGGCATCATTTGAGGCTCCGTACCGACTCCCCTATGATGGGAATTCCATGTATTTCAATAAAGATCTTCCTCCCTTGTTTCTCACACCAAGATTGACTCACATGGGCTTAGGGATTGGGTTGAAGTCTTCACTTACTTGGAAGGTTTACACCCCTCCTTGGTCTGAGCTCTAAGACCATAAACTAAGATCTTCTCAGAACTATGTTTGGCTTGATTCCCATCCTCATGGGATATGTAGGAATGCCCAGACCTCTTGTCTTTGGGTTCATCTTGAGTTATGCTAATTTTTCTTTTTTGTCCAGCCTTCTGGACTTTGACTACGGGACCGCATGGAATGGTATGGGACTACCTCCTCATTCACATCGGGTTTCCAATATCCGCACCACACGCACCCCATTCTAAGAATTATCCCTCCTGTTTCTTATCCTGCACGACATTAAACTTTATGTTGTCCCACACGACATTTAAAGGATGCCTTCAAGAAATATGTGTGGCTTGATTCTCATACTTATGGGATAAATAGGACCACCCGGACATCTCGTCTTTGGGTCCAGCTCAGCTGGGAGCTAGCCTCTCTGACCTGTTTCACTATCACACATATTTGGCCCCCTTGTCCCAAGGTTCCCCACTCGGAATTGCATACGGTGTGATGTGTGATCATGTACCCATTCCCGTCAGGTATGTTTTATTGCACCGTACACATTCCCCACCTAGAACCATCTCTACTATGACTATGCTGCATGATGTTAAAATGCATGTTTGGTCCTATCACATGACCCTAAACTGTGATATTATAATCCTGGCCGCACGATGTAAAATGACACTGCATTGTGATGACCTCATCGTGGAGGACATCACATTGGGTATCGGTCATTTACCATACCATTTTTCAACGCCTTTACACGGCTTTATTATTATGGTGACAACGGGTCCTGCAACCCTAGTCCTGTCGCTTCACAAAAAAAAACCACTCAACTTAAAGGAAATCAAGATTTATCAAATACCGCTTCTCTTGGTGTGAGGGCTAGACCCGCACGCCCCTTTAATACTTTTCTCTAGTACCTTACTGTGTCGTGCCACCCTCCAAGAACTATGTATGGCTTGATTCTCATCCTCATGAGATAAATAGGAGCGCCCGGGCACTTTCCCGTGGGCCCAGCCTATCTTTCGTGTTTCGTCCCTCGACTCAAGCACTTCCCCAGAGAACACATGGTATGTAGGGATTATTTTCTCATTCACATCGAGTTTTTTAACCACCTTACCGTGTGTCTTCTTCTCTCCATAATTATCCATGGTCCTAATTCTAAGACCCTAAACTAAGACCCTTTCAAGAACTATGTGCAGCTTGATCCCCATCCAAATGGGGTACGTAGGAATGCCTGTACACTTTTCCC
This sequence comes from Viscum album, assembly GCA_963277665.1. NCBI lineage: Eukaryota > Viridiplantae > Streptophyta > Magnoliopsida > Santalales > Viscaceae > Viscum > Viscum album. Next base: position 1,138,683,840 of record OY728129.1, read on the forward strand.
CAGGTCCAGCTCAACTCTCGTTTTTGGTCCATCGACCTGAAACCTCTTTGAGGAATGCATGGTGGTTGGAACCCCCAGTTCCCATTCACGTCGGGTATTTGTAGTAACCCCACCACGTGTCTCCCGTGTTTCCTACCATCCATGGTCCGAATTCTATGACCCTAAACTAAGATCTCTCTATGGGGAGGGTCTTGACTCCCTCTATATAATACGTCTTGTTGTCATATTCAGATGTGTTTTGACAAAGAGCCTGAAGTGTGGAATTTTCCTGGGGACCTTCCCCTCGTTCCATGTCCCAGCTTTGTGAGCTCGCTATTTGGATCCTCACCCTCTTCCACATCCAAAAGGACCCCCGGATGGCATGGATACTAGGCCTAAGGGCTCTCCTTCCATTTCAGGCCAACATCCCTAAGGATCTAGGGCGACATTTGCGATAGGTCCTGTGTTTCAAACATGGTCAATGGTTGACCCTTATTTTTCTGTCACCATTCTAGGCTAATGCGATGTGGATGCTTCGTTTCCACCACGGTCAACAGTTATCCTCCATCATCACACTACCATCATTGGGGTCCAAATTTTGAGCATCATGATTCACACATTTCCACTTCTTCATGTCCAGGTGGAATTACGACATACTCAGCTTTATCTCTTCACGCGTCTAGGTGCGCTACATAGAGGTATTGGCATAATTGGGCCCGAATTTTCCGAGCATCCCTTTGCCCTAACATGTCCCTTACGGTGACGGGAAAGTCCCACCACTACTTGTTTCCCACACCGATCATGACTCATGCGGGCTTAGTAGTTTTGGTAGGATGTACACCGACTCGACCAGGCTTCTCATCATCCCACAAGACATTAAACTGTGCTTCTAGAACTATGTATGGCTTGATTCCCATCCTTATGGGATATATAGAGATAACCTAGTATTTTTCCCATGGTCCATCCCTAGGGATCATAAATCATGTTCTTCCACATTTCCAGCTTCTTGGCCGGACCCCTCATAGGGAACAAAGTAACTGCGATTTTGCCACGAACAAGTTAGGTATGCCCCACAATGGCATTGGGAAGCGATAGACCCCCTCGCCAGAGAGGCCTTTTCTGAAAGTAATGATCCATGATCAAACTGATGCACCATATAGCATGCTTCCACCATGAGGGCATAATTTGAAGAGTGTTGGATTCTGTTCGAACAAAACCTCACTCCATTCTTCATGCTTTGCATGCCCTTTATTCGGACCCTCGTCCATTTTCATGTCTAAATGAACCCCCAAACAGTATGGATGCTCGGCCTATGGCTCGCCTACTGTCCTGGGTCAACGTTCTGGAGCTTCACGAATCGAGATAACAAGGTGAAAAAATCACAGGGAAAGGAAAGGACAAAAGGGAGATCATCCCCTTATTTATAAGTGGCGGCCCTTGGAGCCCCGCGGCGCATCCGGGTCGTGTCGAACTTCGCGGTGTGCGCGGCCTGCGCGTTGGCTGTCCACCTCGCGAGCCTTCTTCATGATCCATCTTCGCGAACAACCGAATATTTTGGCGATGTACCCTCAGACTTCGACCCTTGGTTTCTCCGCAACTCCAATTTTGAGAGGGGGAATTTGTTGGCGCCAAAATTTTGGAAAGAAAAAGAAAGAGAAGATGCCCCATGAGCCACCTCATGAATCCACTTCACGGAGCCCCCCCAGGCACTACGACCGCCGCTAAGCAATGGAGTCGGGCTCCTCCGCGAACACTGTTGATGTTCGCAACACTGCCGAGAAGCAGAGGAGGCGTACCACTCCGTGAATGTCATTGACGTTCGTTACCTTCCATGAAGCAAAGGAGGCGGACCCCTCCGTGAATGCCATTGACATTCGCGACCCGCCGCGAAGTTCCTAAGCCCCTCTTCGTGCCACGTCAGCTCTGCTCTGTGGTGCCTCTTGCCTATAAATACCAGACTCCCCCCACACCCAACAGATGGACAATCCGACAATTCAAATCCCGATCTCCCATATCGCAAAGCATCATTTTCTCTGAAAATCATGAGCTACGCGAGGTAATTTTTCTCGGCGAAGTGCCTCCCCCTTGTCTCGTTTTAATCCCCTCTTCCGAGAGGGATGCCTTTCGTGAACCCTAAGGGCTTTTGAGAAGGAAGGGGATCCCCAAGGGGACCCGGGTCTTCGTGGAGCATTTATGCTTAGTGAAACACCCCTCATGTACATGGGATCCACATGCCAAGGCAGGGGCACTATACTTCGTGAAGAAAATTTCTTCACGAAACTTTGCGTCGCGAGGTGCCCGTGCTCCGCGAGGAAGTGCTCCGCGAATTCCCTTCCACTTCACGAAGCACCTCCCATTTTCACCTCCGCCCCATGCTAAGGCTAAGGCACCCCACTTAGTGAAGCACACCCCTTCGCAAGTTCCCTCCGCCATGCAGAACAACCAAGCTCCACGAGGCCCCTTCCTATAGACCACTATGCTTGGAAAATCATTTTCCTATGCGACCCTCCAAGTTTGCACGATGTGATTTAAAATTCCCCTCGACGACACCACCTGTTGCATTGCTTCACCTCATACTTCTTCACATAGGCATGATAACGGCTATTGCTTCTTCGCATAGCCACACTAATGTGGAACCTTCAACGGATCGCTCCATAACACCCCCCAGTCAAGGCCTTGCTGATGCCTTCCCTCCAACAAGGAGTAGAGGGTACTAGTTATGTAAGTCCTAGGGGTGTGAAGCGCACCCACCTCGTCCGAGCTACAAGACGTTAAACTGCCAGGCACCCTCGTCCTTAGCAGATGATGTTAAACTGTGACCTGGACCCATGCCTCGCTCACAGGGTCCCCCGCCTTGGACATTCTCCACGCCCACTCGTCTCCACGAGGATGGGATCATCCCTCACATGGGATGATATCCTCCTTATTGGAGTAGAGTTTTTCCACGGGGAAGGGCACCCACCTTGGCGTAAGACCCTAGCTTTTTTTTTTGCCGGAGGCAGTATCCCTGCTCTTCCTCACTTCCTCGGTGCCAAGGCCAGCAGAGGACGTGATAGGGAATGGTCCCCCTCCTTTCTTGGGTCCCAAATCCCTCTCCCGCTGCGCTTTATCGCACCTGGGCCTCCATCCTGGAGTAAGTCCCAATATTCCTCTCCATGGGCTGCTCCACACGTAATCCCCACTCCACTTCCCACAGACGCATCTTTCATGACGTGATCGTCAGGTCTCTGCTGCCTCTTGTTTCTCACACCGAGCATGACTCACGTGGGCTTAGAGTAAGAATCATCCATGGAACCAACACATCCCATTTGAACTACGAGGACTTTGATCCATGTCAAGGAATGGTACATAGGAAGGCTCGATGAGGTTCAAGCCCACCACCTAGTCGTTCTGACCTCCTTCACGTCGGTTCACCAACACCCGGGCATCCCAGAGTGTAAGCCCCACGCATCCCATTTGAACTATGAGGAATTTGATCCATGTAAAGGCATGGTACCTAGGAAGCCTCCATGAGGCTCAAGCCCACCACCTGGTCATTCCGACCTACTTCATGTAGGTTCACCAACACCCGAGAAACATAGAGTTAAGCCCCACACATCATCACCATTCATTGGTCATGACCGCCTTCGCGTCGGTGCACCAAGTTCCATCATCATGGGTCTCGTCAGAGTGTAAGCCCCAAATACCTCCGTCCCACATGACGTTAAATTGTATTCCCCTTTTTTGAACTACGAGGTATTTGATCCTTGCTAAGGCAGGGTACGTAGGAATCCGCCACGAGGTTCAATCCCAACACCCATTGGACCAAGGTCCATCTTCACGTCAGTTCATCGGAATCCTTTCAAACTACGTGGACTTTGACTAACTTCCATGGGGATACGTAAGAAGCCTTTTCAAGGATCAATCCCAACATCACTATCGTTCCTATGTCAGTTCCACATCATATCCCCCTTCAATCCATTCAACTTTCCATTATTAATCCTGATCCTTACCCGGGCCGCCACATCCCGGTTGGATCGTGCCAATTCACTTCCCCACTGCTCCAGGAAGTGGTCAGGAAAAGAACCATTTGTTAGACCTGAAATTGGTGTTCCTTCAAGAGGTCACACCCATCTGATCCACTCCAGTCAGTGTTCCGATCAATATGATCTGTCTCCGCTAGAGGTTAAACTCATGGTATACCCTGTGTTAATCATGGGAAGCTGAGGAAAAACTCAGATACATGCCTATGGAACATGATTCCCCGCATTCAACGTGGGATGCCTCGGGCTTCCGCGCCATCAAGATGCCTTATAATAAGGAGAAGAAAATAAGATGCTCCAGTAATCCAGTGCCCAGACACGTCAGAGATGCCTCAACGTGACTACTCCCCCAACTGAAGGTTGCTTCCCTGACCAGACCCCTTGGAATGTCCTGACAGAAGCAGTGTAATTAACCGGCGTCCATGGAAACAAGGAACTAGGAAGATTTTCAGGAACTACATCTTAATCTATAAGGGAGACTCAGACTAGGTGAATAATTTTGAGGAAAAATCCATAGAAGGAAGAACCAACATCCCATAATCCTGTTTCGATAAAGGAGCAAACATCCCCCCCCCCCAAAGCGAGCTGATTCCGCTCGCCTTTGGAAAGTGAGAATGTGGGGAAATAGAACAGCACCAACATCCCCCGAACGTGACAGATGCGCACCCCAGCGAAAGCGTCAGAAACACCCTACTCTAAAGAAGACTATAAAACTCATCATGCACTGTAAGAAAAAAAATAAATGCCTAAAAACCACAATCGCACATGGGAATCCATGGATCAATCTACAACACACACAAGGGTTACCAAAATTAATCCATACTCACACCCCAAAAAAACCTACAATACTAAAATGGATCTGTGAGGGAATAATAGGAGAAAACTACAAATAAATTGAGGATAACATACAACTAATTGCCAATGGCCATCTACTAGATCCAAAGAATTGGAATAGGGGTAAAGAGGGTTGGAAATAATCCTAAAACCATATAGGGTTCTTCAATACCAAGAGATTAGAAAAGGGTATGACTGAATAAAATTAATCAGCTATGAAAATGATTTTAAATCTGGGATCCATGCTTATTCATTCCATGGAAACCTTACATAGTGTGTAATTCATGGGTTTTCTGAAAATCTATACTTCCACAGAAAATCATGTCACCTCAGCAGTATTTAATTACATATCAATAATTTCATTTTCAAGATGAGAATTCGTTTCCTAGATCCCCCATATCTAATTCAATGGATTTAAATAATCGGATTATACATTTTTTGAACATCCATTTTACCTCTTTTAAAAAATAAATGATGTTTATTTCTTGTAGTAGGTCAAATTCACCTCTAACTGCCACATAACCTCCTCATGCCTCCTCTGAAGCACCTATAACACCTCAAATTGGTAAAATAATAGGAAAGAAGGCACATACCATTACATGAACGTAAAACCAAAGGGATATAAGTGTGAAACTCCTACCAATATCCTAAATGATGTAATTTTCACTATTAAATTATTTTTACTTACCATATTTGACTACTATTTATTTATAGAATTTATTTAGCTGAATCTTGGGAATTATTGATGAGTCTTAGATATTAGTGAATTGTTTTTGACAAATCATGCTAACCAATTTAGTTTTTGAAAAAATTTAATGATATATGTTAAGGATTGACACTATTTCATGAATGTTATAATATATTAAAATAAAATCTTAGCACTTCAAGAAAAAAATATTTTTTAATTTCATTTCATTGATTAATAAATGGAGTGGAAGTTTATCAATGAAAAATCAAAGGATGAAATTATTCTTAAGAAATAAAATGATATTAAATAAGTATATTTTTTTGTTTTTTACATCATGATATAAAAAAGGATCAATGAAATATTGGAAAAGAATCATCAAATGAAAATTTTATCATATTAACTTTTTTCTATCATAGATTTATGGTTTTTTGGTCGATCATTCACTATTAGGGGTTAAATGATATCCATCACCCTCAATAATTTTTTACTCCTTTCCTATATTTCCATAATTTCAGTTCTCATTATATTTTTCCTAAACAGAACCCTGGTTATGTGTTCTTCTAGATGAAATTCATAATTTACTTTCTCAATTATTAATATGAAGTTTTATTAACACTATTTATGATGTGGGATTTCAACAAAGGATAGACCTTTGATAGCCAAAATATAATTGTGATAGAAAAATTTATTTAATGAGGTAAAATGTAACACCCAATGATTTTAATAGAAGGAAATTATTTTTTATATAATTTTTCACATTAAATAAAAAACATAAATGAAAATTCTAATATATTTCATTAAATTTAATCTTTTTTATTGCCTGCAATACACAGAACCCTAAGTTAAAATGAACTTTAATATAGAATATCGTTAAAACCAAGAAGTTAAGTTGGTAGATATGAATAGTAATAAAAAATAATAAAAAATATATGATTTAAAATTTTATAAAATATATTAAATGGATATCTATTTACTAGAAATAAAATATGAATCAATTGAATGAAAATGAAATATCATCTGAAAAACTGAATTTTTCTAAAACGTGGCCTCATTGCACTTTGTTCACATATATTATAATTATTCTTTATAAAATTTGGAAAAAATTATTTTAAAAAATGAACATCATTTTTGGAATAATAATTTGATAATTATCTTAGATTAAATTTATTAATTTTTCTAAAAAGTTAATTTTTTGCCGAATTATAAAAAATAATGTTATTTACTAAAAAAAATCCTTTTATTTTAACACACTTAAAATATATATTTTGATTTAAAATTTATTTAAAATTAAAATTAGTAAATTTTATATAATAAATTGAATTTTTCAAATTTTAATCAAATAAACTTTTATTCTTAATATTAAATCTGTATATACATATGAGAATTTTCTCTTTGGAAAGACACTTTTCAGTCATGTCTATGGGTTTATTTTAAATTTAAATTTTAAGGTTATGGGTATAGAATTTTAAATAATAGATTTCATATTTGTAATCATCATATTTAATATTATATATTATGTTCAAATTAATATTTTCTTATAGTGAATAGTAAAATAGTAAAAATAAATTACCTCCGTCATGAGTAAAACATGTTTTCCAGAGGGGATAAACTAAACATATATTGATTAATATGTCCTAGAAAAATGTATAATTTATATTCAATTGAAATATTTATACTTTATATAGTCCTTTTTGTTATTATTATACTTTTTTTATTCTTTTGGGATGTGAAATCATGGGTGTCACTTTTTCTTTTCAAACATTCCACATGTGTCCTCTCCCCACTTATTAAATCCCACCCACTCTCCTATATTATTTATACCCCCAATGTGGTTAAAATTTGAAAATAAATATCCAAATATATTAATTAATTATAATACCACAAACTGGAGTCCTTTTATTTTTTATAAATAAAATATAAGAAGGATTATGTATAAATCAGTAGAGGTTGTCCGAAGAAGAGGTAATGTTCCTAACTATGCATTTTATTTTTAAATATTTATATAACCATCAAAAAAATTCGATAATTATGATAAATTAATATATAATTTATATAATTTATATTAATATTATATTTTGTAAAATTGTTTATATGTGTCAATCTCATCTTCTATAAAATGTGAAATGAACCCTTCGATCATGTGTACCACGAACTACTCCCTCACAAACATATGTAATTTTTGTCCATCACCTACTCTCACATTCAGGTATAGTGATACATTTTATATATTTATATGATATTTATTAAATAAATATAATTATTTAATTATAATATCAAATAAAACTTTTTACCTTCTAATCCATTCAAAAAATATTACATCAATCATGCATACTTGGGGACTACCGCCTCCACGTTGTGACATGAAATGTTTTTAATTTTATTTTGATATGGATGGTCATGAAGATATATTTAATTAATATAAATGTAATATTTTATATAATAATGGTTATTCAATGTGAAAAATTATGTAAATTAATTTCATTCCATCTGTTGTAAAAATAGAAACAGCGTTCATTCGTATGTGTGGCCTACATTCTCCGTGAATTGTGCAACTCATTTTCCAATATATATATTTTATGACCTGGTATAAATACATACTTAATGATTATATCTAATATTTATATTATGGTTAAAAATATGGAAATTATGTAACCATGATCAATGCCAATGGGTCGAAACATCCAAACTAACACATACATTATTAGCAGAGTTGTTATAACCCAAAAAGTGATTACAACAGTGAATAGATAATAAATAGATAAAAAAGACTATAAATAACTAATACATGGAATAAAATATAATTTAATATATTTCTTATAGATTTATAATTAATATATATTTATTATAAAAGAGTTACAGACAAGTATTAAGGAAATTAGACCTATGGTAAGGTTTCTCTCTCACACTTACTTTCATGAGACGTATGCCATTATCAACTCTTATTTATTTTGTATCACGTTTATATTTAGCCATTTATATTTTCTATCATGATTTAATTATTTTTTATTTTATTTATGGTTTCATATTATTTTATTTCTTTCATGGGTATTATGATTCAAAAGTTTCCAATGTGGTAAGTGTTTATTTCACAATCAGTTTATTATTCAAAACTCATTATGCTTATGTCTCTTGTAAAATAATTTTTTGATATTTTTATAACAATGAAAATAAATTTTATTCTCCTTTGGCTATTCATGTTCATTTCTGGTTATATTAAAAAATTTCTCCTCTTTGGTGCTAAAATTATTAATAACAGTTTTTAATAAAATCATAATTTATTTCTCTCCAGTAAGAAAATCATTTTTTTTACATATCCATATTCTCTAATAATATCATTATAAATGTTTATAAAATTATATAAATTATTTATTTAAAAAAAATGCACCCAGATTTTCCATTTAAAAATATGGTTTGAAATATATATTCTTGTAATTTTCCTATCGATAATGTTTTTATCCTTTTATAACATTTTCAAAGTAATGTTTCTTATCTTATAAAACATGTATTGAATTACTCACTATAATTTAATATCATTATTGTGAACATACCTTTACATGATTATAATGATATTTATAAATAAAATATTATTCATAATATTCTATATTTTTTTAGTTTTTGAATGTTATTTTCAAAGTGAAAAGGATATTTTCTTCAAGGATGTTATTGGTGGAACCTTTACTGCATTTTTATTCATCAATGAAAATAACCCATATTTCATTATTTACCCATGGGGAATTTGTTGTTATAATTCCATCATTAATATTTTTCATGATATTTTATGTGAATGTTTTATAAGGATATACTATTTTGATAACATACTCCATATTACTCTGAATTTCTTATGTTTATAGTAATTTATTGGGGAAATTATTGACATTTCATATACTAGTAATATTGATACAAATAACCCATATTTCACTTTTCTCCATTGGTAATTTTTTTTAATAATACCATCATTAGTATGAAATGGTACATAAACATAATCCATTCAAATTATTATGTATAATGTTATCAAAATAGTACATCCTTAGTCAAACTTCACATATACCATCATAAAAAATACTAATGATGGTATTATTACAAGAAAATCCCAATAGAGAAAAAGTGAAATATGGGTTATTTTCATTAATGAATATAAAAGGAGTAAAAATTCGACCAATAACATCCTTGAGGAAAATATCCTTTTCACTTTGAAAATCACATTCAAAAACTAAAAATTTATATAATATTATGAATAATATTTTTCATGATGGTTTATGTGCAGTTTGTCTAAGGTTGTGCTACTTTGATAACATTCTCCATATTACGCTGAATGGATTCTATTTATGTTCATTGATTGGGGAAATTATTGATTTTTCATATACTGGTTCTATCAATACAAATGAATACATGATTATGTATCTCCCATTTCATATGGGGTATGAATTGGAACTATTATATGGTGGGTGAGGCTCTATATAGCCCCTCTAAACATCTATAGGTCTCTTAAGACAAATATGGTATGGTATTTTTCTAATGCTTTCACCATTTATGTATGATGTCTTGGAATTTGGCCTTGATGGTAGGATTATGATTTCTATAAATATGAATTCCTTCATTATGAGATTATTCCTTGATTTTCCATGTAAATATTGGATTTGTAAGAATATATGTGGTTATGTTACATGCTTATGTGCTTATTTATATGGTATTATTAGATCATCATTTATTCCTACAATGTTATTATTATGTAATTTATTGGATGGAATGTGTCATAGTTATTTAACTTTATTTTTTTATTATTTTGTATTTATTTTTTATAGATTCTATTTTACTCATACCCTTACAGATCATTATAAAAAAACCTCCTTCAAATATTTCCTTTCCCTGAGATTTCAGTTTGTTTTTATTGATGTGTTGACATATGATAAAGGGAATAATTTTGTACTTAAATAAAATATTAGGTTTTATTTTATTTTTTCAAATGTAGTATCATATTCTAGTATTTATCAAGTTTACCAATGCAACTAAACTATTTTTCCCTTTATAATGTGATTCCTTGTATCGTACACTATAGTAATAAAGTAATAACTATCTCTATACTACTAGGGTTGGGGTATTTACATCATCCATGATGATATAATAAATCAATTATCTTGTATATACTAATATTTTATATGTAAAATCATAACCTAAATCCATCTTACATTCCATAAAATGGTAAATAAAGCAATTATTCATGCATATGGTGTACTACTGCCTCACAAATTGATATGATTTTTATTCAATCATCGCCTATCATGGGTATTTATATTATTAGAATTAATGGTTATACATGATTTTCATGAAATATTTATCATTATGAAAAGATAATATATCATTTACTATTTACATTTTCCTTCCACAAAAAATGATAATGTCGTTAATGTGTATGTGTGGACTATCGCCTCCATGAAGAGATGTGATACTCTTTTCATCACCCCATCACAAGGATGAAATATTAAAGTATATTTAAGGAAATAATATGGTATTTATTATTTTATGATCATTTATATTGTTAAAATAATATATAATTTCTTTTCATAAGAATCATTGTGAAATGGAAAAGTTACTCATGCGTACGTATATCCTACTGTATCATTGATTATGACATGGTCAATTGTTTATAACCATATTTCATAATTTGGTATATAATTATAATTGATATATAAATATGATAAATATTTTAATGGTAATTATTCTTGAGAGGTGATAATAATGACCTATTTTACCATAGTTATCCCACCAAATTCATTTTTGATATATAATCCAAACACCATAAAAAACATATGAAGTGAACATAAATGATTAACTCAATTTGTATAAAATGGTAAGAGATAAGATAAATTAAATAATAAAATTTTAAAAAAAATTACAAGAAATTATATAATAGACATAATTTTATTATTTAGGATGATATAAAACATACATGATGATTTGGAATCAATGTAATAAACTATTTTTAAGTGTTTTTTTAAAACAAATTTTCAAATATTTTTCCTTCATATAAATATTTTTAAAATTATTTTATGGATGTATTTATATGGATGTAAAAGATTTATAAAGGTTATTTTATGTCTCTTTTTTATTCTTTCAATGGTTTTAAAAAAGGTTCATTTTACATATGTTTGAAATTCTTTTCTAAAGACAAAAGAAACGTTCTATTTTAATTTATATTGGGACAATGAAATTTCATCACTATCATAACCATTATTTTATGTTTGGATTCCTCTAAATATTTCATTTTATGTTCAAAGAAAACCCCTCTTTCTTTTTTTAGGGTATTTTAGTATTAAAATGGGTTTTAAAGAGAAAAATGTATTTTTACATCCAATGGGGCTTTCTATATAGGTTTAAATATTTTTTCAATGGTTTTATTTTAAAAATTATAAAGATTTAAAATAATTATTCTTGTTATAGTCCTTAGACTTTTTTTATACGATGGGTTGAACCCAATTATAGTTTATTGGGGACCCTGATATAGCTTATATAATAATTTCTCCCAGATAGTGCTCTAATTCATTGGGTAATGATTATGTTCTATAAATAATAATATTGTTATTTGATTGAATGGTTATTCCAATTTATAATTGTTCTATATGGATTATATAAGGTTTTAAGGATATGATGTCCCATGGTACCAACATGACATTTCTAGGTTTTAAAAGGAGTTTTTAAGAGAAATTTTGATTTCATAAGTTAATATAATGATATTTTAAAGGAAAACTTATGTCCTTTTGGGTAAAAAGTTTTGTTTTAAATAAATAGTTTTTCATGGTTTTTCATTTTCTTTACTAGACTAATAGAATACCCCTTTTTATGTCCCTTACTGATCTTTTTTTTTCTAATGTAGTGTACTTAAAATTATGTTCATTATGGTTAAGAAGGGATAAATGAAAATAAGAAGTCTATCTTAATTTGATGATGGTCTTTAATGAAATGAAATAATAATTTTTTTTTCAATATAATATATTATGGGTAAAGAGATGTGGATCAAAATATTAAATTTTTTAATATATGGTATTGTTATCCATGAGTTATGACCTAATTCTCTAAAACTATGGATTTAAAGGTTCTGAAATGTAATATAATGAATTTCTTACATAAAACTCTAGATTATGTAATTTTTATGGTTGGGTCCCTATAATAATATTTTAGGGACTAATATATCTAATAGGGTCATAAAAGTGGATATAGAAAATATTTAGGTTGTAATGTGATAAGAGAAACACTGAAATGTTTGAAAGATTATATTCTTTTTATGCTTAACTAGTTAATAAATAGTTTTTGTTTAAGAGATATAAAATATTTCATATCCAATGATATTTGTAAACCTAAGGGTGTTAAGATTTATTTAATTGAAAAATATCTGACATCTTTTGATGAACTGAAGAGAAGTTAGATTCAGCTCCAGTTATAATCAGTTTTCAACATAGTTCAGATAATAATGTTTTCTATGGTTCATCAGGTACAAGATGGGGTTTGTCTTGATGCAAGGAAAGAATTAGTTAGTCTATGTCTCTTACAATGAGATAAACTATAGTACTCACATTATCGATTTGAATGTTATTATGCACACACTCAAAATATGGAACCAAAATATCATTGGGAACAATATATAGTGCATTCATATAATATTTTCTAAAAGTTTATATTTACTTAGAGGAATATGAACTTAACATTTAAATTTTTCATTGAGTATTTTTATACTTACAAATTTTAAATCTATTATAATTTTTTAATTTTGATTGTGGTGGATGATGCTTTGGGAAGGAAATTAATGAACCAAACATGAAAGGAATCTGCTGAATAATTAACTTTGATTAGGTTTTTCAATGATATGAGCATAGGAGTGGAAGAGGAAAGTGGGAAGGTGTTCTTATTTTATGTAAACATTGAATAAAAATTTGATGAATTTATTCTAAATGAAAAGATAACAAACACCAATTTATAGTTATTTTTGTAAAATAATAAATGGTGGGGAAATGTTAGGTGAATGGCCTCTATTTCTTATAATCAATTTATGTTTCCAAAGTAGATTTCTTTTTCATATAAATGTTAGGCAGAAGTTCATAGAAAATTTACAATCATCTTCTTTTTCTATACACCATGGGAATACTGATATGTACCATCATCTGAAAATTCTATATTTGTGGACTGAGATGAGGTAGTAAACCAGATTCTTTGTGCCACAAGGAATTAAATTTCAGATAGTTATGGTGGAGAACTAGAGGCATGTTGGATTTTCAAGCCTTTTCCCATTCAGTTATGGAATTTGGATGACATTTCTATGGACTCTATTATTATATTACTATATAATAATAGTTTGTAAGGATGTGATTTGGGTGATCATTGATTGACTTATGATATTTTTTCCATTCCTTTCTATCAAAGAGATGAGGAAGGTTTATCAAATTGTACAACTATATATCTAAGAGGTTGTAAGGTCTCATGGTGTTCCATTTGAAATTGATTCAAATAGGGACATGAAAATTACATCCATGTTTTGGAATGGTTTTCTAGAGGTGATGGTTTCTCGAAAAAATTATTCATTACATATCATCTTCAAATGTAAGGGAAGATCGAACAATCTATTAAAATTCTTGAGGATATTTTCTGGGAATACATGATTTTTTTTGGTGCTTTTATTTTGGAAATAATCTACCTATATAAAATTTTTATTATACCAATAGTTATTAGACTTCAATTAATATGGTGACCTTTTATGAATATTTTTGAGAAGCTATGTAGAAATTTCTTGTGCTAGGTAGAGTGGAAAGAGTGGTTTGTGGTTGGAACATGCCTTGTTGAGGAGATGATGGAAAATTTGAAGTTGGTCCATAGGTGGTGAGTGATATATGAGCATTAATAAAAGTCATATAAGGGCTACCATCGTCACCCAATATAATTAGAAGTTAGTGATTGCGTCATTCTAAACATTTCAACTCACTCAGGACACAATATATTTGTTAAGAAAGGTATATTGGTATTAAGTTGTTTTTCGAATTTATATCATTGAATGAAATGTAATGTTAGTGTGTCTACTAAATGTTCCATCTAAGTTTCCATAAATTCATTATTTTTTTACTATTTCCCATCTAAGGGAGTATCAACTGGAACCTTCTCATGTGTTCGAATGAGAAGATTTTGGTCTTTATCACCACACCATAGTGGTTGAGAAAATTGTTCTGATTATGATTCGCTAAGATAATATTTTTTTTGGTAAGAGAATTTCCTTTATACCAATAATGTGGATGTGTGGATGCGATAATAATGAGGAATGAGAGTGGGAATTCATGATGATATAGAAGTTCCATTTTCTTTTTTTGAGTTCAAAAGCATGAGCACTTTCATGGGATAGTAAGATTTTATGGTGGGGAGAAATGTGACACCCTCCAGATCATATGTATACCTTATTTTGATATTGATTTATCCATTGTTTTTTAGAGAGGTTTCCAATAATAATAAGATTAAATATTTTAATTTTTAAAGAAAATAGGCCATGATCATAATTTCAGTGTATATTTAACACTAACTAAGCAATAACCATGTGGTATGGTACTATTAGGCCCCAATGGAATTTTACAAAACTTTATCATTTTTCCTAAAACCAAGAGACTCGCTATGTGAGCATGAATTTTTCTAGTTATCTATATGAGTCATGTGTCTTGTTAATAGTTTTCACAAACCGTATAATTATTTCATTGGTAACTATCCCCCATGTTTTTTAATGCACAAGGGCTATGTACTGTTGGTTTAGGGTTTGTCTAACCATGCTGGTTAACCATGAAACCCAATTAAAATCTTTAAAAAGTTTGAATATATCTCTATCCATTTGTATTTTTATATCTAATAACCTCCTAATACCAAAAATTATTTAACTAAACTTATGTTAAATCTATATAGGCTCCTCCACATTCTTCCTTGATGGCTTTTATTTTTTCAATACGGGTCTTTTTAGGGAATGTTACAATTTCTATTCAGTTTTCTCTCAGCATCTTATATCATTTCTTGAACACTTCTTCCCTAATCTCCATGGAACCCAGTTATGAGCTTGTTTCCATATATTAGGGTTTTTATTGATATGTGTCAATGTTTCTTATTGAGCTTGGATCATGAGGGCCTGATCTAATCATTTCCAATCATCTTTTTTGGTGAAAACTATTATTCCCACATTCTTAAGATATGATACTTTATATAATTGTTATAAATCATGAATTACAAAATGGTGATGATTATTCCTTTAGTTTTATTAATAATTTTATTGATTTCATATCAATTTTTATTTTCTTCGAGGGATACATTATTTTGAGGGGTATTTTATTTAATAATTAATTTTCCCAACTATTGGTCAAAGGAAATTCCTTAAATGATAGTTCTGATTATGAAATGGATTTTTATTCATGGGAATATTGATTCTTCACTGTGAAATTTTATATATATATTGTGATCATTTTTCTTAATTTGTTTTAAACATAGTACATTGGGAACATTTTTTTCATTGGGAAATGTACATGAGACCTTACTATGAAACACCATGAAGGGTTATTTGGTTTATATTAAAAGACTATTATAGGATTTTATATCACTGGTATTCATATTATTCAATGCTTAGTTTTTTTATGTGTATGAGTATGTATTCCCATGGGCTAAAGCCCAATCATGTTCTTTTTTATCGATCCTTTTTTATTGTCTTGTACATTTCATACATTATTTTTCACATTTATTTATTATGGTGTATCCATGGAAAAAAATTATTCATTAATATTATCTATCATTTAATCATCATATTGTAGGTTTATGTTAATATTAAATTCGTTTATGAAAAATAAAGTATGTTTTGAAAATTATTTAATTTATAAAATTCCTTATAAAATATATTATTTTTAATGATATAACTAAATTATTCATTGTATTAATAATTTTTTATATTTTATGTTGAAATCCTAATGGGCTTAGTGCATAGAGAATAATTGTTTCTTTGGTAAATTTTAGATATGGTTTTCCCAAACTGTGGTTAAAGGAAGGATATATTATAAATCATAAGCTTCACTTGTGTGTCATTGCATTTTTAGTGACATAGATTAGAAAAGATTTATTTGCTCATGGATGATAATTTTTCTCTTTTATTATAACACAATAATTTTTATCCTCTATGTCTTGATGCTTCATGTCTCATGGATGATCTCCCTTATTTTTCATTTTACTCAATTTATTTATCTTTTTCTAGTCATTCATGATAATTGGTTGGTTGTTTGTAGATATTTATCTTATGGAGGGCCAAAATGTGTGACATATTATGTTGATCTAGGATTGGATATTACATAACACAAAAGTAATCCAAAAATAATAATTTTTTATTTGTTAAAAATAATTTACATTTATTTTCTACTCCTTACACAATCACTGTTTTGTCATTTTATAAGTAGTTAAGGCAATTAAATGATAAATAAATTAACATCTTAAATTTAATTTAAATTTTTTCAATATAGACTTTATTATTAATTTATAAAATTATTTTTATCTCAATGTGAACATATATTAAATTTAAAAGAAAGATAGTGAATGTTTTTCTTTTTCATTACATAAAAATATATATATAAGTCATTTTCATAGAATAATTGAAACAAATTTCCATAAAATCAAATATTTTATATGGATAGTCCAATAATACTCATCAAATATCTTAAATTCAATTGTTAGAGTTATTATTTTTCCTTATCATATTAGTTTGAACCATAATTACCATATTTAACCTTATCGAGTCGATAAATATTTTCCTCAGTTACTATTCATAAGGAAAACAATCATTTTATCTAACAAATTGGGATATACTAATTCAATATATGGATTCCATTTTTAGTGATTTAATTTTTATATGTGGAGGTAATTAATTTAATATAAAAATGAAAAACTATATGAAAACTATTTTTACAAAAAATATGGTTTCATGACCAAAAATGAGTTTTTTTCCAAAAATAGGTATAATGATTATTTATTGTATAATTAATTTAAATAAATATAATTAAATTTTAATTAAGTTACTTTGAGACCAATTTCAATTTATTTTTTTATTTTTTAATCAAACAAGAAAATAATGTTTTATAAAAATAGTTAATTTTATTTATTCACTTGAAAATCAATCTTTTTAGAAAAATCCAATAAACATCCATAAGATAATTTTGATAAAACGATTTTACAAAAGATATTACTATTATTAAAAAAATTATTAGTTTGGTAGATATTAATTAAAACATTTTCTCAAAAAAATCAATAAAAATATTTCTTAGTGGAAAACATATTTTTGAAGATTAAATTTACTTTACTAAAAATTGAGTGATTGTTTACTAAACATTTTTCAAAAACATTATTAATTAGGACATATATTTTATAATGAGGATATTAATATCCATACCCTCCTATTATATGACTAGGTTATAACATTCATATTTTCTTAATATTATTTCACGGTTCATTTATGTTGTGTCTTATGTGTTGTATACCCTATCAAACAACATGATTTATTCAATTATATGGGTGTAACATTATAACCGGTCTAATAAATTGAATCCTATTAACTTGAACATGAGATAAGTAATTAATTTATTGAAATTTTAAAATTAAATCATTATAAACACACATTGTAAAAAAAGGATTAATAAAACCTCCTAAATAAAACATCCCTTTTAAAATAGATAATTTGATATATGATGATTTTATAGAATAAAACATAACAAGGTTTCAAAATTGGACAACATTAGAGGGATGTGAAAGTATCAACATAGAGTAAAAAATTATTATCCATATACTAATGGATAATGATAGATAACACTGATCATATGAATTTGATTGATTAAGAGAAAGTTAATGATCATAAATCCATAATTCAGTGTGGTGTGAAAAAGACCATCGATCCATCATAATTAGAGGTAATATAATAATATTTTTGCTTCAAGATCATTTTCCTAGATTTGAGATAATATTTACCATCATGACTAAGAAGAAAAGGAATTATAATTGCACGACATGTATATTTTTATCCATTAATCAATTTCAGCCATAATCTAATCATTTTCCCCAATTTTTGAGAATTCAAGATGATTTTTTCATGCCTAAAGGAAAATAAGAATCTTTTAATATATTATAATAAAAAAAATGTAACATGATATTCCTCCTTTCTTTAGATGATATCTAAAACCAAAATGGTTAGAACAAGATATAATAATATCCAATATCAATTGACCTTTGCATGAATATATACAACATTAATATCCAATGTCTCGGTAATAACTCCCAATGTTTAACAAAAATCATTCAATAAATACTAGTCGTTGAAATTATTCAAAATAATAATAACTAAATTCATAACCCAGAAATCATAAATATTTGATCAAAAAAATTAGATCAATTTAAAATATAATTAGAAAAATATTAGTCAACCATAATATTTTATACACAAAATATTATATGTACAAATAATATAATCTATATAATAAACTATTTTTTTCCAAAAAATAACCTAAATATTCATAATAAAAAAATAAAATTATATATATATAAGAAATATAATTCATCCATCACTTATCAAATAAAAAATTCATCTTATCCAATAGTATTTCTATTTAACTTATAGTATAATTTCCCCTAAATAGTGAACGTCGTAAAAAATAATATTAATTTAATAGTAATCATACCACATTAAAATTAAATGGTTATCAATATTATAAATCTTGAATTCTCAATACGTAAAAACCCTTTTATCTCAATTAAAAATAATTTTCGGAATATTAGATATCATATTAACCATCAAGTCATCAATACCTAACTACTTATGGCCATAAAATAAAATAACATTATTCCTCAAATAGCATTTTCATTAAAACAAAAACAAAACCCAAGGGTTTTATTACCATAAATATATCCTGAAATACACTTAATCATCTTAAAATAGTATCTCCAAAAACATTAATGGGATTTCTAGGAATATGATCTTATTATAATACATAAACTTATAAAACCAAGATTATATCCCTAACACTTAAGTTAGCCTCAAAATAAAAAAAAAATCCTAAAATCCAATTTAATCTAACCCTCCACTAATACAAACAATAATAGCCTCCAACTTGTACTTGTATATCTAGTTCTAATAAATCATTACATTTTTTCTTTTATAATAATCAATGCGAACCAATTTTATCCATCCAAATCAAATAAAAATATATTGAAAAAAAGGATGACTAATATATTTAAGGAAATTTCTGGTTTAGTGTGTTATATACTTATGAAAGACTCTTTCAATGTAGACAACTCTAAACAGTATCCATTTTTTCCAAAAAATATTTTATTTATAAAATATTCCTTTCACCATTCAATGTAACAACCATATCTATAAATTTTATGTTATACCTTTTCTAATCATCATTGAACCCTGTAAAAAATAATTTTAAAAAGCTGGATGAGAAAAATAAAAGTCTTAATAATGGACATAAAATTAAAAATTTATTGATCCATTGAAAAACATGAACCTCGTTTAATGTTTACATTTTCAATTTTATTCATTTAGAATATAAAATAAATCATAATAACATGTAAAAACATTTTCCCAAAAAATCATGTGATGTGTAGGCCTAGTTCGCACTTGTGTAGAACTTGATATCTGATCGGTGCCTCTATAGTATTCTCTCTAAGGAGAGTTTAATCACATAAGAGGTTTCATTGTTTGGGATAGGAATGAACAATGGAATATGTGGGTGATTGGTTCATTCCTCCCCATTATCCTTTTACTACTATCATGGGATTCTTAGGAGTCACCTAGTGGGTTGAGTGAGGGCCAATAGAAAGTTTCTTATCGACCCCGATTAGACCCGTTGGTTCCACATGGATTTTCAAAGAGGCCAATCGAGATGTTCCATTTTTGAAGCTAATTTAGAGAAGTTAGTTTGATACTGACTATGGATCTACACCATATTCCAGAATAAGAGTCTGAACCAAGTACATCCAATGATTACTTCTATAGATCATTATAAAATTCTCAAGATTACTATATATATGTTTCTACTATATTCTGCAGCACTTTTCTTCTTGTTTTATTAGTATTCTTCTTCTCATACTTTTATTATTTTCTCAATTTATAATATGGATTTATGATCACAATGTTTGTTTCTTTTTTAGGTTTGTTTTTATAAAATTTATCTTTTAAATGTAAAACCTATTTTACTAAATAAATCAATGTTGGTTGTTTTCAAAAAATAAATTTATAAAAAAATATCATTGAATATTTAAAAGGATAAAAAATTATTTTCTAAATTTATTTAAATTTATAGTTGTGGAATTTTTTGGAAAAGGGAATGTATGGATTTTGTGGTGCTTAACTTTTGATATTTTTTATTCTCACACCATAATTATGTCACTCATAGTCTATAGGCCAGATATGTTTCATAGGTTTAGGTTTCTTGTTTGGTTTTATTTTTCATCATGTTGGTCGATGGATGGTGGTGACAAACCGGTCATTTGTAGAATGATTCATTTATGATTTGGTTTTTGTTTTGATTTTTTTATTTCGATGTATTCATCTGTAGTTTTTTCTGGATCTGATTTATATATTTTTTGATATTCTGTTCATATTTTATTATGTTGTGCACTCTACTTTTAAAATTTTATCATGGATTTTTATTGATCTAAATCATTCCCAATGTGATATATTTGATACCATGTTCTATTATCTAGACCAATAATATAGAGAACGCCTCTCAGGCCTTGTCACAGAGTAGATCGGGTGTCGGGTTGGATGGAAGCTGATACTGGTTCCTAAGATGACCATTTATTGGTAAAGAAAAGTGACCCTCCATCCAATAAGAAGTCCGTAGAGAACATAGAGCCTATATGATAGAATGAATCCATGAATTATGAGAGGATTATATGTTTCAACACTGTGTCTGGGTTTTGATTGGTCACCCAATTAATGTAAACCCTATTAGCTGTAAATATCTATTCAAGAGAAAACTAGAAATGGAATGTAAAGTGAATACATTTAGGGAAAATTGGGGTAAATAGTTTATACATCATCAAGTTATTGACTATGATTAAAACTTTTATCCAGTTACCAAATTTAAATCTTTCATAATTTTTCATCCCATTATAGCTTACCATGACTATAAGATTCATAAAATGAAATTAAAAAAGTGTATTTCAAAAATAGAACCTTCAAGTGGATGCGCATATGAAAATACTATAAGTGTTTGTTACACAAATAAATTAAAAAAGGATGAAATTTACAAATACCCATTTATGGATTAAATCATGAATACATGAAATAGAATATTTAGATTGATGAATATGTAAAATAATTTGGATTCAATAAGAAAAAATGTGATCAAATTATTTACAGTAGTTTAGTGGGAACATAGTTGTTTTTAGAGTAGTATATTTTGATGACATATTAATAATTCAAAACAATATAACAAACATGTAGGATGATATGTTTTGGTTGAAAAAGTGACTCTCTATAATGGAATTATGTGAAGTATCCTATATTATAGGGATCAAGATCATGTGTGCTAGATCTTAGAGGCTTCTTCAACTATGTCAAGAAATATACAATTTATAGATACATATGATTTTATGTGGAGAATTATCCAAGAGGGGATTGTTCCCACTATCAAAATGTATACATATATACATTAAAATGTTTCCTCACACAAAATAGGAATGATAGGGAATGATTAAGATCATATATTATTTCGTGATATGATCTTCCATGTATTTTATGTTATGTATGTGAGTTGATGTAGCCTATGATTTGGGCATGGTATTAATATATCCATAAGATATATGTGAGATTTATTAGTCTAATGTTATTGATATAATTAAGAATCTATTTTGAACTAAGGATATGTTACTGGTGTATGCAGGAGAGTAAGTGGTATTCATCAAGGGTTATACAGATATTTCCATTCAAACAGGTGATAAATTATCTAAAGTTGTAGTAATGAATTTTTTTGTCTAAATAAGTGATTTTTTACGTAGAAGAGTTATATTTATCTATTAGTCACTAATTATATAGTGGAGATCGATTATAATGTGTCTTCTTATGTAGTTAAGGACACTATTTATATTCACAACATTTTCCAAGATAATGACATGGGACCAATAAATTGAGTCCCTATCACAACTCACTAGGATAAAACTACAATAGAGTCTCTATATTAATATTTTTGGTTACACCAAAGGATAAAGAACATATATATGATGATTTATCTATTGAACAAGGATTTATCTCAGCTGATGAAAGATTGTCATATGAGAGCTAATGGATTGAATGTTGTTGTCAGTTAACTCTTGTACAAGTAGGAGTCTGTTGGAGTTGGTGGTCTTGGACCAAATTTCCTCTTACATGATTAAATTATTAATGATGTTTCTTATCTAATCCTAATTTATTCTTTAAATGAATATTATATGTAACAATTTCCAATGAATATTTCTTGCACTGAAAGGTCATATTATTTCCCACAATGATGAGGAAGTAGAGGTCCCATGATTATGTTATTGAATATAGTTTTATTGTTGGATGATATTTTCTAATGGAAAAAAGATGATACAAGTTATTAAGGTTCTTATGTTCATATGAAGTTGACACACCTTCTTAATGTTTTCTCCCATAGTAATCTCCATGAAATGAGGTTATAAGAACTAACTCATCATTATGGAATCAAAATTTCCATGTGTCATTGAACTTTACTGTTAAAAATTGTTTGTATTGAACCATTTTCATTCATATTATCATTAATGTATATAATAACACACATACAATTATTTTTTGAAATAATCCATGATGACAAATCCTCAATACGATGTAGGATTCTTCAAGTGTGTAAAAAGTGATATTGCATTAATAGATAATAAAAGAAAAGATTTATCCCATATATACCTTATCATAATTTGATATGTTTGGACCATTTATGGAAATTTAACTACCCTGATAAATGAATTCCAATGGTGTTGGGTGGGTGAGTTAATTTACATAAATTCAATTAATGAGAAATTGAGCATATGGGATAGTAGAACCAGCACTTGACCTGCTTGATTTGTTATATTTTAATAATTAGATTATATTGTGTAGTATGTTATTTAAGGATATTAATATATAATAGTTATATTAATCCATTTTTCTATGTTTGTGTTGGAATTATGATAGACATCATCCTTCAACATTAGTCAATTATGCCTAATGCCTATGACAAAAATTCCAAGTGCATCATAGATTAAGTGTATCTGTAATCTCAGATAAATACAAGTTATAAACAAAAATAATTACAATTAATTAATGATTTTAATTAAATATATATGTTATATATTCAATCAAAATTTTTTATATTCTTCCATTAGGTTTGATATGCATAAGATAAGAACAAACCCTATTTTACACATTAAAAACCAATATTTTTATAAAGGCAATTTTACCACTATTTAATGGAGAACCCATTTTAAATATGAAATTTGAAAATTTAATTGATTGAATATGTAAAAATATACCTCATATTTTAAATGGAAACATAATAATTAGGTTAGGGTTAATTGTTGATATTTTTTTGAAATATTTCATTTTTTAACGAATAGTAAAAAAATGAATTTTAGTTCAAAACTGATTTTTCATATAATTTATTTATAAGTTAAAATTATGTTTTAGATTGATTTTAAAGTTTAATTACATAATATTTTTACCAATTAATTCAATATATGTATTTGGGATCAATTTCACGTATAAAAAACTATAAAAATATGGAAAGCTTTTGGAAGTTTTTTCATTAAAACCTGCATTGTCGTCCCATCTATGGAATGAATTTTAAATTAATTTATACCACTTCAATGATTTTAATTTTTAAACATTGATTCCATATTTTTAATCATAATAATTTATATTTTATAATAATACCAAATATTTTTTTACCAAAATGATTGGTGAAAGTAATTACAATTAATTACAAGTATTAAGGTAAAATTAGGCCTAATAAAGGACTAAACCGTTAATTTAGGGGCCCAAATGACCTAGAAACTTATACAAACCCCATTTTTCAGACATATATCGTTCATAAACCATAAATTATTTAGATTAGTTTGTTTTGTATGACTTTGGTTTGTTAATAACATGTGTACACCTAACATGTTTCCAAATATTCCAAGTGAGTCCTTTTCCTTCACTATAAAAGAACACCACGTATCCCACTTCTTCAAACCTATAAAACCTCATAGGATCATAATATATATTAAAAAATATATTCCCAACATCCTTACCATATACCTTGAATCCTAAATTTAGGCATGAATCCTTCCAAGTAATTCTTTTGGTACAAACCAAAAGTAATTACCCAATTAAGAGCCAACGCCTTATCTCAAGATCTCTAGTTGCATTTCCATTCTACACCACCTAAAATATATATTCATCCATTATTATATAAAAACAGTAGTTTAAATATTCTAGGTTTTTTTATGGGTTCTACCTACACTTACACACACCTCCATCTAATGAATAACAAACATACAATTTCTGTGTATGACGAACTACTACCTCACGAAACGATGATTGTTCATTTTTCCTTTACCACCTATCATGGTGGAAAATATGATGGAAAATATTTTTATATATGTTATATATGATATTTATAATAACTTTATGCTTCTTCAATTTTTATTTAGAAAATAAATTTATGGTTTCCATCTTGTTTAAATATGATAATTTCATTTGAGGAAGTGTGGACTACCGCCCCCTCAAAACGATATGAACCGTTCATAACATACATGGAATGTATAAAGGATTGTTTTAATAAAACTATGTAATATATATAAAAAATATATGATTATTTAATTATAATATACAAATGTATCATTTATTTTTAATTCTTTTAATATAATAAAAAATGAAAGTAGTGTTCATGCGTACTTACGACCTACCATCCCTAAGAATGGTGCACTTAATTTCTAATATAAAAATATAATAGACTACTATAAATAAATATATAATGATTATATATGATAATTAATCCATTTTTTACATTTTGGGGATGATGAAACCACAATATAACTAATGAAAAAAATAAATTAAAAGTAAAAACTTACTCGAGAAAACTAGCCAATTAACACCCGAAAAAGCAGAATTAATGAAAGAGTGTTCAAAAATGGGTAATAAAAGTACATGAGCCTCATCCTAGTTGGTGAGAACTACTTAAGTGCATCCAGGAGAAATGGGATCAAATCTAGGAGAAGGAATATTTTTTAGGGTACTATAGAAGCATTGTAGTAGCATTGTAGCAGCAATGTAGTAGGTACTATAGTAGTACTGTAGTGGGAGCTGTAGCAGGTACTATTTGGAACTATAGCAGCCGGGACTATTTCCATTTTTGGGCCTTCAGGCCGCCGATTTGGTCCCCAAGTCCTTTAAGGCCTTCGGGCCCCCCAGGCCTTCAGTTGAGTAAGGCCTACGAGCCACCTCAAGGCCTTCGGTCCACCTTAAGTGCCGATGCAAACCAGACAACCTACAAAGAATAAGTTCTAGAAAGAGGATGAGAAATGAGTTTTTCAACATTGTAGAAGCTAAATGGATTTCTATAATGAGAGGGTTTTGCACCTGCTATTGGGACAAGCCTATGAATGCACATGAAAGCCTAGCTGAACAGCCATGTGAATGTGGAGAGCTGATTTCACAATGAAGATGATGGGGAGGAGTAGTTTCAAGTAGTTATTCTCGATTGTATGTAATGATTTAATCCTACTAGAAATGAATTCCTCTATGGAATATGGGTTATCTAATACTTATTCCTACAGGCCTTGTAAGGGTTCCACCTCACCCCTTGAAAGGTGGATTATCAAAAATCAATAAAAATGAAGGCCTTTGATCCATTGGAGGGTAATACAATTTTATAAGTAATTAATATATGATATTATAAACAAGAGAATGGTTATGTTACAAGTTATTGAAACATTTTAAACCACTAAACATGATTATAAATACCACACAACAAAAGGTAGGTTAAAGTAAGGGAATCGCATCTCAATTTACATTTCATTGAGACTTATTTTTTATTATGGAAAAATTCACTTCTAGTTGGTGTATATACTAACTTTTTCTTGTTATATCTGGAATCCCATTATTATAATGACATTATATGTTTCATTTAATTTCATAACATTCTGGATATTATGATTCAAATGTTTCAAATAGGTATGGGTCACTTTAGAAAGTTTAAATATTATTAAACTCAAGACTATTCATAAGGATTATCATTTCAATCTCACTTCATCTTGTGATTTTTAAACTTATATTGAAAAAATAAAATTATTTTAATCATTTTTAATTGAAAACTTACTTTCATTAAAATGGATATTGGTATTTACTAAAATGTATAACATTTTATATATAGTGTTTACTTTGACGACTATATGATTAACTGGGGAATAAATACTAAATAATTATTTCTCATTAAATACAGTTATTCAATATGTTATATTATTTTGATTATTCAATATGAGGAATTATTTGGACTGGAAATGATGGCTGGATCCCGAACTTTATATAGCTCCTTGATGCATCAACATGTATTCATGAGAAAAGTTAGTTTTATGTAATGAATGAAGCCTATGGGAAATTAATTCCTCTAAGGCATATGGTCCATTTAATACTTATGCCTACGGGCCTTGTAAGGGTTCCACCTCACCCCTTGAAAGGTTGATTATAAAAAATCAATAAAAAGTGAAGGCCTTCGGTCCATTAGAGGGTAATAAAATCTTATAAGTAATTAATATATGATATTATAAACAAGAGTATGGTTATGTTATAAGTTATTAACATATTTTAAACAACTATAAATGAGTATAAATACCACACAACAAAAGGCAGGTTAAAGTAAGGGAATTTCATCTCAACTTACATTTCATTGAGACTTATTTGTTATTATGGGCCAATTCACTTTTATTTGGTGTATATACTACTTTTTTCTTGTTATATCATGAATCCTATTATTATAATGACATTATAAGTTTCATTTAATTTCATAACTGTCTGGATATAATGATTCAAATGTTTCAAATTGTTGTGGGACACTTTAGAAAGATTAAATATTATCATACTCAAGATTGTTCTAAAGGATTATCTTTGCAATCTCACTTCTTTTTGTGATTTTTAAACTTATATTGAAATAATAAAATTATTTTAATCATTTTTAATTGGAAAATTACTTTCATTAAAATGGATATTGGTATTTAATAAACCTTATACCATTTTACATACAATGTTTACTTTGACGATTATTTGATTAACTGGGGTATAAATAATAAATCATTATTTCTCATTAAATACAGTTATTCAATAAGGTTTATTATTTTGATTATTCAATATGAGGAATTATTTGGACTGGAAATGATGGGTGGATCCCGAACATTATATAGCTCCTCGATGCATCAACATGTTCTCATGAGACAAATTATTTATCCAATTAAACATGTTTTATCCATATTTGTAAACCGTCTTATGAAATGTATTGATTGTATAGGTTTTCACATAACTTAGAGATGAAATCCATTAATAAATCATTTTTCTCATTTAGTTTTGGTTATTATTCATCCATAATATTTTTTGTTGACATATCTATGGATAAATTTCATTTTAGTTCATTGATTAAATGACATGTGTTTTACTTTCTTACCTTGAAATATTTCTTGTTCCTTATCTAGTTATTTGACTGGATTGGTTTATCAGTTATTTAACATTCCATGTCAATTTATTATCATTAATTCATTATTGTTTACATTTTACTTACCCTTACTGATCATTATATCTCACCATTATTATGTTTCATTTTTCTGGGTTATGAAGAATAAATATTTGAATAAGCTTTCAAGGATTCAGGTTATTTCATTTTATTATATATCATGTTTTTTATTTCTATTTCCTAATGTATCATGTGTATCTTGTATTTAATCTGGCTTTCCAAGACTGCTGAATTGATCAGTCCTTATAGATTTGATTCCTTTTAATCATGAAAATGTAATAAAATAATGCACTGGATCTGAGCTTCTGGGGTCGGGAATTACAGTTGGTATTAGAGGGAGGTTTAGTAGAAACATTGGAAACTAGATTTATAAAACACATATTTGTGATCAAAACACTAAGATAGACATTTAGGATAAATATATAATAACATCCTAGAATTTTTGTAAGGTAGATATTGTGTTGGTATTCCTAGAAATACATCGATGTTTGGATACTACAAGTGTACGTGGTTCTAGAATAGATGTATGTAGAAGTAAAAAAATCTAAAAAGGTGTTTTGGGCTTGACTCAGGGTATCCTAGTACAAGAAAATGGGTCTTATTTTTCACCTGGTTTGACACTCTCAGGGGATATTCTTAGGATAGTTCACATTTTAATTACCTACCATTATAAATGATTTAAATGTAAAGATGCCCCTAAAGTAACCAAAGTTTATGATTCTAGGATTAATGATACATAAATTTATATTATTTTATACACCATATTTATATTTATATAATGTTCACAGCTTTATGAGATAATCCAGCGTATTCCATTTTTTAAAAATGTCATCTTGAAGGAAGAATGGTATCAGTACTCAGGGAAAATGTGGATATTTCCCTAGTGGAAAAATAAATTTAGTTGGTATTGGATTTGAAAAAGTTGTGAATAAATTAGGGAATATTAGTCAGGTTATAAAAAATAAACTTTCTTGAATTGATCAACCTATTACATTGAGATAATATCCTATGTTGGATCTCTTTATGCGGTATAATTCCCCGTCGTTTAGTGGGACTACTAATCTAATTGTAGCTAAGAAATGTATTTAGTCTCTGGAGAAGATATTTACGTCTTTGTAATGTAAAAAAAGGAAAATGTCACAATTTTGTTCTATTGTCTCCAAGGTGATGCTAATATATGGCAGTACATGATAAAAAATATTGGAGATGAAGAAGAAATATAACTCATGGAATGGATAACATTTGAGGATATATTCTTCAATAAATACTTACCGCGTGATCAAAAAATTGAGATGAAAAATAATTTCCTTAGTATAAATCAAAAGGATGAATAGAGTGTTTCAGATATGATGCTACCTTTATAAGGTTATCCCGGTATGAAATAGATTATATGTAAAATATAGAGTGAAATATCAGCCACTTATTTGAAGGACTTAATCCAAGTATCCAAAGGGTGCAGTTTTCTAAAACTTTTCTTCATATAATGAAATAATTTTGTGTTCTATAAATATATAGAAATAATTATCCAATTATTAGGACTTTAAGGGAAACCAAGAGAATAATAGGTATCCTGAAAACCATAAAAAGGGGAATTATTCAAAGAAGATGAAGGTAAAGAAGGATTTTTTAAAATTTGATAACTGTGGAAAGAATCACTCTGGTAAATGATTGAAAGGATTGGGAGTTTGTTATCAGTGCAAAGAAAATGGTAATCCGAAAAAATAATGAAATGTAAAGAAGGAAAATACCACTATTGAATGTTATAACTGCAAGGATATGAGGAACTATGAAAAAAATACACCAAGCGTCAATATAATATACCTCAGAAGAAGCTAAGGGTTCATGGTCAAGCATATGTAATTGACACAACCAAAGTTGAATTATTAATTTTCTTCTATATTTTGATCTAATAAATATGTTGTAAAATATTTTGTTCTAGTCATATGATTTGTGAAATATTTTAGGATTGTATTGTAGTATTTTTTAATAAATATTTGATATCATATTGTAAATGGTACTAAGAAACTTTATTTAGTAAAAAGTTAATTTTTTTTGTAAAAAACGTGATTGTAAAGACAACCCTCAATATGTTCCTAATGTAGAGATAATAATGAATAAATGGTTGATTCGGATAAGTTCTAACTCCCTTAGAACTGATTAATGACATTTTGATAGGTGGTCTATGCTATCAATTATAGGGCTTACAACACTTCTGGATTAAAGTATTTTATCCAATAACCTATGTATTACTTAAGGAATAAAGAAGAATTCATGTTTCCAATGAGTTTTAATGGTTATTTTAGATATTACCATATTTCAAGAGGATGGATGAAGGAGTTATTCACATATTTGGAATGTAAATATTTAGAGCTACATTATGTTGATTGAACTCTAATGATAAGTTCATTTTGAAAATTTAGTGACTCTCTTTCAAATTTTAATGGATCTAAATCGATTAGAAAAGTTAACCACTTATAAAATGGTTTAAGATGATCATTGGATGGGATTTTAGAGGTTAATGTATCAC
The DNA here is from genome assembly GCA_963277665.1 of Viscum album. NCBI lineage: Eukaryota > Viridiplantae > Streptophyta > Magnoliopsida > Santalales > Viscaceae > Viscum > Viscum album. Next base: position 1,138,714,668 of record OY728129.1, read on the forward strand.
TTAACCATATGATGCATCATGTAATAAGAGAAGAAGTAGATATAGTTTAAGGTGTAATAAGAGGAAAATATTATGTCTATAGAAATGTATATTTACTTATATTCTTATAGAGTGAATGAATTCTTTAACTATATGAAAAAATGGTTATGAAACAAAAATGTTTTTAGATTTTCATCATTTTTTATGATATCAATTACCTTTATTCACACCTACAGTTTACGGTTTTGTGGTTACCAACTTTCATCTAAACATATTCTCTAGAACTCTCTATTAGAACATGTTTTTGGGTTTTTTTTTCTATACCCATTTTTCGATTTCCCACTTATGTTCTCCTACTAGGGAACCAAGTTACGTGATAGTTTTAAATTACTTTCTCTCTAAATAAGAATATATAATATTAACCCTTATTTGTTGGGGGTCTTTCACTAATACTTTATTTCCAATCCATCTATCATCGAGATCAATTTTAAATTTCCAGGACACAATTTAATTAAGTTGGGGAGAATGTAACACTCCAAAATTCTTAAGTAAGAACCTTATATTTAATAGCATGCATGACATGTGACACCAAGCGTTTAAGGGGGTATAATACCACGATACTTCAAAATAGAATTACTATGTTACATACATTTGATATATTTTATATTTTTCAATTAACACAACATCATTTTACTGTTCATTACACTCAATATATACCTTCTTCAATGGCTTTCATTACACAAAAACCAAGTTTTACCGAACAATAATATATTATTAAAATATTACTAATTAACATAATAAGATATAAACTATAAGTTATGAATAGTTTTAACTAAATTATGAAAATATATTATTAATATAAATATTAAATGAATTCATGGATTACCAGTTAATTGAAAACAAAAATAAGAACCAATTGGATATAAAAAAGAAATATTTTTATTTTTATGCTTCTAAAGGTGTTTTATCTAAATAAATATAACTAATTAATTATATTAATAAAATTTTAATGTTATATATTTTAAAAAATATTTTTGATATTCATAAATCAGGTTTTATATGAATAAGATAAGAACAAACCCTATATTACACATTAAAAGCCTATATTTTTATAAAGGCAATTTTAATGCCTTTTAATAGCGAACCAATTTCAAATATGAATTTTTAAACATTAATTGATTTAATATGTCAAAATAAATTTTATATTTTAAATAGAACCATAATAATTAGGTTAGGGGGAATTTTTTTTATATTTTTCTGAAACATTTCATTTTTTAATGAATAGTTAAAAATAAAGAATTTTAGTTCAAAACTACATTTTAATCTAATATAGTTATGAGGATAAATTATGTTTTAGGTTTGTTTTAAAGTTTAATTAGATAATATTTTTACCAATTAATTCAATACATTTATTTTGTATCAATTTAAATTTGAAAATAACTATAAAAACGTATCAATGTTTTGGACGTTTTTTCTTTAAAAAACTGCATTGTCATCCCACCCGCAGGATGATTTTTAAATTAATTTCTGCCACTTCTATGATTAGAATTTGTAAAAATGGATTCAATACTTGTAATTAGAATAATTTATAATTTCTAATAATACCAAAAAAAATTACCAAAAAAATTAGTGAAAGTAATTAAAATTAATCATAATTGTTAATGAAAAATTAAGCATAATAATGGAATAAACCTTTAATTTAAGGGACCAAATAACCTATCATCTTTTACAAAACCCATTTTATAAATATATATCTACCATAAAACTTCCATTATTAATTTTGGTTAGTTTCTATGACTTTTTTTAGCTAAGAACATGAGTACACCTAACTTATTTCAGAAAAATCCAAGTGAGTTATTTTCCTTCCCAATAAAAGGACACCACCTCTCCCACTTATTCAAACCTATAAAACCTCATAGGATCAGAAAATATCTACCCAAATAGCTTCCCAAATTAACTCCCATATACCATTAATCCTCCCTTTGGGAAGGAATCTAACCAAGGATTTTTTTTGGTACAAACCAAAAGAACTTACCTGATTAAGAGGTAACGTCTTCTCTCAATCTCTCTAGTTTCATTTCCATTATCCACCCCCTAAAATATATTATTTCCATTAATATATATATAAAATTATACTAAATATAATAGTATGTTTTTATTAAAAGTTTTATACCTAAAATTACACACACATCCATCAAATAGGTAATGAACATATTGTTTCTCTATAAGGCGAACTACTGCCTCACAAAACGGTGATTGTCCATTTTTTCCTTTACCTCCTATCATTTTGGACATTATGGTGGAAAATTTGTTTATATATGTTATATATATTTTTTATAATGCCTTTATGATTATTTAATTTATATTTAGAACATACATTTTTTATTTCCATCCTCTATAAATACGATAATTTTGTTTGAGGGAGTATGGACTATTGCCCCCTCAAAGCAACAAGACCCATTCATTCCATACATTGAACGTATAAATGATGGTTTTAATAAAACTATGTAACATATATAAAATATATAGGACACTATAATTATAATATACCTTTGTATAATTTTTTTCATTATTTTAATACAACAATGAAATGAAATTATCATTCATGCGTATGTACAACCTATCATCTCCATGAACGATGCACTTCATTTCTAATATTCAAATATAATGGAATACAATAAATAAATATATAATACTTATATATGATAACTAATAAATATTTTACATTTTGTATATTATGAAACCATTATCTAATTAATGATAACAATATATAACAAGTTAAAACGTACTCGAGCAAACTAGGAAATTAACACCTGAAATAGTGAAATTAATGTAAGAGTGTCCACAAATAGGTAATAAAATATTATAAGTAATTAATATATGATATTATAAACATGAGTATGGTTCGGTTACAAGTTAGTAACATATTTTAAACCACTATATATGAGGATAAATACCACATAAAAAATGTAATGTTATGGTAAGGGAATTTCATCTCAATTTACATTTTATTGAGATTTATTTGTTATTATGTTCCAATTCACTTCTATTCGGTGTATATACTGCCTTTTTATTATTATATAATGAATACAATTATTTTCATGATATTATAAGTTTCATTTATTTATATACCTTTCTAGATATTATGATTCAAATGTTTCAAAGTTGTATGAGGCACTTTGGAATATTTAAATATTTTTCTTAAAGATTATCTTTGTAATATCACTTCATTTTGTGATTGTTAGCCTTCTTTTGTAACAATAAATTTATTTTAATAATTTTTCATTGGATATTTACTTGAATATCCATATTCTCATTCAATGCATATTTTTATTGCTTAAACCATATACCATTTTACATATGAAGTTTACTTTAATAGTTATTGGATTAAATGAAGAATAAATAATAAATCCATATTTCTCAATAAATATGGTTATTTGATAAGGTATATTATTTTGATTGTTCAATATGATGAATTATTTGGATAGAAAATTATGGGTTGATCCAAGACATTATATATCTATTGATGCATCGATAGGTTCTTATGAGACAAATATGTTTTCCAAATTAAACGGGTTTCTATCCATAGTTTTAAACTAGCTTGTGAAAGGTCTTGACAGTATAGGTTTTCATGTGCCTCAGACATGATGTCCATTAAGAAATAATTTCCCTCATTTAGTTTTAGTTATTATTCATCCATGAGATTTTACGTCAACATATCTATGGATACATTTCATTTCAGTTCATTGATTAAATGTTATATTTTTCAGTTTCTTACCTTGCCATATTTATTTTTCCTTATATAGTTATTGGAATGGAATACGTTATCAGTTATTTACCTTCCCATGTTAATTTATTCTCATTTATTCATTATTTATTCCTCTTTACTTACCCTAACTGGGAATTTGAGCTCACCCATATTATGTTTCTTTTCTCCATGTTATGAAGAAGAAATATTGAATATGATTTCAAGGATGTAGTTTATTTCATTTTATTATGTATAATGTTTGTAATTTATATTTACCAATGAATTATGTGTATCATGTATATAATCTGGATTTCTGAGACTACTAAATTGATCGTTCTTTCGGGATTTGATTCATTATAATCATGCCAATGTAATAAAATAATGCAATAGCTCCGAGCTTCTTGGGTCGAGGCATTATAGATACAATAAAATTGGCATGTGTATATATATGATACTGGAGTTATCATTCCACTTTTGATAATGGGAAAAATAGTGATAATAATAAAATAAAATAAAATAAAAGGGAAATAATGAGGATTTTAGCTTAATAACATCATCTCTTTAGGAGACTAGTTAAGACACTTGAATTTGGTCTTTTAGTAAGACCAGAAGGTCTTGTAAGTGGGGATGAGGCTTGGTAAAGGAATTGGTTATAATATATATTATATTAAAGTATTATAAGGTGTGAGGAAAATGGGTGGTGAGGGGTAATATTTATGGGGGAGGAGAGAGTCATTTTTGATTACTTTAATCATTTATTTATTATTTTGGATAAAGACTATCCATATTATTGATTACCACGAAACAATATAGTAAATACAACATTTTAGTTAAAAATAAGGGGGTTTTACATCATTCATGACCCAAAAATTCACATATTTTTCTTAAATGTTAAATATTATAAATTATTGTATTTCATTATTCACAAAAAAGTAAATTATTTTATAAAAAACCAAAAATATCACCGTAACCATTTTTCGATGTGTAGATTTCAAAAATGGAATCCATTTTCTGAAAATAAATATCTAAATATCAGAAAATTAATTTTCTAATTAAACTAATCATTTATTCAAAAAATACTGAATTTAATATTATAATTGATTTTATGATGCTTTTAAAAATTAATTATGGTCTCATAAAATTATCTTATACTTATAATAAAAAATTATTGATTTATGAATATATTTTATCAAAATAAATTATATTTCAAATCATTATATTATTTGTAAAAGTTTAAATAAACTTTTTCGTTTCACAAAAAAACCAACACTTATTTTATCATTTTTAAAACACTTATTTACTTATTATTTGATATAAATATATCATATTTTCATTTATGGGAAACCAAAATTTTATTTATATACTCCCAGGTGAGGTTATTATTATAATGGTGGTGTTACTATTTATAATCATCACATTACCATTTAAATATTGATTTTAATATTTAATAGTATATCATGGTTCATTTAAGATCGATGTTGAGTTCAGCGTAAGATATCAAATAAATTTTATTTATTTAATAGGATACATACCGTAATATCTTGGTGTGTTACAAATTATATGTTCTATTCCACTGACATAAAAATATATCAGTATATGGATGGCAGTGGAGGTATTATATTATCATGGTTGAATAATGTTTAATAGATGCGGAAGAATAAAAAAACAGAAATTCTTGATTAAAAATGATACCACTTCTTTGAAGAATATCATTTACTTAATATATTAAGACAAAAATTGTACATGTTTTATCTAAACTAAGACCTATAGAAATTACGGAGGGATTCTATGAAGGATTATGGGATTGTCTTGGCTAATAAAATAGGTTTTTAAGTGTGATGATAAGAGAAGAAAAATTTCCCTTTAATATATGAGGGGAGAAGCACTCTTGGATGTTACCAAACTTTCTAAAATATTATATGTCTATTCTAGAGCCAAAGACTTCCAAATGGAATATAAATATATATGGGATTAAATTTTAAATCATATTTTTTTCTTTTTTTCCTATTTAATATTTTTATGATTTTTAAATAATTCAATTAAATATCAATCCCATAAAGTATCATTACTATCAAAGTTAACAATATTCATTTATTTTACATTAAAAACATAAATACAATAACTAAAATTAGAACCAAATATTTTATTATATCCTACACATTTTATGGTCATCAATATAAATCATGGATCACCGTAGGTATATTTATTTATATTTATTTTAATATTCTTAATATCATTAATTTGATTTTTTATTAATTAAACAATAACAACATCAGAGTTTTTAAAGTATTAATGATAATTATTTCATCCCAAAAAAAATAAAAAATATATTAACACGATGACTAAAAATATATTATACATAAAATTTCTATTTATGGTCTCACATATCTTCTATATACCCACATATTAAAATTGTTATACCTATTAAAAACAGTAGTTTGATATGTATGAATTTTCATTAAATAAATTACTATAATGGACTTAATGTCAACCATGTTTCTCTAAAAGGTGAAAAATTCAACACATGAATGATTATGGTTGTAACATACTCATAAAATAGTATTTTTGAGAGTTTTAGGGTCATTTTATAGTAATTATAATTTTTTAGTGTTTTTAAATTCATTTTATTACTTTTTTTAGCTTGCACAAGCACTACATCAGTATTTCAAAAGATTTAAAGTTAATTCTTTCATATAGAGAAAATAAAAAATTACTATAATAAAAATAAATAAATCATCATCATGTTAATAATTTATAATTTTTTTTCTGTTTTATTTACAAATATCCAGGTTAAGATAACTTATTTAATTTTTTAATTTTACATTCTTGTATTATGCATGAATTACATAGATATTAAGATAATATTCTTGTTATATAACTCTAAAATTAGAAATTATATATCTAAATAATAATTTATATAGGATATTTAAAAAAAAAGTTATTTCATAAAATTTACACCTATCAATATTAATTTATAAGACAATGAATTTAACTTTTCTAATATTGCGCAAGCACAACATCAACACTGAAAATGATTTCGGTATTTTTCATTAAATTCATTATAATTTACATGTTATAAAATTATTATTTTTGATATTTATATTATAATATAATAAATGAGTCATTAATATATATTTTTATGTTTTATATTGTAATTCTTTCTTGACAATGTCACAACTGATATAGTCTTTTATAATTTTTTACTATTCATCAATAAATTTACTTTTTCAGAAAAATTCTCAAAATTTCAAAAAAGGATAATTTTGATATCTTGATTTCAAAAATTAAAACCATTTTTATAAAAGTTTTTTTCTAAAAATTCTATAAATTAATTATAATATTCACTCATAAAAATAAGTAAAAAATAATTTTGAAGAAAACTTATTCTTTTGTAGGATAAAATGAATTTTATAAAAATTATGTATAGAATTTTATAATAATATAAACTTAAATTTATATTGATTAAGAACTATATATTTATTTCATAAATCCTTTATTCATATATATACCCAAAAAATGAACAGTTGGATATCAGAGTCACATTTTAATATTAATATTTAGTTGTTCAATTAAGCTCAATGTGACGTATCTTGTACACAATCGAACATAGTTTTTTCTTTTGAAAAATCATAATGTTACATTATCCCTAAACCACCTTTTAAAAAAAATTCCCTTTCAATTTTGAAATCTATTTTGGTAACCAGGGATTGGATTTTCAATGTACCTTTTAGGAAATCTCACATCATAAGAATAATAAATAAAACATCCACTTGAAAAGAGAGATAAAGAGGTAAGTATGAAGGTAATCAAGAATAAATTAAACTAGGGTTAAATGTAGGAAAATTTGTAAATCGAAGATAAACAGTAATGTACATGGACTGATATAGAGATATAGAGAGCATGTTCATGAGAATATTAACCATCACAAAACCAGAAATCTATGATGGGTTAAAAGGCCACTGATTACTTGGTAAAAAAAGTTAATGAGTAATTTTCTTATTTTAAATATAATGTTCCAAAAGTTGATAAATTATTCGATAAACTATACTATGAACATAAGTAGATATTCTCACAGGATAATAAGAATTCCATCCTTTATTGAGTTACCTCCAAGAACTCATCTTTATCCAAATGATGAGTATTCATGTTGAATTTTTCTTACCTAAAGCACTCAGATCAACTAATAAAATATATCATAATCCAAATAATATTAACAATATATTTATTCTATCTTTAGTATTTAACAAAAAAAATTATTAGAATAAGGTGAAATAATTCCCAATAAGAATAAACCATTTTATGATGAAAAAAAATTATTCTCCAAAATTAAAAAGTAATATAAAATGTTCAAAATAGTCCATTCAAAAATGACTAATTTTAAAATTCCTAAAAAATAATCTATATTATGATAGTAACAAAAAAATTAGAAGGATTCGATCACATAGTCTTCAAAGATAATTTTTATATTTATCTTCAAATCACATCAATGACTCTTAATGTCTAATACCACAATTAAATAACCTTAATTGAATAATCTCAATGATATGATAATAATTTTTATAAATAACTGGAACCACCATTTGTTTTCAAAAAATAATATATGGTTACAAAATATAATTCAACCTTTATTCGATAAATAAAATCCCATGGTATTCAGATTACATTAATCATATAGGGTTCCCAAAGTAGTTATTGTATTCTAAAATAACAATAATTACTTAATCACCAAATCATTCTCTGATCCCATGGTTATCTATTTGATTAAATATATGTTCCCAAAATGAAAATAAACATTATATATTAGATAATTTAAATAAAACACAATTTCATACTGACCAGGTCATCACATAGGCTAGTGGTAGTTGGTGAACCCTTTTTACCCTTCGTTTTTGGGTTCAATCCCTATGGCATTTCCATAGATAATGGGTTGTCACCCATCCTACGGGATGTTATTTTTCAAAAAATAAATATAAATATAATCCTTATAAAATTATATAAATAAGATAAACATCATAAAAAACATTAAAATATTCAACATTAATGGAAATTTTCAAAATTCATGATTTTCTCAAACCATTATTTTTAAATCATAAAATTTAATTACCCATAATTAACTCAAAAATAAATGTCACAAAAAATATCATTAACCACCATAAAATTTGTTAACTTAAATCCTCAAAAGTATTTCCTTATAATTTGAACAAATGATCAACCATAATGTTATATACCAATCATGGTATCACTTACTATTAAGATAACCTCTCCTAGAAACATCATAGTCTCCAATGATATCTAAACCTTTCATTTGATACCAACTATAAGAACCCAACCATAATCCTTACATATTTTAGTTTTTTTGAAATAAAATTATGTTTCTTTAATTTATAAGAATATTTTTGTTTTATAATTTTAGAAAATTAGGAAAAATACATACAATTTAAACCCATACATTACAAGTGGACACATATACTTAGTATTCAATTTTTCCACCAAAAAAACATTAAAAAATAAAACATGGATTCTTTTCAATATAATTCTCCACTATTTTCATCACGACATCATCATTTTTACAAATATACCTTAGACACTGTGATATTTTTTTTAAATCATGGGATTAGAAAAATAATATCATTATGGGACATAACACTAATAAAATAATCCATTAGAATATATATATATATATATATATATATATACGTTAAAAAAAACTTTTCTAAAGTAAACATTGGGCTCAAAACAATCATTTTATTAACAAAAAAATCAAATTTTATAGACAAATATTTTGATAAAATATTTCATAATAAATATTAAAGTCAGTATAAAAACCATATAGGATTATTTTAAAACATGATAAAATCATAAAAAAATCACAAAGGTAATTAATATATACATAAACTCAATAACTTACCTTGTGAAAATGTGATACTTCTATAAAAACAAAGCAATCATAACAGAACATATAGGTAACTTGGGGATTGATTTTATTGTCATTATTACTTATGATGTGACCCTCATGGATACCATGAAGTAAACCTCATGGATATACTTGACATAACCCCCATGGTTATACTTGGATGCAAGTATCAAATTTAAATTTGGAATAACAACCATGATCAACATCCAACATTCCCAATGCATTGGATTCATATCCAATACACACTCCTATTTGGTGCATAAATAAAACACCCATAATAAAAAACAATTCCCATGAACCAAAACATAATTAAAAAATATGGTTTATTTCATCATAAAACCTTTCCTTGAAGAAAATAACTTATTTAAAAATAAAAAGACACGCATGAAATGGAAACAAATTTCTTTGAAAATGACCATATAATCTTGTAAAGGAAGCCTTGAGACATTAATTAATCATGATGGTAGGAAAATATTCTCATGCCATATCAGTTAAGAAAACATTCCTTTTGACTTTTGTAAAAGGAAGAATTAAAAGAGAATTTTTAAAAGAAAGTCCCTTACATAAAACGATGGAAATAATCAATTTTGAAATCATTTTAGACAAAATCAAAAAACTAAATTTATATAAAATTCATTCCCATTAAAATTATAAAAATAATTTTTAGAAAATGGACAGGAAAGATAAATATATTGAATCATAAATCATTAAAAAATTTAAAAATAGGATTTCTAGTTAAATAGACGCATAAATTTATTTTGAATCATCACATACATTATTTATCATCCTGAATAATAGACTTACGTTAATTATTTTCTTTCTTGATAACCTTTTCCAAGATTATTATTAATTTTATTCCACTTATTAACATGATATATCAGTTACATAATTATTTAAGTTTACATCAGACGCTTTAATGATATTCTGTTCACAGGTCCAAAATGAATTCTATAGGTAGATAGTGGTCAAAGAGATCAGAATTACGTCATATATTGAATAATATTCATGAATGAAAAATAATTTCTTACATAAATTATACATTTAAATAATTTCATTAAATCTACCTATGAAAATTCAACTAAGTAACAATCTCGGAGATGGTAGACCGTACATATGAATGTGTGAGGTTTTAATTTTTCAATTATCATTATGTAAATATGGTAAGTATTATATTGTATCTCTAGAATGATATTAATATAATATATATAATATTAATTATTTCAATATACTTATATATATATATATTTATATCATCCATGTAATGTGGTGATTGTTTTCGAGGCTTTACACCAGGGCACACATCGTCTTGGCGACACCCTGATTGTGGCCCTGCATTCCTACTTTCCAAAGGTGGGTGACATTCGTCACCTCTTCATGGATGTTTTCTCTTTGATAGAAATGGGTTGATGAGATGTCATTCCTTCTATCCTTGGATTCCTCCTCTGAATTATTTTCCTAGTTCGAGTCTCCCTCATAGATTTGAGTCATTTTTCATGAATCTCATTTAGGGTGCCATCTCTTTGTGGATGATGGTTAATTACGATGCTTCTAATAAGAAATTACAAGGGTTCATGACATGGAAGCAATCATCAGTCAGAGTAAATGGTAATATCAAGCCTATTGGGGAATCTCTGGATGTTGGGACATTGGGGAACCTGTATTCATCCTCATAAGAGGGCTTCTCAAGGGCATAGAAACCCAAGGAATCCCACATAAATTGCGGGGTATATTATTCCAGAAGAATGTTTTCTAAGGGTTTCCTCAGTTTTCCATGCTTAACATGGTATTTGTCGCAATTTTAACTTCTAGAAGAGACGGTTATGCCAAATTCGAAGTTTACAAGGATTTCCTCGGACATCCCATGTTCAACATGGGGTAGGCTGTGAGTTTAACATCTTACGAGGACAGTTAGGATCGATCAGGATACCATTAAGGGGGGATTAGCAAGGTGAACCCCTAAATGGGAGAACTTAGTATATTTACTGGGTATATTAATCAGAACACCCAAAAAAGAGCAGATCTAGGGTGGTGTGCCCCAAAAAGAGAATATGTCACACCGTGAGGGTGCATCCCAAAAAGGGAGCACCAGATAGATGGATTAGAATTCCCAAAAAGATTGGACCCAAGGTGGTGTGTCCCAATAAGGGAAGATTTCACATTGTGAGGGTGCATCCCAAAAAGTGAGCACTAGATGGATGGGTATGAATGCCGAAAAAGAGTATACCTAGGGTGGTGTATCCCAATAGGGGAAGATTTCACATCATGAGGGTGCATCCCAAAAATAGAGCACTATATGGAAGGATTAGAACACCCAAAAAGAGCATACCTATGGTGGTGTGTCACAATAAGGGAATATGTCAAACCATGAAGGCTGATCTGGACACCACAAATGGTGGATCAAGGAGGCACACCCCAAAAAGTGGAATTCCAAGGTTTAACATTGGCTGGGATTGAATCTTAGGGAGGATTCCTATATACCATGTGTAAAAGATAGGGAACAAAACCCATGTAGTTCATGGGGATGATGAGACACCTTAGGAGGCACCCCATGAGAATGGACGCATGGATTGGGACCTGAAGGAAGTGGAACCTCTGAGTTTGGGCATGATCATCCTAAAACACAAAGTCTCAAGGGAGAGACCAGGATGGGAAATGGATGATGGGAATGAACCTTAGGGAGGCTTCCTATGTACCCTATTTATAATACATGGATCAAAGTCTATGTAGTTTAGGATGAGTAATAGAATCAGGGTGTAAACAAATGACAATGACTCAGAGACATGCTAGGGTTTATGCATGGTTAGCAGCCCAATGTAACAGGGACACTATTGGTTTGAGGAGTACAGTGAATTGTAGGGATTATGAATGGTTAGCTACCCATGTGGATCGATTATAACACCTCAAGGAGGTGGATCTAGGTGATGTGTCCCAAAAAGTGAAGATGTTGCATTAGGAGGGTATATCCCTAGGAGGTATTGGTTATAATTGAACCTCAAAGAGGTATCCTATGAACCCGAAATGGATCAAATACTTTGTATTTTGGAGGGTTCATTTTAACATCATACATGACAAATGAACCGGCTTGAAGTATTTGTAAAAAATGGATTGTGGGTAGTGATGGAATTGAACCTTCTAGAGGCTTCATACATACCCTTTTTAGAGGACAGGTATCAAATTCCATGTAGTTTAGTGGGGCATATAGTTTAACATCATGCAGGATGAGGGGTATGAGGCTTACACATGGTTAGCAGCCCAAAGAGTATGTGTGAGGGATTAAGCATGGCTAGCATCCCAAAGAGGATGTGCTGGTGTTTACACATGTCTAGTGTCCCAAGGAGGATCTCATGGTCCCTATTCACTCTAATCACATATTATTCATGCTCTATGTGAGAAACAAGAGGAAACATTAGACTTGACGATCATGGCACAAAGTATAGGCCACGAGGGATGGTGTGGGGATTACGCATGGTTAGCATCCCATCGAGAATGATATTGGGACTTACACTATAAGGTAATCCCGAGAAGGTGGTTGAGGGCTTATGTGGAAACTGCTTGGGTTCTTCTAAAAAGTAGCAATGACTGATGGGGCTTACATGTGAAAGTATCCCAAGAGACAGTAAGTAGTAGAAATGATGGATGGGTCTTACATGTTAAAGATTCATGTGTGACCACTAAGGAGCGACAATGATGAATGGGTATTATGCAAAAAAGTTTCTCAGGTACCGCTAAAGATTTACAATGGTGAATGGGGCTTACGTAGTGACATTCCCGGGTTCCACTAAGGATAATAAATGGTGAATGAGGATTATGTGTGTAAGAATCCCGGGTTCTGAAAAGGAGCGGTAATGATAGATGGGACTTACATGTGGAAACTACCTGAGTGTCACTAAGGAGAAAAAATGGTAGATGGGGCTTGAATGTAGAAACTACCTGGGTGCCGCTAAGGAGCAGCAATAATGAATGGGTCTTATGTGTCGAAGATTATAGGGTGACACTAAGGAGGGTGAATAGTTGATGGGGCTTATTCATGGAAGCTACTTGGGTTCCACTAAGGATCGGAAATGATGAATGGGGCTTACATGTGGATTTTTCCTAAGTGCCGCTAAGGAGGAGAAATGATGAATGGGGATTACGCGTGGAATCTTCACATGATATCCTCCTCATTTCAGGTCATGAGGTCATCCGATGTTAATTACAAGGGTTAAGGATTCATTTTAACATCATGTGAATGGAAGAGGCATGTGGGGATTCTGCAATGAGCTGCCCATTATGTCTTCCTTCTGTTAGTTCATGAGGGAATCTTGGCTTGTTGATGGGTCCAGGAGTATTGTTTGGGGATTTCACCTTAGGAGGAGGCCCATAGTGGTTGTTTTCTATTCATCTCATGATGAGTCATCTTATGATTTATTAATAAGGAATCGTATTCTTAAATTATAGGGTATGGTAAATTTTAAAGTCATCTAGTGAGGACTATTGGCATTTTATGATGTATGCATAAGAAATCACCTATTTGGAACAGGAGGCATACTATGTTTCTCATATAGGGTGTACTAAATTTTTCTTATAGTGAGGACTATAAGGCATAAGGTGCTTAGAAATGGATGTTGTGGGACTTACACAAGAGTGGCCCTTTCTTGTTCAACACAGCATAGGAGTTAGGTGATGAGGTTTAGAGAAGTTTCTTGAGGAATGGTTCGACTCAAGGTACTCAGGGAATCTAGGATGAGGATCTCGAATCATGACATGGGAAAGGGATCAAGATGAGTAAGTTGAATCAAGTTGTTTTAAGGAGTGTGGAGGAGTATTTGAAATCATGGTATTCCATTGGTGGAAGTGGGGTTCATATAAGGGCGCTAGGTAAAATTTTGGAGATTGGGCCAGAAAAGTTTGTGGTGTGACTCCCCATTTTTCATGTGGGTCAGTGATGGTAGCGAAGGGACCAGCCCAGAGGGTCAGTACCGCAGTCTGGAACTAATCTCGAGAGGGGGTACGAGGGTGTATCCCCCACGGTATGGACCAGTGGGCACAAAGGAAGGATCCTTTCAAGGCTTCCTCATGGAGGTGCTTCATGGAGGAAAGGGGTTCCTAGAGCTTAGGGTCTCGGGAAGGATGGGGCTTCGCGAAGGAAGGGTGCTTCGTGAAGGAAAGAATTCAGTTGAGTAGGGATTAACCCTAGCAAATAGATCAATATTTGGATAGTTATCCATGATGGTTTATTTCTTCATGGATCCATTATAAATCTGAAGGGTATCCATCCGTTGCAAAGGGCGGAGGCCTCCGCGAAGGTATTCCCCTTGTGGTGCTCTCGAGGACCACAAAATGGGAGATCAGCTGCTGAAAGGGAAGCATAACCATTCTTATGAGGGGCATGAGGAATCTATTTATATAAAGTAGAGGTCTATGGGGATCCCTAAGGAGAACAATTAGGCACCATGAAGAAAAAGTGATGTCGCAAAGGACATATGTTTTTGGTAAGATCTGTGATGGAAAAAGGATGTCACGGAGGAGATACATTCGCTTGGGGAGATCTGTAAACCACGAAGGGAAATGGACACCCTGAAGGAGATACATTCACATGGGGATCCCCATGAAATATCATGCTCAGAATCATATTGCAAATAAAATAGACACTGCAAAGCACATACATTCGTGGGGATATTGGGGGAGATCTATGAATGGGCTCTGTGAACCAGTTTTCTAGCCTAACTTAGAAGCTCCATAACTTCTAATATGTAACATCATTTAGGCTCTATGGCTTGTAAAAGAAAATCCTATGAAACGATCTATGCTATGATCTTATTTCTGGAAGCATTATGTAAATCTTATGGAAGTGTTTTATGGTCCTAAAATCCCCCCCCCTAAAAATGGGGTCAAATGAGGACGAAGAAGGTGAGTTGGACCGCATTTTTAGGAAACAGCTGAGGAAAATGACTGCATTGGGGGTCCAATGTATCCCAATATAATTAAGTAACTTACTAACCAAATCTCCAAGACCATGTGATTCATTATCTGTGTGGGAAACAAGAGACAGTGGACGATCATTTACCTATATGAGAGTGCTAAAAAGTGGAAGATGTGTTCGGATCATAATGGGACATCATTCACCATTGAGAGTGTTTTGAATGATAAAGGTTTCAGCTAGAGAATGGGGCTCTTTAAGTATCCAAATTTATTTTCTCAATGTGCGCTAGTTCACAAGTGGGATAATTCCAAGGTCACTATAATCAATCCGAACAAAGGGGATTGTGAATTGTGAATCACAACACCCAGAATTCATAACACAATAATGGTGTCATGATGATGGAGGGTAATTGTTGACCATATTTTAAACACAACATTTGTATCAATTTAGCATGAAATGGGAACAAACAAATGAGGGTTGACCACTGAACTAATTAAAAAACATGGGGCCAAACTGAAAATGTTTTCTAATGTATTTCAATATGTTTTCCCAAAACAATAGGTGAACCATAATTTCAAGCACAATAACTTCTAGTGGGTCTCTTTAGATGTGAAACAAGATGAGGATCCAAATAAAGGGAATGCAAATCATTGATATAGAGTGATGGAATGTTCGAATGGATTCCAACACTCTTGAAAATACACCACTATGACTTAAAGCACATTGGTGTGGGAGTATTAGTCTAAACAAAGATCAAACCCATATTCTATATGGCGTCATCTAATATTCCCATTAATAGATGAAGATATGAACAATGTGGTAGATGACTAGCACTTTGGGAGAGGAACACGAAGGATTAAGGCCTGGGATGATTTGTAGGTTTACACCGTGAATGTGGGGATAGTGCATACATAGTTTAACATCAAGTTATAAAGACAATTCATGGAACATTTTAATGTCATGTGACTATGGCATTTTACATAGTTTAAGGTGATACTTCATATACCCTAGTCAATAGTTTAAAGTTATATTACATAGACTCGAGGCTTCTAGTTTATGTTCATAGAGTTTGGACCGTTATTGGGGTCAAAGGGATAAGAGGATTAATGATCCTATGGATAGGCCTAAGGAAAATGCACATGAATTGATACATATCCCACGAGGATGGGAATCAGGTTTCATATAGTTCTTGACAAATATCATGGTGTATGACCAGTGCAAATTGTGATTCCCTCTCAAGTGGGAACACCACAATGTATTTCTATTTTTCATAGTGTAGCCAGGACGATGGTGTCATAGTTTAAGGTCATGTGATAGGACCATCCCATGCCTTTTGACATAATGTTTTAATTACCTAATAGTTTAACTTCATGTGGGACAACAAAGCATAGTTTAATGTCATATGGATTGGCTGAAAGAGATCCTAGTTTATGTTCGTAGAACTCAGACCATTGGATTTTTCAACACCTCTATGTGGATAAGACCCTATCGAAACTCCTAAAAATATGTGATCCAAGCTCATTGTAGGAAACAAAGAGTGGTTTTAGGGTTTTACATCCTATAAGAGTGTAAAATAGTGGAAGAGAAATATCAGGTGAGAAAATCCCAACTAGACTGACATTCCTACTCAACGTACGTGAATGTACGAAGCAACAGAAGGGCAGGAAAATATGAATCACTACACCCAATATTGGGGATACAATAGGGATGGAATAACGATGGAGTAAAACTTTTGACCATTTTTGAGACATAGTATCCATACCCTGTGGCCTGGGATGGGAACAAACACATGAGGATCGATTGCTGACCCTATTAAAAATGCAAAACCTTGCTCAAAATGTCATTCGAGATCCTCTAGGACATTAGCTCAGAATGGTAGGAGAGCCATAAGTCTGAGCATCCATACCATTCAGGGGTCCTTTTGAATCTGAAAGATGCTAAGACCCAAATAAATTGGACACATAAAGCATGAATGTACCCGTGCAGTTTAATGTCATGCGGTAAAGACAAATGAGAGGAAACTTTCTCTCAAGGGATGTACATGGTGTGGTTTATCATAAAACTAACATGAATAGGGACTAATGAGGTTCTATACCACACCACATACTTCCAAGAGAAACCCAGACAAAGAAGGGGGTATAAAGGTTCATAAATCTACTGATGGACCAGGGGACAACAAGTTCGGGCGTCACTATGTATCCCACTAGGGTGAGAATCAAGCCACACATAGTTCTTGAGATGTCATGGTAGATGGAAAATTCCAAAAAGGGAAGCGTCTTCTCAAATAAAGACATCATAATGCTGGGTATTTCATCATCATATAGATTGGATGCCAAAGGTTTAGTTTAATATCTTAAGATAAGGATACTAAAGATCTTAGTTTGTGGTTGTAGATCTCAGATCCTAAGGCGAGGCTTTCAAAGCAGAAATGAGTAGGGTGGTGCCATACAGAAACCTAACACGAGTGAGGAACATAAGGTACACAAAACACATTCTTGAGGAAACACGCATATAGTTTAAGGTTATGATTATTAGACATAAAAACAAGAACTCCTAGTTTAAGGTCATAGGGTTCAGACCACAAGATGGTAACATTCTTCCATGTGGGTAAAAATATTACCAAGACCCCTAATCCTACATGATCCATGCTCTGTTTGAGAAATAAGGAGTATCAAAGATTTCATGGTAAATAGAATCACATGACAGGGGGGTGGAGATACAGAGTCAAGAATGACCCCATGACACTGATCCTCTCACCCAAAATGAAAAGTTTTATGGAGGGATAAAACCCAGAGTGTTAAAATTTCATCTAGAAATGAGGATGTAAAGAGTGGTTTGAATCAGGAGATCTGATATTTGGTACACTGTGAGGGTTGAATAATGGTGAAGGATAACTACTGACCATGTTCGAGGCATAGTGTCCATACCATGTATCCTTGGATGGGAACAGACACCTAAAGGTTAACTGCTGACTATATTCAAAATGCAAAACCTATATCAAAATATCATTCTAGGTCCTCTGGGATGTTTTCCCAAAATGGTATTTGATCCATAAGAAAGAGCATCCATACTATTCGAGTGCCCTTTTGAATATGAAAGATAATGGAAACCAAAACAAAGGGACACATGAAGCCTGGAAATGGATTGAATGCATGTCCAAGAAGAATACAACACTCTAAGCCCTACATTGTAGTGCATATGAGTACGTCGATGAGTCATAACAGTGGTCAAGGGACTCAATTAAGGAAAAATGACTTGTAAATACAAGTAAAAAAAGATAAAAAGTGGGTTGATGGACCTAGGGTGGGACCCAAAGACAGAATGTATGGGAGTTCCTACATATCCCACAAGTCCAAGAATCAAGAAACACATAGTTCTAGAATGTCATGAAATTTAATGTCATGTAGTTTGGATGAATGGGGGAGAGGTATCCCAAAGGGTGAAATTTGTATGTCATGGTAAAGAAAATTGATGTTAATGAGGACCAAGGAGGTCTCACACCAGACCATTCACAATCCTAGGAGAGAATTCAGGCCAAGGGACTAGAAGACAAATTGGAGAACATAGGGATGGACCTGAAGAAAAAATGGTTGGGTATTCCAACCTATCCTATAAGGATTAGAATCAATACATTTTTAGTTATTGAAGGTGTTGTGTGGTTTAACATCATGTGGTAAGGACTTAGGTGTGGGACACTCTTAAGGGAAGTACATGGTGTGGCTATCGTAAACCCGATGTGAATGAGAACCAAAGAGGTCTCAACTACACCACATGGTCATGTGAGAAATCTAGGCCAAGGGGAAAAAAAGATGAATGATTTTTAATACATGGGGATGGACACGAAGAAAAAATGTATGGGCATTCCTACATATCCTGTGAGGGTACGAATCAAGACACATGTAGTTCTGGAATTTCGTGTAGTTTAACATCATGAGGTAAGGAAGAATTAGCAGTTTAACATCATGAAGGACATTTTTTGCAGTTTAACGTCATGTGAGACGGTGATGATGGGAAGTTTTACATCCTACTACCCAGAGAGAGAAGAGGGGTAGGTATTCAAGGAAGGAGTACATGATGTGGTTGTTTTAAACCCAACGTGAATTATAACCAAAGAGGCCTCACACCACACTATGTGATCCTAGGACACTCAGGCCATGGGGCCGAAAGGATGAAAAGATTCATGATTCATGGGGTTGGACTTGAAGACAAAATTTACGGGCATTCTTACATATTCTTCAAGGTAATGTATCAAGCCTTACATATTTTTGAAGTTCCATGCAGTTTAACATCTTGTGGTGAAGAATTCATCCGAATGGGGATGTGTATGGCATAGTAAAGTAACCCGACATGAATGAGGACCACGGAGGTCCCGTACCACACCATTAAAAATATTGTGATCAATGGGGAACTTTCCTTTTAAGTTCATGCATGAATAACTCTAAATACTATATAGTTTAATGTCTTACAAGTAGGATGGAGTAGTTTAATATCATGCAGGATGGGAGAAATCCTAGTTTAAGATCATATAACTTGAACCATATGGTAAGTCCAAGAAGGGCCAAAAATGGCGAGGAACCTAGGGTTTGAAGTGAAAAAAAAATGTATGGGTGTTCCTACATATCCTGTAAGGGCATTAATCAAGCCATACGTAGTTCTAAAATTTTGTGCAGTTTAACGTCAAGCAGTACAGATGAATGTAAAGGGAAAGATCCCAAAAGGGGAATACGTGATTTGGTAGTTGTAAACCTGATGTGAATGGGGAAAAAGGAGGTTCGTAACACACCATGTGATACCCAGAAACTTAGGTCGAGAGGCCAAAAAGATTACAGGATTTACTATACCTGGGACTGGACCTGGGGAAAAAATATTTGGGCATTCCTACATATCCTGTGAGGGAAAAAATCAGTCCACACATAGTTCTGGAATCTCATAAAGTTTAAAATCATTTGTTAAGAATGAATGTGGAATAAAATTTATTCTTAAGGGTGGTGTACAATGTGGCTTTTGAAAACACGACATGAATGAGGACTAAAGAGGTCTCATACCACACCATAAACACCCATGAGAAACGTCAGTCCATGAGGTTGAAAATGGAAGAGCGTGTGGATGGACCCAAAGATGAAATGTCTAGGTATTCCTACATATCTCGTGAGGTAAAGATTCAATCCATGCTTAGTTCTGAAATGTCGTGCATTTTAACATCATGAGTTAAAGATGGTTGTGACAGTTTAACATCCTATAAGATGAGCTAAAGAAAAATGGGGCTTGTACTTTAACGTCATGAAAGACATCTGATGCAATTTATCATCATGTGGGATGATGATATAGGGTAGTTTTACATCCTTCTGCCCGGACAGAGAATTTTAACATCATGAGGTATGGTGATACTGAGCAGTTTTACATCATGTATCCCATACAAAGAAGTTTAATATCATGAGGGACATTGATTCTACGTAGTTTTACATCCTGCATCCTAGATGGAGTAGTTTAATGTCATGGGGGATGGTGATGCTGGGTAGTTTTACGTCCTTTAGCCTAGATGAAGTAGTTTAACATCATGCGGGATGGTGATGTTGGGAATTTTTACGTCCTTCAGCTCAGAAATATCGTTTAACGTCGTGTGGGATAGTGATGTTGGGATGTGGTATATCCTATTGCCTGTACGGAGTAGTTTAACAACATATAGGATGGTGATGGTGGGAATTTATATGTTCTTTATCCTGGAAGGAGTAGTTTAACATCATGCAGGACAGTGACGATGGGCAGTTTTACATCCTTCATCCCAGACAAAGCAGTTTAACATCATCTAAGATGGTGATGTTGGGAATTTTTACATCCTACAATCAAGGCAGAGTAGTTTATCATCATGTGGGATGATGATTCTGGGCATTTTTATGCCCAATATCCTGGACAAAGTAGTTTAACGTCATGTGGGATGGGGGCGATAATTTTAACAACATGAAGCATAATGTTGTGTAGTTTAACATCATGCAGGATGAAGATGGGAATTTTATCATCATGCAGGATGAAAATGGGAAGTTTAACATCATACAGGATGAATATGAGAATTTTTATGTCATGAAGGATGAAGGTGAGTAGTTTAATGTCTTTCAGGGTGAAGATTCAATGTGGCTCAACCATATCAGTACACATCCTACCAAAACTACTAAGCCCACATAAACCATGCTCGGTGTGTTAATGAAGGAGTAGTGATAGGATTTTCCAAACACCTGGATGAAGACATAAAGGGAAATGGAATGTTTGTTGAATAACAACCCAATGAGATTGTCTTACCTACTCAACTCACATAGATGCACAGAGGAGTAGAACCAAGAGTGTTGGAGTCCCCCATAAAAATAAGGAAGTGGAACGTGTGAACCACAATGGCCAAGATCTAGATATAAATTATAGTGGCATGATGATTGAGGATAATTCCTGACTATATTTGAGACACAACACCCATATCATGTTACCTAGAATGAGGACAGACACATGAGGGTTGGCCACTGACCATATTCAAAAATCGATACTTGTCTCAAAATGTCACCCAAAATCATTCGGGGTGTTGTCTTAAGATAGTAGGTGATCCAAAGCGGCATGGGAATAGGTCATTAGGGGGTCCCTTCAGACATTTGAGTGGATGGGGATCCAAATAAAGGGATCGTGAATCATGTACATGAAATTAGGTAATTCCCACATGGAGTCCAAAACTTTAGGTTTAAATCCATAGCGCATTCGAGTATGTCAATGAGACATGCTGGATAAAGTGGGTCAAACCCCTTCTCACAGATGATGGTCCTGAGGGAGTAAACATCCATTTTATGGGCATAGAGTGGACAAATGACTCTCATTATAGGGTCATAGAGTTGGGACCATTGAGAAGGGACTTGGTTGAAGGGAATGTATGCAGGGTGGCGAAGTAGTAAAACTTGATTTGAATGAGGGCCAAGGAGGCCTTCCAACTTATGGAACATTTTGATAAATACTCACTCATAGTTCAAATTCATGATTCTTGTACTAAGGATAATTATTTTAAAGTCATACAACTCGGACTGTAGAAACACAGTTTAGCATTGTGTTGTAGGGTTGATAGGGGAATATCCTTTTATGCTCATTAAAAAAGGACCATGAATGTTATAGAATTTAACATATTGTAGGTAAGACACGACATTTTAACGCCATGTGGTATAGGTAAGAAAAACTTAACTTAATGTTTCTTGGACAACTAAGATCTTAGTTTAAGGTTTATATTTCAGACTATAAAAAAGGGACTATATAGTTTATCATCATTCAGGATGAATCTAATTATTAGTTTTAAGGTCATATACTTTGTACCATTAGCCCTTAGTTTGAGTTCATAGAGTTAGTAACATTGATTTGAGTATCTAATATGGACATTAGTAGTGTTTATGGGTGAAAACCCTGACATGAATGTGGCCTAGGAGGCCCAATCCAACCTAACACATCCTTGAGAGAACACGCATACAGTTTAAATACATGATACTTAGACTTGAATACCAAGTTTAACGCCATGTTGTGAGGGTGCATGCAGTTCATTTTAAGGTCATGTTGCGAGGACGACATATTATTCTTAGTTTGAGGTCATATAATTTGGACCATAACATCATACAGTTTAACGTCATGTGTCTAGGATGAGGATGTCGAGCAGTTTTACATCTTGCATCTCGAATGAAGTAGCATTTTAATGTCATGCGGGATGAGATAGTTGTTTGAAATCATGTAGGATGTTAACATCTATGTAACTCAACTATATCTGTACACATCCTACCAAAACTACTAATCCAATGTGAGTCATGCCTGGTGTCAGAAAAAAGGAGTAGTGATGGGATTTTCCTGACACATGGAAGCACACTGAAAGGGGTATGGAGATGTTGGGATGGGAATAACCCAGTGACACTGGCCCTCTTAATCAACTTTAAATAATGCACAGAAGAGTAAAACCATGGGTGTTGGAGTTCCACCTAAACATAAGGAGGAGAAATGATGTGAATCATGACATCTGATATCTGGATCACAATGATGATGGAATAACGATGGAGAATAGCTATTGACCATATTCAAAATACAGCATCCATATCGTGTAGCTTGGAATGGGGACATAAAAATGAGGGTTGGTTGTGGACCATGTTTGGGATGGCGGACCTAAATCAAAATGTTGTCAAAAGTCTTCTAGGGAATCTACCCTAAATGGTAGGTGAGCTACAATTTCATGAGACCAAACCATGAGGAGGGTCCCTTCAGATGTGGAAGATGATGTGGATTCAAAAAAATGAACAATGTGAGGGGTGTGAATAGATTGGAAGTATGTCCATTTGGAGTCCAACACTCAAGGATCTATGCCACAACGCATTTGAGCACATCAATATAGCATATCCAAACGAGGGAGTTCAACCCATTCTCAAGGAAATGGGTCCTATGGTAGTTTTCAAATGTGGTATGGTAGTAGAATAGTTTCTATTGTAGAGAACTCTATCATTTGGGTGCTCATGGAATTATGCAGTTTTAAATCATAAAATGTGGATGTGGAGCCCTATCAAGATTAGTGTATGGGAAATCATATGATCGACACTAGTTAAGGGTATAGTTTAATGTCGTGTTTTGGGTAAGATAGACACGTAGTTTAACATCATACGGTAATGATGTTTCATCGTATAGTTTAAAGACATGTGATTAGGATAAGCAGTGGCTGTTGTTTACGGTCGCATATCTTTGACCATGTTTGATATGGATTTTGGAAACATATCTTTGACCAAAATGTCGTACAGTTTAATGTCATGTGACAAAGGCATCCCACAGTTTAGCATCATGTGGCAATGATGATGGTTGTTGTGTAGTTTAACGTCATGCAACTAGGGCACTATTTTTGTAGTTTATAAGGTCATGTGACTGGACCACAAGGCTACAGGGAGGACCTCTGTTGTTGGTTATCTCCATGTATTGATGGGGATGAAATGTACTTCCCAAGAGGTGTAAGGGAATATATGAGATATTGGGGAGAGGTCAACTAGGGTTGGAATGATATTATATCCTTAGAATAATGGGGTGATGGTTCCTAGAAGGCATTGAAGCCTAGAGCAATTTTACGGTGGTTGATGAAGCCCATAATGTAACACCCCGACCCCAGTTTCCTAGAGTCGGTACATTATTTTAATACATTGGCATGATTACAAGGAATCATGTCCCGAAGGACCGATCAGTTTAGCAGTCTTGGAAACACTAGATATATTCATAAGTCTTACATTACATCATAAAAATGAAAACTACAACAACATAGTCTCCATAGCCCACACTCAAATCCCCACATACTTTCCCTGCAGGTCATTCATAAATTACTTCTTCACATCCTAGGAAAAATAAAACATTGAAAGGGGTGAGCTCAGATTCTTAGTAAGGATAATAATATAGCGGAAACTTTCATAAATAAGCATAAAAATTTAAGGAAATGTATAACAAAAACAAAAGCATTTTAAACTTGAACTTCAACATAATATAGAAAAGATAAAATAAAATAATGCAATTTACTTATTCACATGGATATTATACTAGTCAAATAATCACATGCAATATCAATAACCACTTTCATAATGACTGAATGCATAATGCCAGACTATTATAACCACGTATCCAAGGCCTCATGCCAAGACTACAAATAAAATTTTGTCAACGCCTCGTGCCAAGACACTAGTTTGTCTCATGAGACCTACCAATGCATCGAGGAGCTATAGCGGGCTCCACCCGTCACTTATTAATTCCAATGCATTCCTCATATGAACAGGTTTAAACATAACATTAACATTTCTATTAAAACTATCATACGAAATGTAAATACTTTCTCCATAAACCATGAATGGTATAAAAATAACACATCCACAGTCAAAAATATCACAAAACCATCAATTGAAGTTTTTTATAATAAATCAACTTCAAATAATCTTAAAATCCATCAAAGGATGTTGACATAGATGAAATCAAAACTATTTGAGATAAATATCTCTTTCTTGAAATCATTTAAAAGTCACACATTTATAAAGGAAGTAATTTAAAAGAGATTTTTGAATCAAAGTGTCTCATACCACTTTGAAAGTTTTTTTAAAATAAATATCATTTAAAAACATTCATGTCCATATAAATAAATCCTTAAGATCATTTTGAAAACATGGACATTAATTAAAAATATTTAGAAAGATAAATCTTTAAAACATTTAAAATTCTGATCTGGATAAAGACTACCTTTCACAAATTCTTAAAATATTCATTTTGAAATCATTTAAAAGTCTCATAATTTTAAAATAAAACATTTACTTTGAAAATATTCTTATAATCTTGTAAGGGAAGCTTCGAAGATTTTATAATGGCAGAAAATACCCGCACCCTCCGTATAAGTTAAAAAAGACATTCTTACCTTAATTCTGTCGAAAAGGATAAAAGGGACCTTGTTTGGAAAACGACATAAATATTCCTTTATAAACATCTTATAAAAATTCAAACAAGGGTATAAATGAATTTAACCCATATTATGTAAAATAGTAAGAATTTTTTGAAATAAATTTTTAAGAATCATGGATGTGGATGATAAAGAGGTCCCAGTAGGTAATTACGTATAAACAACCTCGGATAATGAAGAGATTGTGAAATAAACCCTTACCTTGAAATTTTCCTTAGTCAATGGTTTGTTAACCTCCTTTATAATAGTTAAAGCATTGTTATTAAATTATACAAGAAACATATACATAATTATGATATCATATATGATCTTCTAATAATGCTTTGTTAATAATGCTTTAGTATTATCGTCGTTTCGGGTGTTAACTTACGCGTTTTCTTTTATATGTTTTGTTACATAAGTTGTGTTTTTTATGGATAGGTTGTATCTTATTCACCTCTATAATTATATAAAGTTCTTAAACATTACTTTTAATCATAAAATGAGAATTATTTTTGAATGTATACGATGGGGAATGAATCTCATCGTGTTCGTGGAGACGGTAGTCCGTATGTACGCATGAGCGACAATATCATTATTTTGATATTAAAATAATATATAATTGGATGGTATATCATATATAAAGAATCATTATCATGTTATATTTATTATTTTCATGAATTACACATCATTATTATACCCATCCAAATAATAATATATTGAATAACAATTACACCACGACGTGGAGACGGTAAGCCGTACGTACGCACGTATGGTGACATGTCATTCAAAGGATTGATATAATACTGAATATGGTTGTACCATATTTATAATAACATCATAGTATATAGGAGATACAGGATTTATTATTTTAGAATGGTAATAACAAAGAAAGAAGAAGTTGAAGAAGAAATGAACTTGAAAAAGGGTGGTGAAAACATTACCTCTTCTTCGGGTTCTTCCTTTTGATTTGATCAAAAGGGATCTTTATTTTGGCTTTAAGATCCAAATAAGGGCTCTAGGTTGAAGTTAGGTAATTTGAGAGAGTATTTGGTCAGTAGTTGGCCGAACCAAAAGGCTTTGTAGGTGTGAAGAATTGGTTAGAAGTGGTGTCCTTTTATAAGGGGGAGGGGGGCACATTAGGAAAATCAAGAAATATTATTTTATAATAAATTCAAATTCGGTTTCTAATGGATAAAAAGTGAATTATTTAAAGTTTATGGTGGGGATGGGTCGAAAAGCACTCAAACAATAGAATTTAGACAGGTTTGGGTCATTATATTAACCTTATCTTTCAGTTTTAACTCTTAGTTAATTAGTTTGACACTTACCATGTCACTTTGTATTATTATATTATATAGTTAATAAACTTTTAATATACCTCCAAGATAACCTCAAGTGGTCCATTAATGATACATCTATCATGATATAAGTATCTTGGCCGAAACTTAGATTTTTAGAAATTGAATCTCAATTAATAATATAATATTTGTTTTAAAAACTCTTTTATGTCAATTTTGACACTATTGGGTATTTTGTTTTTGATAAATTCATAAACACATTATTACTTCGAAAAAATTATATAAAAAATCAGAATATGTCATAGTAACCTATAAAATTATTTTAATTTATAAAAAGTCTCAAATTACAATTATTTGGGTATTTATAATATCAATTATCTTAATCTTTCATTAATATGGTAATTACTACATCATCATTGTGTCATAAATAAATTAAATTATTTAATGTCTAAAATTTATAAATAAAATACCATTATGTAGGAAATCTTTTTATATTTCTAATGAATATTTATAGTTGAAATTTAAACATATATAACCCTATGTAAATTTTTTTTTTCTAAAAGATATATGCTTATGTCTTTTTTGTATTTATTTTAACTTAATTAATATAAAGTGTCCTTATCACCAACAAGTGGCTCCATGGGGTCCCAAAACCGACCCAAAGATTACCATGGTCGGAAATGTATCAACCAATAAGGTTAGGACACGTTTTAGGTAAATTTATTATTATAATAATATTACTTTTTAACCCTTATTTGCTGGATTTAACCTTTAACCATGGTAAATAAAATATTTACCGAAGTAATTATTCAAAATGTCTAAAAATAAAAGTTACCTATTTACACAATTTGTAAATCCTGATTCAAAATATGGAATCCATTTTTCCAAATTCAAAACACAGAAGTGGTAGAAATTAATTTAAAATTAATTCCCGCTGTCAAAACAAAAAGCGTGTTTTTAGGATATAATAACTATCAAAAGATTGACACTTGTTTATGTCCGGTTTAATTGTGAAATTATGTCCAATGACCAAAATTGTATTAAATGGTAAAAATATATTCTAAATATACTTTAAAACCACTCAAATTCATAATTTACCACTTTTAATTATTTCGATTAAGAAAGTTGTTTTTAATTAAAATTTAGTAATTTTCGCTATTCATCAAAATATAAAAGTTATCCAAAAAGTACCAAAATTTCACCCTAGGCTAAATTCGATATTCCGAATCCAAAAATGAAGTCCATTTTTAGAGAATAAAATTTCAAAAATTATTTATTACTATTCATAACGGCTACTTTGATTGGTCGCGGTGTGTTCGAACTCGAAGTTACGTAAAACACACGCTACTGTATTATTCAAAGTGAAGCGTACCATAGAAGCTTGGGGTGTTACATTCTCTCCTCCTTCAATAAATTGCATCCTCGCAATTTAAAATTGTTCTTCGAAAATAAAATTTTGAGAATAGAAAGTATCTTTGTGGGAAAACCCACATCGGAAATTGGGTTAATAAAATTTAGTCTTAATAAGAGGAAAAGAGAAATGAAAGGGTCACCACCAAATTATGATCTCTATTATGAGAACATTGGTGGAAATTTGAGGCACGTAGTTGGAGGAAAAATGTAAATATTTATAGGGAGTGATTGAGGTCATCAATCACAAACAATTGTAGAATTGTGGGCCTCAAAGCCACCAATTTATGATGATTTAAAATACCATCATTTCAACAAAACGTAAGGTATTAGGATAACACATTTTTTGTTTTCAGATCCCTTCCCGAAAGTTTAATAATTAATTTATCCTTAAAATAAGAGGAAATATATATATATATATATATGTATTTATATATACTTGACAAGTAGAGTTTCATCCTTCAACTAATTCCTACCACAAACTCATCTTTTACTCTAAAATATTTAAAATATATATATATATATATATATATATATATTATATTTATCCTAATCGTATAGGGTTCCAAAAATAATGAATTTATAATTCACATATACGACCCTTAAAAAAACAACATTATTCAATCCCAGACATCACGTGGGCTAGTTGTAGGTGATACACCCTTGTCGCCCTTCGGTTGTGGGTTCAAGTCTTACGGTCTTGCCGGACGCGACGGGTTGTCACCCAACCTCCGGGTTATCCTTTTATAAAAATCCAAAAATAACCTTTCAAACTAATCCCTTCCAACCTTTATACTTCTCCAAAAAACTTTTATAAACTCTCAGTCCAAAATTTATATGAAAGGTAAACATAATGTAGATCCTTTTTACCCCGTAATAGAATGTGAATACCTTCATCATGTATTCTTTTAAAACACTGAAACATCCTGAATTACCATAAAACCTTATTGATTACATTCATGATCCCTTATTCTTTATAGCCTGAATGGCCCGAAGGCCTTCTTTTTTATTTTATTATGGATAATCCCCCTGTTAAGGGTTGAAGGGGAACCCGTACATGACCCGTAGGCCCAAGGCACAAGACCTAACAAACACGAATACATGACCCGAAGGCCCAGAGACATACCATGCCCAATACATGACTCGTAGGCCCAACCCACTTAAACTGCCCCTCCCCAGCTTTTCTACGTCATTGATCACCTAGCTTCCACCTTGCATTGTTGGTCGGCTATCATTGCCCCGTACAAAGCCGCACGGTGCCTGGTCCCGATGGCGGCTGCCATACTCTCTCATTCTTCCAATCTGATTAGCTCTGCATCTGGTGTCTGCTACTCATGTTACTCTGATCCTCTTATGTGGCCTATTTTGTGTGAACTGGGCTACTCTATGGTCTACGTGACCCGAAGGCCCTGTGGCCCGAAGGCCTTTTGATGAACCGAAGGCCATGGAGACCCGTAGCCCCAAACCGGTGGCCCGAATGCCCAAATCGGGTGAATAGTTATGGATGATATAGTACCAAACATTAACTACTACAGTGCCTACTACAGTACTGCTACAGTAGCCCAGAAATTTGCCTCAACCCGGTTTTGAACCCGGGTCTCTTGGATGCCAAGCATAAGCCCTTATAGAATACTAGATATACTTCATCCATCCAAAAATGTTGTAAACTCCAACAATGACGGAATATATAAATATTTAATCAGTTTTAAGGAAGTTAATAATATCCAATATAATTTACCCAAATCAACCATATCTTATTCCAAAATATGTACCTCAATATTAGGACCATATTAAGGTGTATCCTTCATTCAACCATGTAATTTCCAAAAAGTTTATGTTATTGCAGAGTCACTCTTCTTAGTACCATAAAATCTCAAATACTCAATGAACTAGTACTGCAGTACAATCCTTATTTATTTCCAGTACATCCTTGATACAACACTTCAATGAAATAGTTAAAAAATAAAAACATAATAACACTAGTCATTCACCTTCATCTGTGGTAGTATCATAACTTGATTATTATCTAATAGCATCATTTGCGGAATAGTCTGATGATTTGGACATCGGTTTGTGTAGTGTCTAAACACCTTGCAGATGAATCATTATACATTTGAAACCTTTTTCTTTCCCTCGTAGTCACGTACTTGGTGTCCTTTTTCTTTACACTTATAACATACTCCCATTCCCTTCAAGCATTTTCCAAGGTGATTCTTTCTACAATTATCATATATGGTAAAATCATTCTTTACCTTATTCCCTTTATCTATCCTTCTCTCTACCATCCTTTCCTTCTCTTGCTTCCCTTAAAAGCCATAAGACTCTAAGAATTCTTTACTTATCATATCAACACATGATATTATTTCTTCATATGATAATAATATGTGGGAGACTAGTTCCCTTCTAAATTATGGCTTAAGACCACGAAAGATATGATCTTTCTTACTCTTTGGATCATGCGTATTGCTGGAGTTCTGATTCCTTCTATTGGGCACCATTTCTAAACAATGACATAAACTAGATCAGTTTATGAATCAAAATACATAATTCCATACTTGTAAAACACTTAACATAAATTGAACAGTTTATGGATATAATCCATAATCATAAAAATGTTTTCTTTGAAGAAGTATATACTCATAAACCCTTCATAATGGTTTGTAAAGAAAATGAGAATTATCCTAAGCATATCCCTTGGGAGTGTCGTAACCAAGAGTGCAGCAAGGCCCGTTGTCGTGCACCAGTTCCTGTTCGAGTCTAGCTCAAAGTGCTGTTTTCAGGTTTTACCCCTAGGTACATCTGTGCCAAAGCTGCCTCTACCTTCTCGTATCCATACAGAGATATATTTCTCAGAAAACTCAAAAAATCTCTACAATATCAAAATTCTAGGATGTTCTTCCTACTAATCCTGAAATTCTATCTTAGGGCTATGTTCTCTAATCAGTGTTTATCTAAATCTAGCTTCCAAGGTTATTGCTAAACTTCTTTTGATACCAACTGTAACGCCCTGACCCCAGTTACCAAGAGTCTGTGCATTATTTTAATACATTGGCATGATTACAAGGAATCACATCCCAAAGGACCGATCAGTTTAGCAGTCTTGGAAACACTAGATATATTCATAAGTCTTACATTACATCATAAAAATGAAAACTACAAAAACATAGTCTCCACAGTCCACACTCAAATCCCCACATAATTTCCCTACAGGTCATTCATAAATTACTTCTTCACATCCTGGAAAAAATAAAACATTTAAAGGGGTGAGCTCAGATGCTCAGTAAGGATAACAATATAGCGGAAACTTTCATAAATAAGCATAATCATTTAAGGAAATGTATAACTAAAACAAAAGCCTTTTAAACTTTAACTTCAACATAATATAGCAAAGATGAAATAAAATAATGCCATTTACTTATTCACATGGATATTCTACTAGTCGAATAATCACATGCAATATCAATAACCACTTTCATAATGATGTAATGCATAATTCCAGACTATCATAACCACGTAGCCAAGGCCTCATGCCAAGACTACAAATAAAATTTTGTCAAGGCCTCATGACAAGACACTAGTTTGTCTCATGAGACCTACCGATGCATCAAGGAGCTATAGCGGGCTCCACCCGTCACTTATTAAGTCCAATGCATTCCTCATATGAACAGGTTTAAACATAACATAAAAATTCGTATTAAAACTAGCATACGAAATGTCAATACATTATCCATAAACCATGAATGGTATAAAAATAACACATCCATAGTCAAAAATATCAAAAAAAATTAAATGGAAGTCTTGTATAATAAATCAACTTCAAATAAGCTTAAAATTCATCAAAGGATGTCGACATAGATGAAATCAAAACTATTTGAGAGAAATATCTCTTTCTTGAAATCATTTAAAAGTCACACATTTTTAAAGGAAGTAATTTAAAAGAGATTTTTGAATCAAAGTGTCCCAAACCACTTTGAAACTTTTATTAAAAGAAATATCATTTAAAAAAATTCATGTCCATATAAATAAATCCTTAAGTTCATTTTGAAAACATGGACATTAATTAAAAATATCTATAATGATAAATCTTTAAAACATTTAAAATTCTGATCTTGATAAAGACTACATTTCACAAATTCTTAAAATGTTCATTTTGAAATCATTTAAAAGTCTCATAATTATAAAATAAAACATTTACTTTGAAAATATTCTTATAATATTGTAAGGGAAGCTTCGACAATTTTATATCGGTGGAAAATATCTGCACCTGTCGTATAAGTTAAAAAAAGACATCCTTACCTTAATTCTGTCGAAAAGGACAAAAAAGAACTTGTTTGGAAAATGACAGAAAGATTACTTTATAAAATTATTATAAAAAGTCAAACAAGGGTATAAATGACTTTAACTCATATTATTTAAAATAGTAAGAAGGTTTTGAAATACATTTTTAAGAAATATGGATGTGGATGATAAAGAGGTCCCAGTAGATAATTACGTATAAATAACCTCGGATAATGAAGAGATTGTGAAATAAACCCTTACCTTGAACTTTTCCTTAGTCAATGGTATGTTAAAATCCTGTATAATAGTTAAAACATTGTTATTAAATTATACAAGAACCATATACATAATTATGATATCATATATGATCTTTTAATAATGCTTTGTTAATAATGCTTTAGTATTAACGTCGTTTCAGGTGTTAACTTACTCGTTTTCTTTTATATGTTTTGTTACATAAGTTGTGTTTGTTATGGATAGGTTGTATCTTATTCACCTCTATAATGATATAAAGTTCTTAAACATTACTTTTAATCATAAAATGAGAATTATTTTTGAATGTATACGATGGGGAATGAATCTCATCGTGTTCGTGGAGACGGTAGTCCGTACGTACGCATGAGCGACAATATCATTATTTTGATATTAAAATAATATATAATTGGATGGTATATCATATATACAGAATCATTATCATGTTATATTTACTATTTTCATGAATTACACATCATTATTATACCCATCCAAATAATAATATATTGAATAACAATTACACCACGATGTGGAGACGGTAAGCCGTACGTATGCACGTATGGTGACATGTCATTCAAAGGATGGATAGAATACTGAATATAGTTGTACCATATTTATAATAACATCAAATTATATAGGAGATACTAGAGTTATTATTTTATAATGGGAATAAAAAATAAAGACGAAGTTGAAGAGGAAATGAACTTGAAAAATGGTGGTGAAAACATTACCTCTTCTTCGGGTTCTTCTTTTTGATTTGATCAAAAGGGATCTTTAGGATGGCTTTATGATCAAAATAAGGAATCTAGGATGAATTGAGGGAATTTTAGAGAGTATTTGGGCAGGTTTTGGCCGAACCAAAAGGCTTTTAAGGTGTGAAGAATTGGTTATAAGTGGTGTCCTTTTATAAGGGGGAGGAGGGAACCTTAGGAAAATCAAACAATATTATTTTATAATAAATTCATATTCGGTTAATAATGGATAAAAAGTGTATTATTTAAATTTGAAGGTGGTTATGGGTCGAAAACCACTCAAAAAATAGAATTTAGACAGGTTTGGGTCATTATATTAACTTTATCTTTTAGTTTTAACTCTTAGTTAATTAGTTTGACACTTACCATGTCACTTTGTATTTTTATATTATATAGTTAATAAACATAATATATACCTCCAAGATACCCTAAAGTGGTCCATTAATGATACATATATCATGCTATAAGTCTCTTTTCCTATCCTAACATTTTTATAAATTTAATATCAATTAATAATATAATATTTCTTTTAAAAACTCTTTTCTGTCAATTTTGACACTATTGGGTATTTTGTTTTTGATAAATTCATAAAAATATTATTACTTCGAAAATAAATTATATAAACAATTATAATATGTCATAGTAACCTAGAAAATTATTCTAATTTATAAAAAGTCTCAAATTACATTTATTTGGGTATTTATAATATCAATTATCTTAATCATTCATTAATACGGTAATTACCACATCATCATTGTGTCATAAATAAATTAAACTATTTAATGTCTAAAAATTATAAATAAAATACCATTATGTTGGAAATCGTTTTATATTTCTAATTAATATTTATAGTTGAAATGTTAACATATATAACCCTATGTAAAAATTGTTTTTCTAAAAGATATATGCTTATTTATTTTTTGTATTTATTTTAACTTAATTAATATAAAGTGTCCTTATCACCAACAAGTGGCTCCATGGGGTCCCCAAATCGAACCAAAGATGCCCATGGTCTGACATGTATCAAGAAATAAGTTTAGGAAATGTTTTAGAGTAATTTATTATTATTATAATATTATTTGGTAACCCTTATTTACCGGATTTACCCTTTAACCATGGTAAATAAATTATTTACCGAAGTAATTATTCAAAATGTCTAAAAATAAAAGTCACCTATTTACACAATTTGGACATCCTGATTCCAAATATATAATTCATTTTTCCAAATTCAAAACACATAAGTGGAAGAAGATTAATTTAAAATTAATTCCCGCTGTCAAAACAAAAAGCTTGTTTTTAATATATAATAACTATCAAAAGATTGACACTTGTTTATGTCTGGTTTAATTGTGAAATTATGTCCAATTACCAACATTGTATTAAATGGTAAAAATATATTCTAAATATAATTTAAAACCACTCAAATTCATAATTTACCACTTTTAATTATTTTGATTAAAAAAGTTGTTTTTAATTAAAATTTAGTAATTTTCACTATTCATGAAAATATAAAAGTTATCTGAAAAGTACCAAAATTTCACCCTAGGATAAATTCAATATTCCGAATCCAAAAACGAATTCCATTTTGAGAGATAAAATTTATAAAATTTCAAAAAGTATGTATTACTATTCATAACAGCTACTTTGATTGGTCGCGGTGTGTTAGAACTCGAAGTTGCGTACAAAAAACGCTACTTTATTATTCAAAGTGAAGAATACCGTGGAAGCTTGGGGTGTTATACATAAGGAATGGAAGCCCGAATCATCATTACTATGGGGCGATGGATCCCATAGGGTTTGGAAGCCTTGAGCATCAGTACGATAGGGCGATAGAGCCCGAAAGGCATCGAATCCAAGATATTTTTTATAACGGGTTGATAGATCCCAAAAGGTGTGTAATCTGGGAGTGTTAGTATGATGGGGAAATTAATATTGGAAGGCTTGGGAGCCTAGAGTGTTGGTATGATGGGGTGACAGAGTCTAGAATGTTTGGAAGCCTGGATTGTTGGTATGACGAGGCAATGGAGCGCAGAAGGTGTGGAAGCCTAAAGCGTTGATACGATGGGGAGATCGAGCCTAGAAGTCGTGGAATAATGAAGCATCAGTATGACAGGGTGATGGAGAGAAAAAGTCATGTAATCCTAGAACATTGGTATGATGGGGCTATGGAACCTGGAAGGGGTGGAATCCTGGAGTGTCCGTATGACGGGGTGACGAAGCTCAAAAGGTGTTGAAGCCTAAAGTGTAGGTACGACCGGGCGATGAGCCTAAAAGGTGTAGAATATTGAAGCATTAGTACAATGGGGCCAGGGATATTAGAAGGTGGGGAATCATAGAGTTTTGATACGACGGGGCAATAGAGCTCGGAAGGCGTGGAATCCTAAATCATTAGAACAGTGGGGTGATGGAACCCAAAAGTTATGGACTCCTGGAGTGTCGGTATGATAGGGAGATAGATCCTAGAAGGTTTGGAATCATGGAGTGTCATTACAATGAGAGTGATG
This sequence comes from Viscum album, assembly GCA_963277665.1. NCBI lineage: Eukaryota > Viridiplantae > Streptophyta > Magnoliopsida > Santalales > Viscaceae > Viscum > Viscum album. The sequence continues at coordinate 1,138,751,152 of OY728129.1, forward strand.
GATCTTGCAAAGTGTGGAAGCCTGGAGAATCGGTATTATGGGGATGTTATCACTGGAAAACTAGTCCACAAGATTCCTTAAAATCTGTCATCTATGGTCTCAAGACATAGCTCATTTTGCAGGCTTCAATTTTACTGGTTGTAGAGCCCGAACGAAGTTACGGTTTAAGAGTTATGGTCGTTTGAAGTTAGTTTGGAAATATGGTTCATGGATATTATTTATGGAGATCCCCCCGTGATTGCGGAGTAATGACGGAAGCCTCTATGAGTCCAACGAGCTTTGTGAATGCAACAAAGTAATGACAGACGGCTCCACAACCCTGATGGATCCACCTATGATCATGAAGAGGGATGGTCTTCACGGTTCACCTCTAAGCATTGAGAGAACCCATTTTCCTATAAATACCCCCATGCCTTCATTTTGGTAGAGGAGACACCGTAATGTTTCACCCTCGCACTCTTGATTCGTGGATCTCATGTGTTGCATGAGATCCTCTTCTGCAAATCCCCTAGGCTTCACAATGCAACCTCCCTTGAGTTATTGAGAGTCTCCACCCCAATTGATGATTACCTTCCTAAAGGAAGAAGGACCTATGAGGAAATTGATGCTTCATGAAGCATTCAACCTTTACAAATAACTTCCCCTATGAATCAGAGAATCCTTCATGATACCCTGAGCTCCACGAAGCCCCATCCTTCATGAGACCCTGAGCTTTACGAAGCCTCATCCTTTGTGAGGCCCTATTTTCCATGTACCCCTTCAATTTTCAAAGCCCTGTTCTTTGAAAAGATCCCAACTTCACACTCACTAATCCACACCTCAAGGGTTGTTCCCTGCACTCTTGCTTGGGATCAGTGTCGAGCTATGGTATCGACCCTCTAGGTGGGTCCCTTCACTACTTGCACTGATCCCCATGAAAAATGGAGAGTCGTACCATGAACATTTTGGGCTGAGTCCATGACAGTTTACCTTGCGACCTTATGGACACCCCACCTTCTGCCTATGGAATACCATGATTTGAGATACACCTCCATAATCCTTGAAACAACTTGGGTCAACATATTCCCCTTGTTTCCTTTCTCATGTCATGAATTGACATTATTATCATCAATTCCCCAAGTACCTTGAGTCGAACTATTCCTCAAGAAACTCATCCAAACCTCATAACCTGGCTCCTATGCTGGGTTGAACCAGAAATGGCTACTCTTGAGTAAGTCCCCACAACATCCATTGCTACGCACCTTATACCTAATAGTCCTCAATACATGAATTTTAACTGTATGATGATGTATCATTTAGTAATAGGATGCCTCTTGTTCCAAATAAGATATACCTTATGTTTCAAGCATAAGATGCCTCATACCATGATTACAGTGGTGCAATTTCAAGATCATTGGAATCTGTTTGAGTATTCCATCACTCCTACTCAAGTTTCATGTGTTCTTCATTTGGATATTCATCCTATTTCATGTCTAAAGATACCCCTTAATGTCTTGTTCCCATGCCGCGTCATCCTCGGTTTAATATTAATCTGAACCTTTATTGGTTTTGGTCGATAATAGAAAAATTGAACACTTTAGGTTTGCATTATTTGTAACATAATATACATATAATTCCTGTGATTCAATTATAAATTTTTCTTATTAGTACCCTTCCTTATTAAAATGTAATTTCATAAATCCTAATTCATCTTTTTTAATGACTCTCCAATTATCAACCCACTTGTATTAAAAAATTAGCAGTTGTAATTTTGTATAATACAACTCCCATATTTGATTGATGATTCCAAAGTATGACATATTCACGTAAATTGGATTTCTATACATAGTACCAGAAACATTCATCACTTCAGCCATGATTGTAAATCCACTATTTTTTAGAGTACTTTCTCCATCATGATCATTTGTACAGAATGTATAACCACTAATTACATAAACATTGTAAGATAATACATAAACATTTGGTCCTCCATCTATCCATCGAAGTCCACTACTGGAAAAACAACCTATACCCACGGTTTTGGGAACCATGGGCTGGAAAGGCGTCGGTATAGGGGTCTCAACTTATACCCACGGTTTTTTTGAACCGTGGATATAGGCTTTTCAAAGCATAGAGAACGATGTCCAGCATGGCACACAACAGTCCCCACAGTTTTCATATAATGCGTGTTTCGAAAACTGCAAACGGCGGAATTCGAACTCGCCACCTACAGAAAGTGCGGGTAAAGGTTTTCCAACAGAGCTGCCGAATTTTTGAAGTTATTTATTTATATTTACCTAAATATATTAATATAAACCGTGAATAAATGCCTCCATGCCAATTTTTTTCTGTGTCCCACCAATTGTTTTTCCCCGCCATAACGTGGGAAAGCTATACCCATGGTTCTGGAGAACCGTGGGTATAGGTCTTAAAAGAAAAAATCCCAATACCCACGGTTTTAATGAACCGTCGGTATAGGTCTTCGGAAAATACCCTATACCCACGGTTTTCTCCAGAACCGTGGGTATAGGTCTTAAAAGAAAACTATACCCACGTTTTTTGGCACAACCGTGGGTATAGGTTCACATTCTACCGCTATACCCAGGGTTTGGGAAAACCGTGGGTATAGGGGTACCCTATACCCATGGTTTTTTTCAAAACCATGTGTATAGACCTATTTTCCAGTAGTGGTCGTTAAAAAATTGAATCCATATTTTCATCTGACTCCTTTAAAATATGGTATTAAAACCATCCTATAAACTATTGATTCTATGTATTTAATATCTATATTTATACCCTTGATGGATTCAAATTCCTAAGAAATTATTTGTGGTTTTCTACATATGGGTCAACATCCAAACAATTATGAAAAACATAAAGGTTGGACTGCTCCTGATATGTAATATTAATTTTGACAACATATCTTCCATAAATTCTTTTGCCTGTAATTCACCCAGTGTGATGAGATTTTGGTGGACCAATGATTTCCACACTGGATAGGTATTCGATATAGAATTAAACTACTTCATCAACAATATATTACTCCTCAATACAAACCTCTGGAAAACATCGATTTTTGACATACCCTTTCAAAATATTCATATAATATTCAATGGGGTACATCCATCTATAGTGTACAGGACCACATAGTGAAATATCTCTCACCAAGTGAACCATCAAATAAACCATCATATCAAAGAATGCCGGTGGGATGAACATTTCCAATTCACATAATATGAGAGAAATTTCTATTTCCATAATCGGCAATTTCATTGGGTCTATAACTTTTCTACATATAGCTTTGAAGAAGAAACATAGTTTGGTTAATATATGACAGATATTCTTGTGGAAATGGAATGTAAAGCTATAGGCATTATATCTTGAATCGAAACAAGGAAATCATTTGATTTTGGACCCTTTAACTTTAAATTGGTCATTGAAACGATGTTCTTAATATTTGATGAATATACCTATTGAAACCTTTACATCATTAAAGAAGTTTCAAAATATATGTCTCTCCTTCTTGGAAAGAGTGTAAGCAGTTGGAGGTAGAAAATTTCATATTTACCCTTTACTGGCACCAAATCCTCTCGTATTCCCATGCCAAACATGTCCAACCTAACCTTAATTCTATCCTTTATTTTCTAGGTACATTTAGCAATGTGCTGATGACACTATCACATACATTTTTTTCAACATGGATAACATAAAAACTGTTTAACGAATAGAAAATTCTAGTATGGTAATTCAAAAAAATGACATCCTTTTCCAACTAGTTTTCATAAGGTTTTTCAAAAATGGTTTACCAAAAGCAGTGTCCGCATCTTTACTTTCTCAAATAGTTTATCACCTATCTGTGGAGATGGTGTCGTATGTTCTTCTAAACTTAAATTGAATGATTTCATCCAATATTGGTACTTCTGTCGGTAGGGTAGAAATCTACGATGTCTTAGAAACATAGTTTTAGATGAATGTTTCAACCTAGTTGATTGTGTACCTTGTTCGTAGATGGTACACCCATGAGTTCCTTTAATACTATATCCTAACTAATTTTCATAAGAAGTAAAGTTATTTATCATCCCATACAACATGGATCTCAATGTGAAATATTAATTTCTATAAGCATCGTACAACATAGGAACTAAATCCCACAATAATTTCAAATACTCGATCAATGGAGCCAAATATACATCATTATAATTACCCAGTTGTTTCGGTCCAGATATAAGAATTGATAGCATGATGTGGTTTCATTTCATGCATAACCATGGTGGAAAGTTATAATTAACCAACATAATCGGCCACATACTATGAGTGCTACTTTGAAAACCAAAAGGATTCACTCCATCTATAGATAACGTAAGATGGAGGTTTCTCAGCTCATTTCCAAAATTAGGGTAATCATGATCGATTCTCTTCCACTTAGGAGAGTCTGTCGGGTGACATAGTTTCTCATATTTATTTCTTTTTTCTACATGCCATGCCAATTTCCTTGTAGTCTCCTCACTTCTATATAGGTACCTAAACTGTGTAAGGATTGGAAAGTACCATACAATGTTAATAAGACCAGATTAAGCTTTCTTGTATTGAGAAGCACCACACTTTGGGCATTCTCTAAGTGATTTTTGGTCCTTTCAAAACGGTATAAAGTCATTCAGGAAGGCATGTATTCTTTCATAGATCATACCTATCAGGCATAGAATTAGTTTCGAATCGTATGTTCAACTCAAGAGATAATTATCTTTTGGGACCATGTCATTCAAGATAGCAATTATTTCTATAATCCTGGAATCACTCCATCTATTGTCTTATTTCAAATTATACAGCTTTAGTATGGTTGATAATGCTATATATTTAGTGCAACCATGACAGAGAAAATTTACGTGCATATTTTTTATCAAATAATGAGTATTTTTTAATGTTTTTAGATGATAAAACCCATGTATTTCATTGTTTTATTTAATTAATGGGTAATTTGAGTTATAGAATGAAAATGATCAAAATTGTGAAAAGTGCATAATTCTGGATTTTTGGACAGATTTTTACCACAAGGGTATTATTGTCATTTCATAAAAAAAATAATTTCAAATTGATTGAATTTAATTTTTTTAGAATCCTGATTTTATTTCCTTCATCTTTGTCTTCTGGACTAGGAGCTGATTTGGCCATATAGTGGTCCTAAAAATTCATTGAAGTTTGACATTTTTCCGGGAAGACAGCGTGGACCACACCACTGTAACGGAACCCAAACCCGGCCTACACATATCAAAATGAGGTTCTTCTACCTGGGATAGAACTAGGACAAAGATATCTAGCTCTACACCAAAGTTTGTGGATATTTGAATTCATTAAGGAGGCCAATGAATGACATACATTTGGAGGAACCTTCTTAGAAGCTTCATCCAGAAACAGAAGCCTTCAATGCAGAATTCATAACTCCTTAATCCGGTGTCCAAATGAGCTGACAATTTTATGGTAAACGGAAAACACATTTATGAACAACATTTAAGAAGTGTTACACACGTTAATCGGCCATTTATGAGTCCAAAAACGAGAAATCTTCTGGAGGACAGAAATCTGCCTATAAAAGGAGAGGAGCTCCTACTTCTCAATTCATTCCTTCACATCCCATTCCATCCAGCGACAAGAATCCAAGAGGAGGAGAACTTACTCATCCTTGTTCTTCATTTCTAATTAATTCCTCCATGTTTATTTTTTATTTGAATTCGATGACCCCACCTTGCATGGAGGGGTAGAATCTTTTGTGATTGCGTGAAGGGAAGGGGGGCCCCATTTTATGATGTTTGAGTTTATGAAGTTTAATTCAAAGGAATTCTTTTCTTTTAATTGAATGATTATCAATTTAATTTATTTTTGAATTTAAATTAAATACTATTTTATGTTGATTTATTCTTAAATATTAAATTGCTTTGATTTAAATATTATTCTACCCTTGCTTGATCTATTCATTTTTACACCGATTGGTTAATCTATGAAGAAAATCAACTAAGGGAGTGATTTGGTGATTATTAAATCACATGGAGAAATTATGATAGATTAATTTAATTATTTAGGGAAGTAAATACTAGATTTGGTATTTCCTAAGTAATTAATATTATTCCAATAAGATTTCTACACTTTGATAAATAATTAAATCAAAGGTGAAATGAAGAAACAATTGTTATTCAATTCACTTAATTATTTTTTCTAAAAACAAAGTATTCATATTTTCTTAAAAAATATGATTAGATCACAAATGGGAAAACCCAACCTAAATCTAATCACTTCTCTCACATATTAATTTCATAAACCTTTTTTAATGAAAACCTCTTGCTTTCTTAACTCATTCAAACTTGTTATTTTTTAAGTGACACCAAGATTAAAACACTACTCCTTGGAGAACGACATTATGGTTACCATTAATACAACACCCTTAGGGGGATTTAATTGTTTTTTCCACACCTCACGACAAGCGTGTGTCAAAACTGGAACCGTTTCCGGGGAGCAAGTGTAAATCTGCATGACCAGGACCTCAAACGAGGAACTACTTGATTTCAACCCTGAGATAGAAAGAACATTGTTTTCTAGGATTAGAAATCTAAATCTTGAAATAAATTTTTAAGAATTAAGTTTAGAAGATTCAAGTGTCAAATTAGAACCACCAATAATGGCACAAAACCCATGACAAACTTTGAGGGACCTCTGTGTCCCACAATTTGCTAACCAGAATAATCGGTTAAACATGCCTGAACAACCAAATTATATTGAGTTAAGAGTAAACATGATTCATGTGCTACCTAAATTTCATGGCCTTGCAGGTGAGTTTCCCAATTGGCACATTCAAGAATTCATCCATTTGTGTTCAAGCTTCAAACCAAGAGGAGTAGCTGAGGAGCAAGTGAAGTGGAAAGCATTCCCTTTTTCACTTGAGGGAGCAGCGAAGGAGTGGTTGTATACCTTAAAACCTGGAGAAATCCAAGAATGGGATTATCTCCAAAAAAGATTCATGCAAAGGTTCTTCCCAGCCACCCAGAGTACAACAATCAGGAAGGAGATATACTACATTCGACAAGCTACTGGTGAGACTCTTTACGAGTATTGGGAACGATTCAAGAAACTTAGTGCGAGTTGACCACACCATGCTATAGAGGAGCACCACTTCCTTGTATTTTTCTACCAAGGAATCCTGGACAATGATAGGAACCTTTTGGATGCATCTACAGGAGGATCATTGATTGACAAATTACTCGGAGATTCCCAAAGCCTGATTGAGAAGATCACCCAGAATTCACAAAAATTCAGGATAATAAGCACTGGTACAAGAGGGATGCATGAGGTAAGAACTTATGACTCATCTCCTCTTCTTACAACATATATTCAAGAACTAACAAGCCTTGTGAGGAAAATGGTCATCAAGCAAGAGAATGAGAATCCATCTCCACCTCAGGTATGTGGGTTATGTTCATCACCAAATCATTACACCGATCAATGTACTGAGATACAGGATATAGAAAGTTGTGCAGCTGCATTCCAGCAAAGAAAAATCCCTCAAAATCAACAATGGAGAGAAGGTCAAACCCAACAAGGATTCGGAGGACAACAAAACCAGGACAGACCACCATTTCAATAGAAATTTCAGAACCAGACACCGTACAAGCATCCCTTCCAACCACAACTATCATTTCAACCACCCCCATTCCAACGAAGGAATTTTGAACAGCCTCCAACAAGTTCTGAGAAGTTCCACCAAGAAACCAAGATTGAAGAGCTGAAGAAGACTGTGAAAAATTTGGACAACAAGTTTGATAACCTTATGGATCTTTTAACTAGGAATCAAGGAAAATTCCTGGCCCAAACTATCCCAAATCCAAAGTATGATATTAGTGAAATTATGACTCGAAGCAGTAAGGAGCTTCCACCACCTGATCCAACTAAGTTTGATGATTCCAAACAAAAACCTAAAGAAAAACTCATCTACCCCAAGAAGAAGGAAGAAACAAAAATTCAATGGCAACAAAGAGAGAAAGGAGGAAATAAAGTACCATTCCCTTCTGCACTAACTCAATCATCAAAGGCTGAAGAAGAAAAAATTCAAAAGGAGATCCATGAAACCTTTCGAAAAGTGGAAATCAGCATTCCCTTACTGGATGCAATCTGCAAAATACCCAAATATGAAAAGTTTATGAAGTAAATATGAACCAAGAAAAAGAATCGTGATGGGGATGATAAAATTAGTTTCAGAAAGAGTGTCACAGCCGTTTCCACCCCACCTTTACCCAAAAAATATCAAGATCTAGGGACATTCTCTATTCCCTGTACAATTGGTTCCTTAGATATTTCTAATGCTTTGTGTGACCTTGGTGCATCCATAAATGTAATGTCTAATTCTGTCTTCTCATCTTTGAAAATAGGTGAGCTGAATCCCACAAGAGTGGTTATCCAACTCGCAAATGGATCCACTATTTATCCAGCTGGAGTTATGGAAGATGTGCTAGTAAGAGTGAGAGAACTCATTTTTTCAGCATACTTTTATGTACTCATCATGGAGGAGGACAATTCACCAAAACATTAACCCATAATTTTGGGAAGACCATTCCTGAAAACGGCAAAAATAGTCATCAATGTACATGAAGGAACTCTGACCATGGAGCTAGGAGATATCAAGGTCAACTTCAATGTCCTTGACTCAAAAAGAATCCCGTCAAGCGACCATTCCCTCTTTGCAATTTCCCATAGAGAAGCTAGTTATCCCATTAATGATTTAGAGAGAAAACTATCATTACAGGAGATGAAAGAAATCATAATAGAATATTTTGGAAATTCTAGGACTTATAAAGGACGAACCAGGGTGGAACAAGATCGACTGATCCAACCAAATACCTTTCAACTAGGAGACTAAATTCTACCATATAATTCTATATTGAAGAGAATTCCAAGTAACCTTCATTCTAGGTTGTAAGTTCCATTTATTTTAAATAATTTATATCTTTTTGGTACCATTCAGGTTTATTAGAAAGGAGGAAACCCATTCAAAATAAAAAGGAAAGGTTGAATAAGTTATTTGGAAGTTTACCTCAAGAAACGGTGGAGGGGGTAAATGTTCTCTAACCCATATACTAATTTCTTTTCATGAGGTAAGGTCGAGCCAACGACATTAAACAAAGGTGCTTCCGGGAGGCAACCCGAGTTTCACTTTTTTTATAGGATTTAGTACTCAGTTACCTCTTACATCACCCAATTGAGCTATAATGGAATGGTTCTTACACTGGTATGAGTGGTTTTAATTTTTCAAGAACCATCATGGAAGGAAACCATAAGGAAGACCCATGAAGAATAGGAAAAGGAACAAAATATTTATGTCAAAAGGGAGTTCACTTTTAATGATTATCATTTAAACTCCCTTTATTTTTTCATAAAAATCATTTTTTTATCTTTAAAGTTGAAATTGAATGCCCACACTTGAATTCATGTTTTACTTGACTTATCTAGGAGCCATGAGTTGCTTAGGAAACAAATAATTCCATGTTTTAGATTTCAAATGTTGATATGGTTAAATGATTGAAATGAAGAATTGAATTTTCAAAATGAATCTTGAATATTGAAATGATGACTCATGATTTGAAGGAATTAACTTATTCATGTAAATGAAATTTCACTACCATCATTCATGCTTTGAATTTTGGAAGTTCATGTGAATTGATTTGTTATTATTAGTCATGCTGTGATTGATTGTCTAATGCTATATGTCTCATTCCCGAGAGGATTTTTAAGCCAAGTACTTCCTATTTATTCTTGAGCATAATTCTTGAGTGATCTTGGGACATGTAACTGACCAGAACTTGTATTGAAACTTGTCAAAGCTATGACTGTGCAAAAACACATTTAAAATGATTGAGGCATCCTTTGAAAAGCCACTTGTCCTTAAAATACCACCTTTACGTCAATCATTCTTTTAGCCCATAGAGACCATGAATGACCTTTATAGGGATGAGCCATGTTTCAATCCATTTTTACCCATTCCTACCCTACTCTTGGTATTTTCATGATATTTTAATGTTGAGTGTGGGGTAAAGGGAATCATGGTGTATGGGATGATATACACTGTAAGGAAGAAGTGTGGGGGTGATATTGTGGAAATTGAAAAAGTTTGTGGAATCATTCATTATACTATACTATTTTCCCCTCTTGAAATGCAATTTTTTTGAAAAACAATAATAACAAAATATCAAAATATCAAAAAAAAATTAAAAACAAATGGGTTTTTATTTTATAGAACCAAATATCACCATTTTCCAGACCGATGATCTTCTTGTCGTATGTGGTTAGGTAATGGATGTGAGGTTTTATCTAATCATAACTTTCAAAAAAATTAAAAAAAATAAAAAAAACAAAAATAAAAAAAAGGTATAAAAAATTTAAAGAGGGTGAAAAAATCATTCATTATGCTTACTTGATCACAACCTTTACATTGAGTTTTGGGGAAGTGGGTGTTGATACTCTGAAGGGGAGAGTTTCATTACACTTTTACTTTTAATATCATGCATTATACTTAAGAGATTAGCCTCCTCCTTGAGCCTTAATTTTTAAAGCATCAAATCCTTCCAACCTTAAGCCTCAGATTCATTTGAACCTTTATTGCAAGTCCTCAATATTTCATGTGTCTTTTGTCTTTACAAAGTGAAGAAAGTAGTTCATTTACAAGCCTATGGATAAGAAGTATGTTCTCATGATATGAGAATAACTCTACTTAAATTGTATCATGAGTGATGAGAGAAAATAATCAATAGTGAGGTAAATCATGGCTTGGCATGTTTAATAAAAATGAATCAAGGAGGTTGAATGAATGAAAGGAGAAGTTCCATCAATTTTCAAAGGGGGAAAGTAAAATGTGTGAATTATTTGTTTCTTTGAAAAATGGGAACTTAAATTGACATTTTATGCATATTTTTGAAAGTTTTATTTCACATAGATAATTGTTTTATTTTACTGCATTGAAATTTGAATATTGGTAGCATTGGTGTCCTCTGATTTCCATGTTGAGATTTTATGCTTGAGGACAAGCATAGTTTAAGTGTGGGGGTATTTGACAGAGAAATTTTATGTGCATATTTTTGATCAAATAATGAGTCTGTTTTAATTTTTTTAGATGATAAAACCCAATTATTTCATTGTCTTATTAAATTAATGGGTAATTTGAGTTTTAGAAGGAAAATGACCAAAATTGTGAAAAGTGCATAATTCTGGATTTTTGGACAGATTTTTTCCACAATGGTATTTTTTTTCATTTCATAAAATATATAATTTCAAATTCAGTGAATTTAATTTTGTTAGAATCCTGATTTTATTTCCTTCATCTTTGTCTTTGGACCAGGAGCTGATTCGGTCATATATTGGTCCTAAAAATTCATTGAAGTTTGACATTTTTCCAGGCGGACAGCGTGGACCACACCCCTATAACAGAACCCAAACCCGACCTACATATATCAATATGAGGTTCTTCCACTTGGGATAGAACTAGGACAGATATTTCCAGCTCTAGACCAAATTTTGTGGAGATTTGAAGTCATTAAGGAGGCCAATGAATGGCATACATTTAGAAGAACCTTCCTGGAAGCTTCCTCCAGAAACAGAAGCCTTCAATGAAAAATTCATAACTCCTTCATCCGTGTCCAAATGAGCTGAAACGTTGAGTCTGAAAATCCAAGACATTTGTGAACAACATTGAAGAAGTGTTCCATGCATGAATCGGCCATTTATGGGTCAAAAATTGTGAAATATTTTGGAGGACTGAAATCTGCCTATAAATGGAGAGGAGCTCCTGCTTCTCAATTCATTCCTTCACTTCCCATTCCAGCCAGCGGAAAGCATCCAAGAGGAGGAGAAATTCCTCATCCTTGTTCTTAATTTATAATTACTTCCTCCATGTTTATTTTTTATTTGAATTCGATGACCCACCTTTCATGGAGGGGTAGAATCTTTTGTGATTGGGTGAAGGGAAGGGGGGCCCCATTTTGTGATGTTTGAGTTTCTGAAGTTTAATTCAAAGGAATTATATTCTTTTAATTGAATGATTATAAATTTAATTTATTTTTGAATTTAAATTAAATATTATTGTATTTTGATTTATTCTTAAATATTAAGTTTCTTTGATTTAAATATTATTCTACCCTTGCTTGATCTATTCATTTTTACACTGATTGGTTAATCTATGAAGAAAATCAACTAAGGGAGTGAGTTGGTGATTTTTAAATCACATGGAGAAATTAAGATAGATTAATTTAGTTATTTAGGGAATTAAATACTAGATTTGGTATTTCTTAAGTAATTAATATTAGTCCATTAAGATTTCTACACTTCGATAAATAATTAAGTCAAAGGTGAAACGAAGAAACAATTGTTATTCAATTCACTTAATTATTTTTTCTAAAACCAAAGGATTCATATTTTCTTAAAAAATATGATGACATCACAAATGGGAAAACCCAACCAAAATCCAATCACTTCTCTCAAATATTAATTTCATAAAACTTTTTAAAAAAAACCTCTTGCTTTCTTAAATCATTCAAACTTATTATTTTCTAAGTGACCCCAAGATTAAAACAATGATCCTTGGAGAATGACATTCTGGTTACCATTCATACTACACCCTTAGGGGGATTTAATTGTTTTTTCAACACCTCATGACAAGCTTGTGTCAAAACTGGCGCCATTTCCGGGGAGCAGGTGTAAATCTGCATGACCAGGACCTCAAACGAGGAACTTCTTGGTTTCAACCCTGAGATAGAAAGAACATTGTTTTCTAGGATTAGAAATCTAAATCTTGAAATAAATTTTGAAGAAATAAGTTTAGAAGATTCAAGTGTCCAATTAGAACCACCAATAATGGCACAAAACCCATGACAAACTTTGAAGGACCTCTCTGCCCCACAATTTTCTAACCAACAGAATCGGTTAAACATGCCTGAAAAACCAAATGATTTTGAGTTAAGAGTAAACATGATTTTCGTGCTACCTAAATTTCATGGCCTTGCGGGCGAGGATCCCAATCGTCACATTCAAGAACTCATCCATGTGTGTTCAAGCTTCAAACCAAGAGGAGTAGCGGAGGAGAAAGTGAAGTGGAAAGCATTCCCTTTTTCACTTCAGGGAGTAGTGAAGAAGTGGTTGTATACCTTACAACCCGGAGAAATCTAAGACTGGGATGATCTCCAACAAAGTTTCATGCAATGGTTCTTCCCAACCTCCCGGATTATAGCAATCAAAAAGGAGATATACGCCATTCGACAAGATACCAGTGAGACTCTTTACGAGTATTGGGAACGGTTCAAGAAACTTAGTGTGAGTTTCCCACACCAAGCTATAGAGGAGCACCACTTCCTTGTATTTTTCTACCAAGGACTCCAGGACAATGATAGGAACATTTTGGATGCATCTTCTGGAAGATCATAGATTGAAAAATTACTCGGAGAATCTCAAAGCCTGATTGAGAAGATCTCCCAGAATTCACAACAATTTGGGATAAGACGAACTAGTACAAGAGGGATGCATGAGGCAAGAACTTCTGACTCATCTCCTCTTCTTCAAACACAAATTCAAGAACTAACAATCCTTGTGAGGCATATGTCCAGAAACAAGGTGAATGAGAATCCATATCCACCTTAGGTATGTGGGTTATGTTCATCATCAAATCATTACACTGATAAATGTGCTGAGATACAGGATACAGAAAGTTGTGCAGCTGCATTCCAGCAATGGCAATTCCTACAAAATCAACAATGGAGAGATGGTCAAACCCAACAATTATAAGGAGGACAACAAAACCAGGCCAGACCACCATTTCAATAGAAATTTCAGAACCAGACACTGTAGAAGTATCCCTTCTAACCAAAATAATCATTTCAACCACCACCATTCCAATGAAATAATTTTGAACAGCCTCCAACAAGTTCTGAGAAGTTCCAAAAAGTAATAGAGATTGAAGATCTAAAGAAGACTGAAAAATTTGGACAAAAAGTTTGATAACCTTAAGGATCTTTTAACTAGGAATCAAGGAAAACTCCAGGCCCAAACTATCCCATATCCAAAGGAGAATATTAGTGCAATTACGACTCGAAGCAGTAAGGAGCTTCCACCACCTGAGCCAAGTAAGTTTGATGATTCCAAACAAAAACCTGAAGAAAAACTCATCCACCCCAGGAAGAAGGGAGAAACAAAAATTCAAAGGAAAAAAAAAGAGAGAAAGGAGGAAACAAAGTACCATTCCCTTCTGCACTAACTCGATCATCAAAGGCTGAAGAAGAAAAAATTCAAAAGGAGATCCATGAAACCTTTGGAAAAGTGGAAATCAACATTCCCTTACTAGATGAAATCTGCCAAATACCCAAATATGAAAAGTTTCTAAAGGAAATATGCACCAAGAAAAGGAAGCTTTATGAGGATGATAAAAATAGTTTCGGAAAGAGTGTCTCATCCATTTCCACCCCACCTTTACCCAAAAAATGTCAAGATCCAGGGACATTCTATATTCCCTGTACAACGGTTTCCTTAGATATTTCTAATTCTTTGTATGGACTTGGAGCATCCATAAATGTAATGTCTAATTCTGTCTTCCCATCATTGAAAATAGGCAAGCTGAAGCCCACAAGATTGGTTATCCAACTCGCAAATGGATCCACTATTTATCCAACTGGAGTTGTGGAAGACGTGCTAGTAAGAGTTAGAGAACTCGTTTTTTCAGAAGACTTTTATGTACACACCATGGAGGAGGACAATGCACCAAAACATTCACCCATAATTTTGGGGAGACCATTCCTGAAAATGGAAAAAACAGTCATCAATGTACATTAAGAAACTCTAACCATGGAGCTAAGAGATAACAAGGTCAACTTCAATGTCCTTGACTCAAAAAGAAGCCCGTCAAGTGACCATTCCCACTTTGCATTTTCCCATGGAAAAGCTAGTGATCCCATTAATGATTCAGAGAGAAAAATATCATTACAGGAGCTGAAAGAAATCAGAATAGAATCTTTTGGAAATTTGAGGACTTACAAAGAAAGAACCAGGGTGGAACAAGATAGACTGATCCAACCAAATACCTTTCAACCAGGAGACCAAATTCTACCATATAATTCCAGATTGAAGATAATTCTAGGTAAGCTTCTTTCTTGGTTGGAAGGTACATTTCTTGTAACTAATGTGTATCCTTTTGGTACCAATCATTTTGAGAAGAAAGGAGGAAACCCATTCACAATAAAAAAGAAAAATGTTGAAGAAGTTATTTGGAATTTTACCTCAAGAACCGGTGGAGGAGGTAAATGTTATCCAACCCATATACTGATTTCTTTTCATAAGGTAAGGTCGAGCCAATGACATTAAACAAAGGATCTTCTGGGAGGCAACCCGAGTTTCACTGTTTTCATAGGATTTAGTACTCAGTTACCTCTTACATCATCCAATTGAGCTATAATGGAATGGTTCTTACACTGGTATGAGTGGTTTTAATTTTTCAAGAACCATCATGGAAGGAAAATAGAAGGAAGACCCATCAAGAAGCGGAAGAGGAATAAAAGATTTATGTCAAAAGGGAGTTCACTTTTCATGATTATCATCTAAAATCCCTTCATTTTTTCATCAAAATCATGTTTTGATCTTTAAAGTTGAAATTGAATTCCCACACTTGAATTCATGTTTTACTTGACTTATCTAGGAGCCATGAGTTGCTTAGGAACCCAATAATTCCATGTTTTAGATTTCAAATGTTGATATGGTTAAATGATTGAAATGAAGAATTGAATTTTCAAAATGAATCTTTAATATTGAAATGATGACTCATGATTTGAAGGAATTAACTTATTCATGTAAATGAAATTTCCCTACCATCATTTATGCTTTGAATTTCGGAAGTTCGTGTGAATTGATTTGTTATTATTAGTCATACAATGAGTGATTGTCCAATGTTATAGGTCTCATTCCCGAGAGGATTTCTAGACCAAGTACTTCCTATTTATTCTTGAGCATAATTATTGAGTGATCTTGGGACATGTAACTGACTGGAACATGTACTGAAACATGTCGAAGCTATGACTGTGCAAAATCACATTTAAAATAATTGATGAATCCTTTTAAAATCCACTTTTCCTTAAAATACCACCTTTACATCAATCATTCTTTTAGCCTATAGAGACCATGAATGACCTTTATAGGGATGAACCATGTTTCAATCCATTTTTACCCATTCCTACCCTACTCTTGGTATTTTCTTGATATTTTAATGTTGAAGTGTGGGGGTAAAGGGAATCATGGTCGATGGGATGATATACATTATAAGTAAGAAGTGTGGGGGTGATATTGTGGAAATTGAAAAAGCGTGTGGAATCATTCATTATACTCTACTATTTTCCCCTCTTGAAATTCAATTTTTTTTTAAAAAATAATAATAACAAAAGATCCAAAAGAAAAATAAAAAAATGGGTTGTGATTTGAGAGAACCAAAAATCAACATTTTTCAGACTGATGATCTTCTTGTCGTATGTTGTTAGGTAATGGATGTGAGGTTTTATCTAATCATAACTTTCAAAAAAATAAAATAAAAATAAAAATAAAAAAAAGGTATAAAAAATTTCAAGAGGGTGCACAAATCATTCATTATTCTTACTTGATCACAACCTTTACATTGAGTTTTGGGGAAGTGGGTGTTGATACTCTGAATGGGATAATTTCATTACACTTTTACTTTTAATATCATGCATTATACTTAAGATATTAGCCTCCTCCTTGAGCCTTAATATTTAAAGCATCAAATCCTACCAACCTTAAGCCTCAGAGTCATTTGAACCTTTATTGCAAGTCCTCGTGATTTTATGTGTCTTTTGTCCTTACAAAGTGGACAAAGTAGTTCATTTACAAGCCCATGGATAAGAATCATGTTCTCATGATATGAGAATAACTCTACTTGAATTGTATCATGAGTGATGAGAGAAAATAATCGAAAGTGAGGTAAATCATGGCTTGGCATGTTTAAGAAAAATGAATCAAGGAGATTGAATGAATGAATGGAGAATTTCCATCAATTTTCAAAGGGGGGTGTAAAATGTGTGAATTATTTGTTTCTTTGAAAAATGGGAAGTTAAATTGATATTTTATAAAGATTTTTGAAAGTTTTATTTCACATTGATAATTGTTTTATTTTATTGCATTGAAATTTGAATATTGGAAACATTGGTGTCCTCTGATTTCAATGTTGAGATATTATGCTTGGGGACAAGCATAGTTTAAGTGTGGGGGTATTTGACAGAGAAAATTTATGTGCATATTTTTTATCAAATAATGAGTATTTTTTAATGTTTTTATATGATAAAACCCATTTATTTCATTGTTTTATTAAAGTAATGGGTAATTTGAGTTTTAGAATGAAAATGATCAAAATTGTGAAAAGTGCATAATTCTGGATTTTTAGACAGATTTTTACCACAAGGGTATTTTTTTCATTTCATAAAAAATATAATTTCAAATTCAGTGAATTAATTTTTTTCGAATCTTGATTTTATTTCATTCATCTTTTTATTCTGGACTAGGAGATGGTTCGGCCATCTACTGGTCCTAAAAATTCATTGAAGTTTGACATTTTTCCGGGCGGATAGTGTGGACCACACAATTGTAACAGAACCCAAACCCGACCTACACATATCAAAATGAGGTTCTGCTACCTGGGATAGAACTAGGACAGAGAGTTCCAGATCTACACCAAATTTTGTAGAGATTTGAATTCATTAAGGAGGAAAATGAACGACATTCATTTGGAGGAACCTTCCAGGAAGTTTCATCCAGAAACAGAAGCCTTCAATGAAATATTTATAACTCCTTAATCCCGTGTCCAAATGAGCTGATAATTTGAGGGTGAACGGCCAACACATTTATCAACAACATTTGAGAAGTGGTCCACGCGTGAATCGGCCATTTATGGGTCCAAAAACGCGAAATCCTTTGGAGGAAAGAAATATGCCTATAAAAGGAGAGGAGCCCCTGCTTCTCAATTCATTCCTTCACATCCCATTCCAGCCAGCGGCAAGCATCAAAGAGAAGGAGAACTTCCTCATCCTTGTTCTTCATTTATAATTACTTCCTCCATGTTTATTTTTTATTTGAATTTGATGACCCCACCTTGCATGGAGGGGTAGAATCTTTTGTGATTAGGTGAAGGGTAGGGGGACCCCATTTTGTGATGTTTGAGTTTCTGAAGTTTAATTCAAAGGAATTATTTTCATTTAATTGAATTATTATCAATTTAATTTATTTTTTAAATTAAATTAAATAATATTGTATTTTTATTTATTCTTAAATATTAAATTTCTTCGATTTAAATATTATTCTACCCTTGCTTGATCTATTCATTTTTACACCGATTGGTTAATCTATGAAGAAAATCAACTAAGGGAGTGATTTGGTGATTTTTAAATCACGTGGAGTAATTAAGGTAGATTAATTTAATTATTTAGGGAATTAAATACCAGATTTGGTATTTCCTAAGTAATTAATATTAGTCCATTAAGATTTTTACACTTTGATAAATAATTAAATCAAAGGTGAAACAAAGAAACAATTGTTATTCAATACACTTAATTATTTTTTCTAAAACCAAAGGATTCATATTTTCTTAAAAACTATGATGAAATCACAAATGGGAAAACCCAACCAAAATCCAATCACTTCTCTCACATATTAATTTCATAAATTTTTTTCAAAGAAAACCTCTTTCTTTCTTAAATCATTCAAACTTGTTATTTTTTAAGTGAAACCAAGATTAAAACATTGCTCCTTGGAGAACGACATTCTGGTTACCATTCATAATACACCCTTGGGGGGATTTAATTGTTTTTTCCACACCTCACAACAAGCGTGTGTCAAACCAAAACGCAAAGGATTCTTTTCACAACTCTTTAACTGCTCAAACAATCTTGGAAAATAAAAAAGTTAATCTTAAAATGTCCTTATCATTTCCTCAATACGATCTTCATCATCATTCACATATATAATCACATCCCCGATGTGTTCTTATTCATTTTACACACTTGTAATCATATCAAATGATCCATAAAATGCAGTGTTATCTCATCCACTAGCTACATTCACTTTTTCTCTATGTTTATTCCAACATTTATAACTTTTATCTATTCTATGATTGACCAAGTGTTCTTACAACTCCTCTAAACTAACTTGTCTTGAATAAAAACAACATAAACATATGAAAAGGATTTGAGAAGGGTAATATGCATGATCTTTTTCGAACTTGATGAACTCTTTCACTACATCATCATAATCTTTTGCAAAACGATTGGTATCCATCCATTATTTATTAATATCTATCCTATTTGATTTAGTAATATTAATATTTAACAAAATAAATACACAAAACATTGATATAAAAATTAACCAAGGATAAAAAAATTTATAGACTTTAATACTACTTTTAAAAATATTTATAAAATCACAGTTGAAATCCCATTAAAAACCGACCATTTATAAAATTCCTATTTAATATAACGCACCTTTTTTAAAATAAACCAATCAGTTTCAAACACTATATTTCAAAACCCCAATTCCTTTTTTATAAATCATTCAAGGAAACATCATGACCCAATAATCATAGTCATTAAAAATGAGTGACAACCCACTATAATTTAAAAATTTTCATTTAAAAATTCACACACTCCTTTTTAAAATGAAACTAACATTACATACACTTTCAAAACATTCACATCCCTTTATGAAAGCCAATCCTGTGAGTTGTCAAACACTTGGAATGAAACCTAAGTCTATGAAAAGTGTTTAAATAATTTTAAAGTTATTTAAGACCCAAAAAAGGTATGTTGAACACATATAATTTTTTTGGAAACATTTAAAAACACTTATCATTTTAAAAGATCCAATTAGGCATTTTCACAAAGACATAAATCCTAAGAGAGACACGTTATAAAGGATACATGAATAAAAAATAACTAATATTTTATAAAAAAAATAAACCTATAAAAGGTTTATTATGTCTCTCATGAATAAATTCTATGAATCCTATAGTTTACTCTCGTAATAATACTAATAAATCAATATGTGATAGATAAATACATAAGTGTCACTTGTCCATACTACTTTTGAACATAAATTCACATCTCTTCAAAGTGAGAAACCATCTTCCACTTGATGCTTCAATCATGTACTACTTATGCTCGATCCTTCCACTATTCCTATTCATCTCATCAACACAACATCTCGTGTAATCACTTCACAATTCTAAATTAATCACAACATCATATTACCTATTTCATATAAACTACATCACCTCATTTCAACCATAACAAACCAAATGAAACACCAAAACTCATCACCACATAAATTCTCTACAACAACCAAAAAATCATCTCCTTCCATTGCCGGCAACCATAACACCCCAATATCACAAACATAATAGTTTATCCATCACTCCAGCCACAAAATCATCTATTCACCACTTCCATTTCAAAAATCACAACTTATTATGATTATTAAGGAAACCTACGAACACACCTACTTCATAACCCATTCCCACACCCAAACCAACTACAATAATTACCATATGAGACTACACAACCCACAAAAAAGATAACATAGCGAACCAAAAAAGCCCAATAATAAAACACAACAACCAATCCCCCTTTCATCATTATTTTCATAAGCATTAATTGTGTTCAATACAAAATCATAACTAAATTCTATATTTCTAAATATATTTCTAAATACCATCTTCAAAAGATTAACCTGTTATAGAAAGTGACCATATCAATTTAATAAAATAAATAGAACATAATCAATATAGGAGAAAATATCACTAACATTGATCACTTCACATATATTTCAATGAATCATCATATAATTTTTAGAAATATGCTCAATAATGAGTAAAATTAATATTAACTAGCCTTCAGATTATCAAATTCTTTTCCTAGGAAAATTGGTTAACAAAAAAAATACCAACACCTTATAGAAGCAACAATAAAATGAAACATGAAAAAAAATACCCCAAATTATTTAAATAACATACTTTGTAATTAAATAATATCAACAAAGCATTCTTCCAGATTATAAAATGAAAAAATCACATGCTTAAATTTCATGCTTTATTTTTGACATGCACGAAATAACATACATTAATCAGTTCAGTACCATGAGGATATACCACCATATTAATTAAAGGGTGATATACACAATCTTCCATACTTAGGTGCAACATGCTCAACACATAAACATGACACTAGTGATTTCATAATAATTCATGAAAAAATATTACCTTTAGAAATCCTTCTAAAAACATATAATCTATATCTTACCCTTTTCTGTCCCCTACTCATTAAAATTTAAAATAAAATAATCTTGTAATAGAATTTATAATTCAAATGTTAACATATAAATGTTATAGTATCCCAAAACAATTGTTATTCTTGATAAGGGGATGAAACGAGATCATTCATCCAAAAGACCTCTAAATTACATGGGTTGTCACTAAGGGAACTAAGAAGGAAACATGTTAGGGTATACATATAGTAATGAATATGGTAACTCATAACATAGGAATATTTAAAAAAAATTACCCAGGCTTCATGTGGTGGTGGAGGAGAGATTTTCGGTGGTAGGGCAGAGGAGGGCTCATGCAGCGACAGAGCAAGGCTTCACAAAGGTGGTGGATGATGGATTCGCAACGACGAGTGGGAGGATTAGTCAGCAGTAGTAGTGAAGGAGGAGGAAGAGGAGTAGTCAGTAGTAAAGGAGGAGGAGGAGGATTCATGGTAGCAACGAGGAGGAGGAGGAGCGATGACAGGGTAAGGCTCCCAAGAGAACTTGAGGCGTGTGAAGGAAGGAGGAGACTGTTGTGTTTTTTTATAAAACTAGATGAAGCATTTATCAGCGCTAGCTAAAATGTGGTGATACAGGCAGGTTTTATTTTCACTAAATTAAAATAGCACAGATAATACTATAATGATAATAAAATATTTATATTTTTATATATATTTATAAAATTATATGTATAATAAAATTAAATTTATTTATTTATAACAATAACTATAAATAAATATATATTTTTTTATCTAATAAATATAAATTTATGTATAATTAAAATGTCATTACCCATCCCCTGGGGCTTGTGTCATGACTACCCCAATCCCACCTTCCATAGGAAAGGGGTTGATGAATAACACTAGAAAGATGTATCCCTATAACGGGAAGGCATTGCCTTTAAACCTGTACAAACACACAATCCAAGAGTACAAAAATAAGAAATCACGAAGTAAACTATTGTAGTAAAAAGTGTACTAAAAGTAAAGGGGGTGGAATATAAGCCAAATTGTAAAGTACAAGTAAAACTAAAAAGAGAAAATAGCTCCTGGATCATCCACTGAGGATCCTACTAGAAGGGTAGGTACATATTGTCTCCATAGCACTCCACGTCAGCCTGTCTCCTCTATGTACCGCCTGGTCCTGGCTCCCTCAAGTCTCATCCTAGATGATCTTCGTCTGCACAAGACCCAACATGGTGCCGGTGAAGCCAGTGTAAGGGTGAGTATAACAATACTTAGAAGGGACCATGAGACCCCCGAAGGTCTCCCATAGTTCCACAGAGGAAATACTACAAAGCAAGACCTCAATCAAAAAGCGCGAAGCCTTCATCAACTCTACTTAGGTATATACCCATACATATACCTAAGTTATCAAAATATAACCATCTCTTACATGAGGAAACAAAAGGCCCCAACCTTTAATCCATTTTCACAATTGATCCAAGAGGGAAGTATATCACAAAGGTAACACCACGAAGGTAACACCACGAAGGTAAAAGTACCACAAAGGTAACACCACGAAGGTAATTCCATGAAGGTAAAATTACCATAGGGGTAACACCACAAAGGTAATACCGTGAAGGTAAAGTACCAAAAAGGTAACAACACAAAGGTAACACCACGAAGGTGAAAGTATCACAAAGGTAACACCACGAAGGTAACACCCCAAAGGTAATGTACCATAAAGGAAAAACCACTAAGGTAACACCATGATGGTAAAAGTACTACAAAGGTAAGGACTCATCTCACACCAAGTATATAACTTAAATACAGAAGTATAGATGATTAATCGTAAATATATATCATCTTATTCTATCGAGAGGCTATACTACTGAACCACACATGATCGGTATTCACTGACCCACACAGGATCGTTGAGCGCTGACCCACATAAGATCTAACCTACACATGATCGGTATGTTCGGACCCACACAGGATCGCTGAGTACTAAGCCACACAGGATCAATAGATACTGACTGACAAAGGATAGGTATTCATTCTTCACGTCACAGCCAGCCATGAGATTCCCACACTAAGAATGATTGATTCCAGTAGGATCTAATTCCCAAGCTACTGGTCATACCAAAAACACCATGAAGTTCCATGAAGATATATCGCAAAGGACCGTCATGTTGTAAGGGTTCCAACGCAATAGAAGACGTGTCGATTAGATGCTCATTCTGTCAGATATGAGAACATTTGTAAAAAGGTCCTGGTTGGATTCAAGTCTAATCCAACCCGGGTCACACATCAAACTTTGACAAAACTCACATAGAGTATCTCAAAAGTACCACCTTGTCAATAGTATCCTTATTCCACATACGGCGTGTCAATCAGATGCCTGGTCTGTTAGTTACATCCCTTTCAGTGAAACATGGGGTGATCGCATCTTGGACTAGCCTGGCTTGGTTGGACCCATCAGAATATGCCAAATGGACCACCTCCCAAAAAGGGTCCCAACGCCACTGACGGTGTGTCAACCGGACACCGAGTTCGTCAGTTATGGGCGTTTTATTATTTGGGTACCGGTTGGGTCTGGGCCCAGTCCGACTCGGTCAAACCTGACCGATGCAATGGGTCTCAGGGTTTACCTAACCCTGCTCGGTTCTGGCCCACTAAGGGTCGGCCCAGTTCATTGGGTCTGGTCTGTCAGGGTCGGCCCGGTTCGGTATGCTGGCTCAGGCCATGGTTGGCTCGGCCCGCCGGGTGGGGCTTGGCACATTTGTGCTGGCCTACTAGGTCGTGGGTCCATAGATCCGGCCTGATAGTAGGTCTGACCCAATCTGGATCAGTCTTATAGAAGGCGGACTGCCTCTTTCTCTCTCCCTACAGTTTTGGGGTCTTTTCTCCCAACCGGTTGGGCGCTGCCCCACTACATTAACCGGTCGGTTGTTCGGCCGACAGTGTTCTGCCAATGCGGCGCAGTGCGAGCTGCGCCCCTCCCACCTGCCATGGCCTGTTGGTCGTGGCCGCTTCCACCAGCGGCGCCTGTAGGCGCCGCATTAGTCTCGCATGGCCGGCTCAGGCCGGCCACCTTCGGCCGCTGCGGTGCGCTATCGCGCGCCGCCTTCTACCACCCGCAGCCGATTTCCATGGGTCTCCTCCAACCCCCGTCGGCTGCTATCGGCATGGAACACCGGTGGTTGCTTCTGTGGGTCACCAGAAGTTCTCTTGTGTCCATTCTTGGTGTCTTTTTTTCCCACGACTCTTTCGTTCTACTTCCGAGATAGCGTGACCCGCTATTTCATGTTGTCGTCGATTTGGAAATTGTTTCCCTGAATTTCACATCAAGAATGAAGTGGTGGAGGGTCTGGGCCTTGTTGGTTTGGCCCGCGCCCTCCGCCTTAAGGTGATATCAAGAGGGAGAGGATTCAATCCATCAAATACAACTTCAAAATAAACCCCATACCTCAAGATCGTTGGAGAACGTCCGTGTTTGAGGAAGATTCAGTGTTCGTCGTTCAGTAACGCTTGTCACCGCCCGATAGAACTTGTTTTTTCCTCCTAGTTATTGATGTCGCGGTACATTTCTAAAGCTTCGTCACTTGGTGAAGTCGTTCCATTACTCCTCCCAAGGCCCCATATAAATAGGAGAGGGGGAGCGTGAGTAACACACATGAAATTAATGAGGTTAAATTAATTAAGGAACCTTCCTAATTCCAACAGTGCTATTACAAAGAATTGAGGAGTCAATCCATTTAATTTCTTGACAAGTCGTTGGTCCCGCCACCACCGCTTGACCATTGGAGGAAAAAAAGAAAGGAAATAAAATACCTTTGTCATTATATTATTCTTTTAAATTTCCAAAATCAAATTTTTTCTCCTGACCTTTTGTGGTAAAAGTGAATCCTCCCTTATGAGAATCCCTATGCTACGAATTCAACAGTTCCCTCAGATTTTTAATCTGAGAAATGGTTCAATAGTTAGAAAATTCTGCTCGTGTATTTACTAAACGTAGCTAAAAACGTTTAATAAATTATTAACATTCACCCTCGACCCGCGTCAGTCTAGGTTAGGCACTGCCTAAGAGGAACACGCCCCAACAAACTCAACGATACTCTCATATTTTCAATCCATGTTACCGTTTAGAAGTTATGGATTTTAATAATAAAATCATTTTTACTTAAATTATTTTATTTATGGCCAAAAATTAACATTCATGGTTGGCCCACGCCGGCCAATGTTAGTATCTCTACCTACAGAAATCATACCCTCATGAGATCAGCAGTAGTCTCCAATTTTTAATCTGAGTCACCATTCTAGATTTATAATCATTTGAAAAATAAAATAACTTTATTTAATTATTTTATTAACGGTTATTCCATTTTTGGGTTTTCTCGCTGAAGTCCTGCGCTGACTAAACTTAAGTTGTGCATAGGTTAAACCTGCTATTTTGAATGCAACATAGCCATTAGATTTCTGATCTGGGCACTTATTTAGGAGTTCTACAACTTTTTTAGGAAAACTTCTCATGCGTGCTAATTAAATCTTAACCAAATATCGACAGATTATTCCGGGCACTCCAGGTCTTTGAATCGCATTTCGTTAGATTTTGCGACCTTAAAATAATCCCAAATAATTTCAAAAAAATTATATGGAATTTCTAAGTCTTTACATTCTCCCCACCTTAGGTCCTTTCATCCTCGAAATCCAAAACAAAGGCAAATCAAACAAATGAGGGTACTAAGCATGAATCTGAGCCTTTTGCTTCCATGTTCTCTCCAGGAGGTTTCCATGCTGTGCAGAACTCGCACTAGAGGGATCATCCATGCATAAAGGACTCGCTCCTATTGATCCTATATCTCCACTGGAAACTCCATAAAAGTCACCCCATCGTCAATGCCTAGCTCACCCCACTCGATAATGTGTGATGGATCTTGCACATACCTCCTCAGTTGTGGCTCAAGGAAAACATTATGTGCCCAGTGCATCTGTGGGGGAAGTGCTAGATGGTACACCACCTTGCATACTCTAATGAGGATCTGGAAAGGTCTAATAAACCGTAGAGATACCTTGTCACCCTAGCCAAATCTCCACAATCCTCATCGGGGTGAGACCCGTAGGAAGACATGTACTCCCTCCTCGAACTCCAGGTGTCTCCATCTCATATCAACATAAGACTTATGCCTACTCTGCATAGTCTTTAGTTTCTAACAAGTGAGGCATTGTGATACAAACTCTACCACTCCCTTCTTCATCCATTACCACTAGTACTGATGTCGGAGGTCCTGGTACATCTTCGCCACTTCAGGAGGTACCGCTAAAGGGGATGTATGGAACTCCCTCAACACCTCCTCTTGTAGATTCACTAGTACTATGGTGATTTCTTTTAAGAGAAAGACGCATTCCCCACCTTCAGAAAATCTTTTAGGAGACCGTCCTGAGGATATATGATCATGTCAGGCCTTGCAATCAACGTCCCCAAGCAGTTCCTCCAAAACTCGCCGAAGAATTGGAGGATTGATATTCATAGACTAGAGGTAAGATACTCCATCTTTATCCACAACGGATATCTACAGCTCGACTAGCTACTCTAACACCTCACTCAACTACTATAGACCTGACCTCCTACTGAGTGTGTATGATACCACGTTCCCCTTCCAAGGGTTATAGACTATCTCAATGTCATGGTCCTAGAGGAACTCTAGCCATCATTTTTGTATTAGGTTTAGGTTCTTATTGGGGAAGATATACCTAAGACTCTTGTGATTAGAGTAAATATTAAACTGTTCACCCATCAAGTAGTGCCACTACATCTTTAGTGCAAAGACCACTATGGCTAACTCCAAGTCTTGGGTAGCATAGTTCTGCTCATTCTGTCTCAACTGTCATGGGCCTTAGGTGATAACTTCCTGCTCCTACATTAGGAAACAACCTAGTCTAGTCCCTGATGCGTCGTAGTGGACTGCATACCCAACACCCTCTTCTGGTAGCCTCAAGATGGGTCACTTTTCAGTCTCTATCATGGCTCTTGAAAGTTCTGCTGAAACATCCCCATCCATAGTAAAGGATCCCCCTTCTTCGTCAAAGCTGAAAAGGGAGATTCTACCTTGGAGAAGTCAGATACAAATCTCTAGTAGTACTCAGCCAAAGCAGAAGTCCCTCTCCCTTCGGGGAGGTTGTCCTAGAAACATCTTTTGTAAAGATTCCCCCACACTCTTCCACTACTTTTGGGAACTCAAAACTCAAAACTCCTACTACCATGAGGGTAAGGCTGGTCGACTCAAGAGTGATCAGCTTCACCCTCCTATGCATGATTTTATCCTATGCTTCTTGAGTTTCCTTTTTCATCGACCATGGAAAACCCCATTCTAATACTCTAGATTTACTACATCCTTTTTTTCCTAAAACAGTCAATATGAGTATGAACTATGGATGTCCAGTCCATCCCCAAACTAACGTCATAATGCCTCGATGCTTCCACCAAGAGGTTCCAACTGAAACTCTCGCCTCAAGGGTCAGATCACACCATCAGTATAAGCGTGATTATTGAGTCTCCTCTAAAAGGAATCTCCAAACATAAGGGTCAAGTCATCATTTTAACAGGAAACTCTAGGTATTGAACAAGATTTGTGGCAAGAATGAATTATTGGTACCTATGTCTATGAATACAGTAGCTAGTAATAGACATAGACCGTACATTGAATCATTCCTAGAGCCCTTGGGTCACAATCCTTGACCACATGCAGCTACTCTCTTCCCCTATCCTCCAAATCCCTGAGCCTAGTGGGGACCACATGTCAAAAATTATACCACCACATGAGGCTCTCCAGGTCCACTTCCACATCTACTACCCCATAGATTCATCTATTCCTATCACTTCCTCTTCCCAAAACATTTTATACGCCCAAGTCTTTAAGATTGGTATCAGTTTCCTACTTTCCCACTGCTAACAATCAATGGTTGTATCCGCTCAGTCAAAGAAAATTCAACCACAAAGGTTCTCTTGAGCACCCAAACATAAGTAGGAATGCATTGACGAATAGTGATAGCTTGGATATCCCTAAACACACCACACTCGGAGGTCCGAGCCCTGAAGAAATGATCGTATTGTATTCATCGAGTACCTGGGATGGTCAGTACTCCTCAATGAATACTCAGCTATCGACATGTCATCCTACTGAAGCTGTAGAAGCTATTGGGAACACTCTCCCTTAGATTTTTATGGCAAGATACCCCTTCTATGAGGAAGGTTCTCAATATTTTCCATAGAATGGTCACCTCTTTGCAAGATGAGGGTAATCTAAATAATTTCATCATCCTCCTGAGCCATGAAAAAGGCTCTCTACAAGGACTTCCATCTGATTGAATGGTTCCCTGGCTAGATGGAAAATCGACCACCTCCTCAAGACATTCCTTAGCCGCCTGTGAGTTGGGCTTTCCTTGGAACCTGAGGGGTATCTGATGCTGAAACAAGTGTAAGTAACTAAGACTACATGTGTCCTCTACCGGTACCACCTATTGTAACTACTGACAAACGAGAAATGATATAGCTGGAACCCTACCTGAAGGTACCATCTTGGGCAATGATCCATGTACTAAAGCCTCATCACCATGAGGGCCATCCTCATGGTCACACAATAATAAAGACTAGAAACTAGGATCACAATCTGATCTACTGGTGTCCTAAATAGGCGTAAAACTCTAGTCACAGCCTCCAACCTGTTCTCTGCTGCCTGTGGGTATGTCTCGCCTTGAAACCTTGGAGGCCTCTGCCGTTAGAACTTGTGAAATGTTCTCAATAGGCATGCATAGTCCACTAGTAGCATCTATTTCTGATCCACATAGGATTACACGAATGCTAATCCACACCAGATTTCTTGGTGAGCTATCATCATTTACTCTCTCAGGAATCCTAGCTGGCTATCTATGCGATGAAATCCTGATATGGAACAGGTGCGCCATGGTCATTAAGTTATACTAGGTGAGTTGACACCAAATAAACCAAGTAAAACATTTCCAAAACACACACAATCAGTGTTTTCATGCACTGAGTCAAAAATCAGAATTCAGGGTCCTGATGTATGGATACGCCGGCCGCCACACCATCATTGGATTTCCCAAACAGAAAACCACACTCATTACACATAACAATATTGCCTCATTGAAAAGATCAGAGTCCTAGTTCTTTGGTAGAACCGAATCCTCTGATACAACTTTGTCACGACCCGTCCCCTAGGGCCCGTGTCATGACTACCCCAGGCTCGCCTTTCATAGGATAGGGGCTGGTGACTAACACCGGAAAGGTGTATCCGTATAACAGGAAGGAATTTAGTTTAAACCTATATGAACACACAATCCAAGAGTACTAGAAGAAGCCACCATGAAGTAAACTATTGTAGTAAAAAGTGCACTAAAAGTAAAGGGTGTTGGAATACAAACCCAACTGAAAAGTAAAAGTAAAAATTAAAAGAGAAAATAACTCCTAGATCATCCCCCGAGGATCCTACCTGAAGGGTAGATACAGATCGTCTCCACAGCACTCCACATCCACCTATCTCTTCCGTGAACTACCTGGTCCTAGCTCCCTCAAGTCTCAGCTGAGCTTCTCATCATCTACACAATACAAAACAAGGTGTGGGCGAAGCCCGTGCAGGGTTGAGAATAAAAATACTCAGTAGGGACCCCGAGACCCCCGAAGGTCTCCCAGAGTTCCACAAGGAAAATGACACAAAGCAAGACCTCAATAAAAAAGCACAAAGTAGTCATCGACTCTACTTAGGTATATTCCCATACATATACCTAATTTATCAAAATATACTCATCTCTTACATAAGGAAACACAAGGCCCCAACCTTCAATCCATTTTCACAATTGATCCACGAGGGGAGTATACAACAAAGGTAACTCCACGAAGGTCACAACACAAAGGTAAAAGTACCACAAAGGTAAAACCATGAAGGTAAAAGTACCATAAGGGTAACACCACGAAGGTAACATCACAAAGGTAAATTACCACAAAGGTAACACCACAAAGGTAAAAGTACAACAAAGGTAACATCATTAAGGTAACACCATGAAGGTAAAGTACCAAAAAGGTAACACCAAGAATTTAAAAGTACCACAAAGCTAAGGAATCTTATCACACTAGGTATATAACATTAGTACAGAAGTATATATAATTAATCGTAAATCTAGATCATCTTATTCTGTCGAGAGGCTCTACTGCTGACCCACACAGGATCGGTATGTGCTGAACCACAAAGGATCGCTGAGTGCTAACCCACATAGGATCTGACCCACACAGGATCAGTATGTACTGACTCATGTAGGATGATTGAGTTCTGACCCACATATGATTGATAGGTATGGACCCACACATGATCGTTATTCATTCTTCACGTCACAACCAGCCATGAGATTCCCGCACTAAGCACGCTCGATTCTGGGAGTATCTGATCCTCTAGATATCGTTCATACCTCAACTTCCACGAATTTCTGTGAAACAGTGTCTCAATGGACTGCCATGTCGTAAGGGTCCCAATGCGACCGGCAGCATGTCGATCGGACGCCCGGTCTGTGATATGTGGGCACTTTTGTAAAAAGGGCCTCATTGGATTCAAGTATGATCCAACCTGATTCGCATGTCAAACTTTGAAAAAACTCACTTAGAATATCTCAAAGGGACTTCCTTGTCACTAGGGTCCTTATGCCATAGACGGCATGTCAATCAGATGCTCGGTCTGATAGTAACATCCTTATCCGTGAAACGGGGGTGATCGCACCTCGGTCCGGCCCGACTCGGTCGGGCCCACTGGAATATGCCAAAAGGAATGATTCCCAAAAATGGTCCCATCACCACTAACGTATTTTTAACCGGACACTCAGTTCATCAGTTATGGGTGATTCTTTATTTGAGTACCGTTTGGGTCTGGGCCCGATCCGACTCGATTAGACCGACCTGACGCAATGGGTCCCAGGGTTTACCTGACCCCGATCAGGTCCATCCCAGTAAGGGTCAGCCTGGTTCATTGGGTCCGGCATGTTGGGGTCATCCTGGTTCGGTTCACGGGCCTGGGCCGTGATTGGCTCGACTCGCGCTGACTCGGTCCGCCAGAAGGATGACGACCTCTTTCGAGGGCCCCACGGTTGCAGGGTCGTTTCGCCCAATCGGTGGGGCACTGCCCCACCACGTTAACTTGTAGGTCGTTCATCTGACCATTTTTTTCCAACGCGGCATGACATGGGCCACGTCTCACCCTCTTTCTATGGCATGCTGGTCGCAGCAGCTACTGCTGGCATTGCCTGCGCACGCCGCACTTGTCCCGCATGGCCGATTCAGGCCATACTCCCTTGGTCGCCACGACACGCCATCGCACAAAACCTTCTCCCACCCACAGCCGGTTTCCTCAGGTCTCCTCCGGCCCCCGCCAGCCATCGCCGATGTGGCGCGCTAGTGGTTTCTTCCGCGGGTCACCGGACATGCTCTGGTGTCCGTTCTTGCTATTGTCTGCGCCTATGGCTCTTCCGCGCTGCCGCTGACATAGCGCAACCTGCAATTTCATGTTTTTTTTGATTGGGAAATTGTTTCCTCAAAATTCACATCATGAATAAAGAGGAGAAGGGTCCATACCTTGTTTTTTCGGCTCGCACCCTCCGTGTTAAGGTGATAGAAAGCGAGAGAGGATTTGATTAATCAAAGACAACTTCAAAAAAAAACCCTACCTCAAGATCATTGGAGAATGTCCGTGTTTGACGAAGAGTCAGTTTTCATCATTTGGTGGCGCTCAGCACCACCCGCTGGAACCAGTTTCATCCTCCAAGTGGTTGGCATCGTGGTACTTTTTCAGATCTTCATCATTTGGTGAATTCATGCCAATTATCCTCCCCAAGCTCCCTATAAATAGGAGAGGGGGGTGAGTAACGCACGTGGAATTAATGAGGTTCATTTAATTAAGGAATATTCATAATTCTAAAAGTGTTGTTACAAAGAATTGAGGAGTTAGTCCATTTAATGGCTTGGCACATCGTCGGTCCTGCCACCACCGCTTGTCCGTTGGAGGAAAGGAAAGAAAGGATATAAAATAACATTGTTATTTTATTTTTCTTTTAAATGTCCAGAATATAACTTTTTCTCCCGACCTTCTAAAGTCGAAGTGAAGCCTTCTTTAAGTGAATATTGGCACCGTGGATTCAATGTTTCCCTCATATTTTTAATCCGAGCGCCGGTTCAAAAGTTAGAAAACACCGCTTGCGCGTTTACTAAACATACCTAAAAAAAGTTCAATAAATTTTTAACATTCACCCTCGACCCCCACCGGTCGAGGTTAGGCTCCACCTAAGGGGAAAACGCCCCAATGAACTCAATGATACTCTCATATTTTCAATCAGAGTTACTGCTTAGAAGTTATAGATTTTAAAAATAAAATAATTATTACTTAATTATTTTTTTGCAGCCAAAAACTAACTTCCATAGTTGGCCCACGCTGACCAACGTTAGTATCTACCTACAAAAAAACATACCCTCATGAGCTCAATGGCGGTCTCAAATTTTTAATTCGAGTCACCATTCATGAGTTATAAGCATTTGAAAAATAAAATAACTTTATCTAATTATTTTATTTACCGTTATGCCATTTTTGGGTTTTGTCACTGAAGACCTACGCCGACTAAAATTAAGCCACGCCCAGGGTAAACCCGCTATCCTGAACATAACATTGCCCTCATATTTCTAATATGGGCACCCATTTAAGAGTTATTCCACTTTTTCAAGAAAAATCCTCATGCATGCTAATTAAAGCCTAGCAAAATTTCGAAGGATTATTCCGGGCACTCCGTGCCTCAGAATTGTATTCCGTCAGATTTCGTGACCTCCAAATAATCCCAAATAATTTTAAAAAAACTTATATGGAGTTTTCAGGTTTTTATATAAAATATATATGTAATTAATATATATTTATAATAAATATAAAGATATTTCCTATGTATTTCAAAATTATTTAAATAAATAAATATTTATATTTAGATAATTATAAAATTATAATACATATTTTTTTTAATAAATATATATAATTAAATAAA
Organism: Viscum album; assembly: GCA_963277665.1. Taxonomy (NCBI): domain Eukaryota; kingdom Viridiplantae; phylum Streptophyta; class Magnoliopsida; order Santalales; family Viscaceae; genus Viscum; species Viscum album. The sequence continues at coordinate 1,138,784,514 of OY728129.1, forward strand.
TATATATTTTAAATATATACATATATTTATAAATAAATATATTAATAATATATAGTCATATATATATATTTATTTAAATACTGCTGAAATTAAAAAAATATTAATTATATATTTCATTTATAATTTCATGATTATTTAACAAATATATATTTATATTTAAATATTTATAAAATTATAATAAATATATTAATCATAAATATATTTATTATATGTATATTTATAATTATAAATATATATATATTTAAAGGCATAAATATAAATATATGTGTGTGTGTGTTTAAATAATAATTAAACTAAAATAAATATATTAATTATAATTTTATAATTATTTCAATATAGACATATATTTATTAAATAATTATGAAATTATAAATATATATATAATTAATAAATTAATTTTAATTTCATAAGTATTTATATATATTTATATTATGACTATAAACAAATACATATTTCTTTATATTTATAATACTTATAAATATAACAAATAGTAATGAGGCTGTAATGTGTAAATGAACATTCATAATGAATGCATATCATATATATGAATGAAAATTATTTTTACACATTAATTGACAAATTCATTGGAAACGTATATTTATTTAAATATAAATATATATTTATTTTATAAACAAATAAATATAATAACTATAATTATAAATATACATATTGAAAAAGTATATATATATATATACATATTTAAAAAGTACTTATATATAATTATAGACATATAAATATCTAAACATAATAAATATAATAAATATATTTATTATTTGATGATATTTATTATATTTATATTTGAATTATTAAAAAAAAATTAATTATAAACATGCATTTTTTAATTAATGTATACAAATAAATATTTTTTTTGAATAAAAATATAATAATTGTATATAAGTTAATAATATTTTTTATTAAATTATCTTATCAGTACTAAAAAATCCCTGATAAAGGGAAGATTTATCAGTACTTTTAGCTAGTGTTGATAAATGTCCCCATTTTATCAGTGGTTTCTGATTAGTGCTGATAAAAGTCAGTGAATCCCTTTCTCGGATCTGTGGTAGTGGGAAAATAGTTTAACGACATGTGATATGAGGGTTATGGGGATTACATATAGTTAGTGGCCCATAGAGGATGTGTTGGGGATTTTTCACGGTTAGGAACCCAAAGAGGATGTGTTGGGGCTTATGCATGGCTAGTAGCCCAAGGAGGATGTCTTGATCATTGTTCACTCTAAGCTCCCGTGAGTCATGCTCTGTGTGAGAAACAAGAGAAAACATCAGATCTAATGACAGTGATGTAATGGAATGACCATAAGGGATAGTGTTGGGATTACGTATGGTTAGGGGCTCATCGAGAAGGAGATTGGGACTTAATCTGGAAGGGAAGCTCAAGAAGGTGGTTCAGGGCTTATGTGGAAACTACACGGGTGCCTCTAAGGAGTGGTAATGATGGATAGGTCTTACAAATGGAAGATGCCTTGGTGCCACTAAAGAGTGAAAATGATGGGATGGGGGTTTACACATGTATGTTTCATATGTACCGCTAAGGACTACAAATAGTGAACAGGGCTTATGTATGGAAGCTACCCTATTGCTGCCAAGGAGCAGCAATGGTGAATGGGGATTATGCAATGAGCTGCACATGTGCTGCTAAAGAGAAGCACTTGTGAATGGGGCTTATGCGTGGAATCAGTCTGATTATCACTAAGGAGAGACAATGATAGATGGGGGCTTACGTGTGGAAACTACCTGGGTGCAACTAAGGAGTAGCAACGGTGGATGGGGTTTACGCCTGGAAGTTGTACAGGTGGTACTAAGGAGTGGAAATGATGAATGGGGATTACATGTGGAAGATTCCTGGGTGCCGCTAAGGAATGTAAACGGTGGATGGGGCTTATGTGTATATATTTCCTAGCTTTCGGTAATAAGTGGAAAAGATGAATGGGGCTAACGCGCGGAAACTACCCGGGTGCCGCTAAGGAGCGACAATGATCAATGGGGATTGTGGGTGTTAACTTCCCATGAAATCCTCCTCGTGTCAAGTCATGAGGGGATAAAATGTTCATTGAAAGGGGTAAGTATTCAGTTTAACATCATGTGAATGGATGAGGCATGCAAGGCTTATGCATTGAGTTTCTCGTTCTGTCTTCCTTGTGTTAGGCCACGAGGGAATCACGACTTGTTGATGGGTCAAGGAGTGTGGTTTGGGACTATCACCTTAGGTGGAGTCTCATAATGGTTGTTTTATATTCATCTCATGATGAAGCATATTATTCTTGATGCATAAGTCATCCTATTCTTAAATGATAGGGTATGACACAGTTTCAAGTCATGTAGTGAGGACTTTTGGTATCTTATGTTGGACGCATAAGGCATCTCTTGTTTGGAACAAGAGGCATACTATGTTTCTCATATAGGGTGTACTACAGTTTAAAGTCATGTAGTTAAGACTATTAGGTATAATTTTCCGAGAAATGGCTGGTGTGGAACTTATGCAAGACCTTCCCTTTCTGGTTCAACCCGGCATAGGAGTCAGGTGATGAGGTTTAGAGGAGTTTCTTGAGGAATGGTTCGACTCAAGGTACTCAGGGAATCTAAGATGAGGATCTCAACTCATGACATGGGAAAGGGATAAAGAGGAGTAGGTATACTCAAGGTTTGTCAAGGAGTGTTTAGGAGTATCTAAAATCTTGGTATTCCATTGGTGGTAGTGGGGTACGTATAAGGACGCAAAGTAAAATATCAGTGACTATACCTGAAAAGTTCACGGTGTGACTCTCCATTTTTCATGGGGGTTAGTGAGGGTAGCGAAGGGACTAGCCTGGAGTGTTGGGACCACATCCTGACACTGATCCTAAGTAGGGGTTATGGGAGCATCCCCTATGGTATAGACCAGTGGGCACGAAGGAAGGATATTTTCAAAGGTTCTTCATGGAGGTGCTTTGTGGAGGAAAGGGGTTTGTGGAGCTTAGTGTCTCGCGAAGGATGAGGCTTCAAAAAGGAAGGGTTCTTCTCCAAGGAAGGACATCAGTGGAGTAGGGACTCTCATTATCAAATAGATCAATATTTTTAGATTTCTCTGTGAAGGATTAATTCTTATTGGAGACTTGAGAAACCTAAATTGGATCCCTCCTTTGCAAATGGCATCCCCTCGCTATGCTTGAAAACACCTCAAAATTAGAGATCAATTTCCGAAAGGGTGGTGTAACGGTGAATATGATGGGAGATGATACTTATATTTATTGTAAGTGGAGATTAGAGGGGATCACTGAAGATAAAAACTGGGAGCCGCAAAGAAAAAGTGATGAAACGAAGGACATATATTCATAGTTAGATCCACGAAGGAAAAGGGACGTTGTAGAGGAGATACATTCGTGTGGGGAGCTCTATGAACCACGACAGGAAAAGGATGCCACAAAGGAGATACGTTCGCATGGGGATCCCCATAAACCATGATGCTCAGAAGTGTTCTGTGAAGAAAATTGATGCCGTGAAGCGCATGAATTCACACGGCCATGGGGGGAGCTCCGTGAATGGGCTCCACGAACCATTTTTCTATCCTAACTTTGAATGGCCAAAACGTTTAATCCGTATCTCTGTTTAGCCTCTACGACTAGTGAAATAAAAGCCTAAGAAATGATATATGTTATGAGATCATTCCTAGAAGCATATGGTGAATCTTGTGGAAATTGTTTTTGGTGCCAACAGTGATGAAAAATAAATCACATTGCTTTGTGGAGATGGTAGTCCACACATATGCACAAACGAAATTATTATTTTTATGGTCATAGAAAGGTAAGAATGTAAGTGAGATACTGTATTTTATTTATGATAAATATTTAATGAATATAATATATAAACATTAATTCCATCATTATAACATGTCTTGATAGATGATGATGGAAAATTAGTTACATTGATTTGCGAGGTGGTGGCGCACCCTACACACGAACAATTAATTTGTTTCCCATTTGATGGATATGGAGACGGATATAGGTCATTACACTAACATAATATCTTCATAGTATATTTATGATATCATATTTATTATTTTAACATGGTTTAATAAGTTTTTAGGGATGTTGAATAATAATCATTACAAAAATGCTTGATTAAAAACAATATCTCTCCTTCAAACAATGTTCTTTTATTAACACCTTAAGGCCAGAAAGGTTAGAGTTCTGCTTGAAATAAGACCTCTATAAAGTGGTGAGGGATTCTATAAAGGTATTAGGTTTGGGGTTTTATGAGACAAATTGGGTTTTAAGTGTGATGATAAGTGGGGAAGAGGATCCCATTTATAAGATATTTGAGGGGAACTCTTGGAATTTCTCGAAATATTAAAATATAATATGTCTATTCAAAAGAAAAAAGCTTCCAAATGGCTATAAATTAATAGGGGATTAAATTTTAGTCCATATAATATCCCCTAATGTATTTTTATTATCTTTAAATAATTTAATGAAAAATTAATCCCTTGAGATATCATATTAGTCAAATTTGATACTATTCATCAATTTTATTCTTAAATAAACAAGGAATCAATAAAAACTAGAAAAAAACTATTAACATGTATAATTAATATTTCATTTTCATGAATATAATTCTTGGATCACCTTAAACATCTAAAATTATATTTATGTTAATATGTTCAATATCCTTTATTTTATTTTTCTATTATTTAAATAATTATTACATCATAGTTATAAAAGTATTTAAGGTAAATACTTCTCCAATTGAAAATTATAAATAGATTACCATGATTAATATGAATAATTTAGTATTAAAAATAATATTTATGGTCAATAATATATTTTGTGTTACCATATATAAAGAAAATTATACCTATTAAAAACAATCATGGGACATGTTTCACTATTCTTTAAATAAAATTCTATAAAAGACTTAATTTCTAACAAATGGATCAAAGAGATCACAAATTTGACCCAAGTATGACTATGTTTAAAGAGTAATCATTACATAGAATTAGGAAAAGTTTTAGGGCCATTTTTTAGTCATTTCCATTTTAAAAGTTACATTTTTTTAAATCATTTTATTGATTTTTCATAGGCTTTTACAAGAACTGTGTCAATCTTTCATAATCCTTAAAGGTAATTATTTCATATATAAAAATTAAAAATAGTTACTATCATAAAAATAAATAAATAATAATCATGATAATTATTAATATTTTTTCATTGTGTATATTTAATCATATCCATGTTAAGAAAACTTATTTAATTTGTTAATTTGTCTTCCTTACCTTGCATCGACATTTCACAATTATTTGGATAAGATTATTGTTATATAACTCCAAAAGTATAAATTATTCATCTAAATAATCATTTATAAATGATATTTCATATAAAATTCACGAAATTACTTTATACCACTCAAATAAAATCTAATAAACACCGAATTTGACTTTTCTAGTCCTGCACATTCACTGCATTTGCACTAAAAATATTTTTCATATTTATCATGAAATAAATTATAATTATCATTTTAAAGAAAATATTTTTGTATGATATTTATATTATTGTATCATACATAATTCATTACAAAATTTTAATAAACTTTTATATCATATTTTTCTTCACGATATCACAAAAGATACCGTATTTTATAAAAACAATATTTTTTACTATTCACCCAAAATACAACTTTTTCATAAAATTCTCAAAATTTGACCATGGAATAAATTTAATATGCTGATTTTAAAAATGAATTTCATTTTTAACAAATGAATTTTCTAAAACATCCAGAAATTATATATAATATCCACTTATGGAAAACAATCAAATTTATTTTAAAAGAGAACATATTTTTTAAGATTATAATTACATTACTAAAAACTATGTTTATTATTTTATAATCATTTAATAATAAATTTATATTGATTAAGTCCTTTATATTTATTTCACAACTATATTATTTATATTAATACTCACCAAGTTAATGATTATGTTATTACTATCAAATTTAAATTATAATATTTAGTTATTTTTGAATCTTGATTAGGCATATCTTGTACGCTAATAGAAATAATGTTTCTTTTAAAACCTCAAGATGTTACATTTAAAGATGTTATTGAATCATTTTCCCATAGGATTAGGAATTTCATAAATACAATCATCACATTTCTCATTGAATATATTATTAACATGATTCCACCTATATACCTCCATTTTTTAAATAATGGACTCATTGGGATGATGATACATTATTCAACATGAAAAAATCACCACTACCTAAATTAGTAGGAATAAAAAATATAAAATTTCTTATATATCTATAAGTTGAAATGTAGGTTATCAATGTTCTATTTATTATGATTTTTTATTCCATAACTTTTATTAATATACTTCATAATGGTCTGTAAAGACCTTATAAAATACCCATAGAATATACACTAAGATTATATTTCCTGGCATGCAGTCATGGGCCCCTAATTTTTCACTAAGTGGAGATTTATTTAATCCCACCCCATACATTAAAAAAATATTAAATACATGATTTATAATAATGTTATAAAATTATTAAATTTCCATGGTATTTTAAATTTATCGTTTTAGAGAATTATGTATAACATTAGATAAAAAACAAGTCATAAACCAACCCAAGTACCCTGGTAAACTGATAACCGAGTCATCATTGACAAAACATGGAGTTCAATCCTAATCCCCACCAGTTGGAAACTAGAACTTGGTATCATACAAAATGAAATTAGGAATAAATTTTCCACAAAAATTGCATAGGTAAAGATAAACAAGTCAGAAAGCATACAGGAAAGGCTACATAGGGAGAAGTGTACTAGAAGCCAAACATGTATAAGCAACCCAAAGTAGTACAACAAATTACTAGAAAAATCAATGAACAACACATGTCCCAATGGATACAACTCTGTAAATCCACACGTCAATAGCTAGAACCACATCCATGTGGTGTATTTTCCCTACTCAAACTTGGAAGGAGATAATATACAAACACCCAAATCAATAGGTAGTGTGTGAGCTAAAATCCCAGTAAGGTCTCACCAATGATTCTATAAAATATGACAACATTTAATAAACCAAATAAAGATCTTTAAATTTTAAATAAATAGATTTGTCATTTCAAAAGAATATTTAAAAAATAATACTTTCAATTTTAAATGATTAAAATAATTTAAAAAAATGGCTTAAATTAATATTTTTATATAAAATAGTTGATATAAATTTAGAAGGAATGTAAAAAAATTAAAAAATTGGAATATATTCATTTCAAATAAAAACAATCAAGCAACATGGTCATATTCCAAAAAGGTATGATAGGTCTAGGATATATTACTCGACACACTCAAGGGGACACATAAATATGTGTATAGATGCTCCTCTTTGGAACCGATAAAAAAAACTTCATCACCATCATATCACGGACGTGACGTGCTGCATTTATGTTTTGGAAAATTATAAATCATAGACTACTATCCAAATAACACACTAATAACCTAAATATTGAATGTTCTATAATAAAAAATAGAAATGAAAAATTTATTTTAAGACTCCTTAAAATAAAATTCATCTAATTCTCCATTTCAAATATTCAAAATTTCCATTTAAAACCCAAAATGGGTTTTTAATCAAAACATTCCTTTTTCCAAGATAAAACCCAGTGGTTTTTATAAAATAAATTTTAATCAATTTTTCACAAATACCAATTGGAAATCAATTTCACCAATTCAATTTCACAATTCAAATTTCACAATTAAATTCAATTTTTTATTTTTCAAAAAAATTCCATCAATTCCACAAATTTAAATTCAACAATTTAAATTCCACCAAATTCCATCAATTTCAAAATTACACCCCAATTCAATGGAATTGGTATTTTTTCAAAATTTCATTCCAATTTCCAATTTCTAAAACCAAATCCCACAATTCAATGGAATTTTGTTTTCAATAATTCAATTTCATAAAAATCAAATTATACATATTTAATTGAAATAAATTTAATCAAATCAAGCAATTTAGGGTTAATTAAATTTACCAATCAAAATAGAACCACCTACCTCATGATCATGGGATCTTGAATCACAACTCCCTAAATGGTATTCTCCAATTAAAAACATCAAAAATGGGAAACCAGTAATCATTTCTTGGTTTAAGATTCAAAATATCAAAGATTAGATCCTTTAACCCACATAGATATATACACATCCCTTATGAGGAAAAGAAAGAGAGAGAGAGATAGAGAATTTGAAGTGGAAACTAATGATGACAGGATCAAACATCATTCTACAATCTTTGATCCTCTTTGAGGAGGGTTTTGAGTGGCCAAAAACTGCTCTTGGAAGATCTATTAGAAGGATAAATTGCATATGGGTCATACAGGTTTGTCAGAGTTCTAAAAAGTGGATTTCGATAATTTTAAAACAATTTTAGGATACAAAAAAACTCTTATGCATAGTTATTCGGGCAGGGCTGCATGGTTAGACAAAACCACGCACCCAAGATCTACACCCCTTTTTATAGGATTCCCAGTTTCTCCTAAGTGGTCACATAGTTTATCAAACTATGCACCAATTGTGAAAAATCCCACTGCCTGGGTTTTTATGGTTTCCTCTAGTAGGGCGCGTGGTTTGGGAAAACTATGTGCCAACCATACATAGCCCTAGAACCTTCAAAATTTCAAAAAATTTCACCCAAAGCAACACCAAATGAAACCCAACCAAAGTATTATTAAAATAGGGGTTTAGGAATACTTGAAAATAGTAACAGGATGTTACAACCTCCCCACTATAGAATCTTTCTGTCCCCATAAAGCCTACCTAGAATATTCCATGACAAAATGGTGAGGCCACTACTCTGTCGTCAGTGCCTCCCTCTCCCACGTCTCTTGAAAATTAGAACGATGCTTCCATAGCATAAATACCATAGGTATCTTCCTCTCATAAAGTGCCTTGATTTCAAAATCAACAATCCTGACTGTTCATTCAGTTATGTATAATTCGGGTTCAACCTGTAGATCGCCCAAGCTCAGAACATGATATGAATCAGATAGATACTTTCTCAGTAGTGATATATAGAACATGTTATGTATCTATGTCAGATGTGGTGTAAGTGCTAAACGATCTGAAATTTTTCCCACCAACTCAAAAAACTCAATAGGTCTCACAAAATGAGGAGAAAGTTTCCCTTTCCTCCCAAGATGTGGATGACCCAATTGGGGTGAATATTTCAAGAACACCTGGTCACTAAGTAAAAAATTCAATGTTCTATATTGGTGATCAGAAAAATACATATACAGGATCTATTCCATCAACATTATATGATTAATCAATTGAATCATTGTTGTGTTATATTGAACCAAGCTTGGTCCAACCAAGGAACTTTAAACAGTCACAAACCGGCAAAATAGATATCTGCAAGGATAGCTATACAAGGCCTCAAAAGAAACCATTATAATCATTTAATAGTAAAACAATTATAAGAAAACACAACCATCTCCAAGTGATCATCTCATGCCACACCAATGTCTAGAACACAAGCATAGAAAATATCCTCAATAATCTATATATCTCTTTCTTTCTGGCCATTCAACTTTGAATGGTACGTCATGTGAAAATGAACCTGATATACTAGTTCATCTTTAATGCCTCTCCAAAAATGATAAGTGAACCCATAATCCCTATTTGAACCTATAATAGATGGATCTTTTGGAAAATGAATAATCAATTTCACATAGAGATTCCCCAACTCCTCAACATTGGTTGCATAACGAATGGGTATAATGTGAGAAAATTTTGTGAGTTGAGTGATAAAAACCCATGTCACATTATTATTTCTCTAGGTACATGGAAACCTAACCAAAAATTTCATTGATATATCATCCAACTTCTAAGTAGGCACTGAAAGTGGAAAAAGGAAATCCAAAGGTTTCTGTTGATCATCCATGACCTGTTGGCACATATAGAAATGTGAGACAAATTCAACAATTCCATGTATCATAATTGTCCACCAAAATTTATATTTCATGTCATATAACATCTTCATGGTTCCTATGTTCATATATCACTAGGAGTTTTGTAAACCCCCCATCAAATCTTTCCTTACTACTAACGGCACAACAAAGCAATTCAGATAGCAAAGAATGTCCTCTTGGGAGAACGACAACTCATCAATGTTCTCCTAACTATAAAGTGAGTCTATAATTCTATTATACTCATCATCTGGCTATTATTCTTGGAGAATCATTTATAGAAGAGCATAGGTCAAGTGAACACTTTCCAAATCAAGCTTATCCCCTAATTTCTGGACCCCAATATGCAATTTTGCAAAAAAGAGCCATCAAATTACTTGCTTCTGAATATTCTTTCAAGGCTTGGGTTTGAATTTTAATGCTCAAATCATCTATGATGACATTTCCTTTCCTTGGGGTATAGGCGATGTTGAAATATAAACACTATAGGTATTATACCCAACACCAATGGAAGAAATTAAAATATTTTTTTGAGAAGATATTACTCAAACTCTTATGGTCTAAAAAAATGGTAAACCCTTCCCAGTAAAGGTAATGATGCCAAATTTTAAACACGCACATCACAACTTCAAGTTCAAGGTCGCGGGTCAGATAATTTTTCTTGTTTTACCTAAGATTATGAGATCCATAAGAAATGACATGATCACCCTTCATAAGAGCCCATCCAAAACCTCATCCCAATGCATCACATAATACCACATAGCCTTTCACGGCCTCTATAAGAGTCAACACTAGTGAATTTGTGAAAATAAATTTCACAACAACTAAATAATTATAACATTTCTTATCCCAATAAAATTTTACTCCGTTTAGAGTCATATTGGTCATCCAAGAATCCAACTTTGAGAGGTTTTTAATGAACCAGTTATTATACCCAACTAAACCCAATAATCTTTAAATATCAAAAACATTTATCCGTTGTTCTCATGAAATAAAATATTTCACCTTCTCATTAACAACTGAAATACCTTGTTTTGACACCATGTGGCCCAAGAATTTTACTTCTTGAATCTAGAAATCACATTTTAAAAGCATGGAATAAAGACGATGATTTCTCAAAAACATCAGAACTATTATCAGATGAATCACATGATCCTATTAATTTTTATATTAAATAAGGATGTCATCCAAAAATACTACCACAATCTTATCAAGACACTAATGGAAAATCATGTTCATTAAATCCATGAAAATGGATGGAGCATTAGGTAGACCAAAGGGCGTGAAAAGGTACTCACAATGGTTGTACCTTCTCTGAACGGTGGTTTTCTAAAAGTCCGATTCTTTTATCCTCAAATGATTTTAAACTGATCAAAGATTGATCTTTGAGAACCACTTTTCCCATTTCAACTGAACAAACATATCCTTAGTATTTGGTAATGGATACTTTTTTTCTTTATCATGACTCTGTTGAGTTTTCGGTAATCAACACATGGGTGGAATGAACCATCATCTTTATTAGAAAATATAATCAATTCCACCCAATATGACACACCTGGGAATATAATTTTTTCCCAATAAGATCATCAAACTATGTTTTCATCTCTTTTATTTCAGTTGGAGCCATGTAGTAAGAGGAAATAGAAACTATTTGAGTACCAGGTACTAAATCAATAGAAAAATATACCACCCATACTGAAGGTGTACCAAATAATTCAAAATGAAATATGTTTGGAAGACTGACAGAAACTATTGGTATATCACCGATCAATGATTCCCACACTATATCAAAAAAGATAACACATATCAATTTCCCCAACTCTGGATAAGAAGCTCCATCCCTGTTTGACCTTGAGACTCATTCCCCTTGGAAGAAATGACACACACCATTAGGTGTAGTGAAGCGACCCATCAAAGATAAAAATAAATCTGGGATATATTTTCAATGAGTAAATCTATTCCACAAATTACATCAAGATATTTCATTTAGAGAACCAAAAAACACTAAGAAATATCGACATCTGATAGAGAGAAAATAAAAGTGGGGATATAGAGACCCAACTCTCTCTTTGTTTCAAGGGGTATAGTAATATCCATCACATTTTATAAAATCTCTATAAGAATATTTATAATATTAACAATTAAAGTTGAACTAAATTAATTAGACACACCAGTATCAAAAAATTATTCACTAATGAAGAAGCTATAGGGATGGAACTTCTCATAGTTTCTGGACCGGTATTTGGTTCCTCCAAAGAGTCTTCCACTTCATGAAGAGTCATCAATCCATCATCTCATCATTAGATACCATCTCAGGTACAAAGTACACAAGTTCAACAAAAAAAATCATGCTTTTTCACAGTCTTTTCAGCCTACTCAAGTTTGAAAAATTTTATAGCCTTGTCTAACTACAACAACACTATAGAGAAATGTTTGGTGAAAATGACTTTTATGTCTTTCCAATTTAATCAATCAGGATTATTTTTCATCACCATCATGTACTTCCATCTCCTATTTTTTCTTTAAGAATAAAGGTGGGACACTTTACCTTGATTTCAGTAGGTGTCTCTAATAAATAAAACGAATACTCAATTTTTCTCAACCATTACTCAATATCTTGGGGATCATTCGATCCATTGAATGCTGGAGGCTTATGGTGAAAGAAATATTGAGAACACTTTTAGAGAACATCCCTTTGAAGTTCCATAGATGGATCCAGTATGGGAGTTGGTGTAGGTGCCTATCCTAAAGCTTGGACAGTGATCATAATCACATCAACCAGATTTGGGTCTACAAAAGGATTTTCTCCCTGTGGTTCAGAAGTATCTTCTATCGGAATACAATTCACATGTATTCTCAGAGAAAAAATACTACACAACATCAATAGACAACAAAAAATAAATCATATTAACACTCAAACAGAGAAACATGAGGAGTTTAATCCTAAAACAACCATAAATATTAGAATTAAATCTATCCAAATCAAATGGTGGGAAAAGACTAGAACTAATCATAAAGTCATCTTTCGAAAAAAAAACCAATGGTTATTTAAGGTTAATTATATTGAGGGGATTCCAAGAACTCAATTTCAACTACCTCATAAATCCCAACAAGATTACACAAATTCATACTGACTTCTATACTTGAAGATCAACCTGGAGCACTAATACCACTTTGTCACGAACCAACCCCAGTACCCTAGTAACCCGATAACTAATCTAGGACTAATATAGTCTAAGATAATTCCCAATCCCCATGGGTTTTAAGCTAGTTCTTTTAATTATACAAAATGAATTTTGGAATTATTTTTCCACAAAAAAATTAGAAGTAAATACAAACAAGTCTGTATGAATACAAGAACAAATCCACAGGGATAAGTGTACCAGAATCCAGATATGTATAAAAAAACCAAAGTACTGCAACTAAGTACCATCAAAATGAAAGAAAAACTAAATTAATAAGGGATGTAACTCACAAAATCCATGGAAAAAAACCTTCTAGAACCACCTCTAAGTGGTGGTGTACCCCTTCTCGAACCTGGAAAAAGATAATCTATAAACACCCGAAGGAACAATTAGTTCTTGAGCTAAAATACTCCTAGGGTATCAAAAGGTATTTCATAAAATATTCCAACATTTAATTAACCAAATAAAGAGATATAAATTTTAAATAAACGGATTTATCATTTAAAAATCATATTTAAACAAATCATGCATTACATTTCAAATGATGAAATTTCTTTAATCAAATGTCTTAAATAAATATTTTTATATAAAACAGTATATATAAATTCAAAAGGCATGTAAAATAGTTTACTAAAATGGAATATATTCATTTAAAATACAAAAAAGCATGAAAATAGCTATATGCCTAAAATTTATGAAAGTTCTAGGCTATAAGACTACATACACTAAAGGTGACATGAACATATGTATACACATATGCCCCTTTCACACTGGTCAAAAAGACTCCATCACCATCCTATCAAGGATGTGACAAATTACATTTATGTTTTGGAACACTATAAATCAAAGAGTGTTATCCAAATAACTCACTAAATACCTAATGATTTCATGTTCTCTAATAACAAACAACACTGGGAAATTTATTTTATGACTGCTAAAAATAAAACTCATCCCATTCTCTATTTCAAATATTCTAATTTTCCACTTAAAAACCAAAATAGGTTTTTAATCAAAACATGACTTTTTCTAATCCAAAACACAAATTTTTCTATCAAAACCATTTTAGTAAATTTGTTACAAATACCAATTTGAAATAAATTTCACCAAATCAATTTCACAATTAAAATTCCATAATTTAATTCAAAAATTTAATTTTCAAACAATTTATATCAATTTAAAAAATTTAAATTCAACAATTTAAATTCCACTAAATTACATCAATTTCACAATTACACCCAAATTCAATAGAATTGGGTTTTTTTACCAATTCGATGACAAAGTCCAATTTCCAAAACTAAATCCACCAATTCAATGAAATTGGGTTTTCAAAAATTCATTTTCATAAGAATAAAATTCCACATATTCAATTGAAATCAATATAATCAAATTTAGAGTCATTTAAATTGTCCAATCAAAATAGAACCACCTATCTCATGATCATCAGATCTACAGTCACAAAACCCTAAATGGGATTCTCTAATGAAGAATGTCTATAATGGAAAGCAAGAATAAAAGAGAGGGTTGATATTAAAAATAGCAGGGATGAGATCTTTCAACAAACATGAAGATCTATAAAACCATAGGGAAGAAAAGAGAGAGAGAGTGGGAGATAGGGAAAGAGAAAAGAAAACTAACCGTGAGAGGATTGAGTGTTGTTCTCCAAGTTTTGATCCACTTTTGAGATGGTTTCTAGGGTAAAAACTACTCTTGGGAGATGTATTGGAAGAATAAATTACATATGAGTTTTAGAGGTCCATCAAGGGTCTAAAAAGTGGGTTTATGGAATTTTAAAACAATTTTCGGATTAAAAAACAATTATACATGGTTATCTAAGCTGGGATGCATGGTGAGACCAAACCGTGATCCATTTTCATGTTCTACTTTTAAAGGGAGGCACAATTTCTCTTAAGAGGTTACGAAGTTTCTAAAACTATGTTCTGACCTTGAAAAAACCCAATGCCTTGATTTTTACGGTTTTCTATAATAGGTCCCACAGTTTTGGAAAACTGTGCTCCACAGCCCCAAAAAATTCAAAATTTCCAATGTTTCTCCCAAAACTAACCTAAATGAAACCATAAAAAATTACGATTTAAAGAGGGGATTAAGAATACCTAAAAATAGTAACAGGATATTATAATTTGGGTACATACACTAAGTATTAATTTTTCTTACAATATATAATATTTAAAATGAAACATTTTTTATTTTCATTAAAAATATTAATGAAATTGAACTAGACTAAATCATTGTTCATACTAATCCTTATACACTTTGAAAAACATTAAAACTCATGGGATGATAATAAAAAACATTATAAGGTGCACAAAAGAAAATTAACCCGTCATCTGATTTGTAAGCCTAACAAGCCTTAGGAAATTTGAATTTTTGATGAATTAAATTTGATCTAAAATATCAGTTAACATTATCATGAAAAAACATTATTTTTTTATTAAATTTATTGAATCATTTCACATGAAATCATAAATGAAAAATCATAGTCCTAAGAGTTTATTGGTAGATATGAGAACTCATGAATATTGTTCCTTGAAAGTAATCCTCTCACTATTATAAAAAAATTCATAAGCATTCCATACCAACATATACTCATTTTCTAACCATTTGAAATAATTTTTTCCCTTTATAAGTCATTTCAATAATATAATGTAGGTACATAGTGATATTATCTTTACTTTCTACCTTAAAATAACCCATTTAAGGGAATCACTTAAATAAATAATTCTCATATCTCTTGGGAGTAATCTGTAACTGGTAATCATTATGATATTGCCCAATGTATTGGATAGAACTATTGGGTTCACCCATCATAAAAGATATTTTGGGCTCAACCATAAATCATATAAAATCTACAAGAACTAAAGCATTAATAAATAACATACATCTATCAGTATAATCATAAAACCCATTTGAATTGTAATTAATTTCCATATGAAATAACAAATTAAGATATTTTAAAAAGATTGAAAACCATTTCTATTTCCTTATAAAAACATTTTAAAAATAAAATTTCAAATAATATTTATAGAAAAAAATAAATTGAGAATAAATATGGAAATATGTAAAGTAATAATCATTACAAATAATGGTTATGATGTAGGGAATACGCGATCATGTTGTATACGTTAAAAATGATTATTTTCGATATGGTAAAAAAACTTCAAATTGACTCCTATGGTATATTTTTAAATGATTTAAATTATTTCATTTAGAAAATTCAAAATAAATTAAAGGTTACCATTAAAAATATCATCTATAAAAATAATAAAATTCATGGAATAGTTTGGAGAAAATTTATATAGTGGGAAGAGTGTTTATTGAAATTTATTAAAATAATATTTTAAATAAAAATAACTTACCATATTCTTTATCTAGATTCATATGTTATCAATATCCTTATGACCATCCTTATAATGATAAAATGAAAATAGATAATATTTCTTTTACGAGTGTGTATTGAACACAGACACATGAGTGATGTATTAAATTTCCAATGGATTGAAAAATTAATAAGGTCAGTTATGAATTAACTTTTTAGAATCTTAATTATTTTATAAATATCATATCTATTGATTTTATCATTCATTTTTACAAGTAAATTGATCAAGTTATGAAAAAAACATTACTTTGTAGAGTTTATAATAATTATATACACATTAGAGAGATTTTCATTTCACGTAAAATGAAGTATGATATGGAGAAGAGTTGTACCGTAGTGAAAATAAATTTTTATTATATGTAAGATACTTATTTTTTCATCATGGTGGATTATGTTTTGAAGAAGGGAGAGGAAGAAATAAACTTAAAATGGTTTGGATATGACTTATATCTTATTATCATATATCTACCTTTTGTTGACACATAATGACTTTTAGTACAGGTATTTTGGGAAAAAAATGATATATAGGGTTTTTGGAGGGATATTAATGAGATGGGTTTTAGGGATTAGATAAACTAGATATCTGATAATGTTTGAGTGGGTGAGGAGAGGATGTTCCCATTTAGAAGTGGAGGAGTGGCACATTTGTAATTTTTTAAAACATTTAAAGATTATAAAAAATAAATCATTTAAATATAGATTCATAACTATATAGTTTTATAGCTAAGGTGATTAGGGTTAAATACCCTTATATAATTACAATTATGTTATAAATCTGTAGAAATATCACATAGTTTTTACTATAAATAACCAAATCTACCCATTACTGTGGCGACACATTTTTATCATTATTATTATTCATAATGAAGAAAATTGAAATTTTTCGAATTAATAAATTTTACAATCATGATTCTAAATATGTAATTAATTTTTAAATATTTACTATGTAGAAGTGGTTGAAATTAATAATAATATAATTTTCTAAAATGAAATCTAGTATTGTAACATATAGAAGATTTTTGATTTTGTTTAATAAAATGAATATTATAATACATTAAAATTTTCAAACAATAATGAGGCTTATAATTTAATTTATTTAATGAAAAAAATTTCAATTTTGAAAAAATACACCATATTTCACTATTAATTCAAAAATAAATATTTTTAGAAAAAAAATCATCCAATGTTATATTTGATATGATGACTCAAAAATAATTTCATTTTTTGAGTTCAATTTATAAAATAAATTAATTTTTATTATAAATAAAATCATGAAACTCATGGTAAAATAATTTAACTAATAAAACTATTCAATTTTAAACAAAAACATTTATACTATTATATATATTAAAATATGATGAATATAAATTCATAAGATGAATCATAATAAATTGTATTAATGAATAATTTCACGGATTACCTTGGTTTATAAATTCTCCCATAGAAAATTGGGTACCCTCAAATTTATTCATTACTTAATCAAGTGAGGGTATTTTTACCTTAAAGCATTTCTAATTCCGATGATGGTTTGTGAATCATGTGATTCTTCCATAAATATATTTAATGGTGATCAACTTTCATTTTAATAATATTCTATATATAATCCAAAAAAGGGAATTCTTACCTTCATATATGGGATTATCCTATAACAGTACCACACTAGTGATGAAAACAAGAGATGCATTAGGTACATGAAATCATTATAATGATTCACGAAACACATCATGTACGTGAGATAAACTCAGTGGTATGATTACCATACATGAAACTAATCCTATAATTTATATAATATCTTAGTCTCTAATAAACCATGGAAATATAATTCCCTTTAGGATAAATTTACACAACTCTTTTTCATAGTTACACATTATGATAAACATGGCCACCTTCCTCAAATGATAGATCTTCCCCCATATGATTATCATAACTCTTATACCTACTCTTAGATATCCTAATGTGCTATTGAATCATTATATACTTCTCAAAAATCCCTTCTATATATTTTGGTCCTATAAATTTCCTCTCAACTATCTCGTCCCAAAAATCTAGAGTCAAACAAAATTTTCTTTATAAATCCTAAAATGGTTCCATCTGTATACTTGAGTGAAATATATTGTTTTTTTTTCAAAATTTAGTTTCATATGGATCTTAGCCCCAATATTAATTATAATCAAATTATAAACATAAAAGTGTATCCTCTAAATAAAAAAATTTTATTCCCTGATTATCCATCATATTAAAGATGAAAAGCTATAAAAAATGTAATTCACTACCCATTGATTTTTTAAGTCCTTTAAAAATAATTACGTCATCCTAGAAATGATGATATGATACAATGGATTGGGTAACTTCATTTAACATTACTATCTCATTAAGATAATTTATTTAAATCTAATCCAATGACATCATATCTTGATAATGTATAAAATATAAAAATATAGTAAAATGATAAAATATAACCCAAAATAAAATATTACCTATAAAAGTATTTTGTAATACCACCATTATGCTTATAGAAATATTATCCCATTTCCATTTTTTCATCAAAATGGGTGAAGAATCCCCTTCCTATATTGTCTCTCATCTTTATCCTTCTGATAAGTAATTCATTTAATTGGAAAAGTATCTATATTATTTTTCATTACTTACAACCAAAAATATTCTGAAATGTATATATACATATTAGTATTATGAGGATTAACTAAAATATGTATATTTGAGCATCAATTAATTATTACTTCTTATGTTGTGAATCACATATCACTCAAAAACAATTTCCAAATCTAATAAAATCATTATTATCAAAATTAGTCTCATCAATTTTAATCTTCTAGAAAAATTATACTATTTCTTACAAACCAAGATCATCCTTCTAAGGCTCCAAAATTATTTCTAATAAAGATGAATAGATTGATTCCTAATAAAAAAAAATCAACATATTTTTGTATTCCTATAATCATTAAATAATTAACTAATGGATCATGTTCTATTTGTAAAATAGTTAATTATTCATTATATTATATGATCAAGGAATCATCTACATTGTTTTCTTTACTCATATGATATTCAAATGTATTATCATAATCCTTAATAAGTTCAATCCATCTTCTAAGCCTCATTTTCAACTCATTTTGATAGAATATATAATTTAACCATTTATAATTAGTTCATATTTCACATTTCTTAGCATATAAACTATGTATATTGTTTTTAAGTAAAAAATATGAAAATATATTGAGTTCATGTGTAGAATAATTCATAAATTATGTATTCAATTGAAGATATTCTTAAAAATTAACTGGATCATTCCACAACAAGAAACAACCAAACCCCCTCAATGAATCATCACTGTAAATAAAAAATTCACCATTTCATGTTTTGAAAGATAACTGTAGAGAATTAAAAAATCTTTATTTCAATTCTTGAAAGAAATCATCACATTAATTTTTTCATTTGGATTTAAATCCTTTTCAAATTTAGATAGTTAGTGGTATGTATAACTAAATAAAGTTCTAAAACCAAAAAGTATCAAACCATTAATCGATGAAATATTTTAATATTAGGGATATTTTTATGATATAAACACCCATTGAATAGTTTAGTTTTATCCTGATCAAAATATATTCCATATTTATAGGTAATATCCCAAATAAAATAAATATTTTATAAAAATAATTCACATCAAAACAATTTTCAAACAAATTATTTTCCATTTAATTCTATAAAACATTTTTTATGTGTTTCTCATGTACTTCAAAACATTTAAATTATACCAATATATCATTAATAGACACAAAATGAGATTTTTAAAAATATTCATGGAATGCTCTATTCATTATATCCATAATTATAGTGTCTTGGCCTATTTAAAAGAATGGTATAACCACAAACTCATAACAACCCTACCTTATTGGGAATATTTTCCTTGTAATTTCCTCCTCCTTGACCTTCATCTGTTGATAACAAGACTTACGATAAATATTTTAAGAAAACTAATCATCACAAACATGATCAAATAAGTCATATTTATAAATAAATATATATTTTTTCTTAATATTTATGTTATTGAGTGATGTATAATAAATTTAAAGTCTCATGTAAACATCCCTCGGTATGAAAAATTAATGTCGAGAATCCATTGATAATTGATAGATAAGATGAAACCCTTAACAATAAGAGCCTATTATTTATTTTTAAATTATAACACCTCAAATGAATCCATTTGATAAGGAGGTTTTGAAATATTTTTATTCCTAGGGACTATTTTAAGAGTAAACTAAACCTCTCGATCATTAATAACATTAGGAATATAATCATGAAATTCATTTTTTATTGGAACATGACCAATTTGTATCATTCATTTATTCCAAAAAGTATGTGTAAGATATAATACACTTGTATCTTTTATGAGTTTCTTAGCTATTGGATATGATATCAATGAAATTAATTCATTATTATATATAAATTTATACTCAATTTAAAAAACATTGCTACCTCTATAATTTATCATAGTATGAAAAAATGAAATCCAGTATATACCTAGAGTAACATCAATTAGTATAATGGGAAGGATAATGTGGTACACAAAAAAAATCCACAGAAGATATCATGAAGATTTTTAAAAAAATCATTTTTCCTTTATACTACTCAAAGATTTTTTTTAAAGTTATAAAGTCATTACTTGAGAGGCCATCACAATTTAACATTAAAACATACCTGATAAAAATAATCTCATTTTTTCAGAATCAATAAAATAATTTTCTTAAACTAAATAGATATATATGTAATAGTTAAAAATTCATTTTAGGGTCTTTTATGTACATTAGTATTAGAAAAATAATATTTTTCACCTTTATGTTGGAAACCATGATGATTTCCATATTGAGTAACAAGCATAACAAACTAGTTGGAATAATTTCCCAAATCATTTAAATTAATACATTTTACAACATGTATTTCATTACTTGTTTAACCAATTCCCTAGGTTTTTTCATAAGAGTCACAAGCCATGCACCCATGAGTTATAGATTATTAAAACATCTAAGATATAATCTAATAATCTCTATAATTCATCTTTCCACAATTATCATTATAGGGATGTTTAATTTTCTTACATTAATGTTTCTTTTATGAATTATTACCCATAATATGTGACATTTATCACTTATTATCCATACTATTTTAAAATAAAATAATCTTCATCTCTATTTCCTCATAACACGATAAAATTTCTCATAACTCCCTATCCATTTATAAAATATATCCCTTGATAAGTTTTGAATAAATACTAATACAAATTGATCAATTTCATTATCATGTTCCAAAATGAAATTTTTTACATAGTAGTAAAATATTTTAAAATTCTCTTCATATGGGGGAAAATTCTTCCTCCTCCTACTTCAATTTTGGAATTTTATTTATTTTTTCTATCAACTAAAATAAGCAGAATATTTTTTGGGAAGGAATATTGAAATATATAATATTCCATGGAATAAATTTCATTATTTTACTTAGTGTTCTTTATAAAATACCATTATCTATTGAATTCAGCATCAAATTCATAAATAAAAATGGTTACCTCTTGATTTTCATAACATCCAAAAATTTCAATGCTAACTCTAGAGCTTTCAACCATCATTTGTCATTTACTAGGTATGATGAACCACAAAATTATATAGGGTTATATTTCATGAAGCATTCAACTAGATTAATTGTCCTCCCTATATGGTTTGTTTGTTCACTATTATAGAAGAAACCGTTAATAACCTGGGATAATTGTGGAAAAACTACAACAGAATGTTATGTTCCAAATATTCCATGTTGCTAGTATAGAAGGATATTTTCCTAATGATTCATTCTACCCCATATTCTCTATTTATATAATGGAAATATATTCTGAAAATCTATGGATTAAATGAAGAAACATGGAAATCTTAATATTCCATAATAATATAACAATAAATTATAGTCTAGTTAAATTATATCTTAACATTATTCTATAACAAAAATTTATCTAACTATATCCTCTGAAATAAATTATAACGCCCTCTTCCAAAAATAAGACATAAATACATGATTCATAATAAATTTTTAACTTTATTTCATTTATGATATCATTTTAGTTTATAGGTTTAGTAAATTAGGTAAAATAATAAATAAAAAACATATATATTTCAAACGGGAGGCTCCAACTCAGTTTCAATTTTTTCCACAATATAAAACTTTTAAAATAATATTCATGAAATTCAAAATGAATGGTTTCATATGGAATTATATCCTCATTGGCCTCATTTTTAGGGGACTCATCTTTCCCAACATCATTTATCTCCTTCTAACCACCATCTTCACCTTCAAATTCTTGTCCAAAAACCTTTGGCACCATGTCTTCTTCCATGAAAACATCTTCAATATTGGGTTTCCCTGTTTCTTGATCAAGTTGAAGGCCCCAGACAAATTCCACCATCTCTGTGAATATAGCCTGGTTTTCTAGTGTTTCTCTAGAGTTAGAACTTGTATCATCTCTATTCTGGTTGCTGCTAATAACAGATGCAAGCAATACAATAGCTTTTGGACCAGATATTGCTTATTCATTTTGTTCTTGAAGCACCAATCTCCATGCTCTTTCCGATGATTTAGATAGATCATTTACATTATTACCAAAGATAGTATTCTCATCTTCCAATTGAACAATAAATGTTTGTTCTTGCGGGAGAGTTTGAGATTCTTCATCCGCTTCAGCAAATTCCAATTGGTATGCAGAGTTTCTCATGTAAGTCTCTATTATTTATTTCTTCTCTTGGTTGACATGTCTCCTCGCATCTATTTGAGAGCCCAAGTCCCCAGCACCCAAACCAGCAGAGATGGCCTCTTTTTCAAGGGCATCAATATCCAGTTTATCTTTCTTCCACAAAAAAATTATTTTTCTTTGGTTTTTTTAATCGAAGCATTTCTTCTTGTGTATATTACTTCTAAGAGATCCTCCCAAATGAGTTCATATCTTCATAGTGGGTTTTTATAGAAACAACTTGAATCCTTCTATGAATATCTTCAAGTTTCTTCTCTGCTTCACTAGAGAACCACCCTCTTTCATCCAAGGTAAACCCCTCATCCGCAACTAGATCATCATATTGTGGAAGAATTTTTTTTTCTGAGCCAAATTTTTCAAAAAAATTGTCCAAATAGGGTCCTGGTTTATTTGCAGAAACATAAGCTTTATTCCTATATTTGTGCTCTCTAATATCAACACTTTCAAACATATCAACCCATTCATTAATTACACCACCACCAATTTTTTTTGATCTTTTAGTGTCAAAACAACTACCCCAACTACATCAACTTTGTTGAGTCCATGAAGAACTTTAATAACGGCTAAATCTTTAGCAGTGTGCTTATTTCCAATATCATATTCACTTTCTTCTTGATCTAATTTATCAAATTCCTCATATACCCGTGAAAGTTGAAACCCTCTATCTTTTTCTACCTTTAGTTTTTACTTAATTTTTACGGCTCTTACTTACCCATGATGATATCTTAGAACCACTGGTAGATTTAATTTTCATTATATCATCCTTCATTTTTTCAATATGCTCTCCAAAATCAGTAGTTGAAAATTTAATTTCACTTGTAGAAACCTCATCTTTCTTCACTTTCTCGATATTTCTCAGTTCATCCCTATAATGATCATAAAACTTCCTTACCTTGGGTGAATTTACATTGACATATAAATATGTTGTCTCGTCTCTTTCCCAATCCCCATTTCCATCATGACTCTTATTAACTTTGTCTCTATCCTTATTCCCCTCTTTTTCATAGATTCTATCTTTATCATCCCTTTCACTTTCCCAATCATTAATCATTTCTTTTCCTCTACCCATTTCATGTGAATCCTGATATCTATCCTTTTCATGATCCCTCCATCTCTCATCTTCCATTTCTCTATCTTTTCCTTGTGTCTTTCTTTGTCCTTGTCCCTTCCCTTCTCATTCACCCACTCCTTGTCTAGACTCCACTCAATATCCTTCTCCAACTCTCTCTATCTTTCCCACAATCCCTCTCTTTTCCATGGTATTTTTTTTCTTTATCCTTCAAACACCCTTTATCTTTATATTTTTTCATTTAATAACCCTTTTCCCTAACCATTACCTTAATTATATATTTTTAACGCCCATCTAGGTCTTCCCTCCTCCACTATATAATAGAATAATGATCTCTTTCCAAAATATAATGCTCTTTTTCTATCTCTTTAAAACCATTAACTTCCTTTAATATCTCTCTTTCTTTATCCCTAGGATCCTTATCTTCCCTTTGACACTTCTACTTATCCTTTCTTCGATGTCGGCTTGACTCTATTTATTTTCCAACCCCACCATCTTGTAACTATTCTGAATGATCTATCCATAGTGAAGAATCATTTTCCTCAATGGGTCTATGTCTTTATTTAAAAATCACCATAAAAATTGCATGCAAGACAACAACACAAGGTTTTAATATTAAATGATGAAATAGAAGATGATGACCTGATCTGAAGAATGGGGAAACTACGCGACACAACATTCGCGAAAGAAGTGTACGTTCCGAGCGCAGCGGAAGTGCATCGGTGGGTTTTCCCAACTTTAATTTTATCATTAAACAATGTTCAATCCAAGATCCATTATGATAATAAAACACCGAATATTCAGAATAGAACTAAGAATGAAAAGAAAGATAAGAGTACTGGAACCATCGAGAGAATCATAATATGTTGGTTATAATTAATTTAATTAATAGACAAGAATTACCTTGATGGAATTCTTTCTTCGTTGATGTTTTCTGCTCACGTTTCAATGTGATTCATCATTGCGTTTCAGAATCCAAGTGTATACTTCCTTTAGCGGTGATCCACACGTGCACCACATATCTTTGGATGTTGCCAAAGTAATCTCCAGGTGCTAGCATGGAGAAGCCTTTGCTTGTGTTGTATGCCTTAGATCGCCTTGATCCGATGGAGGAGGATCTCTTTCAGCCTTGAGATCATTCTTGGAGGAAGGAGTTCTCTCATCCTTGAGAGAATTTTCCATAATTTTTGTGCACAACGATTCTCTCTAGAAAAGTTTTGGGGTTGTGAGGATATTTATAATCAGTTTTGAGGTTATAGAGTTATGACAATAAATAAACGCATTACATGTTTTATTTATTTCATTAACTCTTATTGAAAATCCTTATATGGAATGATTAATTCCTTGACATGCGCCCATGTTGATTATAATAAATATCAATTTATAAAACGATATTATTTCTTCGAAATCCTGACTGGAAAAACTACACGGCATGTAATCATTAATATATGGCGTGTACTCTTTTTCCATAAAAACTACATGGTGTGTACATTCAATGTACATGGCGTGTTTATATTGTTTTTATTTTTTTTATTTCCTCCACCACATTTATAAGACCTCGAGTAATGGTTATTTATTTCTTAAATAAATGTAACTGCATTGCTCTCAAATAAATATACATTATTTCTCCCACAATATATTATCTCGAATAACTATTGTCGAAATAAATGTGATCAGGCATCCTTAAATAATTATTAAACCATAGTCTAGAATAATATTTATTTAACTTGTTAAATTAATATTTAACTGAGATACATGGACACACTTAGTGTGTGACCCTCTAGGCCCTTTTCTCAGTGGCATTAGGCAAATCATTCCTAAAGTACAAGGTTAGCATCTTGCAACACGCCAAGGCACCCATAGAGAAAGAAGTTAATGCTGCAATGACGTGTCACCTCATATGAAATCTTACCGTGTAATATAATCCCTTTTTCACAATATCTCAAATCAAGTGGGTTTCATTCCAGTGACATCAACCCATGTGCTTGATTATTCTTTCTTTGACATTAAGAAATTGAACTCACCCATTCCTTACAATGGCCATGGATTTATTTAGGCTATATAAATTTCATCAAAGGGCCTGATATATTTACTTCTGTTATGGAATAGAAGAGGAAAATACATTCTCGCATTATATATTAATCCATTGTTACTCGTGACGCACCCAACGTATCCTACCTCACTACGAATAGTGTGTAATAACAGTTTTCATCAATACATATAAGTGCGTCAGTTTTAATACCAATTAATAATAATCTTAATGTCCATGGACCAATACACACGTCCGCAGATAGGAACATCCAATGACACTATGAAATGTGGGTTTCCTACTGGCGGGTATGGTTCTCATAATATCCTCCTGAATATTACCAAGGGCGCACACCATGAGAAGGTGCCTCAATATTTTATGAGTTTTCACCCCTAATGGTCTGTATTATTTGTGTCCCTCAAATAACATCATCCGGCAATAGAATATATATTCAAGAATAGTGTTATGGAACTTATGGGTTCTCATCATAGCAGGGATAGGTTATGACCCTTTAATGCAACAACTATCCTTGGGACATTATCACATGAATTATCACGCAGAAGAACAATCAAGATGTGATAAGGTGTTTATTTAATGAATAATATACACATTAGTTGGTTCTAGGCCACCAAATCCAACAGACTCCCTCTTGGAGTAGAGCCAACTGCTAACAACTTTTAACCTGCTAGCTCTCACATGATATTCATGCTTCTACTGAGATATTTCTTTAGTCATGGGGTTTGCCACGTTCTCTTCCGTGGACACTCTACTCACAGTAACTTCACCCCTTTGATATAAATCCCTTAAGAGGTGATAGTTTCGGAGTATGTGCTTTGTCTACTGATGTGACCTTGGTTCTTTTTGAAGAGCCAAAGCTACAGTATTATCACAATACAACATGATAGGATCTTTACTGTTAGGATCCACATCAAGATCTTGGACAAATTTCCAAATCCATATGGCTTCCTTGGATGCTTCAAAAGCTGCTATATATTCGTACTCCGTTGTAGAATCAGCGACAACTGGATTCTTTGAACTCTTACCACTCACAGCTCCTCTATTGAGACAGAAAACATATCAAGATTACGATTTCAGATCATTATGATCTGTCTGAAAACCATCATCATCATAACCTCTGATGACAAGCTCCTCATCTCATCCATACACCAGGAACATATCCTTAATTCTTCTCAGATACTTAAGGATAGTCTTAACAGTAGTCCAATGTTTTTCTCCTAGATCTTCTTGATATCTGCCTACCATGCTCAGTGCATATGCAACATCAAGCCTGGTACATAACATGGTATACATGATGGATCCTATAGCCGAATCTTATGGGATATTACACATTCTATCTTTCTCCTATTGTGTCTGTGGAGACATTTTCTTAGAAAGATGTAGACCATGTGACACTGGAACTAATCCCCTCTTGGATTGTTCCATACTAAATCTCTTTAGTATCTGGTCAATGTATGTACCCCGAATTAGTCCTAGCAGCCTCTTGGATCTATCACAAATGATATTGATCCCTAGAATGTAGGCTGCTTCACCCAAGTCCTTCATGGAGAAACACTTGTTCAACCAGTCCTTAACTAACTATAATAATGGTACATCATTTCCAATAAGCAATATGTCATCAACATACACTACTAGGATAAAGATCTCATTCCCATTAAACCACTTATAAACACATGGCTCACATTCATTCTTAATGAAACAAAATTCCTGTATGGCTTCATCAAATCAAATGTTCCATGACCTGGATGATTGCTTTAATCCATAAATGGTTTTCTGTAACTTGTGAACCCGTTTGGCTTCACCTGGTGACACAAACCCTTCTATATGTGTCATATCGACATCTTCCTGAAGGTTCCCATTAAGGAATGATGTTTTGACATCCATTTACCAAATCTCATAGTCATGGTAAGTTGTTATGGCAAGTATGATTATTATGGATTAAAACATGACAACTGGAGAGAAGATTTCATCATAGTCAATTCCTTGACGTTGTCTGAATCCTTTAACCACTAGCCTTACTTTATAGGTGCTAACTTGACCTTCCATGTATAGTTTTATCTTGAATACCCATTTGAATTCAATAGGATTTACCTCAACTGGATCATCGACCAGACCCCAAACTTGGTTCAGATACATGGAATCCATCTCCGAATTCATAGCTTCTAGCCATCTTGTGTCTTCTGAGCTTTCAATTTATTACTTGTAGTAGATAGGTTCATCATTGTCCAACAATAATGATTCACCATCCTCGGTGACTAGGAAATCAAATCTCTTTGGTTCCCTTACCTCTCTTTAGCTCCTACGCAGTACTTGTGTTTCTGGAACGTCTTCCACAGGGACTTGTGGAACTTGTTCCTGTACCAACTCCTGTGTATCTTGAGCATCAACTTCGTCGAAGTAAATCTTGCTCCCACTATTCTTTTTGAGGATGTTCTCCCTCTCAAGAAAGAAGACTTGTCAGGAAACAATCACTTTCTTGTCTGAAGGGTTATATAAGTAAAATCTTTTCGTTTCCTTGGGATATCCTATAAAGATACAACTTGTTCCATGGGGTGCTAGTTTGTTACCTGAGAAGGCCTTAACAAACACCTCGCATCCCAATAATTGTGTGTGTGAAAAATGGGTTTCTTTCCATTCCATAACTCAGATGGAATTCCATTTTCCACCTTAGTTGGTGCTCGGTTTAATGTGTATGCTTCAGTTTGTAATGCATATCCCCAAAAGGATAGTAGAAGATCTGCATGACTCATCATTTACCTCACCATCTCCAACAAGGTGTGGTTCCTCATTTCACTAACACCATTCCACTATCGTGTATAAGGAGGTGTGAGTTGAGATAGAATTCCAGACTCCCGTAGAAGATCGATGAACTCTTGGTTCATATATTCTCCACCTCGATCCGATCGATGTTTCTTTATCTTCTTACCAAGATGATTCTCTACTTCATTCATGAATTCCTTAAATTTCTCTAAGGCTTCTGACTTATACCTCATTAACTAGAAATAGCCATATCTACTCAAATCATTAGTAAAATTAATGAAGTAATAATATCCACCTCTAACTTCTACTAGAAATGGTCCATAAACATCCATGTGCACCGATCCTAGAAGCTTTGTGGCCCTTTCACCATGTCCATCGAAGGTTAGCTTGATCATTTTTCCTTGTAAACAAGTGTGACATCTATCAAGTGGTTTTAGCTCAGTAGAGTCCAAATAACCATCTTGGAATAGCTTTGTGAAGAGCTTCTCATTTACATGATAGGGATGGTGATGCCACAACTAGGTGATGTATGAGTCAAGTGAATTTGTTTCATTATCAATTTCCAACACTTGCTTTTCGTAATTTAATACATACAAACCATTATTTAAATCTGCCATACTACAACATACATTGTTCTTATAAAAGTGACAACCCTTATTTCCAAACTTAAAAATAAATTCATCCATATCCAAACAATATACATAAATTATGTTCTTGGTAACACTAGGCACATAATAACAGTTGTGTAAAACCAAAATCATCCCAGTTGGCAATGAGATGTGGTAATCTCCAATAGCCAACGCAGCCGGACTTGTGCCATTGGAAGCTTGAAGATCCACCTCTCCTATGGAAATCTTTTTAAATTTTCTTGGTTCCTATATTTGAATACAAGTGTGAGTCCCAAAAGCTATATCTAATATCCAATGTGTAGAAATGGAAATATTACACTCGATAACGAACACACCTTTAGTGTCCCCCTGCATCTGAGTGCAGTTCCCCTTCCAGTGGCTTTGCTTGCCACATGAAAAACATACTGCCTCTCGTTCCATGCCCTGCCTCTGGATCTTCCCCTTCTTGGAGGGACGGTGCTCGTGGGCTTCAGACCATTTATAAGTATTTGGCCCATTTTCCTTGTCGTTCATTTTCTTATTCACCATAAGGACTGTGGGTTTGTCACGCCCCAGGTCCTTATCTACCTAGAGAATTAAGGTCAGAAGTTCCAATAGACTATTCTCATTGTTTCTCATGTTATAATTGACAATAAATCTAGAGAAGTTATTGGGCAGTGATGATAGGATGAGATCTATATGCAACTCATCCGGGAATTTAATCCCTAAGATGTCCATAAGTTCAATGTAGCCAATAAGCTTGACTACATGAGGCCCAGATGGCACAGACTCTCCAAGATTAGTTGTAAACAAAGCATTGGAGATCTCATATCTCGTTTGTCTTGCCTTCTCTTGGTAGAGATCCTTAAGGTGATATATCATGTTATACATGTCCATGTTTTTGTGTTCCTTCAAGAGATCATTAGACATGGATGATAGCATGAAACACTGGAAATCTGGGGCATCATTCATATGTTTCACATAGAGAGATATTTCTTCATCACTAGCCTCTTTCCTAGGTGCAACTGGAATAGTCTCTTCCAACACATACAATTTCCTTTCATGGCGAAGGATGACGCGTAAATGCCTCTTCCACTCTTGGAAATTGGGGCCAGTGAGAAGGTTTTACTTCTTGAGTAGGGTTCGCAATGATATGTTTGAAGTCATTTATCTTTCCTTTTCTACAAATTAAGATGAGAAAAGTTTTATTACTTTTTTACAAAACTGAGAAAAATAAATAAATTAATACTTATTAGTCTTCCACTATTTTATCAAAATCCAATAGCCCTCACCATTGACTTTGGAATATTCTGTTTCCTAAATATTCTAGTGGAAAGGATCCATATTTATCTTCACATTACCCCAACTAGAATTTTTCAAGAAACATGAAGGGTTTCAGGTAGGAATTCCAAATGCCAACTGCATTAACTCACACCTCCTTGATCCACTGAGTGGAATCCCCAATCCTGAAATCCTTTTTTTTAATTTCCTCAACCTTTGCCTCTTACTCACACTAAGTATTATTGTGGCAGTCAACCCTTGATGCGAACCAAGTCAAGTCAACCCAAAACCATGAATTAGAATTCCTCGATAATTGAAATCACCCCAACTAGGATTGGTCAAGCACTTTGAACTATGGTTCGATTCTAACCAAGATTATCGAAGGCCATACTGACTTAATATTGCTTTGAGGGATTTTATCCTTATACATAAATTTCCCTTATATTATCTTTGATTACATGCTCATTACTATTAAGTGGGATATACTTAAGTGATTAACCATGTATAAGATAATATTTACGCATAAGCCGATTTTATTTTAGTTCCATCTTGAATGCTTGTTTCATTCATTAATTGGGTGATCATGACAACACACCCACATTCAATAAACCATGAAATTGAAAAATAAAATAAAATAAAGGGTATGATCATGAGCTTGTTCTATTCGTTATTTTATCTAGTGGTTGATAAACTAACCCATGACCTAGGGCAGAAACACCTTGAACCTTTCGAGTTCCTTTTTACAGCTTTCCACCTGTCCACCTTTGTATCTCCTTGGATTGGTTTCACCTTGGCTCCTGACTTGAGCCACCTCCACTAGATTGGGAGCTCCATCCATTACATATGCATTTATCTCACATGCAGGTGAGGGGTAAAAGGGGTTTTTACCTAAAAGAATCCTTGGGTGCGTAGGCCATACATATTAATGAGGAGAAGGCTCGCATGAAAACAAATTTAATTTAAATAAATAAATTAAAAGATACCATTCACATACCAAGGTCTTGGTCTACATCATGATCATCCAAACATGAAATTATATTTATGTACAAATAAAACTAGAATTCAATTATTCTATCGTTCTTTCTTAAGATAAACCACGCTCGAATCAATTAATTATCTTTAATTAATCAATCCTTTTATCTTAAACACTTTTCTGAATTTCCTTGAAATTCTAATCCATCATAATTTTAAACAAATAAATTCATTTAAAATTATCTTTTTATGTAACTTGTACCTTGGAGGAAACCCAGTTAATTCCCATTCATTACATAGATGTTAAATTAAACACATATATATAAAACACATATCACGTGTTGTGCCTCAGCTTTACGTATTCACTGTGGTACACGTCTCAAGGGTTTGTATAATATAAAAATAAATTGTAATAAATCTGCGTAATTTGGATAAGTACACAATGTGTAGTTCTGGCTACACGGCGTGTACTTTTGTTCACAGTCCATCCGAAGTACACGCCCGGGGACATGGCGTGTAGATGTACTTCGAAAATTTTCGGAGTACATGGCATGTTCAGTGGGACACATGCCGTGTAGTATCCGCGTTACATGGTTTCTAGTCGGGAAAGCCGTGTATGGGGTACACGGTCCAACCCTAACCTGAAGAGACTACATTCCATTTTCAGTGGACCACACAACGTGTAATCCGGAAACCATGTGCCACCTGTTCCTGGCCAACACACGGTGTCATTTATGACTTAGGTATACTCCAATACACGACCTAATTTAGCGGACCAGTCTGATGCATTGAACCTAGACTACACGACATGTACTTCTTGTGTTGTATGACCATGAATGTTTGGAACCTTCAGATGAGTTCCTCTATTTTATTTTAATCAAAATTAAAAGAAAAATTTGTTTCTGTAAGGTTAACGAGAAATGAGAGGGGGATGAATAGATCTCGAGATTCAGATTTTAAAAATGATTAACATGAATTGAAACAACTAAATTATTAAATGCATAAATCACCAACAACAAACTAAATAATTATAATCAACGATATGACCCCTCTGGTACCACTTGTAGGTTCCGGGTGCAGTGGAAGCAAGTTAGTGGGTTTTCCCAACATTAATTTTAGCGTTAAACAATATTCATTCCAAGATCCATCACGATAATAAAATACTGGATCTTCAGAATAGAAAAAAGAATGAAAAGAAAGAGAAGGGTCCCAGAACCATTGAAAGTCTCATCATATGTTGATTATAATTAATTTAATTAATTGAAAATAATTACCTTGATGGAATTCTTTCTTCGTTGATGTTTTCTGGTCACATTTCGATGTGATTCGTCATTGCGTCGCAGAAGCCAAGTGTATACTTCCTCTAGTGGTGATCCACATGTGCACCATGTATCTCTATATGTCGCCAAAGGAATATTTGGGTGCTAGCGTGGAGAAGTCATTGCTTGCATTGTTCTCTGTATATCACCTTGATCTAATGGAGGAGGATCTCTCTCGGTCTTGAGAGAGTTCTTGGAGGAAGGAGTTCTCTTGTCCTTGAGATAATTTTCTAGAATTTTTGTGGACAACTATTATCTCTGGAAAAGTGTTAGGGTTGTGAGGATATTTATAATCAGGTTTTAAGTTATAGAGTTATGACAATAAATAAACATGTTATGCGTTTTATTTATTTCATTAACTCTTATTAAAAACACCCATGTAGAATGATTAATTCCTTGACATGCGCCCATGTTGATTATAATAAATATCATTTAATAAAATGATATTATTTCCGAAAAATCCAAAATGGAAAAACTACATGGCCTGTAATAATTAATACATGGTGTGTACTTGTTTTCCATGAAAACTGCACAGCGTGTACATTCAATGTACACAACATGTTTATCTTGTTTTCATTTTTCTTTATTCCCCCACCACATTTATTAGACCTTGAGTAATGGCTATTTATTTCTTAAATAAATGTAACTGCATTACTTGCTAATAAATATATATTATTTCGACCACAATATATTCTCTCAAATAACTAGTGTCAAAATAAATGGGACCATCAATCCGTAAATAATTATTAAACCACACCTAGGAATAATATTTATTTAACTTGTTAAATTAATATTTAACTCAGATACATGGACACACTTAGTGTGTGACCCTCAAGGCCTCTTTCTCAGTGACATTAGGTGGAGCCTGCCTAAATTCCAAGGTTAGCGTCTAGAAACATGCCAAGGAACCCATAGATAATGAAGTTAATACCGCAATGACGTGTCACCACATACGAATTCTTACAGTGTAATATAATTCCTTTGTCAGGATATCTCGAATCAAGTGGGTTGCATGCTAGTGCCATCAACCCATGTGCTCGATTATTCTTTCTTTGACTTTCCAGAATTGAACTCGCCCATTCCTTACCATGTACATGGATTTATTTAGGCTATATAAATTCTATCAAAGGGCCTGATATATCTACTTCTTTTATGGAACAGAAGAGACAAATACTTTCTTGCATTATCTATTAATGCAGTATTACTCGTGACGCACCCAATGTATCCCACCTCACTGTGAATAGTGTGTTGTAACAGTTTTTGTCAATACATCTAAGTGCGCGAGTTGTAATACCCATTAATAATAATCTTAAAGTCCAAGGACCAATACACACGTCCGCAGATAGGAACATCCAATGACACTATGAACTGTGGATTTCCTATTGTCGGGTCTTGTTCTTATAATACCCTCCTTGATATTAACAAGGTCACACAACATGAGAAGGTGCCTCAATGTTTTTTAAGTCCTCACCCCTAATGGCCTGTATTATTTGTGTCTCTCAAATAACATCATCTAGCTATAGAACATGTATTCAAGAATAGTGTATGGAACTTATGAGTTTTTATCATAGCAGGGATCCGCTAGGACCCTTTAATGTAACAGCTATCCTTGGGACATTATCACATGCATTGTCACACAGAAGAACAATCATGATGTGATAAGGTGTTTATTTAATGAATAAAGTACAAAGTAGTTGGTTCCAGGCCACCAACTCCAACAACAAGTCCACAAAAAAAACTAACCTAGGGAATCTATGCATGAATCATCTTCCAAGATTGCAGCAGTGCACCGAAATAGAAGATAATGGGTTAGTATTTATCGACGCAGATGGAGGAGGTGAATTATAGCTTCAAAAGATGATGGCCACCAACTCCCACTAGAATCCGCTCCATAGAATCAACTGATTAGGACCCCACTTCCAATGAAGTCCAGTGCATGATTACATCCATCAGCTGCACTCATGTTGGGGCTTTGAAGTATTGTGGAAGGGGGTTTTCGAAAGGAAAAATGTCAAGGACCATAATAGGTCATTATAAGGGATTCTTGAAAGACAAGAAATATTATAAATACACTCTTTCCTTTCAACTTTATAAAAAATCATAAAATTTACATTGAAAAATAAACTCATTTGTTTCCCCAGTTAAATAAAATGGATCTCCTTTAAAATTAATTTCATGAATTTTATTTAGGTATATTTATAAATTATTGTTAAATTCATCCTCATCAAAACATTTATAACAGAATCACATGACTCGATATTTCCCATATCTCTTAAGAATAACCTATAGCTGGTAATGTCTATCACATTACCCAATGTATTAGAGATATATATTAGGCTTAACTGACTGGCTGAAAATTAATTTTTTATTATATCATAAACCCCCTTTTAACAAAAAAATCTCATACCTTATGTCATGTCTAGTTTCATAAATTCTATAAGTAATAAATGTTAATATTATATTATATTTTTACATTCATATAAAAACAATTTATGTTCATCTCATTATCATTATTCATTTTATTAATTTTGGTACCATTTTTAATTTAGTTATTAAATGGTTTAGTTCATGTTCAACACTATGGGGTCATTCCATTTATAACCTAAAAACCAAATAGGTTTATTGACCATGGTTAATGTTTCTATGGTTCTATTGTAAAAATAACTATAAAATTTTTATATTTATCATATTTATACAATATATAAAATTTTATAATGAACCATGTAATTTGATTAAGGAAAATTAATAATATCATTTTGTGGAGATGGTACTATGTTCGTATACAAGAACGTTGTTTTAATTTTATCCTATGGCATGGTGAAAATAAAAATTAGAAAATAATTAATTTTATAGAATCAAAAATATGTTATTAATGTATTATTTATTCCATATTTATATCCTTCTGAAATTCCATGTAATGTGAAAAAATAAAAATGTTTCACATCGCTTCATGAAGGTTGTGTTCTACACCTACGGATGAGAAACGTTGTCAATTTAATACAGATAGAATGTGTATGAAATGATGTTATATATTATCCATTTAGATTAATAATTATGATATAAATATCCCACATTTTCATCTTTTTCTATCAATATAACTAGAAATATGATTCAATGATGGAAAAAAACAAATCTATTCAGTGAGGTGGAAATCCAAACATATGCATGAGAAATGTTTACATTTATCAAAAGAAGTAAATATAAATGTAAAAGAGTTAAACCATAATCCTAAAAATAGTTATCTATATTTATGATACTGATGATATTGTTTCAACATTGTTTATTATGATTTGAAGGAGACTAAAGAATAAATGAACATGAAATATGTCAGTTTGGACTTTTACTTTTGTTTAGGATATCTCCATATGGAGTATACCTTAATATATATTGGATTTGTATTTTGAGAATAAATTGACCTTTAGAATGTTATGAGGGATATTGGGGAGTGGTTTGGGTAGGTACATTATGAACTAGAGAGCTCAATATGTGCAAGGAGGGGAGGAGAAGAGGTTACCTTTTATAAGTGATTCATGCGGCACACATGTAATGTTTCTAATCATTTATATATTATTTTGTATTAATAATGGAAATGTGGCTCCAAAAAAATAAAATTTTAAAATTATGGATATACTATTAAAACTATCATCACCAAAAAATAATTAATATATAATTTCGTTACCCTATCACTTAGTTTGTACCTTCATTAATGGGATATAATCATTGTCGAGGTCACAAATTTTTACCATGGTTTCTATTCATAATAACCCAAAATTAAAAAAAATTAATTAAGAATTAAAAGTATAGAATCAATTTTTCCCAATCCATATTACATAATTGGTATAAATTACTGTTAATATAAGTGCACAAAATGAAATAAAAACAATTTTTTGATAATTCTGTTTTTATGCGTAAAAATAAACTTATAAGAAATCAAATATAAGGTTTTTTTTAATGAAATTGTATCAAAATACTTAATTAAAATGATATTATATAAATTTATAACCAAATCCATAATATAATGATAATTTTAATTTAATTTATTTATCAAATAGATAATACAATTTTTTAAAAAGCACAACTTTTCATTATTCAATGAAAAATAAATATTTTCATAATAAATCCATACAATTCAATCGATGTTATATTTGATATCATTATCCTAAAAAATGATTAAACTTTATAAAATTGAATTTACAAAATCATTAAATTTATCTTTTGAATAACATCATTCATGGAAAATGGTTTACTCAAATAAAAGTATTCATTTTTTGACAAGAAATATTTATAAAAGGATCTATAAAGCATTGATGAATATAAATTCCAAAAATGAGTATATATAAATCCTAATATTTATTTATTTCTAAAATTACCTATGTTATCAATCATTCGATAATAAACTCACCATTTATGTTGTAATTTCCTCTATGAGTATCTTTTCCATATTCATATGAATTCTCCAGTATCTAGATAGCGATTGTATAGTCAAAAAACCATATACATTATATATTACAAAAAATTATCCTTTATTTAAACATATCTTGAAAATTTTTATTGAGTATTTGTAATCTTGATCTATATAAATCTGTAGTTATTACTCTGATATGAACCATAAAACCCTATATTTCAATTAAATTGTTTTTCATGATTTTTAAAATAATGATATATATAATACAATTTCTGAAATTAAAGAGGAATAATTCCTTAAATAATTAGATATAGAAAAAAATTAATATAAATTATAATAAAATATCATTATTTAATACTTAGTAATTTTCCCCTTATTTATATTAAATACATAATATATAATAATATAACATAGAGACACACAAAAGGAAGGGTTGATATATAAATCCCAGTTAGGGAATAATCTTAGAATAGAATGATGGTAAAAAAATAATGGGAATATAATTATAATATAACTTTGAATGGACCACACAATGTAACATTAATACAATGTGTGATAAATTGACATAAAAAATCATGGTTCATAAGATTGTGTTAATAATAAAAAATGTGACATCATACACAAAATTCAAGGATAACAACTATGTCATCATAACATAGTGTTCCTAGTATAAATAGTCACACACCAAATATGGTATCTCAAGATATGTAATAGTTTCCCAATTCATTTGAGATCATTGGAATAACAACCTTCATATCCATTTCTGTAGGTGTTCTACATGGATCCAACAAGAAAAGATCATATTTCTTCATTTTAATCCCACGCATATTGAATATCAGATTCATACATCAAGTTCACCAATTAATTTATTATAGGTATTTCTTGTTTAATAACCATTTATTAATATGGGGTTTTCTATTCAAAACATAAGGTTATATAAAGTAAAATCAATAACTATTTTTAACATCATAATAGATGTATATAATAGTTCATGGATGAAATTAATGAGAGATCGGTGAAAAATCTCATTAACAGGTCATTATTTAAATATAATCAGTTGATTATGAACACATGGAAACATAACCACTTTTAAATAAAATGTTCTTTTAAAAAATAAATATTTTAATTGAAAAGAGGATGGGGAGAACCATTACTTTCAATGGTTTCTTCTTAAAATAATTGAGGATCCCCATAATACCCTTGAAACTCTATGATATGCATATTATAATTGAAAATGTGAGATAATTTTTTTTATCAAGGATTTAAAGTGAAGATAAATGGTGTAATAGGAGGACATTTATAGTTAAATACATGTGAATTTTATTAATTTCTAATCATATTCCATATACATCTAGTTAGTGAAATATATGAAACTATTGGTATTTATAAAGTTTTTCACAAAGTTGTTTGACAAATATATGAGGATTTAAATATTTTGTTTGTTTACGAACTAAAATATATAAAATAATGAAATTAAAGATGTGGTTTTGAGTAATATACATAAATATTGTTTTCTATATATAAAGATCCATTCGATTTTGAAGGTATTTTATTGGCTTTACAATTAATATTATCAAATTAAATTATAGTATTATAATTAAAAAAATTGTGAAAAACAATTTATATCATTTGATAAATCACATTTAACTTAATATGATATAAAATTACATACTTTATTATTATTAATGTATACAATTTTTATTCAAAAATTCAACAATCGTAGAAAATTTTAAATTAATCACCAAAGGAAATTTTCAAACATCTCACTTCTGAAAATATATTAATCTTATCAAAATAATTTTCTATGTTTGAGATTTTATCTTTTCTTAAAAAATTATAATTTATTGAATTATAAAAGTTTTTTGTTATTATTTTTCTTATCATTATAAAAATTTCCTCAGAAATTATAAAAAATTTCATGTATAAATAAGTAAATATTATTTTATAAGAATGTTTCATGAAATTAAATCTTATATAAAATTCATGAATTTATCATAATTGTGTATCTTTGTTGGAATGGAAGATTCTCTAAAAATTCAATCATGGTATCATTGTATATAATAATCAAGTTATCATAAGATCATATTCTCTTATGTATTTCGATAAATAAAATAATATTTAAAATGTGATTAAATTAACCACTATTAAATTTCTAAAATTAACAATACACATTTATTATACTTATGTCAATATACATTACACCTTATAATAATATCATATGATCTAAGGATAAGGTTTACAATGGTGGTATGTCCATAGGGTGGATAAATTAACATCGATAAAATTGTGAACTCTATTTTCATAACCCCCTCCCCACAAATTTTTCCCATCCTTGGCTGGAAATGGGAGAAGAGAGATAATGAAACCCAAGTCCATCCGCCAGTAGGCTCTAGGTTTGAAACTTGCATCGAGTGTATTGTAAGCACACAGATGAGAGGCATTACCCTCTAAGAGAACACATGTGAAAGAGAGAGATAAGTTAGACACCAACCAACTCTTGCTCAAACAAAAAATTAAAAGGAACTCAACTTCACATATGTAATGTCATGAAAGAACTACTACAACTAAAATGGAGAACAAAAAGTGAAAAAAGAAATTAAAACGGTGGTGACCATGAAGCCCGAATAGCTCCCGCAAAACACAAGCTAGTAGCAACCAACCTGATCTCCAACTAACCTAAAAAACAATTATATAAATATAGGGTGAGTATAACAGTATATATAGCATCCTGCCTTTTTATCACATAAACTTTCATTACCTTATACAAAACTGAGGTCTTTAAGGTTTAGTGTCTTGGAAACCAGGAATTTAATACATGAAAAAAAACATTCTTCTTAAACGCATTAAAGGACTCTCCTTATGTTCATCCTAGGTTCATTACTGTATCTCATACCCTGGGTACATACATCAAAAGAAAGGGTGAGTAGAAGGCCCAGTAAGGGAAACAAGGGAAACATTTAACATGTGAACTTGAGATACATCAATAAAGTTATGAAAAGAACTTTAAGGCATGAGAATGAAATCATGAGGCATATCATAATAATAATAACATATTTCATAACTTGAAGATTTGGCTACAACATTTAACAAAGAAAATCACTTCTATTTCACTAAGGTCCATCCCTAAGGTGTCAATAAAAATTACCAAGGTTATTCACCAAGGTATCAGTCAAAATGGTCATCTCTAGAGATTAAGTCTTTACCCAATACATTGGGGCGCTATCAGGGTGCACCCTTAAATTCTTATTTATTATCATGTGAGACACGTATATCATCATCAATCATTTCATAAACACCCCATGTAGCATAAAAGAAATGGGTTTCATTTTATAATCATAACGTTTTAAAAACTGCTTTAAAGACACGATCTTTATGTCACTTTAAACCCACGGAAAGGGAAAGCGGGTATCATGTATGTAAATCCCATAATTTAAAATAGAAATTTTTTTGTAGATATGTGAATAACCCTTTAGAATAAAGAGCTTTGAGTATTCACTTAATAAAATAAATGAATTTGAGAATAAAAGAGAGACATTTTGAGACGGAAATTCTGCAGCATAACGGCTATGTTATGAGGTTTTAGAAAACATTGAAAAGAGAGGGGACATGGGTCACCCACTAATAAATGATCCATAAAATACTAGGGGGAATAATATAAAGTATTTAAGAATATGGAAATGAAATTTTAAAGATATACCATATGAAATGAAGAACATGAAAGGAAGACAAAAATAATATTTCTCTTATGAAAATTCGGCAGCCTAACGGTGTCACTTAAACATAAAAAAAATGAATTGATGAGATCAAATAGGGTCTCTCATCATATGAAGATAAAATATCATTATGATATATATAGAGATCATACCCCAACATAATAAAAAGGAACTTGAAATACTGGACATGAAAATAGATCTTGAAAATGAGAAGGGTGAAAGAACCACTTAAAAATTCGGCAGCCTAACGACGCTACTTTAACATTCTTAAAATGAAATTATGAGAGCAAGAGGGGGTATCTCATCATATGAACATGAAAAGGGAAGTAAGAGTAATATAAAATAAAATCCTCCAACATAAGAGCATGGAGCATAAAATAAATGACATAAAAGAGATTACTTGAAAAGAAAGAGAGAGGTAGGATCCCTTACCTTAAAACGTAACTCTTAAAACTCAAAGGTTGGGACCTTGAGGGCTTGGGGGCACCTTGGGAGGACTCCTTGGGAGGTAATGAGACCAGAGCTTCGTTGGGGGGGAGTTGGGAGTCGAATGGATGAGAGGATGGCTTGGTATTTATAGGGAAAGTGAGGGGACATGGCATTAATGGCCAAGGGACACCTCATTGGTGGTTTTGGGAAAACCATGGGCTTTCCCATGGTATTTGCCCATGGCATTGGTCACATGGGTACCCCCATACAATAATTCATCACCTTTGGTCGTCCAACCCTTAAAATATCTCATGACATCACCATGACACAGTTATGATGTCATTAAACATACCGAAACCCTAAAACTGTATTTTCACTATTCATCGAAAATTCAACTTTCTCAGAAAAATCCCAAAATTTCACCTTAACCAAATATCGATGCTCTGATTTCAAAAATGAACTCCATTTTATAAAAATAATTTTCTAAATAATTTTAATTTAATTTTTAAATACATAGACTATTCACCGAAAATTCATTTTTCTCAGAAAAATCCCCAAAAATTACCTTAACATAATATCGATGCTCTGAGTTCAAAAATTAACTCCATTTTATAAAAATAATTTTCTAAAAAATTTTAATTTAATTTTTAAATAAATACACTATTCACCGAAAATTCATTTTTCTCCGAAAAATCCCCAAAAAATTCCTTAACATAATATCGATTCTTTCAGTTCAAAAATGAAATCCATTTTATAAAAATAATTTTCCAAATATTTTTAATTTAATTTTTAATTAAAAACACTATTCACCCGAAAAAACTAATACTTGACTAATAATTTATGAAACTGTTATTTAACCATTTTATTGAATCACATTACTTAATCAAGGTGCCTAGATTATATTAATACTTTCTTTAAGTGAGATTACTAATCCATTTGGTCACATTACTAATCCTAAGCATAAAATCACTATTCATAATTTATTATTCATCAAAAATTAAGTTGATCTTATTAGACTCTAAATTTCGTACTGAACATAATTGTAGAAGACCATTTTTTGAAAATCATTACAAATTTTTAATTATTTAAGGTTTACGTAAACATTTTTAAAATATCCTTTCTCTAAAATTCATCAAAAATATGCATACTATATTTATCCAGACATTTGAAAATCTATAAACTTCATCATAAGAAGAAATCAAAATTTTTATTTAAAACAAAGGATTACACAAGGCAGTTATGCTCTCCTTACATATCCCCTTATCACACCAGCATAAGACCTAAGTTTAAGGTGTTCTAAGGTGAGAGAATCTGAGGGAGGCTCAGCCAACATCACACGAGTAGTAATTTCTATCAGTTTGAACTTCTCGCGAAGGTGATTACGTTCTAGCTTCACACGATGAAGTTCAGCTTGAGTTTGGTCCA
Source organism: Viscum album (assembly GCA_963277665.1). Taxonomy (NCBI): domain Eukaryota; kingdom Viridiplantae; phylum Streptophyta; class Magnoliopsida; order Santalales; family Viscaceae; genus Viscum; species Viscum album. The sequence continues at coordinate 1,138,827,888 of OY728129.1, forward strand.
GAGCAAAGCCAAGTGGTGCTACCTCCTTCCCAAGTTTTGTTAGATGGGATTCGATCGGTCTAAGACTACTTGGTGAGGCCATCGAATCTTCTTTCTATATTAATTAACCAAGATCACTTGTATTTAGGGACAAAAATCAAAATGTTTAGTTTCCAGCGGTCATATAGACCAATGGTCATATAACAGTCAAAACCCAACAGTCTCATTTTAATTATACTCATGTTTTCAAATGAGACAGTTTTGTTGAGTATATATATACAAAATAAAATAACACACAAAATTAGGATACAAGATTTATTCAAAATTTCGGGTCGTTACAATCTTCCCCCCATAAGAAATTGTGTCCTCGCAATTTTTAAAATTGGGTTTTGAAATTTTAATTGAAAGTCCCACATCGGAAAAGGAGTCAGTAAAACTATTACTTTAAAAGAAAGAAAGGGAAGTACAGTGGTCACCCGAGTTAACCCACATTAAGATTCCATGTAAGAAAACATGGACATGGAGGAGAAAACAAAGGGTCATGTTCTGAGGGAGAGTGATAGAAAACATGATTAGGAGAAAGTTAAAAACAATAAAATCACAAACTTATGATGGTTTAAACGGTATTTGATTTCCCAATAGGAAATGTTAACAGACAACGTTTTTGTTTTACGTTCCTTTTCATAGTTTTGAGGAATTCATTTACTATATAGAATAAAACACAGGGAAATATACCTACCTTCAAGTAGAGTTTAATCCTTTAAAAAGTTTCTACCAAAACTAATCTTTTCTTCAAATGATGAGCATTAAAAACTACTTGGTCTCATCAAAGCACAAGAATCATCTTCTAGAGAATCACATAATCCACCAAAGATTAACTATCTATTTCTTCTATTATCCCAAAAAGAGAAAGGGTAAGATAAAATAAATCTTCAAAAAGAAAGAATCCAATAGGAAGGGAAACTACTTTAAATCTTGAAAGTTCCACGGTAATACCCAAAGTTCATCATAGACCATTCCATAAATAACTGTTCTTAAAATTCTTCAAAATAAACCAAACTAAGTTTGAAACCCAAATACAAGAAGGATTTGATAACATAGTCTTCCAAAATAAACTTCATTGTTCATCTCCAAACAACATCAACCATTCCTAACATATTATAACAAAAGTAGCTAACCTAAACATATTTTACCCAATATAGGTTAATTATTTCCATAAGTAACCTAAATTACTATAAGTCCACCTTAAATTCATCGATTATTCAAAATATATGTCAACCTTTACTCCTCAACGAAAATACCGTAGTAATCTATTTACCTCGATCATATAGGGTCCCCAAAATAGTGAACATCTTCCGAAATAATAATCATCTTTTAATCCCCTAATCATCTCTATAATATTAATACAGAAATCGTTGCATTTCCTATCACATTGGTTGTTGGGACTTGTTCTTCTATTTTCAACCATTAACTAAGAAAAGAAAGTATAATTATGTGCTTAAATACTTAGCCAATAATCATGAAAAGGAACTTAAAGCATATAAGTATAACTTGTAGAAGAAAAGTATACCCTAACTTATGATCCCCTAGGTTTCAAACTAGGTTATCCATGATCATATATTCTTATGTGAATCTTTATTTTATTTTATGTTTGTTCCTTTAATAATGGTTCATACTAAGATTATAAATTTACCAAAGCATATCCCACGGGAGTGTCGTAACCAAGAGTGTAGCAATGCCCGTTGTCATGTACCAGTTCCCGTTCGAGTGTATCTCAAAGCGGTGTTTTTGGGTTTTACCCCTATGTACATCTCTGCCAGAGCCACCTCTACCTGCTCGTATCCAGACAAGGATGTATTTTCTTGGCAACCCCTTACTCAATACTCACCAAAATACTAGGAATATTTCCTATATTTAAAATTTTCTATAGGGTTCTTCCTAAAGTTTTCATATCCTAATTTCCACAAATAACTAAACCATCCTTTGATACCAACTATAGCATCCTGCCTTTTTGTCACATAAACTTTCATTACATTATACAAAACTGATGATCATTAAGGTCTAGTGTCTTGGAAACCAGGAACATAATACATGAAAAAAAAATACATTCTTCTTAAACACTTGAAAGGATTCTCCTTATGTTCATCCTAGGTTCATTACTATATCTCATAACCTGGTTACATACATCAAAGGAAAGGGTGAGCAGAAGGCCCAGTAAGAGAAACATTTAACATGTGAACTTGAGATACATCAATAAAGTCATGAAAAGAACATTAAGGCATGAGAATGAAATCATGAGTCATATCATAATATAAATAACTTATTTCATAACTTGAAGATGTGGCTACAGCATTTAACAAAGACAATCATTTCTGTTTCACCAAGTTCCATCCCCAAGGTGTCACTAAAAATTTCCAATGTTATTCACCAAGGTATCAATCAAAATGGTTATCTCTAGAGATTAAGTCTTTACCCAATGCATTGGAGCGCTATCAGGGCGCACCCTTAAATTTTCCTTTATTATCATTTGAGACACATATATCATCATCAATAATTTCATAAAAAACCCATTTAGCATAAAAGAAATGGGTTTCATTTCATAATCATAACGTTTTAAAAACGTCTTTAAAGACATGATCTTTATGTCACTTTAAACCCACGGAAAGGGAAAGCGGGTCTCAGGTATGTAAATCCAAGAATTTAAAATAGAACATTTTGGTAGATATGTGAATACCCATTTAGAAGAAAGAGCTTTGAGTATTAACTTAATAAAATAAATGAATTTGAGAATAAGAGCGAGACATTTTGAGATGGAAATTCTGCAGAATAACGGCTATGTTACGAGGTTTTAGAAAACATTGAAAAGAGAGGGGACATGGGTCACCCACTCATAAATGATCCATAAAATAGTAGGGGGAGAAAATATAAAGGATTTAAGAACATGGAAATGAAATTTTAATGATATACCATATGAAATGAAGAACATGAAAGGAAGACAAAAATAATATTTCTCTTATGAAAATTCGGCAGCCTAACGGCGTAACTTAAACTTCAAAAAAATGAATTGACGTGATCAAATAGGGTCTATCATCATATGACCATAAAATATCAGTATGATAGATATAGATATCATACCCCAACATAATAAAAAATAAATTGAAAGACTTGACATGAAAATAGATCTTGAAAACGAGAAGGGTGAAAGAACCACTTAAAAATTTGGCAGCCTAACGGCACCACATTAACATTCATAAAATGAAATGATGAGAGCAAGAGGGGGTCTATCATCATATGAAAATGAAAAGGTAAGTAAGAGGAATATAAAATAACATCCTCCAACATAAGATCATGGAGCATAAAAGAAATGACATAAAAGAGATTACTTGAAAAGAAAGAGAGAGGTAGGATCCCTTACCTTAAAATGTAACTCTTAAAACTCAAAGGTTGGGTCCTTGAGGGCTTGGGGGCACCTTGGGAGGACTCCTTGGGAGGTAATGAGACCAGAGCTTCGTTGGGAGAGAGTTAGGAGTCGAATGGATGAGAGGATGGCTTGGTATTTATAAGGAAAGTGAGGGGACATGGCATTAATGGCCAAGGGACACCTCATTGGTGGTTTTGGAAAAACCATGGGCTTGCCCATGGTATTTGCCCATGGTATTGGCCACATGGGTCCCCCCATACAATAATTCATCACCTTTGGTCGGCCAACCCTTATCATGACATCATCATCAAACAGTTATGATGTCATTAAACATACCGAAACGCTATAACTGTATTTTCACTATTCATCGAAAATTCAACTTTCTCAGAAAAATCTCAAAATTTCACCTTAACCAAATATCGATGCTCTGATTTCAAAAATGAACTCCATTTTATAAAAATATTTTTCTAAATATTTTTAATTTAGTTTTTAAATAAATACACTATTCGCAGAAAATTCATTTTTCTCATAAAAATCCCAAAAAATTACCTTAACATAATATCGATACTCTGAGTTCAAAAATGAACTCCATTTTATAAATATAATTTTATAAATATTTTTAATTTAATTTTTAAATAAATACACTATTCACCGAAAATTCATTTTTCTCAGAAAAATCCCCAAAAGTTACCTTAACATAATATCGATGCTCTGAGTTAAAAAATGAAATCCATTTTATAAAAATAATTTTCTAAATGTTTTTAATTTAATTTTTAAATAAAAAAACTATTCTCCCGAAAAAACTAATACTTGACTAATAATTTATGAAACCATTATTTAACCATTTTATTGAATCACATTACTTAATCAAGGTCCCTATATTATATTAATACTTTCTTTAAGTGAGATTACTAATCCATTTGGTCACATTGCTAATCATAAGCCCAAAATCACTATTCATAATTTACTATTCATCAAAAATTAAGTTGATCTTATTAGACTCTAAATTTCGTACTGAACATAATTGTAGAAAACCATTTTTTGAAAATCATTACACATTTTTAATTATTTAATTTTTACATAAACATTTTTAAAATATCCTTTCTCTAAAATTCATCAAAAATATGCATACTATATTTATCCGGACATTTGAAAATTCATAAACTTCATCATAAGAAGAAATCAAAATTTTTATTTAAAACAAAGGATTACAAAAGGCAGTTACGGTCTTCTTACATATCCCCTTATCACACCAGCATAGGACTTAAGTGTAAGGTGTGCTAAGGTGAGAGAATCCGAGGGAGGCTCGACCAACATCGCACGAGTAGTAATTTCTATCAGTTTGAACTTCTTGTGAAGGAGATTCCATTCTAGCTTCACACAATGAAGTTAGGCTTGGGTTTGGTCCAGAGTAAAGCTCAATGGTGCTACCTCCTTCCCAAGTTCTGTTAGATGGGCTTTGATCGGTCCAAGATGTCTGGGTGAGGCCATCGAATCTCCTTTCTATATTAATTAACCAAGATCACTTGTATTTAGAGACAAAAATTGAAACTTTTAGTTTCCAGCGGTCATATAGACCAATGGTCTTATAACAGTCAAAACCCAACGGTCTCATTTTAATTATACTCATGTTTTAAAATGAAACAGTTTTGTTGAGTATATATATAAAAAATAAAATAACACAAAAAATCAGGAAACAAGATTTATTCAAAATTCCAGGTCTTTACAGTATACCTAGTAGGATCCTCCCCAAAGCCTCTCATAAAAAAGTAATGAATTCATGCTAAAGTATAGTGAACAACAAGTGAAACTAAATCATCACCTAAACATGTATACTAAGTTCTAATCCTCACTATTACTACTCTCACCTATTATTTCATACAAGCGTATATTATATGATAATGAATATCAAGGGTACCCTGCTACCACTTCCCCACTAGTTTTCCACTTTTCCCTAACGTCGCATGTCCTGAGCTTCTCTCTCTAAAAAGGATAGCCCGAACACACCTGGGAAAAGCACCACAACTTGCACCTCATGCAACACAACCACTACGTCCACATAGCCAAAACTAACCTGGTAGTTTTTGGGAGCCACCATATCTCTCATAGCATGTATCATACATTGGGTATTATACCTCAAGCCATTATATCCCATACACTAAGTACGGATCCTCAATAAATTACGGCCTATACACGTTACACCTATAACAATCCATAAGAAACTATATCTAGAACATATGTGTGTGAATTAACCACAAGCCATTACATCCATCTACACACATATATGGGGAGAACTAACTGTTGTCTACACCAGCACTAGTAACTACCAAGAGAAGAGTGTAGGGTCAAAGGGGGCATTCATCCGTTCATCTTACCACAAAGATGTTGGGGAAAACACCTCACATGGCTCAGAATAAACAAAGTGTTAGTTTCCTTAACCGATTGGGTGGAGTGGCGTATAAAAACACAAAAAGTAAAAGATATACTATAGTTCACAAACATACTATGGGAATAACCTAGTATTAGACACAACTGTAGCTCATGTCACTCAAACACTCGACAGCCACTATTAAGACTAGATATCTGATAAGCACGCAACTATTGAAAGAGATACATTAAATTACTTTATCCCTTTGTATATGTTTCACTTTATGTTAATTAATTGTTTAGCCATTAATTAACCATTATAAAATTCCACATTAAAATTTATTAGAATCTCAACAAAGATCCATGCCCTCCAGGAATAACTAAACTGAGTCCATGCCTTCTCAGAACTATAACCTCAACATTGAATCCCAAAAAGATCCAACCTTTTGGGTTAAACATTTATTCATTTCTTTAAAAACATTACCACATTCCATTTTTTCATGTATTCGAAGAATAAATTCTAAGATACCAAACACAAGGGGATAAACACAGTGATTGGATGAACTACCCATCAAGACTTTTCCACCTATAGCAGGAGCGTAGACCCATCCATACTCAAGAATCTAAACACAAAAATCATGTGGCATATGATGAACGACTTCACCTCTTTGGGAAGGAGGGTAAGAAAGAACATATACCTAAAGAAGTTGGGAAAGTAAATAAGATAGACAGGAAATAGATTCAATAAGAATTCAAATTTAACATCAACGGGTAAGCCCAGCTTCAAACAATTTCATCATCTTTGGTGCCCTCTCTGACACCCACATGCATAAAACAATTCATCTCACCACTCAAGGTGTCAACTGCTACCACAGCCACTAGGCATCTCTGCCCCCACATACCACAACATCCATCTAGGATCAGCCATCCCAAGCTCACATCATGTCACATGCAGTAGGAAACAAACATAGAAATTAGGCTCTTGGCCCTAAAACAAGGTGTCCATCCTTTAAACACAATGAGCTCCCATGATTTAAAAACATAAGGCACTTGGCCTTTACAAGAAATTTGGAAGTTCATGCCCAACAAAGGCATTATATTTATCACACAACTAGTTATTATTCCATCTTGAATTAACTGATTAATTATTCACAAGTTCCAACTATTAGAAACCTAAAAAAATCTATCACAAGCTATCACAAATAAATTAAACAATTAATTTAACATGCCTTTAATAGATATATCAACAAGAATCAATATGCTTCAGTTTCCTTGTAGAATTCAATTAATCATACATAAATTCATCCATTTTATTATCATCAAATTATAACAACAACAACTGGATTCATTAACATGTCTCTTTAAACAGTTATCTAATCAATTTACAATTAATCCCTTATTTAGGTTCTTTATCAATTTCCATCAAGAATGACATTCTAATCAATAAAATCATAGATATCACATTGTCTATAAAATTAATAGGTAATAACATTTCTAAGAAATTGATATCAACTCCTTAATCAGGTTGAAATATTTATTATGTCAATTTCATTGTGATCTCATGGGCTAAATCGTGTTATCTCTACTGTTTCATATAAATAAAATAAGAATCAAATAATCCCCTACATTAAAAGGTCTTCAACATTCTTTTCATGAGAACATGCCAACATAAGGGATCACCGTTTAGTGATCTACCATTGGAAAAGTCACCATTTAGTGAGATACCATTAGATGAGTCACCATTCGGAGAGTCACCATTCAGTGAGCTACTATTCGGCAAGCCACTGCCCATGAATCACCATTTCGAGTCACCATTACTGATCCATTGTTCCTGACTCACTTGTGAAACAAGTTACCATTGGAAAACTGTAAATTTGGAAAACTCTTGAAATGAGTAACCTTGACCTCCCAGAACACCTCAAACACCATATTTCAACAAAGGATTGGACCTGAGAGGTCTGGGACATTACATCAGATACCTCTCAAAGTATTATCACCCTCAAGAATCCAAAAACAACCCAAAGAGGAAACATAAAATGGATCATCCAAACATCCCCTCAGTGAGATACCTCTCAAAGATATTTCCACCATATGAGCTCAACCGCTTCCTAAAAGGAACAACATGAAACCACACAACAACCAAAACCATCTCCTAACCACTCTCCTGAGGGAAGTGATACCCAATATTCCATGACTCTAACATGATCCAACACTTCTAAAGTCCCAAAAACTGAGGTTAAATATTACTCCCATGACAAAACCTTTACTGCCTGTGATGGGGAGTCACCTTCAAGGGCACAACATGTATTAAAGAGTCTAGATAGTCCTTTCTGTCTGACCATCCATCTGTAGACAAAAAACATTTACAAGGAATAACTGAGAACTAAAAGCAGATTGGAGACCTCTCCACACCCTAGAGGTAAAATGAGGATCTTGATCGGAAATTGCCATCCTTGGGACTTCGTCAAGTATCACCACCTCCTTCAGATATTTCCTTAAAAACCCTCCACTGAACTCGACTCATTAACTACTATGAAGTGGAATGATTTCATAAAATGATCCAATATTAACCATATAGCATCAAAACATCCCTAACTTTGAGTTAAGATAGTAAAAAGTTGATCACGATGTTCTACCAAATCCACAAAGGAACATCTAATTGTTGAATAAAACCACTAGGAATGTGGTTCTTGGCCTTCTTATTCTAGAATACCAAGCATCGAGACACAAACTCTACAACTGCACGCTTCAACCCAGGACACCAAAACTGACCTCTCAAAGCTCGGTACATCTTTGTCTCGCCAAGATGTACCGCTAAGGGTGAACTATGGAAATCTATGAGAACCATATAATTCATCACTAAAGGAGTGAAAAATACTTCCATGAAATAACACCTAGTGTTGTTCATCCTCAAATTAACCATTAGGGGCCTCCCCATAAACAACTCAGTCTCTATAGACCTCCACCTCAAGATCCCCCAAATGGGAATCTTGTACCTACTTCACCAGAGATGACTGCACCGTCATATGAAAAAAGAAAACCTCTACCCCAACTTCTCCCATATCCAGATGTAATGCTAAAAGTTCTTCCATCGCTCTCTATAAATCTCTTGATTCATTCACTATATCACTACACAACATCCTTTTCAGTGCATTGGCTGCAATATTCTCTTTTCTAGGTGTATATGAAATTTTGACGTCGTAATCCTATAATAACTCTATCCACTAATTTTTTCAAAAGTTCAAGTAAAACTGGGATAAAACGTACCTCGGTCTCTTATGATCGGTGAAGAACACAGAATTATCTACAATGAGGTAATGTCTCCACAACTTCAGGGAAAACACCACTTCTGCCAACTCAAGATCATGGGTGACATAGTTACATCCAAGGAGATGCAACAACTGAGACCCATAAGAAATGGCTGATATCTTCTACATCAGAACAAAACCTAACCCCAGACACGAAGCATCACATAAAACCTCAAACTAAACTCCTTCTACTGGTTGACAAAGAACCAGAGAACTGACCAACTTATCCTTCAGATACTTGAAAGATGCTTGAAATTGATTAGTCCACACCAACACCTAATCCTTTCTGGTCAATGCTGTTAGATGAGTCTCAATCTGAGAGAAATATTATATGAACCTCCTGTAATAACCTGTAAGACCAAGGAAAATTTTCACTTATGCCACTGTCTTGGGGGCGGCCTAAGACACAACTACTTCTATCTTTAATGAATCCACCGCTACTCCCTACTGTAATACAACATTACCTAAGAAATATACTTCTCAATACGAAAACCCACACTTCAACAACTCCCCAAATAACTTCTCATGATGATGAACTCCCAAAATAGCTTGCAGAAGTCCTTCACGCTCCTCCTGAGACACAGAGTACGCAAGGATGTCATCGATGAAAACCACCACAAACTTATACAAGAACTCATGGAACACAATGTTCATCAACCACTTGAACAAATCTAGAGAATTCATCACACCGAACAAAATCACACAGAACTCATAGTTCTCATGATGACAATGGAAATAAGTCTTTAGGATATCATCAACCTTTACATGCATTTTGACGATATCCTGACTGCAAAATGATCTTCAAGAACTAAATTTCACCCTTCAGTTCATCGAATAAATCATCAATACACAGAAGAGGATAGTTGTTGTTCACATTCATTCGGTTCAAGTGATTATAATCAACATAGAACCGTAAACTTATGTCATCCTTCTTTATTAACAAAACTGGTGCAGCCCACGGTGATACTCTTGGACAAACTAAACTACGCCACAACATATCATCGAGTTGTATACGAAGATCTCACAAATCATAAGGCACCATACTATATAGAGACATCTAGATATAAGACATTCCTGGTTGTAGTTTGATCCCAAAATCGATCTCTTGTTAAGGGGGTAACGCTATAACATCTTCTAGAAAGACATCGAGGTACTCTTCCACAACCATCAGAAATGATAACTACTAAACCGCCAACACGCTCAACATCAGCTCAACCATAAATGATGACAAGGATGGAACACACCTCTAACCCATCTGAGGACCTTGTTCACCAAAAAACACTACTATCTCTCCATCAACATTGAAGAATTCCACCTTCCTCTAGAATGAATCCACTATAGCCTGTACCAAATACAACCAATCCATGCTGAGGATGACATCATATGGTTTTATTCGTAAACATAGGAAATATCACCAAGAGCGATGCTTCCCCAACACTATCTTGTAGTCTCTACATACTTCAAACAAATCAGTTTGGCCTCCAACTGGGGTAGTCAATGCCAAGGGCACTGGAAGCCTCTCTACCTCAAGTCTCAAATCATAGAAAATAGATTGTGATATGAAGGATTGATTCAATCCGGAATCAAACAAGGCACACAACTAAGTATAAAAAAAGAAAAGGGTATCTCTAATGATGTCTGGATCACCTAGGGATGGAAATGCTGAAGCATAAAGCTAACCACGACCTGCTCTGTGGCCTCTCTGACCCTGATGATGACTACTTCCACGACCGTGATCTACTCTCCAAGGACGGGGAGAATATCGGGGCTATCCTTTTCCTACCCCATTTACTCTCTACAAATCCAAAGATATTGCAACCTACTACTGCTGCCTTTGATGGACCACCCTTAAAGGAGGAACATAGAGCAGAACACCTTGCACACACTAACTGATCAGAAAGGTCATGCACTCATGCCACTGATGACCTCAGACTCTACAAGAAAAAATAAGATCTTGATCCCTTGGCATAGGAAGTAGAGCCGATTCCCCTAAAGAAACAATACCTTTAGGGATAGGACCTACCCCCGGATGAATAGAAACTATTCAACCCTAAAAATTGGGAACCCCACACCACAGCTCTACTTCATGAGATATCCGGAAAACTCCCCTCTTGTGACAATTTGGTTCTAGGGAACGTCCTCTCGACTACCTCTGACCACTCCAAAACCTCGAGATATGTCTTAAGCATAAATGGAGTGACCTAGGACTATATGTATGGATGTAAATCCTCCTCTAAATGCCTCTCCCTAGCCTCCTCAACTAGAAATAGGTCTGAATAATATCATAGATGGTTCTTGAAATGGATGTCAAACACTCGTACACTAGAGCTCCCCTACTGGAGGGTAAGAAGCTCCTAGAGACTGGCTACCTTTGAGGTCGAAGAAATAAACTCAGCTACAAACTATTCTTGGAACTCCTCCAAAGAGACTACAAAATCCTCATGATCCCTGAAGAACAAGAACCACCACTTCCTTGCTTCCCCATGCAGCATCGTCACATCCAACGATACCCAGTGCTCCTTCCGAGAAAGGATTGAACTGAAGGCTATCTCAACCTTTTCCAACTAGTCCCGTTTGACTGCATCTAAAACAGATCCCTCATAATTCTGTAGACTCGGGTGCTGAATCTCTTAGAGTGTACTCCTCTAAGTGTTGTCATCATCAATCTATACTATGTGGTGATTGGCTAGTGAAACCTGCTAAACATGTTTTGCTCTAACCTGATGAGGACGTCGTACTAGATACATTCCTGCAAAAGAATAAAAAATTAGAGCTCATAATCCTAGAATATGGAATACATTAACATTAATTAGTTTTTTTCTTTTATTCATTTTAGATTAACTTATCCCAAGGTCTACCCATTCAAACATATATGCAAAGAAGAATGATGTGTATTCCTTTACTAGATCTCTACCCTACAACTAGCATAACCTCATTTAAGATCCACTATAATCTTAAAGGTTCGTGAAACATATCATAGGAGGCCTTAAATACCCATGTATCACTCGATCTCTCATGTTTACAGTGATCAATAAACTTAGCTGACACTGTTTCCCTACCAACCCATGCATCTTCACGTGTGCCTAACTCCAAAATCCATCATATCCCTCAACCAGTCCTCTGATAAAACTCTATCAAAACCCCCTCCCCACCAAGTGTACCGCTCCTGGTCCAGTAATGGTAGAAGAGAGATAATTACAACCATGTCCCACCTTTAATAGGCCTCAGGTTGGCGACTACCGAGGGTATAGTAAACATGCAGATTGGAGGCATTACTCAATAAGAGAACACATGAGAAAGGGAGAGACAAGATAGAAACAAACCAACTCGTGCTCAGACCAAAAAATAAAAGGAACCCAAGTTCACATATGTAATTTCATGAAAGAACTACTACAACTAAAATAGAAAACTGCAAGTACAAAAATAAAGTAAAACGGTAATGACCACAAAGACGGAACAACTCCTTCAAAACACAAGCTAGTAGTAACCAGTATGATCTCCAACCAGCTCCAACTGACCTAAAAAATTATATAAATGTAGGGTGAGTATAAAAGTATACTCAGTAGGATCCTCCCTGGAGCCTCTCATGCAAAAGTAAAGAAATAAAACTAAAGCACAGTGAAAAACAAGTGAAACTAACCCATCACCAAAATAGGTATACTAAGGTCCAAGCCTCACCATGGATACTATCACCAAGTATTGTATAAAATAATATATAATGTAATAAAGAATATCAAGGGTACCCCACCACCACTTCCCCACTAGTTTGTCGCTTTACCCCAATGTTGCACGTCCTAAGCATCTCTCTCCAAAAAGGCTAGCCCGAAGAAACCTAGGAGAAGCACCACAATATGAACCTCGTTCAAAACAACCATTACATCCATATAACCAAGAGTAACTAGGTAGTTTTCAAGATCCACCACAAATCACATAGTGTGTATCATACATCGGGTTTTATACCTCAACCCATTACAACCCATACACTGAGTAAGGATCCTCAAGCCATCATAGCCTATAAATGATACACCTATAGTAGTCCATAGGAAACTATATACAGAATATATGTGTGAAATAACCAAAATCAATTACTGCCCTCTACACACATATATGGGGAAAACTAACTGTCATGCATACCAACACTAGTAACTACTAAGAGAAGAGTGCGGTCAAAGGGGTATTCAACTATCTATCCTCCCACTGAGATGTTGGGGAAAACATCCCCCTCAGGGATTAGAATCCTCAAGGTGTCATTTTCCCTAACTGAAAGGGAGGAGTAGAGTCTAAAAACATAAAAACGTTAATGATATGATATTTCTAACTACCATACAATGTGAATAACCTAGTCTTATTCTCAACTGTAGCTCACATCTCTTTGACTCCAGTATTTCACTACTGAGACTAGATATCCTATAAGCACACAACTATTTAAAGATATAAATTAAATTACTTTATATATTTTTATTAGTTTCAAATTATGTTAATTAATTCTTTAACCACTAATTAGCCATTTTCAAATTCTACATTACATTTCATTAGTATCTCAACAAAGATATATTCCCTTTAGGTATAACCAAACTTATTCCATGACTTCTAATAATTATAACCTTAGCACAACATCCCAGAAAGATCCAACCCCATGGATTAAACATTTATTCATTTCTTTGACAACATTAACACATTCCATATTTCTAGTAATTATATGAAAACATTCTAAGCTACCAAACACAAGGGGATGAACACAATGAGTAGATGAACAACCCATTGAGTCTTTTCCACCTATAGCAGGAGTGTAGACTCATCCATCCTTGAGAAGCTAAACAAAAAAAAGAATGAGGCATATCCCACGTGACTTCACCTGTTTTGGAAGGAGGGTAAGCAATAAAATCTACCTCAAGAAGTGAGGATAGTAAATTAGATAAACAAGAAACATATTAAACAAGACTCTAACATTCATATCAACAGGTAATCCCATATTCAACATGTTCAATCATCTATGGTTCCCTCCCCGATACCCACATTCATAGACTAATGTATATCGTCGCTCTAGGTTTCAACTACTACACCAACAATTGGGCCTCCCTACACCCACATACCACAATAGACATCCAAGATTACCCATCCAAGGATTACATGACATCAAAAGAAACAATAAACAAATATAGAAATTAGGCTCTTGGTCCTAAAACAAGGCATCCAACATTCACACACAATGAGTTCTCACATCTCCAAAACACAAGGCACTTGTCCTTTACAAGAAAGCGGGAAACTCATGACCTACAAAGTCATTATATTTATCACAAAACATGTTATTATTACATATTGAATTAACCAATTCATTATTCATATATTCGAAATATGGTCAACCTAAACAAAAACCTATCACAATCTATCGAAAATTAATTAAACATGCCTTTAATTCATTTATCAACATGAATCAACATGCTTACGGCTCCTTAACCAATTCAATTAATCAAGAATAACTACATCCATTTGATTATCATCAAATCACAACAACAATAACTAGATTCAGTAACATTCCTCTTTAAAAATTTATCCAATCAATTTATAATTAATCCTGACTTTATGTTATTTACCAATTTCCATCAAGAACGATATGCTAAACATGAAAAGTATAGATATCACACTACCTATCAAATTAAGAGGCAATAACATTGATAATAAATTGATACCAATTCCTTAATTTGGTTAAAATATTTATCATTTCAATTTCATTGTGATCCCATGGGATAAATCATGCTATCTCTACTGTTGCAGATAAATAAAAAGAGAAGTAAAAAATCCCCAACCTCAAAAGGTCTTTAACATTATTTGCGTGAGAATTATCCAACACCAAAAATCATGTTCACCTCTCCCACAATGACTACATACACCTTATATCAAAGACTGGTCAACAATTCTTGGTTTCACCAAAACAAGGGGAGTACATGAAGAAGGAAAAACTCTAAGGGGAACACGATCCATGGCTACAACACAACACACAACTTTACAAGAGGAAGAACTATGTTCATCCCATACCCAGGAAAAACAAGAAGGAAGAACAAGGGTGGAAGGTATCTAGACCTTTTGAAAATATAAATAGATAAATGGTTTAGATATGGTTTAGATTTTCCTTTAAAGGTGGATCTAATCAAGATTACACATTTTTGACCGAGTAATGCACCAGGACCCTGAGTAAAAATTAGATAGGAGTTATGGGATTTGAATCAGAATTAAATCCATTAAAATAAGGCTTTGAATGAATTTTACATAAAAGATAACATCAAAGGTGTGAAACTATAGGAAATTGGAAACACTTTTCACGACTCACTGTTAGACGAGTAAACATTGGATGACTCATTGTAAGATGAGTCACCGTTGGATGACTCACTGTTGGACAATCCACTGTTGGATGACTCACTATTGAAGTACTCCACATTGGACGAGTCATCATTGGATGACTCACCGTTAGATGAATCTACATAGGATGAGTCTCCATTGGATGAATCACCATTGGATGAGTCACTATTGGATGAATCGTTGTTGGATGAGTCACTGTTGGATGGATCACCGTTGGACGAGTCACCATTTGGAGAGTCATTGTTCAGTGCGTCGCCTTTTAGTGAGATATTGTTTGGTGAGACTCCATTCATGAGTCACCATTGCGAGTCACCATCGCAAACTCCACGTTCTTAACTCACCGATAAAACGAACTAATTTTGGAAAACTGATAATTTGGAAAACTCTTAAAATGAGTCACTTAGACCTCCCAAAACACCTCAAACACCATATTTCAACAAAGGAATGGACCAGAGAGGTCTGTTCCATTACATCTACAAACTAGATCTTTTCTTATATGGGTTACTATCAAGCCTTAGTTATTGAATCTATTCTTATTTTTGGTCATCTAAGAATCCCATCGATACTATTGCCGACTTAATTTCAGAAAAACGGGCCTTATAAGGATCGATTCCACTAGTTTAGTCCATCATTTCTCCCATCATTATTTATTTATTAGCTTAATTATCCTTAATATACCCCAATTATGATTTTCACACTATAATGACTACATTCAAAATGGTTATAATTCCAAATGTTCATATTTACCAATGGTCATAGTACCCAAAGTAGTTAATGATTTTTTACTACCTTTAAATACAATTTATTTTATTCATGCTTCTAGTACTTTTATTTATATAAAGTTTAAATATTCAACATTTCCACAATTAATATTACATTAATAATACTTTACTTACTTGTTTTTGATTTATTTGAAAGTGTGATATTTGGAGGACATCAACCATTATCAAATTTTCAAGTACTGGTTTTTTTAATTTAATGTCTCACTCTAATATTGTTTATTTTAGTCATTTTCATTGGTGAATAATTGTAATTTTCATAGTTAATGTAATAAACTTTCATCATTATGTTTTATAATATACTAAATTAAAAAATATTCTAGATATTAATATAAGGTAAATAAGTTATATAAATTTCATCATCATTACAAATATTATGCTTCTAGTGTTAACTAACTTAATGTCCCCTCAAATCAATCACATGATCCTAAAACTATCTATATGATGCTATAAAAGTCCAACCACATGAACAAATCAAGTATAATACCTAGATGATGATAGGATATATATAATCTCATTATGTATAGAAAATCCCATAGAATAATATCGTCATATGTACAAAGCTTCACCCATCTGAGAAAACTACAATAATTTCAAAATATTTCTTATACAAGTAATATATATTGTAATACATGAAATGGGGTCCTTGATTATTGCATTTTAAAAGATTAAATAGTTCATTTAAAGAGTAATAAATATACATGACATGTCCCAATATGATATATGGAATGTGGGACCATGTGGGATAGTCAACATGCACTCGAGATGCATGTTGGGGATACTCACCTAGTGTACATGAAATATTGGTCATGATACCAATAATGTGTAACTTTATAGATACATGGATTATTAATCATGTGGAAACTTAAAATACATTTCTATAATACACATCATTTTTATAGAATAACTCATCATGTGGGTTTGATGTCAAAATATTGTTTTACATGATGTATACACATTGGTAATTAGTATAGATGAACAAGGTGGGTATCATGGGGATACATGTCCTATAATAATTAGTTCTACAATTAAAAATGATAAAAATCAATAATAAAACAATATTTTAACATTAAAAAACTCTTGAATTGTATTCATATGTGAAAATAAAAATAGAACCATTAATTTTTTTAAAAGGATTATATTTAAATTCAAATATTCTACACATTATAACATGAATATTGCTTAAAAAAATCATTACAGGCACTAAATAATGATTTTAAAAGGGAATAAAGGATATACAAGAGATAAAATATACAACTCATAGACTATTATACACATTCTAGATAAATATCATAGAAAAATGAAATTATCAAATAATGAGTCAAGAAATTTTACATTTCCCATGTTGTATGTAAGTAATTTATAATCATTTCAACCTCATGGTATTAATTACCCTTATAATAGTATATTATTTTTGGGGAAAAAATATCATCATTGAGTGGATATAGAATTTCTAATAAGATTAATAAATCTATCAAACCAGGTAAACCATGCACAATATCAAAATAAATAATTTAATGTGAAACTGTTTTAGGATATTACATCATCAACCTCAATGGTACATGTTCATAGGATATGTCTTGGTGATATGATGATTACCCAGAATTAAATAACTCATCATATTGGGACTATAAGGTTTCAGAATGGATAAATATCAAATCCATCATACATTCCCTTATCATTTCCTCACTCATACTTTATTAAAGAAAATTTGGTGAAGAACAAAAGTCATTGTACATTGTACGCATTTGTGCCTAATAAAAGTCATTGTATATTAAAATGATTGAATGAAAGAGTAAATACACCAAACTGATTTACTTGATTATATTTATCTAAATATCTATGATTTTATTCATATATAATTGTATATAAATATTAAATATCAACGCAAATATATATATATAAACTCACAGTATGTATTTTATTTCCACTATTGTCTATGTTTAAAACTATATAATAATATTAATTTTATATCTCTTTTTAATAACATCAGATAAAATCAATAAAAATTATATATCGTATGTTAATACAAAATTTTTCATAAAACACATCCACCATATTAAATTTAATGGTCCATAAAATCATCTGTGATTATAAAAATTAAAATTGAACCAAATTTATAAATTATATCAATAAGGTATACATAGTGGTATCTATATAACTATAATATCATCACATTTCTAATTATAAGGTTTGAATCTCACAAAAACCATGAAATGTTTTCATTCAAGATACTTCATTGTATGGTCAGGAGGACTCAAACATATTTCTCTAAATCTTTTAACAAATTTGTTTTAGACATACTTACAACTAAAACCGATATTCATTTTTTTCATGGAACAACCTTGACACATAAAACATGATATTCATATCCTCTTCATAGATATAACTCATATAATAAAAATTCATGATAAATTTCATAATAATATTATTCCATTATCCTTCCAAAAAATTTAATATTTTTTGAGGACTATAATTAGTATAACAAATTGGACAAAATCAAATGTTTGTGTATATAGGTTTTAATAAAAAAAATATTTAAAAATAAAATGATAATTATTATTGTATTAAAACAATTCAATTTTATTGAAAATTGTTATTTTACGCCACCTCATGTTGTCATTTATATTTTAGTTTTCTTTCAAAAAATTCTTAAAAGACCATAAACTCTACTATATCCTTCACTGTGATATCATTTGATCATAATTAAGATTATAAAATCCAAAATTAACTAGTTAAAAATGGATTATAATATCATATATAGGATTTAATTTAATGAAAAAATTATTCATAGATTATTTTTTACATCATTTATTTATTATCTGATGTGAAGACTGCATTCAGTAGATTTTCTATGTCGATTATTACATAACCAATGTAGAAAACCATATTTTACAAATATTTTATAAAACTAATGATATAGAAAAAAAATCTACCTATTTTATCAAATAAAAATTGTAGTGAACATTTTAAAAATAGTGAAGTGTTAATCTATTTTTTTTAGGTACGTGTTCAATTTCACCCATGATGGATACTAATATTCATTTCAAATGTCCCATGACCAATAATATGTGCATTTTTTCATCTCTAATTCTATAAATATCACTTCCCTCACTCCTCACCATCACTTTTTTTCATCATTGTAACACTCTAAATTTTTTGAAATAAAGAAAAGTTTATTTTATAGTGTATAAGACACGCAACACCAAGCCTAAACGAACCATTATTATTTATGAAATTTATAACCCAGTTGTTAAATTAGAAGGTATGAATAGTAAAAAAACATTATGATATATCTATATATATTTCATAAAATATAAGAATTTATTTATATACTTATAGTGAATAATTAATTAGTTTTTTATAAACATTTTTTTTCAAAACAATTATTAAAAAAATATATTTATTGATTTGTTGAGAAAAAAGTTACAATTGAATTCATAATCATATATAAATGATATTTATTGAAAATAAAATCGTTTTTTGAAATCATCGTATCAAAATATTCATAGGATGAAATTTTTTTCTTTCTCTAAAATGATTTATTTTTTAGAGAATAATGAAAATTAACAATTTTTCAAATACTATGATTTATTTTAATTGATTAAAGTAATTTAAATTTCCCATTATACTTCATAGATTAATTATTAATGTGAATTATGAACCAATTTTTTAATTATAATCTAAATTTTTTTATGTAAATCAATAATTATCTTGATTTTGGTATAAGATTATTTTTATGCTTAATAATGTAGTTTTTTGAAAACTGTTTTAATTGTATAAAGTTTATCATTTTTAATAATTTAAATGAACACATAATATAAATATTTAAATTAATTTTGTACAGTATATATATTTTTATTGTTGGAATATTTTATGCTCAAAAAATGCATTAATCAAAAACTCATTTTTCAACAAGTTTTACATGTTTATTTTTAAATTCATTTCATAATATTATATGAATTTAATTAGATAAAATTTATTTTATATTTGGAATAGAAATAATTAATATTAGTTCATATTTTCATCTTATATTTTTTTCTTTAATGATTAGTAAAAATAATAATTATGACAGCTAAGGTTAAAATGTGGTTTTGTACGTTACAGGTTCTTGTGTTAAAATTATTTGTCCAAACATATATGATTTTTATTGGATATTTTTTTTAAAATATTTAGATTATTATTTTTCCAAAATATCAAAATAATTTTTATTGTTTTTTATTCCTAAATGATAAATTAACTACGGAAAATGATACTTTGGTGAAAAATAAAATCGTTAAAGTGAGTAATCTTAGATTTCAATTGAATAAAATTTATAAATCATGTTTATTTATGAATTTTTGATGTGTTTAGCATCCATATATTCCTAAAAATACATTATTTTACAATTTTGGATTCACTTTTCTTGAGACAGACCTCCCTCTATTGAATAGTTCTGAGTATTTATGAAAATGCCACCTTTTCTCACATATAAAAGGGTACATGAACTCCTATTGTATTCATAGATAAAAAGCCTTTTGGTTTATAAAATACCTAGAAAATTCCTTCCATAATTACCTTAACACAAACTATATGACTTGGTTTAATTAAAAAACCCTTCATTAAAGGATTTTTTATAAAACCGAATGAGATTTGAAGAAGCTGTATCGTTCTTAAACGAGCATTTTATTTTAATTCTTATTCCAACTCATTGAAAACTTATTAAACCCTGATTAAATAAATGAATAAGTATCTCAATGTATTAATATGTTATTATGTTAATTTAATAACATACAACTACCTCCTCTCACATCAAAATAGATGTGAAATCATCCCTTGTGTGAATAGCGGATTACCACCTCATGAACTAAAGTAATTAAAATTCCATAATAACCACTAATTAATGTTTATAATAACGGATTTAATTTTAATATAAGATAATTTATAAAATATTTATCAATATATAAAATTAATATATCATATATTTTCTTACCTTTCCATTCATTTCAAAATGATAATGTTCTTTGTCTGTATGTGTGGATTTTCACACCCACAGAGCAATGCAATTCATTTTTATTTACCAAATCACATAAATGGTATATATAATTTTATATAAAGAAAAAATATTCTATATAATATATAAATAAAATTACTAAAATATGAAATATTAATTAACTTATTTACAACATTATTTTTGAAAAATGGAAACTTCAGCTATGCATATGTACAACCTACCGTCTCCATGATTGCAATATAGTTCATTTTTCATAGCCATATTTTTTGGATGGGTTTAAATGTATAATTCAATTATATAAATGAAAATTATTTCATAATTATTATTAATGTTAATATTAAATAATATTCTCATTGAAAATAGTAAAATTATGAATGTGATTTTGGACATATAAACCGAATATTGTCAAATCACCTGACATGAAACTAAATGATTATATAATAGAATATAACATGTCAATAAAAGAAATTAAATTTATTAAAAAATTATTAAAGTGTTCTTAAGAATTTCAATAATTGAAAAATTATTATTTATGAAGATGATGAATGTATGTGATAATTCATACTCGAGGAATGAGATCTCTTTAAACCACCATTTTCTTTGGGTTCTAACCATTCTCCATCTAACTTGATTTTTATGACTTTATTTTTATAGATTTCTTCTAAATTCTATATCCATGTCTTAAAATTTTATAACTACATTATTATATATTTATTTTATGGGTCAATAGATTCTTTATTATCATTTATAAAATTCCTTCATTATGAAATTTTTTATGATTAGGATATGAGGTGTGATTATACAACCCATTTTCATTCCATGGGTAATTCTTTTATTTTTTCCTTATAATTAATTCCCTTTTTTGGGAACACATAAATAATTAACATGTTATGATGGGTTTTCCTAGAAAAGTTTCCAAATTATTTGGTAAACCTTTAGTCTCATGATACATTATTTGTGGGATTAGGGAGTATACCTAATCCATTATAGTAATTTGTGCACCATGTGATGTTTTGTTGGAAGTTTTCCTTTACTCAATGTTATATCATGTTATATATTTCTACCAAATTTATTATATTACTATTATATTATGATACAATTATCATTATTAATTTATTCTATTTTATTTCTCATGAGACTTCACTTTTATGATATCATGTTCAACCAATGACCCAAAAAATATGGTTCCTTGGCAGGTTTATTCTATTACTTGGATTTTTAGCACATCCCTATTTTTTGTATTATATAGGTTATCATATAAAGTTTTAAGATCTAAAATGTATTTAGGAGAACATTGTTGAGAATAAAATAACTATTTATTATTTTATGTTTCTTTTCAATGAATTATGAACCAAATATTCCAATAACATTATTCCTCAAGATCATTGGGGATGTACTTTTTCTAGATATTTATATTTAGAAATATTGTAATGATATATATAAAAGGAATGGGTTTCAATATTTGTTACCAGATAAATCAATCATTAATTTTTTAGGATTATTTTTATAATACTTTTTTTATATTCCTTGGGAGAAAATTTTATTAGAAAATATCCTAGATTTTTACGGAAGTATAGAGTGACAGGGTTCTAAACCAGTATATCCATGCGTCTATACTGAAATTTTATGTGGATTTATGATAGTATTACCTAGGGTTAATTACTCTAAAAAGGCTTCATTTATCTTTCATTCAATAATTCTCTGTTTCTTGAAAATGGTCCTTGATACACACTAGTTATTACACTCACATCGAATATGTTTTGGAATTTCACAAACTCTTTACAAACCATTATCAAGGGTTTGAAGAAATTATAAGGTTTCAAAACTTAAAAAGGAAATTAATATGGATAACCATGATTAAAACATTTAGAATAATATGTTAGAATATAAATATCATAAATAATTTATTCCACCTATTTTGGAAGGTTTCCCATTTATATGTTCACTATTTATTGTATTCTCCTCTTTTTCATCATTATGTTAATGGTGGGAAATATGAGAAACTATGAAAACAAACTAAATTATTTGAAACATATTTAATCCCAAAATGACATTCCTATACTTATTGGATAGGGAGTTGATAAATTCATGGTAGTAGTAACTCAACTATATCATGTTTTGAATAATAATTTGAATCATGCAGAACTAACTCCTCCTCTAAAGAAAGAGAAATGTGTAGTTGAGTACTTTATGTGAAAAGGCCTCCTAAATTAAGTGAATATTCTAATCCCCTATTAGTGTATAAAGGAATTGAATCCATTGAGATGATATTATATTTTCTTTAATGTAAAGTGAAATATAATTTTGTGGTTTCCATTTATTGAATTAAGGGAGATTCCTATCATTTGGTCATAGTTATCAAGAAAAAAATGTCCACATAGGATTTTGATATAATATAGTAGGTGAATTCAATGAAATATTTTTCAATAAATATTATCCTCATAATCTCATTATAAATATAGAGAGATGATTTCTTAGATTGAAGAAAAATGAAATGAGTCTATCATGGTGTATGAAGAAAATATCCCAAGGGATACTCAATATGACTTCAACTTTTTAATAACAATAAAATGTATAGAAGAATGATTCTTTATAAGATTAAATTAAATTATAAAACAAATCATTGGTGATTTGAGACTTTGATAGTTATAAAGATATTGTTTTTGGTTATCTAATGGTTGTGATATAGATTGGTGACTCTCAATGATCTTGTGTGACTGGAGAAAAAAAAGATTTTTCTTTGGATGTGTCAATAAATAAATCTCATGGAGTAAAGAAAACCCAACATCCCACTTGTCAAAAGTGTAGGAGGAGGCATCTTGGAAACTGTTTGGTGTAAACCAAGAGAAGTTTAAAATGTGGAAATGAGGGGTGTCTAGAAAATTAATATGTAATATAAATAAATAAACCCACTAATGTAGAAGAAGAAAATATCATTCAGATCATCGCAGAAGCTATGGTATTGTGTTTCTATTTCAATGATTTTAAAGATTATTCAATAAAATTTATAATTACATGGTTTATCAACAATAATAAAAAAACAATAAACAAGGACTTGAGAGTAAGGAAGGGCATATGTTATCACCACTTCTAAGGTGGATCCCAAAAATGATGTGGTGATGGTTACATTGGTCATTTATACAATAATAGTGAATTTAATTTTTGATTATGGTTCTAAAAAATCATTTATATCAGGAATTTTTATTATAATTATCAATTAACCCCCTCCCAACATGTGTTTAAGCTATATATGAGAATAAAAATAGAGCAATGGTTGTATTAGTATGATATAACTCCTCCTCATTCAATGTTATTGGATTGGATCATCCATAAAGTATCATATTACTTCAATTAGAGGAGTTTGATTCTATATTGGTAATGGATTGGATATCCTTATATATAGATAACATCATTTTTGGAGACATGTATAATACTCTCCACATCCCATGTCATCCTCTAATTATATACAAGTTTATAGAGAACGATGAATCTATCCTAGGATATTTTATTCATTAAAGGATATTAAAAACTTATGTGAAATCATATCTTGCAAAAATGATTGAGAAAATATAGAGAATCATTCCTGAATACATTCCCATTGCGAAGGATTATACTGATGTATTCTCTATTATGTTACATTGTCTTCCTCATGAATGAGAGGTTGAGGAATCAATATATCTTATACATGAATCTCTACCTATATTAATGAATCCATATATAATGTTTGTCATTGAGTTGGAATAATTGAAGATGTAGTTACACAAAATATGTTAAAGGGTTTTATAATTCTGAGTGCTTCATCATAGTGCACGCCAATCCTCTTCATCAAGAAGAAGGATGGGTCAATGAACCTCTTTATTGATTATCAATAACTCATTCAAATCATAATAAATAACAAGTATCCCCTCCCATAAATAAACAACTTGTTATATTAAAAACATGGAACTAGTATTTCAATATATTAGTCCTTCAATCAGGATATCTTTAATCAAGGATGATGAATATAGATATTCAGAAAAAAATCATACATGGTATGAAAATAATGAGTTCACAGTGATGCAGTTTTTACTCATTAATGCTTAAAAATATTTATGGAATTACTTAATATATTATTTCTATATTACTACAAAAAATCGGTAGACTTTATATATGATAGTGAGATTCACTCTAAATGTAAGGAGTATCATAAGTAGAATTTCAATATTCTATTAAAGGATTTGCGAAATGACAATATTTGTGAAAATTATCATAAAGGTGAGTTATGGATTAAGTATATATCATCATTGGGGTATATTATTAGTAATAAATTTATATTTGGGGACCCTTATATGATAAAGGAAATTGAGGACTGGTCCAGACTAGAATCTATAATGAGGATCCATAGTTTCCTTATACTATATGGGTATTAATGATGATTTTTAAGAAACTTATCGGTATTTTAAAACCAACTAACCAAGATAACATGGAAGGTAATAATGTAGTTCCGGAGTAGTTAATGCAAAGTGATCCTTAAAGAGTTTAGAGGGATGTTTATCACTACACTAGTCCTCACAACACCCTCATGTGGAGAAACATTTGTGGTATATAGTAATGTTTCAAATAAGGTATTGGTATATTAACAGATGTATAGTGATAAACCACTAGCTTATTCCCCAAAGAAGTTGAATGTTTATGCATAAAATTATCCAATACAAGATCTATATTTGGTTGCAATGATCATTACATTGAAAATCTGGTGGATTATATCTATAGGGAGGATTGTGAAAGATATGAAAACCATAAGATAATCAAATATATATTCACATATAATGATAATAGTATATGATATAAAATATTTTTGGATCTAATCAAGGAACATGATATATAGATCCATTATTATCCTAGGTATTAAATGTTACTGGGATATGTTATAAGAATAATGGATCTTGAAAACATAATAGTGATTAGAATTGAAAAGTGTATAATA
This sequence comes from Viscum album, assembly GCA_963277665.1. Taxonomy (NCBI): domain Eukaryota; kingdom Viridiplantae; phylum Streptophyta; class Magnoliopsida; order Santalales; family Viscaceae; genus Viscum; species Viscum album. The sequence continues at coordinate 1,138,854,058 of OY728129.1, forward strand.
TTTATATACCTTCAATGTATATACATGGGAATCATAAAGGAAGGAACATCATCATTCTTTTCAAATATAATTGATCATCCATTCATTTTATAAAAGATAATGGTTTCTTAGAAATTTTATTTTGAGATTTAGAAGTAGTTGGATTATTTATTTTGTGGTAATTCCTAGAAGTTCAAAATTGGTGATGAAGGAGTTATAAAATTTGGATAACAACAATTCATGCTTTTAAATACTGATACAATGAAATAAATTTCAAATAATGCACATTGGTAGACCTTCTCAGTCCACCTAGGGAGCATGAAGTTGTATTGAGATTATTGAGAGTAGTATTAGTGGGACAATATAAGGTAGAATATTGATAAAAATACATCAATGTGTTTGGTATGTCACCAAGTGAGGGATAAAAGGAAAGAATTCTATGTGGATGATGAATATTTTACCCATTCCTATATGGAAATAGGAAAACATCACCATAGACATTTTAACTTTTATTCCAATTAAATCAATAAGAAATAAGTACATATAGGTTATCATGGGTCATCATAGAAAGACTTCTCAATTCATTAAAATTTTAGAGTACTTATTAATCGATCAAATTGCAAGTATATACATCAAATATGTTATAATGATATGTTGAACACCACTATCAATTGAATTTGAATAATATCATAGATTAACCTTCATGTTTTGGAAGAGGATACAAAATTACTAATGTTAAATGTTAATGTCTATTATAAATTATCACCATAAAACTAATTTACAATCTAAGTGGACTATTAAAATACTAAAATAAAAGTTGATACCATATTTGATGTACTTTGAAGGTGGTTGGGAGGAACATATTTCTCTAGTCAAGCTTTCATATAACAACATCTTTTACTCAAGAATACCAATGTATCCTTATGAATACCTTCATGGGATTAGATATATAACACCTTTGAATTGGGATAAAGTTACAGAACAAAATCTTTTGGAACTTAATGACATTTTTGAAAGGTTATAAAAAATCAATAACATTCAACAACACATTAGCACTCATCAGAGACAATAAAATAGTTTTATAGTCAATATTGGATGATAAATGAAGATTAAGGGTAGGTATAATGTTTTTAGATACATATCTCCATTGTATAAAATCATTAGAATCATGAATAAGGGAATTATAAGTAGTAGTTACATCAATACCATTGAGATTATTTATTTCATCAGATTTGGGGTTTATCAACTATCACTCCTAGAAACCTTATCTAAAGTATCGATGTATTCCATTTTTCACTGTTCAGGATGAACATAATAGGTTCCTATTTTTTTGAATTTATATGTGGTACTTCTAGGATATTATATCTTTCATGGGGAGTGATTTATAAGTTTATTGAACCAAATGTTTAATGTTATACGCCATAAGACAACTGACTTGGTCAATGTTCTTTGGTGGAACCATAAATAAAAAAATGAAACATATGAACCATAAGAATCCATGAAATAGAAGCACCCCCATATGTTTTAAATATATAATAAAATATAAAATTTGATTTGTTAAATTAATTATGAGGGTATAATGTAACACCCCGAGTTTCAAAAATAAAAACAATGTTTGATATTTTATATGGCACGGAACATTGAGCTTAAACAAACCATGATTATATATGACTGTTATAACATAGAAATTAAATTGGATTGTATGAATATAGTAAAATATATTATTAAATGTATATAAATTTTCTAATTAATATAAATTTACTGGTAAATTACAAGGAAGTGGGAACTCTATTTTTAATTAATACATTTTATGATTTATAAAAAATTATTTTTCATAAAATTCGAAATTTATTATTTTTTGTTAGAACAAATTAAAATTAATTTAATAAATGTTTTTAAATATTATTTTATAAAATGAAAATAGTTTTTGAAATCTTCATAATTTTTTTACATAGGGTGAATTTTTGTGATTTTTCTAAAAGGATTGATTTTTAGTGAATAGTGAAAATTTTTGATTTCTCAAATATTGTCATTTCAATTCATTACATTATGTAATTAAAATTTCAATTATATTTTTAATGGGATATTAAAGTTATATATGAACCATTTCATTTATACTAATCTAATTAATTTCATTTTAATCAAAAAAATTCATGATTTTTGAAAAGGTTTATTTTTATGCTTAAAAACATGATTTTCTACAAAATGGTTTTGGGTGAATAATGTTTATTATTTTTAACTAAATAAAATTAACCTTAATAAATATAAAATTAAATTAATTTATAGGTTATATATATAGTTATATGAATTTAAATCCATATGATGGTGATTAGTAGTAATATTTTTAATGTAACATATTCTAATACTTGAAAATTGCATTTCATGAAAACATGTCTTTCAGTATGTTTTCAGGTTTGTTTTTTAAATTATATTATAAAAATTATGAGAATTTAATTTTATAAAATTAATTAAATAATATGAATCAAAATAATTAGTAATTGGTAATACGTCCAACATAATATTTTTTCATAATGAATAATAGAAATTCATTAATAATATTGTGGTTTAATGGAATAATATGTTTAACAAATGCTTCTTCTTTAAATTTGGAAGTTTTTAAGATAAAATATTCCTTAAAATATATTATTTATCATTTTTGGAATCACATTGATTAGGGTGACTTCCCATTATTGAATATATTTTGCTATTTACAGAAATGACACTCTTTCTCATATATAAAATGGAACATCCTGTCCACTTTTATTAACACATAAAAATCATTTTGTATTTTATAATATCAACCAAAATGACATAAATAATTACTTTTAAACTTCCTATAATCATTGGTTTTAATAAAAACACTATATTTAAGGATTTTTAAAAAATCCTTAAGAGTTTTTCTGAAGAAGTAGTATCATTCATAATTGAGTATTTTTTTAATTATTATTCCTCATACATTAAATATTATTCAACAATAATGATATAATATCATATTTATCCCCCTTTTAATTATATTTTATTATGTTAATTTCATAACTTACATCTACCTCCTATTCCATTAAATTGGAAATGAAACTATTGTTCGTGTATATAATAGACTATTTCTTTACAAACTGATGTAATTAATTTTAAATTGTATCCACTCATAGATATTTATTATAACATATTTAATATTTATATATGATAATTAGTGACCTATTTATCTTTATGAAAAATTAATATATCATGTAATTTATTTCATTCTCATTCTCTGAAAAATTATATCATTGCTTTTGTGTGTTTATGGATTACCACCACCATGAAGAATGAGATTTGTTTCTCATCACCTAATCACATAGTTATTATATATTTATGTATGTAGTTAAATATATAATATGATATTTATTATATAATTATAATTTTGAAAATATAACCTTACTTTTACCTTCTTTCCATCATGATCATTTAAAAATGGAAATGTTACTCATGTGTACGTATGGACAACAGTTTCCATGATTGTAATGTAGTTCATTTATCATAACCATATTTCCTATTTAGTTTTAAATATATTACAAAAGATAAATATTATTATTATTTAATAATTTTTATTTTGAATATGATGAAAAGATAATCTCTTCTACCTTAATAAACTTACGAGAGTTATTTTGGACATATCATCTAAATATCATTAAAATTCCCAACCTAAACCTAAATGATTATTTAAATTAATAAAAATTGATAAAAATAAAATATAAAGAAAAATAAACATGGATAATGTTATTAATAAAGTAAATAATTAAAATAGTTTTATTATTAAATATAATAAAGAACTCATGTGACAAGTATGTCTTAAGGTAAGATATATCTCTAAACAACCGTTTTCTTCAGGTTGTGACCATTCTCCCTCTAACTCACATTATTTTTCATTTGAGTTAGGAATGGATTCCAAATTATTTATATATTTATCACAAATATATACAAAGTTTTTTATCCTATAAATTTATAGGGTAATACATACCTTATATCTATTTCTCAAATTGAATAAAGATGTAATTTTTATTGATTATGTAATGTGGAAATATTATACAACCTAATTTGTTTCTATGGGTAATTCTACTGTTTATTCCCAAATATCGATTTCATTTTTATTGAAAACATAAATCATGATCATTTTATGGGTGAACCCTGATAGTTCTCAAAGTCATTGGGTAAATATTTTGTCTCATTATTAGTTATGTATAGTGTTGTTGATTACTCCTTATCTATTTTACGACTTTTTCCACCACGTGATAATGTCTAAGAAGTTAAATTCCAAACATGTTTATGTCATGTTATATATTTCTTATGAATTTCTTATGTTACCATGATATTATGATACAATGTTATTTATCTTATGTTTCTATGTTAATACTCATGATCCTTCTCTTTTATGATATCATGTTGTACCTTTGAGTCGCATGTTTTGTTTTGTTATTATGTTTATTCCCTTAATGATATTTTTATCTCACCACATTCCTTTTTTGTTTTCCCCAAGTTATCTTATACAGTTTTATGTGCTTTAATTGATTTAGGATATATATATAGAGGATAAAATAATTATTTCATGATTTGATATTCATTCTAATGTATTATGAACATAGTATTCCATGGACACAAGGACATATGATATTTGGCATAGTACTTGTTGGATATTTATTTTTAAAAATCATGTAATGATGTGTGTAAATGGAATGGGTCACTATAGTCATGACTTCCTCCACCATCACCTTCTTATTCATCACCATTATCAACCACACAAGCTCGAATATGTTATTATAGTTCGTGTTTATAGATATCAATTTTTAAACATTGACAGTTTTCTAATAATATAATGATGGGGTGTTTTTATATTTTTTTGATTCAATGTTTATTAGATTAATATTTTTTGTAAATCATGTTAATTTATTAATCAATAATCTCTTTATATATGTTTAAGTTTTTTTATATTTGATGGAATGATTATTTAATGGGTGTCATGAAATTAAAGGATTTATTAATCACCACAATTGAATGTTTTTGGGTTATTATTTTTTATAAATTATTAAATGGTGATTTTGTTTCTTATAAATAATGAAATGTTTTTATAGTATATAAATTATGATTAATTTGTTAAATAATAATTTTCTGGCATGTATTTTTTGTTTAATTTGTCGAATGGGTCTCTGTATTTATTATGATATATTATTTTCCTATATTATTAATGGTTTTTTTTGTTTAATGAATTAATTAATTATGTAAAGGGTTTTATAATTTATTACTTATTTGGTTTCACTGTCCCTTACAATTATCAGATATAAAATAATTAATTTCTTTTATATATTTTAACCATCTCAATTAATGTCATGAAAAGAAACATATCTTTTACACATTGTTATCCTTTGAAAAAAATTACTTTACTTAAAATTGATTTATTACATTATAGAAGAAATATATTCTCACATAGTGGGACATTAAGAATAATGTCTCAAATTTTTGATATTAATGTAAAAGAACATTTTTTATTGATAATATAATGTGTAGTATAACTTTTTCCAAAAAAATAATACTTGATTATCATTATAATCAATCGTTGTAATTTTTCATTCTATCATTCCATTTGTGATCCAGTGTTTTCTAAATCTCAAAAATATATATTTTTTCATGTTTTTTTATTTAATATAATTAATAATAATAAAATAAAATTTAAAATAGTTTCTAATAATCCATTATACCACAAAAATCCAAATTCATTTCCTATATTTTCTAATATACATATAAAAAAATTATTATATAATTTATTTTAATTATATAACATTTGTGTTGATGGATATTATATATGTTATAAATAAATGAATATGGACATTCAAGAATCATTTGGTAAATTTCATAATTATAATTACTTTTTTTTACTATTTTTGGAAAAGGTAAATTATAAATTCAATATTAATATAAAAATAATTTATATTCAATTTTTTAAATTTGAAAATGGTGATATTGTTTCATATATAGAATAAAAAAAGGTGAACTAGTGATCATTGTAAATAATGATTTGAAAATTTTAGGAATTTTACCAAAAAACCCAAACATTAACCTATTTTTCCCTTGTTTGATTTTGTTTAAATTTTTCAAAGTTTAAATTTTGTGAAAAAACTACTAACTTAATTTTACATAGTTTGAATATTAATTACACTTCTTGGATTTGGCATGATGAAATTGGAAAATTTTAAGAAACAATTGTAGCTAAATATTTTTAAGATGATTGGTATAATCAAATTGAAGAAATGATTCATGCTATTAGAGTAAAGGAAATTTAGAATGATACATTCTCAATATATGTATATGGTGATGTGGAAAATCCATTGTATCCAGGTTGAATGAAAAATATATTTTTTACTAATGGTTCTATGGTTGATAAACTTGAAGGACATAAATATATGGATTTATAAGTGTTTTACAAAGTTATTACAACTATATAAAGACATAATTCTTAAAGGAAACAAAATTATATATTTAAATTATATGGAAAATAAAGCATAGTAACCTATGATTTTGGGGTATAAGAAGAGACATACATGGGAAAATTATTTTGTGCAATATTGGAATGAATTGAAAAGTCTATCATATAGACCAAAATATGGGGCATGATACTAAATTTTGAATTAACAACCCCATATTGATTTTTTAATGAACATGACTCTTATCAATGGAATTTGGTATCTTAAAATATTTTTTATTGAATGAGTTTAATTTATTATTTAATTGGAGTAAAAATATATTAAAATTACAAGTATATGATTTAATATTTAATATAAAATTACATCATCAAACTGATTTACCATAGTGGATAAAATTTTATCAATAATTTCATATGTTTATAAATATATATTGAATTATTATAATCACACTATTAATCAATGGAATTAATAAATATTTTAACCTTAGTAGTAAAAATATTTCATGTCCTATTTTATAGGTAATTTATGAATTATCAGTATAATTTTTCATGAATAAGAAATATATAATGATGAGTGTAAAGATTTCGTATCCAGAATAACCATGAAATGATATTATTTTATTCATTTTATCCTTAATTGATGATTTTAATATTTTATGGGAGGAAGGTATTATAGTGTATTATTATTATAAAATCTAATATGTTCAGCTGCAGTTAAGAATTTTGTTTGTAATAAATTACTTTCCAACATATATATTTTTTTGGATATTATTTTTAAGTGAATAAATATTGTCCATTGTTTTATGAGTAGAAATTATACTATCAATAACATCATTGGAGAAAAATAGTATATATTATTCATTGAAAGATTTTTTCTATGGATCACTCGTATAAAATATTATAAAAGGATTTCAATAGAGAATATGATTTTTATATTTCTCCAAAACCTTTGTAAATTGGATAATCTATTAATAGGGTATAAAGCATTCATCTCACATTTAAAAAGTTAACAAAATATTACAATAATATAAATATATTAATGAAAATATGAATTTTTATTTTTATTCTATATGGGATATAACATGCGGTCAGTTAAAACATTAAATTCATGATTGTTGTGAATAATAAATATGAATGATTTATAGGAACATTCATAGATATTAAATTAAATATTATGGATTTATTTAATTCATGATTGAAATTATTTTCAATAGAAAAAAACCTAGAGTTATCCCACACTCATAGTAGATGATGGATATGTTGTACTTATATCCTTTTTATATAATATTTATAAAAAAAATCTTTATTGTGTCTAATGACTTTATTTTTTTGATCGATATTATATTATAACTTAGTAGATATTGGTTATTGGAGGATACAAATGTCATATAGTTATAATGATAAGTGTTCCATTAATAATCCTTCATTTGGAAATGATATTTTTTAAACCCATCGAGTTATTTTCTCATATTTATCATTGGAATTACATGGGGTTAGGTAACACATAGTGGTATTTAGGAAGACACGGTTTGTACCAGTTCATCAGTGCAAGGCCTTAGACAACTGATACAATGTGGAAAGAATACATTATCCTATAAGATTAAACCACATACCCCACGATTATTTACCATATTGATGGTAGTGATGGACAACAGATCCACCATTTATGAAAAATTATATCAACCATCTAGATTAATCTCATTGTCCCATAAGTAATTTATGTAGATGCTTAGGAACCTCAAAGTGCCATACAAGCTAGACAGTGGGATCATTCCACTAGTGGTGTTTGTGATCATGGTTCTTACAAAGATAATTAAATGATGGTAAGAGTTTTTTCTCAAATAATTAATTTATTCACTCCATAAAAGACTCCTATATTACCTATAAAGTCCCAAAAAATGAACCTTTTCGGTATTTAAAACTAAATTTCTCATTCAAATTCACAAGATCACTGTCCAATAACTGCAAAATTATCCCGGATCCCAAAATTAATCCAAATTCCAAAAGTTTTCTCTCATAGTAATGTTTTTATTTACCTATATTTTTCTTTCTCGTTATCTCATAGTGATTATTATTATATACTTGAGAGAATAAAATCTTTTATCATACATTATTTATTATCTCAATTCTCTCTTCAAATAATTGTTCTATTTCAGTAAAAAATAAAATTGCAAGTGATGTACTTTGTATTTTGTATAATATCACTAAATGTATGAGGATTATTTATGTTGTATTTTTCTATATACAATAATTAAAAATATAGGGTCAATTTTATTCTAGTTTTTATCAGTAGACTTTAAAAATATAGGGTCGATTATATTTCAGTTTCTCGTTATAAGAAATTTTAAAAAATGGATCATTAGATTCATGGATTCCAACAAATTCATGGGAAAATATAATAATCCTTAAATTTAATGGGGAAGTAGTTATTGGGGTACATCAAAGAATATTATATGAACTCCACTATGAAACCATGTTCTTTATTTTACACTTCATCGGTATAACATTTTAAATATCATTCTATTGATACATTCATACTTTTATAAACATAATCATCCATTTCATGTATTAATTATTATTATATACTTCTTTATTTGGAAACATATATTAATTTTTCATTTGTAATTATATTTTTATTTACATATATCACGTGATTGTTATAAATTTTTTAAATTATCATTATTATATCAAGAGAGGTATTTTATTCTTTACAACATTAACTAATGTATTATTTTTTAAAATGGTATTCACACCCTTTTCCCATTTTATCCAATTTTTGACTATATTTTATATCAAAGGTCTCTTTAATAAAATTAAATTTTCTTTTTATGAATGCTTTATTTTTAAAATCTTTTGAATCTTAATTTTTTTAAAATCGTTAAAGTTTTTATAGAAAAGTTCCATTTCTATATTTCTTTTTCAATCAATCATAGTGGTCTTAAATTACACATTATAAGTTATGCTCCCATGTCTTACTATAAAAATTATTATTTTTATAAGCCACATATTTATACCTTTATAGGTTTATTATTTTATAGAATATTAAGGAATATTATCCTTACTTATTCTCATAAGACTTAAAAGGATAGGAAATGGACACTCGATGAGATTTTTTATTGAAATTAGATGGTAATGCCCCAAATATCTTAATTTTTTTTATTTATAACATTTTTAGTTTAATAAAAATTATAAAAATAAAATGGATCATGAGATATGGACACTCATATAATTAACTAATGAGGGACTACAAACATTCAATGATAATATAATAGATATGTTTATAAAAGACATTGCCTACTTTTCTAGACATCAAAATGAATATATTATGAAAACTTTACATGATTTAAAAACATTTTTAATAGTCTAAATGATATTGGTGAAACACTTTCTATATATATTTTATTCAAGAAAATCCATTGTGTTTTACCATTCATTCGGGAAACAAATGTAAAATTGATCTAATAAGATAAAGACTTATTGAACATGGTGGTTTGGGAACTCAACAATTTTCTCAATAAATATGTGATAACTATGAAAAAGTGTATGGTAATAAGTAAAATTTATTCAATTAATCATACAAGGAATTTTTTCAATGAAAATAATGTTGAAACATATATAAGAGATACCAAGATTTCTCATTTTTTTCAATAATATATTGACGTACATGAAAAAATGAAATTTCCACTGCACCAAAAAATTAAAAAACTGAAATGTAAGTTACGTAATTAAAATAGAAGTTGAAGGATCACACCAAGTCACATTTTCTACTAAATAAGAAAAATTCCAATGACATGAAAAAAAATTAATAAATCTATCAACCTTTCAATATGTAGTTCATGAATGGATTCAATTTCATAATCTAAATCAAGAGATAAAAATGATATATTCCCTATAGTTGATGTTGAGGTATGGAACGAAGTAAATTATAAATTCTATACTTCTTTCAATTATTTATACTAAAAAAATTCATTATGTGATGAAGATAATCATTATTCTAGAAATCAACTTCACAATGGGTTTCTTAAATTAATTAAAAGTTTTATGATCTTAAGAAGAAATTCAACCTAGTTGTTTTTTAAAACTATCATCTATTAAAATAGAAATTTCATTTCCATTTAAAAATAAAAGAGAATCAAAATGTTATTATTTATAAAATTATATTTAATGTACATAAAAATAATCTTTTTCAATTCACACATGGTGATTAATATCTACATATATGTTTAGACTCCCAATGTGTTGTTAAAAGTTATTCTCTAATTTTTTTATACAATATAATTTGTCATAAAATTATAAAAATACATCATATATAGAGGAATCCATTATAATGGTACATCTCAATCCTTAGGATGATGTTTTTCCTAATATTATCAGCTCAAATAGCACCAAAAAACATAATTCCTATGGTTTTACAAGGTACTGTAGAATATACAACATTGAGATTGTAACAAAAATATATCAGACATTGGAGATAGTTGTACAATAGCTCAGTGGAATTCATTCCACATGTCATGATAGGACATTAGACATGATATGTGGTTGGTGGAATTTTTACATCATATTGAAGACATAATTAGTTGTGTTAGGTTATCTACATAATCGATACTCTAAAATTCACCTTGTAATTCTTCTCCCTAATTTTTAAACGCCACTCATCACTCCTTGGATGTATCGATTATTCCCAAAGAACATAAATTAGTATGTAAAACTATTATATAATTATTATTATATTCCCTTATACTATTTTTCTAGTATTTTTATCACTTGATATGCATGATGTTTTAGTAGCTATATATTTTAGATCCTGAGTTTAAAAGATCAAGTATGGTTTTTTAAATTAGTAATAGAATTTAAATAAATATGAAGGTTCATCTTTTTGAAAGTAATTATTTTAGTTACCATGGGATATATATCAAATAATATATTTATTATATAATGTTTCACTTTCTAATTTTGGGTTATAAATCATCATAAATGGAGAATATTAATCAAGAGATAATGGATCGACAGGTTCAATGAGTTGTGCACCAAACATAGGAAAATATTGAAATGTTCAGCATAAAATAGGAGAAGATGATGGTAATGTTGATGAAATATCTCATGAATATGTATTATGATCCTTCTTTACCAAAAATTGTGTAACCTATGAAATTATAGTTCAATCTAAATATACATTATGGGATAATTGTTTCTAAAAAGGTTGATAAAATAAACACCATTAAATTTTGTTTTTCATCTGTAGTAATTATGTTATATAGTAAGTTATGGGTTTCAGTTAAAATATATTTATTAATGAATAGATTATAATCCACTATAATAGCCATAAGTAGTTATTATGGGAATAAAATGGTGGTTTTGATGGATGTGTGAGATAAAATCCATATTCAGTATTTTATGAGAAATGAAATAGGATGATTCTATAGCCTTTCTCTGAATGTTGAAGGAAGTGGAATATACACATAATTAGATAATAACAATGGATGATATAAATAAAGGATAAGGTTTTATGAGATGGTAAATAGACATAGTCTTATATTATTGACATGTGTATGAAATGGAAATAGTTAGAAAGAGTGTATATAAAAAAGGAAAGATCCTGAATAAAATACAATAAAAATTATAGGCGAAGAAACTAATGTTTTTTCTCTCTTAATAATTGAGAGACATGTGGAGAAACTAATTTAAGAATTGTTATCTTTATTTTATTTCATATTAGAGAAGTTTTTTCTGAACAATTATATTCCTAGACATATTGGTAAGGTATTTCATGTTGGTGATCAACACTTGAAGTATTTTTTGTATAGAGATATATAGATTAAAACTAACAATTAGAGTTTTATAGTTTTCAATAATGTAAGGTATATCCCTGTATAGAAAAGAAATAATACTTATCATGGGAAACACGATGATACAAGTTTTAGAACTATATACACTGGTGGTGCATGGATGAATACTAAGTGATCTATGGTCATAAATCTTGGTGTAATGAAAGTAACCCTATTCAATATGTTGGAAATTTAATAAACATGCATGAAATAACAAATTATAATAGGGATAAACAAATGTGGTAGTACAATATAGTCCACATGATTGGGAATTAGTTGATGTTGTTGCAAGAAAAATGAATGATAAAATAACATATACCAATGGAGGTTGTTTTATTTGATGTTTGTGTTATTCAAATGAATTATTTTTTATCCCTAATAAAATGTTGCAGAACACCGAAGGCTGGGAAGATATAGTAGGTTCATAGAAATTGATGGGGTCCTACAACATTACTTTCCCTTATAGGGTCAAAATATTATGATACATTTATCAGTGAGAGGATATTGAAGGTATATGATTACATTTTGAATATAAATATGATGTGTTTAACATGTTTCACATGTGGAAAACCATGGTGCATAATGAATTTTGATCAAATATGATATTCTTGAGGTCTAACAATATAGGAGTATAGGATTGGACTGGATTATTGGAATGATGTTCTGATAATGAAATTTAGTGGGAAAATGTTATTCTATGTATATAAAAATTGATTGGTGTGAAATAATGGATTAATAGGGTGTTGAATAAGTATTCTAGGTTTATGATTATATAATCAATGTTACCAAGTACCTCCTGGGTTGTGGAAATTAATATATCAATATATCTACAAAATAGGATTCTATTTGTACAAAAGGGATAATGTCAACTCAAGGATATATATTAAGGAAACTAGGTAATACTCTTCATTTACAAGCCTATGTATATTTAGAATAAATCCATATATATAATGATGGTTTTGATAAGCTTGATGCTAATTCCAATTCATATTTAATTATTTAATATTACCTTGAGGAATTTTTATATTTATTTTAGGATGGAAAGAATAATTTGATCATTGGATACATGAATGTGATATTTAATGATGGTTACATGTATAGGGACTATACGTCACCTGAATATGATACTAGTTTTAAAGAATTATATATTCATGAGAAAGTGAATCTTGAAGGTGTGCATGACCATGAGACACTAAAACTAGTGGATCCTAATCCAAAAGGGGAGTTTTAGAGATCAAATTTAAATCCATAACTCCAGTAAATTGGTACTAGTGATTACATTAATACATTTGAACTAGATAAAATTGATCACATCCTGAATGAATGAATAGTTCCATAGTCTTGGTAAACTAGATATATATATGATAAACACATTACATTTAAATTAAAAAAATATAAAACACATATCTGAAGAAACACTCTTTCATCCTTGATATTGTTCATAATATCCTTATTCATATCCTAGAGAAATGAAAACAAATATAGGGTGAGCTTAGATTCTCGGTAAGGGTAATATTCAGAAAAATCGATCATGGGTAAATAAGTAATAATTAACATAGAATAGTGGATAGTAAATTAATAATACATCTAAACAATACCTTAATTTCAATCAAAAACCATTACTAATCTAAACCTAGAAAACACATGGATAATGAAAAGTAATTTCCTAAAAAATAGATATTTCTATACATTCTTGATCATGATTTATAAACCATAAAATCATGAATAATATAATCAATTTTTATTAATAAATACATTATCATTCCATTAAATCCCCTCAAACAAGACATTATAATTATATGTACGTGAATATAAAAAATTTCCAACACTTATGATGTTATCTTACAGCCTAATCCAATACTTCTTGACATCCTATTATATCTCATGATACCAATCAATGCATATAAGTGATAGCTATAACTAGGATCCCACCATCATTTTCATATCCAATGATTTACTCATAATTATAATGATCAATATAATTCATTATGAAAAATATATATAAATAAAAAATTATATATATTAAATCAAGAATGTGGGACATAAACACATAATCATCATAGAACATTTAATGAACAAATAAATATGTTATGATCATATCATAACACTAGTAACATCAATGGGGGATTTCAAAGTTGAAAATACATATAAATGTTCATCGAACCATTTTTTATGAAAAATTAATTTTTCACTTTTAAATCGCTTATTATAATCAAAATTTATTCAAAATATTAAAGATGATTTGTAATTTTAAGTAATCCTTTGAAAAATATTAATTATACTTAAAACAATTAACTGTTCATGATGATGTAGTATTCTAGTTTAGTTGTGTACATTAAAACAAGTATTCCATTCACATTTTAGGTAAAAATTCAAAACAACCATGTTTATAAAATAACAAGAATATTCCTTTTAAAAAAAATTGTAAAAAGGTAAATCATGTCTATAAACGACTTCATAAATTAAAATTAGAATAATAAAAAAAATCTTAAAAACATCATTAGAGAACATGGATAGGGAAGAAATGGAATTTTTCACTAAAGATAGAAATAAACTCATATTTCATTAATAATATTATTTCAATCCCTCAAGTACATAAAGAGTGGAAATTTAATGGACGATATGTAATCTATAGAAATATATATATGTGATGAAATATAAAGAGTTTCTTGAGAGATATATGATACAATTTCATCATTATAAACATCATTATAATCAATCCTTGATAACAATGATATTAATGTTTAAGCCTCTAAATACATTGGTAAAACTCAAATATAAATCTCACGAAGGAGAGAAAATTAGATGGATTTTTACATCCTTGTAATATTCTTGAGAAGATTCATAGAATAAATTCATGGTTAGTACATTAACTAAATAATAGAAAAAAGTTATGAATATGACATTTGTTAAAAGGAAATAAATTTGTTTTTGAAAATCCCTTACCTCATGTTAAACTTTCCTCATGTGTTATTTTAACATCATGTTCTTCAGTAGACATCCTTATATCCATTAATAAAGACCCCGTGTAAATATATTTTAAGATGACTGAAACTTATAAATCATGGGTATATAATTTTAAAAGAGGATTCGGTGGATATGGGTCAAGTTAAGTAGCTTATGAATATGTAAATAAAATAGAGACGGGGGTGCTTTTATATGTGAGGGGATGTGAACTCTTGGTAATACATAAAATATTAAAATATTATAAATTCATGTTCCTAGAAAATTATCTTCAAATTGATATAATTAAAATATAAGATTATTATGAATCTAAATCCTCTCTTCCAATAAAATGTTGACATTTATTGATAATTTTTTTACCCTTGTCTATTATATTTAACCCCTAACCTTTTGACAATTACCACGATATCAATGTTTCTTAAATATCTTTGTGTCAATAAATTTACTATAAAAGAAAAGGTGACATAATAATAGACTACAGATGACATTTAAAACTATAAACCATTCATTTAGCTTAATATAGGATTTTTTTTTAATTTAAAATAATTTTTTAAAAATTATTATTAAAAATCACTTATGATAATTATAGAAATAGATGAATTGTTATAATATAATATGTTTATAACTCTAAAAAAATGATCCAAATTTACATGGATTACAATTAAATAATTATATAGTCTTAATTTAATTATCCAATAAAATTTAAATAGGTTAGTATGAAATATTAAACCTTATCATTTTCCTCAAAAACATGTTTAATTAATTTTAACATTAACTGTGGTAATGGATTTTTCTATATTAAAGTGTTATTTTTACATAAAACATAAAAATTATATCATAAATGGGAAAGGGATTCTATTT
This sequence comes from Viscum album, assembly GCA_963277665.1. NCBI lineage: Eukaryota > Viridiplantae > Streptophyta > Magnoliopsida > Santalales > Viscaceae > Viscum > Viscum album. The sequence continues at coordinate 1,138,870,138 of OY728129.1, forward strand.
TATACAATTTTTAATCATAATACTTCTATTTCCTAACTTTTATGGGTTTTTAATAATTTTATAAAATAATATTTAACAAAAAAGTGTTTAACATAAATTTCCACACTATACATTTAATTTGATTTTAAAGACATAAAAAATATAGAATTCAAATAAAAAAAATACAAAGAGTCATTATGTGTAATATTCATCTAAAAAATTTGTGGCTAACTGTAATTCACCCAAAAAATATTACTTTTTTGTTGGTAAAATCATTTATATGATTTTCTGCTACATTAACAAGCACTATGTCAATGTTTTATTTAGAATTTAAGATAATTATTTCATTATTCAATATAAAAATTAAATTTATAAAATAAAATAATATTTAATAGTAATTTAAATTAAAAAAATTAACTCAAATTATCCTCTTTTTATCTTTATGAAATTTTTTTAGAGATATTAAATTCAAGAGAGTAAAATTTTGGAATTATCTCTACAATAAAAAATATAATATAGATTTCAAAGTAAAATGGAACTGAAATGAAATATATTAGGATTTGGGATGATTGGGGTTGAATTTATCCCATTAAATGAATTTAAGGAAACTATTGAGTTTATTTTGAGACCTTATTCCATATTTTTTACCCTATGTTACCCATTTTACCCATACTAAGGTATGATATATTTACCACAGTTTCTATTCAGAATGATAAAAAGGGAACTATTACCAAATATGAACTACCATATTCCATATATAGTAGCAATTTTCAAATATCAAATTTTTATAAGTGGATGAAGATAATTTTAATATAAATAAAATGAAATGAAATAAAAAATTGTTTCAATAAAATAATGTTTTTTAAGCATAAAAATTATCTTATATGAAAATAAAGAAATTTTGTGGAAATTATTATAATATTATAAATAAAACCTATTATATTACACTTTATAACCAAATAAATATTATAATTCATCATTTAAATTAATTTACTTAATGAAAATTATTTGTAATAATTCAAAAATCAGTATTTTTTATAAGCCACAAAAAATAAATCATTACATAAAAATACAAAACTTTTACCCTATATTAATTTTGATAAGTAAATTTATATATTTATGTTCACCTATAAATAAAAATCTAAAAATGGATGAAAATAATTATAATTTTCTTTCACATGATGCAAAAAAAAATTTAATAAAAAAGATATTTTGAAGAATAAAATTTCAATCGTTAAACTTTTTTATTTCTAAAGAAATTATATACATTTTTATTGAGTATGACTATTATTAAAATATCTCAAAATACAACTACTCATATTCATACCCACAATTTCAATGGCTATAAACAATTTCAATATTCACATTTTAATAATATATCATAGTTCACTTAATGATTGGGTTGGCTGTTAAGAAAGTTATCGAGCTTATTACACATTTAAAATAAATTTTTGTGGTTTTAAATTCTTCCCCCACCCACCATAATTAAAATTTTCTCACACAATTTTATCTCAGTAATCAAAAAAAAATATTTTATAACACCTTTATTGAATAACCACATCATACATAGGGATTAACAAAATTATTTTAAAATTGGAAGTGAAAAGGATAAAGGATACCTTAAATAACACATAATTGGGTTCTCATATAAAGAGAAGATAGCTGGGATGTTAAAGTATATATATGAAGGAGAAAAAAATCATCTCTAGACTAATCTAGAGTGATGGATTAAATAGTGATGTAAATGTAAACAACCAAAAACCATAAACTAGGGATGGGTGAAAAGGCCCAAAATTCATCAGATAAGTTGGTAAAAAGATATTATTATTATTTCAAGATAAATTTTCTAAAATTGAGGGATTCATTTATAGTAACCATAGATAACGTTATAAAACGTACTTACTTGATTAATTTTTATTGATAAGACCAATTTTATCCTTAACTTATTTTTTATGAATTTCCACTTCATCTCATATTTTATTAAATGATTATTCAAGATGTATATTTTTCTTATATCCCTAAAAAAACTTATAATGGACCATAAAATCCATAAGTCATTACTTTTTACTATTAATATTTTCCTAAAGAAAAATTCATAGAACATTTCATCACATTTAAAACATTTAAATATAAAACCTAATAAATAAAACCCAAAGATAAAATTATTCCAATATACACAAAGTTAACCACATGAATCCTCAAAACATATGTCTGAAAAAAAAATCAGAATCCAAAAATCCATAATATATATAAAAATATTTTATTTATGATCAACCGATTTATTATCCATGAATAATATCATTCAATCATAAGGTTATATACGAAATAATTATATTCCCTAATTATATATTCTCCAAAATATTCTAAACATTTCCATAAATATTGTGAATCGCCAAAAAACTAAAATAAAATCATATATGCTTCCATATATTAACTCAATATTAATTTCTCATAGTAAGTTTACCTTAATCATACAAAATTAAAAATATGTTTCACTTCATCCAAAATAATAATAATAATATTTTCACTAAATCACTATTTTTTCCCCACTGTTATCTATACAATAAAATATATTTTAAATTTTTTATTAACCTTTAATCCCAATCGACCATAAGTATCTCAACATCAATGATCATATTATCTCTGTGGTTATCAATAAATTTAGTCTTCTATCCCCAAAATATAAATTAATTATTACTAAAATAACCATGTTAAAAAATACTAAATCTAAGGGTTTTATTCTAACAAATATATCTAAAAATCACATAGATCATGTTAAAATTTAATTAAAAGAAACCTAAAAAGATTTATCTATGACATTAAACTTATCATAACCACTTGTCTTATAAATCAGTGACCCATTAGGTTTGTCTAATACTGCTATGGAATATCATTGGTTTTTATATACTTTACTATCACATTCATTATTATATCAGACTAGTCCATCTAGAAGCAAAGCTTCTGACCATTTATTAAATAAAGAAAAAAGAACAGGAAAGAGATGGGTTGGTTCAAACAAAGGGATTTTCCCTTATTCGATTCAAATTTAAAAATAGGTTAAATATCATAATTAGCCATGTCATTTCCATAATTATAACCATCAGTAGTTTCCCACTCTGATTGAGATTTACCTGGATTGAAAATTATAAAGATTATGGATTGGACATCTTTGACACTTTACAGAAAGATCTAACAGCCACATTCTGCAGTAGGTTAGAATAATCCATCTGTGGAATTCTCTTCAAAGGATAAGGAGTTAACCCCTCACTATCAATCAACTTTTACTTTCAAAATAAAAATGAATATTTAAAAGAGGCATGACCACTACTACCTGATGCCTTCCGGGGGTGCTCTTCACACCTTTATCAGCATAGATGTTTCCCCACTTCTTAGAAATCCTGAAATAAGAAAATATTTTATGAATATAATGATGACAATAAACATGCTATTAAGTATCAATTTGATTGAAATCATCATCCTACATGGTTGGAGGATTATAAGACACCAACTCCATGCATCCTTTCTCCAATTGAGACTATGCAGGGATATCCTCTAAATCATCCATAGGAGTCTAAATATTATCATAACCTATAGCTACCTCCACATTCTCAACCTAGATAGGATTGGAATATGTCTGTTTCACCAACCGGCCATGAAGCAAGCTTCCCGCAAGACTATCATTATTTTGAGCACCCATTCCAACAGTAAACTCAGGACCATGCCCCATCATTGATCTTCCACCACCATGATACACCTTATTATTCACCTTTAATTTCTTCCTCTAAGATGTCTAATGATTTCCTTTTATAGAGAATTTGGATCAAACCGCATTTTTACAACATGTATCTTTGACATGCCCAATTTCCTGACAGTCCACACAAAAATGAGGAATTATTTCATATTCAACCTTAAGAGGGATATCATCATCCAATGATAATAGCACTATATGGTTAAATAAGCATATTATTAAGTAAACCTCCACTATTACCCTAGAAAAATTACCAAACATGGAAACCTCTGTGGCTCTATACATATTGATTGGAATACTCATGGTAGAGGCAATATCAAAATGAATCTTGGGATGCATAATGAAAATTTGAAATAAATGATGCATATCCCCAAAGAGTGTCAAACACGGTGTGTTGTAAGGGGACCCTCATAGTGAAAAATTGTGATAACTAAGATATATACTATAATATATCTTTGAGGATATTACAATTAGATGAAATTGTTCCAAAACCACATACACTTAAGTATCTAAAAATTTATTTTTAGTAAAAACCCACATAACCTCATTCTCAACAAGACTTATGAAGTAATTATATATATAGGACTATCGAAAAAATCATTCAAAGGGTTATTTTAACCAATATTTCTATTTCTAAATATATTTCTCAATAGTTACACTAAACATTATCTAATACCAGTTGTAAATCCTCCAATCTAGTAACCTAGATTCATTGGTTAATTTACAAAATTGGTACTAGATACAAGAGATCTTATCAAAATGGAAAAAATATGTTTGAATTATGGGTAATATTGATACATACATGATTCGTATATTACATTGAAAATATATGAAATATAAAATACATATCAAAAGAAAAAAATTCCCATAATTGATATTATTCATAATATCCTACTTCATACCTTTAGGAAGGGAAAAAGTGTGATCTAATATGCTTGGTAAGTCTTATATATAGTGAATTATCCCATGAGTAAATTTGGAATAATTAACAAGGTAGAGTTAATATTTTAAGCACATGTCTTTCAATAATTATCTAATATTCAATATAAATCCATGAATAATATTGACATAGAAAACTAATAGATAATGAAAATAAATTCTTTAAAAAATGAATCATTATAGAAACTAATGATCAAGGCCTCTCAAATAAGAAATAATGATTCTTATCATTAAGACCTCTAAACCAAGACATTATCATTCTGTAAAGGACTCTCAAATAAAACAGTATCTTATTGTTGATAGGAATAAAAAAATCATAGATATCATGAAATCATTCTATTATTTAATCCTACAGAACTTTCAAAAAATATTTGTCTCATGATACCTAATGATGCATCAAGGTGACAAATATAAGTTGTCCTGACTAATCAATTTCTCATCCAATTGAGTCCTCATATTTTGTATAATACATACAATTAATTCTTAACATTCCTTATAAATCAATAATTATCTACATTTAATCAAGAATACATAACATAAATACTCTAAAATTATGGATCATCATGTGAAAAAATAAATATGGTATAATTGGATCATATCCCTAGTAACATCAAGGGGTGTTTTCATTGTTGAAAATAACTTTTAAATACTACTAAAACATTTATTTAGGTATAATTACCTTTTTAATTAGAAAAAAATTATTGAAATCTAATTGTTTTCAAAATATTAATGAAATAATATTCATTGAAAACAAACTTGTATACTTGTAATTGAATCATTAAATCATTTATAAATCATGAAAATATAAAATTCTATTAATGTAGTGTATGTTAAAACTTTCATTCCATTCAGATTTTCTCTAAAAATTCAAAAGTAACTCATTCAAAAAATATAAAGAAGACTATATTTAAAAATTTTCATAAAAAGATGCACCATAGATAAATATGAATTTAAAAAATCAATGTAAAATTATAAATAACTTTCTAGAAAAAATTTAGGTAAACATATAAATAGAATAAAATTGTGTTTTTACCTAAGTGAGAAATAATTATGGTTTTACTACAACTATTTCTTGGGTTACTTGTGTGTGTAAGGAGAGAAACATTTAAACAAAACATGAAATCATAATAAATTACCAGAGGATAAGAAATTGAATGAGTTTTATGAGAGATGTGTTATAAAATTTTATCATTGGAAATGGAATCATGATCAAACTCAATAAAAAATAAGATTTCAACATAAATCCCTTGCCACATTAGTAACTTTTGAATAAAAACTTCCTAAAATAGTAAACCATATATAGATATGTAAATCCTAATTATTTTCAAAAGAAAAAACCAAAACGTAATTTTTGAAAACATATACACTGTATAAAATAAAAAATCGGTGAATATGAGTTTGTCTGAGATAAATTAAAGAGAGATGAAATTTCATTATTTCATGTTCGACTAGCCTCATAAGAGATTTCAAAAAACTATTCTTCAGTAGAAATCATTTAGATACCTTCTTAAAAACAAGTGGAATTTTATTTTAAAAATATCGTGACACTAAATCCACGCATTGAGTGGTTCAGAATAGAATTGGGAAGGCTCTAGTCTAGATTGTATGCTTAATAATATGCAAGTAAATAAGATAATGGGTGTCCTTTTATAAGTGAGGGGAGGAACACTAATTGAATTACATAATGTATTAAATATTTACAAAGAAATTTTCATCTAAAAAATTTATTCTATTTGATATAATTACAATATAAAATTTTTTTAAGTTAAAATCCTCTCAATTAGTAAAATTTTGAATGGAATTTTTTCAATTTTAACCATTATCTCATAGTTATAACCCTGATTATTACTTTTAACATTTTTCTTGATAATGATGCCTTTACTCATTAGGGGTCAAAAAAGTTAATATAAATGGAAAATTTACCCATAAATTGATGATATATGAAATTATAAACCATATATCATTAAATCATCTAAAAATAGTATTTTTATTATTTTTGAATCATTTAATAATATATTTTTTTTATAAAATAGAATTAATATCATTTTTGATATACATGAAATATTATAACATAATATGTGTCTAAATCAAGTTAATGGATCCAAATTATTATAGAGTATAATAAAATGAGTTTATGGTCATAGTTTATTCAACCAATTAAACTTTAATAGTTTTAGATATTAATTCTTATCTTTTATTTTAACACATTATATAACCAATTGTAACCTTAAAAATCGTAAAGATATTTCGAAAATTAAGTGTTAAAATTTTACTTGTAAGGTGAAAATTGTATCATAAAGTGAAATGGGATGATATTTTCAACCATTTATCATAATTATTTACCTATTTTATGTTTTTTATGTTTTTAAAATGATTTTGAAAAATATTATGTTATATAAAATATCATTAATGTCATTTTTTAAACAATTCATTTATTTTGAAATTATTGACATCACAAAAAATATATAATTAAAATATATATTATTAAAACACCCCCAAAATTTTATACTCATATATAAAATTCATGGGATACTATAATTATCCCACCCAATATTTCTTTCAATGTTTTTAAAATCATTTTTCATATTTTTATACTACTTACACAAGCATTGTATCGAAATAGTGTATGAATTTAATGTAATTATTTCATTACTAAAAATAAAAATCAAATAATATGATGAAAAAATTATTTTATATTTTAATTATACATTTTCAACAAAACATTCCCTATTTTTATCCTTATGTAAAAAATTTCTATATATTAATTTCAATAGCATGACATTTTTGAATTTTCATTACTTAAAAAACATAATGTCATTATCAAAAGAAAATGAAACTAAAATGAAATATATTAGTATTTTGGAAGGATATATTTTAATATCTCCCATATAATTAAATTAATGAATGTTTTGAATTTATTTTTGACCTTATATACTGGTTGGAACCTTGTTTTATTCACTTTAACCTTATCAAAAGGAAAAATATTTACCATAGTTACTAATTATAATTAAAAAATAGATATATTTAATAAATATGAAGCTATTAATTCTGTATATGGTATTAATGTTTCAAAATTAAATATCTATATGTTAGGAAAAAAAATTTCATATAAATTAAAATAAGGCTGTGAAAAAACTATTTCAAGAAACAAAATTGTGATTTTAAGCATAAAAAAACAAATATCAAAATCATAAAAACATATACGATTAATTATATTATTTTAAATAAATTAATTGAAATGTAAAATTATGAAAAAAAACAAAATATAATTAAGCTTTCAAATTGCATTATTTATTAAAATTAAATGATAATATTTGAATGATCAATATTTTTACTATTCATGAAAAAATAAATCATTTCAGGAACTGTAAAGAACTTCACACTTAGATAATTTTGATATACTGATTTTAAAAAAATATTTGAATTTTTTAAAATAAAATTTATTAACACTGCATATATTATTTATATTTTCTATGAAAAAAAAATAAAAAAAAATATTGAAGAAAATTGATTTTTTGAAGAAAAAAAGTACATCATTAAAAATTTTGTGCTTATTTACTAATAATTAGTAAATAAATTTATATCGAACTTGAACATTATAAAAATATTTCATTATCTAGTTACTTGCATTCATAACTCTAAATTCAATGGCAATGTGAGATTTAACTAATAATATTTTTGTAATATATCTAAGTTTTCATAAAGCTCTTTGTCGTTTGTTTAGCTAAATATAGGGATTATTAGTCTATTAAACCAAAATTTTGGGGTGTTTCAAAAAATGTGGTGATAAATAATGTTTTTAGTTATTCACCGTCATTAAATTATCTATTATTGAATGATAGTGGAAAGCATAATTGTTTTAATGAGTCACAACATTTAATGGATAAGAATAAGTGATAGCTTTCAATAAAATAAGATATTTCTTCTTTCATGATAATATATGAGAGATTACAACATTTACCTATATAAAGAATTAATTAATGAAAAAAATTATATAATATTTCAGGGATGATAATGATGTAAAAATTAGGTATAAGGAAATGTTAGTGGTGAAAATATTTCATTGGAAGGAATATGTGGAATTAACTGAAATGTTTTCTCATATAGCTAACCTTACCACTATCTAGGTGGATGTTACTATTGTTTCATTAGAGGATTTACAATTTGAATAGCATGGTGTAAATACATCATTTCATCATGGATATCTTGAGGAGGATATTTATATGTAGTAATTAGAGGGATATGTGGATTCATTAATGTATTCCCTTGTGTATAAACTCTATAAGAGATTATTCAAATTAAAGAAAGAACCATATAGTTGAATAAGAATATAGTTGAATTAATGAAAGAAAAATACATTGAAATAGTGTTTAAGTGACCAGTTTACTATTTGATATTTTTTATTTTTGGATAAATTAATTTAATTTTGTATTTAGATGATATTATTAGTTCAATATCATGCATGCAGATGATTGATGAGACTAAACTATATTTGGTCAAGGAGTTTAAGGTAAAACTATGGAGAATTTTACTGATGAATATTGAAATAGAACACATTGTTGGAACTATGATGTTATTATAGGATAACAATATTGATTTTTTTTGAAATTATTAATTATTCTATAGGAACATCTAGTTTTTTTTCTCTTAGAAATATATTTCTAATTATTAAAGGAGAAGGAACTAAATATAGTATAAGTGGCTATGTATGTGATTTTTTTATATGCATCAATTTTAGGAATCGTAATATATTCCATGGTATGTGATGACAAGATATTTCTCAAATAGTTAGTGTTTTTAGAACATACATCTCCAATCCTTTAATGAAGAACTGGGATTAATTGATGTGAATAATGATATAATTGTATGAATTCAATGAAGAGCCTCTATTATTTTGGAACAAAAAATCATTACACGTGTGTGTGGATGTTTACCATGGTTGTGATGTCAATAATATATTGAGTATCATAGGTTTTTTGTTTACATATTTTGGAACTACAATGATCAAGATATCTTAACTCTATATGTTAGTTTATCATTCCACCATAGATACAGAATACATTTTTATAATATAATCCAAAAAGAAAAAGGTTTGACTAAATAACATCATGTTTATGGTTAAAAAAATAGTGTAAAATGTATTTCATTGAGATAATCATACTGTGAAAAAAATTAAAAGAACCCAATATTATATATCTAGATGAAGTATATTCAATTGAAGTAACATTTTTTATGCTTAATACAGGATGAGTTTTTGAAATTATAGATGATTCTTGGAACCAATAATTTGGAGAACATGTTTATTATGCATATGGTGATAGAGAAGTTGAGGAAGAACTAGGATTCTATTATCATCAACTAATCACAAGATAATTAGAGTCAGAATATGTTAGACCATTATAAGAGGATGAAAGTGAAAACATATAGTATTTCAAGAAATATCATCTTGAAATTGAAGATTTTATGGGAATTTCCAAATGGTGATTATTGAAGAGGATACCAGATTAAGTATTTTATCAAATTTAATAGTATATAATACGGTTAGTATGATGGATTAGTATACAAGTCATAGATATTTGTAATGGTGTAGTCCGATCTATTGGATGATGTTAGGCAGATTGGTATGATCCCATAATGTTCACCAGAATTGTACTCCTTATGTTTGATTTTTCAATTTATAAATTCATACATTTCCATTATTTATATATAATCTTAGAAATTTTGAGATATTTTTGTTCTATATTTGTATACTTCTAACCACTTTTCACTATAACATAATGTGATTAATTTCATGTTGGTGGAACCCTCGCACTGTATTCCTTTTGGGCTCATTCGAGCTAGGTTCCCTCTAATTGTGAGTCTATTAATATATCCTCATAATTTTTCTATAAAATCTATGAAATTAATATACCTCTCCATGGTATTATTACCGAAAAATATAAATCATTTATTCATATTATTTTATTCTTATTATTTTGTATTTACCATTTAATCATTATCTACAAATAATTTGTTTCTTATTACTAATGGTGTTTCTGAAATAAGAATAGTCCAAAATAAATTATGTAATTAATAGAAGAAATTTGGCCTTTATGTATATGAATTAAACTCAGTAAATTACATATTTTTAAGACTTTAGATCATTCATCACCCATCTCATATTTCTATTTCAGAAACACGTTATAAATAAGTGTTGATGGAAATGACTTTATCTTCTATGTTACATGGATCCAAGACATGGGTACCGAAAAAATATTCACTTATTATAGTATAAGACATGTTTTCCATGAATAAACCGCATGGTGTTACATAGTATATGTATAGAAGGTTCTTAAGGAATATATATAGTCATACATCTGAATTAAATAATCTTGGATACATTGATGGAGTATATGTAATATTTAAAGATAATCGAAAATGAAAAATAACTAGAATTATTATGATATATTTATCCAAACCTTTTTTATTTAACTATTTTTTATTTTTTTAATAGATCCAAGCCTATTTTACTATGCATTAATCAAATATGTGATAAATGTTTTATAAATTTTTTTGAAAATGATTTTTAATGTTTTTAAATATAATGGAGAACCTTTACTCACCATATCACACTTTTATAATGATTTTATTATAGAGTTTAAATTTAGTTAATGTTAGAATTATAAGATTTTAAGGAAACTTGATAATGAATCTATTTTTTTTTGAATCATCATATAGGTCAATGTTACACTCACTCACTTTTCACGATCAACTATCACTGACTAGTATGTCATTTATCAAAATTATTGTTTTATGAGAACATGGTTTTTGAACCCTTAGATGAGGGAATGAAATATAAATCATCAGTAAGATATAAAAATCATGTTTACTCTTCTAAATAAACAGAACCATTTCACCATATCCTTTTTGTTCCAACCCATATTTTTATTCTCAGCGATAAACAATATGCCTTTGTAATTATCAATGATTCTATAATATTTTCATGTTTTTTTATTACAGAACACAAATTTGAGGTGTGAAGAGTATCTATAAACCATTAAATGAAATTTTAAAATGAAAAATAACACACACTTGTTTCTCATAGATCTGACCATTGTGGATAATTTGATAACAAATACATTAAGGATATTATTTCCTCATAAGGTTACCATCATTCCTTCTTTTCTCCAAGAACACCTAAAAAATAAAGGTTGTAAAAAGGTGAAATAGTACCCTTCAATAAATATATTTGAATATATTTTTATATCTAAAACTAACTTATACTTTTGGTCTAGTTTTTTAGTTCAATATGTTATATGATTCACTATCTTCTCTTAAGACCCATCTTTAGAAAAACACCTTCTGAACGTTGGATATTAAATATTCCAAAAGTTCACTTCACTGTTTTTTTTGTAATAATTGATTTATCGATAACATAAAGCAAATTACTAGAATTTTTTTACCCAAATCCAATGAATGTATCAGTATTGGGTACTCAAACTCGTGTATGACATATAGACTCGTCAATAAGAGTACCATGAACTTAGAAGAGTTGATTAACATCAAATTTGATGAGATCCTCCAAAAAATAATTCATAATTTGATCGTGATGTTGAAAAAACTTGTTTGAAATTACCTAATACAATAACATCTAATGAAATTGATTATTTTAAAGAACCTGCATCTACTCATTTGTGGATGAAACAAGTTCAATACAAAATATACCCCATTGATAGTGTTATCCAAGAATTAAAAACCATAATTATTACTATAAGGTTAGCTTAAAATGAAGTATAATATCAAGGTTCTATCCATAACCTTGAATCTAAATACCATGATAATGATATTAATTATTAGTTTTAGAAACATTCTATACAAATGAATTTGAAAAAATTACAAGGAAATTTTTTTGGACTCCCATCAATCAAAAATTTATTCACACAAATATTTCCACCAAGTTGATTTTTTGAAACAAATACATGATGAACAAGGAATTGTTTCTCCTATGAAATATATAAAGGTTGGTAAAGGATGTAACATGGAATTATTATAATATAAAACTATTCTATTTCATAATTATGATAGTGAATTATAATCTAGAACTCATATAATATAGTCAATCATAAATGGTGTTGAAAAGAAAGAATATTATTCTCATAATGAACCTCAATATGAGGATGATTCCATTAAGGATGAAAACTAGATACTTTCCATGAAATAAGAGTTAAACCAATTTCAAAGTAGAAATATTTACACTCTCTTGGAATGATCTGATAATCAATTAATTATAATAACTGTGTTGGATTATCAAATATAACTTGATAAACAATGAATTTTCACTCATAACAGGGATAATTGTTTTTAAAAGGCTTTAATAAAGTAGAATGTATTGATTATGGGTAATCATATAAACTCATTTCACTACTAAAATCCACTATATTCTTATTTTCAATCGTCGATGATTTTAATTTCAAAAAAATTAATAGATATGTCAAAAGTGATTTTCAAAATGGTATTATTTCTGGAAATATTTTTGTATCTCAACCACCTAGTTTTGAAAATATTTAAATAAAAAATAATGCTCTTATGTAAACCAAATATCTTACTATTCAAAACATGACCTTTTGGATTGAAATGAAAAGAGAAAAAAATTATTTTATCTAATTATTTAACAATTTGAATAGTAGGTTCCATTGTTATTCAAAAAATATCAAATTAATTTTTACTTATTAATTATTATAATATTAATTATTATAATAATTGTGTTATTTTTGGATTAATTAATGAATCTATTTTTAATGAATTTTATGATTTAATAAGTAATGAGTTTGAGTAGAGTTATGTAGTAGAACTCAAATTCATATTTGGTTTTTAAATTTCACAAAAACAAATATTGGAAGATTTTATACAAAATTAAATATCATAATAATTATATAAAATAGTTTGGAATATATCATTATGTGAAACATAATATACCCATGGGTATAACTCTTAATCCACCATTCAATGTATCTGGTAAAATAGATGAAAATTTTCATTATGCTAGTATGATTTGATGTCTACTTCAACTTATTGGGACACATATGGACGTCATGTTCATTTTTTCCATTTTTCGCATTTTTAGTAAAACCGAAAGGTATATTATTTTAATGATCTAAAAATAATTTTTAAATATTTTTAAAGGAAAAAATAAATGGATTATTATATCATAAGGAAGTATCATCGAACCATAATTATTTTTTCAATGTTTATTTTAGATAATAAAAAAAGATATGGAATGTACAAGTGGGAATTTTCACCTTCTAGGAATGTTCTTTATCCTACATAGTAATAAGAAGAAAACATGTTTTCTCCCACTAAATATGAATTAAAATTTATAGATTTTGGGAATTTTTGTTCCTAACTCACATTTATGAAACATACTCTCTTATACTTTGGTCTTACATTTGATCTTTTCCATAAAAAAGGTGACCACACTATTCCTCTCAAAATTTATAAATAAATTATCATACTTTCCAAAATTATAAACATTGATCTGAGACACCAATTTCTTTGAGATAACATTAAAAAATGTAATCACATTCATGAAATTGTTTTCACCAACCTTCAACATGACAAAATATTAACTAAAACCCTATATCTTGATCAAGTTGACTTTATCATAGGATATTTTGGTATGATTAAATTTTTATACTTATATCATTACCTTGGAATTATTTTAGCCCATTTCTAATTTGTTTTATAATTTTAAAATTTCATTAATAAAACAATTTCAATAATTTGAAATTTTGTTCGAGTATTTTCATAATTTATCTAATGTAAAGTGAATGTGGCACACTATCAAAGAAAATCATATCAAGATAAAAACAACTTGATAATTTTTAGGCAAAGATACACAAGGCTGTTTGATTTTTAATTTGATTATCACCCTGCACAAGAGTAGTGGTATATTACTACACACCTAGTTTAATGTAACTTGTGAATTTTCTACTGTTTATAAACATAATTAATTCTAAATGATAATGATGGAATTTTTTCTTGGTTAAAATGATATTTTGAGGTTCTTTCATATAATATTTCCTCATTAATCCATTATTTAATTAATAGTTTTTACAATGGGTACCCATGTTTATAATTTATTATTTGATGGAGAGATAATATTATTATTACATAAATATTCCTAGAATAAAAAATCAATTTATAAATGGTTTTTCAAAATTTTAATTTTTTCTTGAACTATTTGATAACCTTTTTTGATAATTTAAATTCTTTCTTGATTATATTTTACAAATATGATTATCTTTTTTTTTCTAAAAACTATCCAAAATAATATTTTTTTAAGAAAAAATATCCATTTTCTACAAAACATGTTTTTTCTTTCTATCAAGTGATCATTAATGATGATAAACATAAATATAAATATTTTTCTATTTTTCCATATTGTTGTTAATAAATTCCTATTCATAATATCAAAGGAGGATAAATCAATGGTTTTTTATAGAAATATATTATAATAATTATTTTAATGGTATGTGATTTTATGCAATGATTTAGTGTTGTATTTATTTAATAAAGGATATTTTTTTGATTCTCTATGAGGATGAAATGCCTTTTCATAATCGTTATCATGATATTATTGTAATAATATTATTATAGCTTATTTTAATTTATGTTTTTGGGTTAAAAAAAGGGGAAATATAGTTTTTCTCATCAACTTTATAATTTTTAATGGTCACATACACTCTTTAATGTGTCTAATGATATCATTTTAGTTATTTCAAGCTATATTTTAAATGTGAAGATCATGGATGTTAGAAGATCATGATGACATTCTGTAGTAATATTGAAAGAGATTTTATAAATCCATTATAATTTTTTTTTTGAATTATTTAACTCATTTAGTCATGTTCATGGATCTGTCATAGGTGTTTTATTGAGTTTGGTTTTCTATGGTGATATTTTGGAAGCTATATGAATAACAGATGTGCCCATGGAGGGGACCATCTAGCTTGTTCCATGTGGAGAGAATCCATCATCCTATAAAATGTATACATGGTGGATGGGGAAATAAAACTCGGTGGTCATAGACTAATATACCTTTGATTAATAAGTCCACTAACCAACCAGTGTGTTCTAAAAATATCCAAGAACCTCATGGTGTCTCACAGACTAGTAGGTGGGATCATCTAGATAACTATTGGTTGGGATAAAATTTATTCATAAGTTCTTTAAATTATGGTAAAAAATTCTTATCTCGACTCCATAATTACCATTCATGATCCATGAATCCTTCAACATCAATAAAGGATATAAATTGACCCCTAAGGGGGATTTCAATATTTCCTTTAAATGACAATTGAAAACACAAAAGTGTTATGATATTTAAATTTCTTCTCATCTCTAAAGTGATTTAAATTTCAAATGTGATATCTCATTCTAAGTAATTTCATCACCCTTATTCATCATTTTCATTATCTTATAGGGTCAATTTTGTCACTAAATATCCCAGGTACTCTGGTAAACTGATAACTGAGCCAGATTTGACACTGCTGAAAGGGAATCATCGATCCCCATTGGTTGGCGACTAGCACCTGTCATCATAAAATATTAAGGTGGGAAAGAATTTTCCACAAACACAATGTAAATAAGATAAAAAAGGTTGTATGTATACAAGTAAAACTCTATATAGAGTGTTGTAACAGAAGTCAAATAGGTGAAAAACCCCAAATTACCACATCAAAGTACTAGAAAAAAGGAAATAAAATAACCCATGTCACAATGTTAGTAACTCACCAAGCCCAAGGACCAACAACTACTACCACCTCCAATTGGTGCCTTACCCTTGCTTGACCTTGGAAGGAGAAAATCTATAAACACCTAAAGGCACAGGTAAGGTGTGATCAAAAATCTCAATAGGGTTTTAGCAAGGATTCCATAATAAGATTCCAACATTTAATTAACCAAATAAATCATTCAATTTTAAATAAACAGGCATGAAATTTAAAAATAATATTTAAAAAAATTGGATTTACATTTAAAATGATGGAAATACATTAAAAATGTCTTAATAAACATTTTATTCAAAATAGTTTATATAAATTAAGAAGGAATTTGTAAAAAAATTTAAAAATAATGGAATATATTTCAAATATAAACAATAAGAAACATGGTCATCTACTAAGAGGTATAATACTTCTGAGTAATGGGATCCTCACACACTTATATAATGATAAAAAAAAATTACACATGTCCCTTGAAACTAGTCAAAGAAGACTCATTGGCATCCTAATGAGGAATAAAATATTCCTAATTATTTATTTTAGAGTTATAAAGATTTAATTAGATGTTAGGAAATTTCCATCATAGACTGTTTGTCCCTAATATCACACTAACTATGTAGTTTTCCATGTTCTCAAAATAAAATTAATTATAGGAAATTTATTTTAAAATGATTTAAAATACAATTTTTCCCATTATCCCATTTAAAATATGTCAATTTCCTTTTAAAAACTAACTCATGGGTTTTTAATCAATTAATGCTTTTTTTGAGATAAAACCCTTGGGTTTGTATGAAAACTATTTTAATACAATTTTCTCAAATACCAATTTAAAATCAATTTCATCAAATCAATTTCATATATTAAATTCAAAATTTTCAATTTTATAAAATTTCCATTAATTTCAAAAACACCCCGTGATTCAATGGAATTATGGGTTTTTCTTAATTTGGTGAAAAATAAAATCCAAATTTCCAATGCACTGGAATTGGGTTGTCAATCAACCAAATGAAAAAATTTAATTCAAATCAATAAATTGAATTTAAATCAATCAACTAAATTTAAATCAAGAAATTTTGGGTTAATCAAAATTTTACATTGTAATAGAACCAGCTACATTTTTCATGGAAACACAACACCTGCAATGGAACCCACCAACAAGAACAAAGGTGCATAAGATCTAGGAAATAAACCTAGAAACAAGATTCAACAACATGGAGTTTAGATCCATCAATCCAAAGATGATATAATAAACTATGAGGAGGGAAAGAGAAATAGATGGAGAGACATGGAGACTGCTTACCCAAAGAGTCACACCACAACCCCAACATTGATCCATTATTGAACAAATCATCTTTTAAGGGTTGGTGGTCTCCACAATCACTTAGGGTTCGGTCTCAGTTTTAGATCAAAAAAGTTTGGAGTAGAGGAAATAAAAATTTCATCTAATCCTCATATTTAAAAATAACTTTTTAGACTTTACATGACATTTAGCCCAATTACCCATCATCTAATTGAAATATCCCATAAACAAAGAAAAAAAGTCTCCTTTTGTTAAAAATGGATTTATTGTTATTATAGAGTTTACATGGCATGTAAAAATTTTGCATGGCATGTAAATACCTACCAGGCTATATAACTAGTAGGTTTTATGCTGAAAATTCGAAAAAAAACTCCGACTATACACTTATAGGTATCCTCCCAACTCCTTCGCAGCCCTACCTAGACAATGAAAAAAGGAAAATCATGACAAGGATTAAACAATTTAACTAAAATAAAGGTAACAATATCATATATTCTTACCCCTATAAAAACATTTCATCCCCATAAATCCTGTAAAGAAGCTTCCATATAAAAAATGTGAGGCCAATGCTCTCTCATTACTGCCTCATTATCCCATGTATCAAGAAAATAAGAACTATGCAGCCATATAAATCAAACCAAAGGCATCTTTATTCCATGGAGCACCTTGGTTTCAAATCAACTATCCTGACTGGATGCTCTGTCACAGATAAATTAGGTTCAACCTTAAGATCTCACCAGAACAGAACAAGAGATGGATCATAAAGATACATTTAGTGCTACGATAAATGGAACAAATTGTGTATGGATGTAAACTATGTTGTAAGTAATAAATAGTAATACACTTTTCTAATCTTCCTAACAACCTCAACATGTCCCCCAAAATGAGGATCATGCTTCCCATGCCTCTCAAGCCATTTATGACCCATAATGGATGAAAATTTCAAGAATAAATGGTCATCAAAAGAAAATTCAAATGGTATGTGATGATGATCAGAATAGGATTTATATTCTAATGCCTTGACCCTAGATCCCAGATCTAGTGAATTATTTTATTAAATTTTCACGATTGCAAGCAATCAAATCCCAAAGGACTGATAAGTTTAATAGTCTTGAAAATCAAGATTACATAGGCGATGCCCATAATACATTTGGAAATTAGAAATACAAGAAAGATATATAAAATGAAAATAAATTTCATCCTTTAATTCTTATTCAAAGAGTTCTTCTTTATAACTGGTGGAAGGGAAACATGATAAGGGTGGGCTCAAATGATTAGTAACGGTAAGAAAAGTGGAAGCAATGATGAATCAATAGGAATAAATTAACATGGCAAGTTAAATAACAGATAACGAATTACATTAAAATAATTGTATATATAAATATCAACATGGAAAGGTAATAAACTAAAAATACATTACATTTAATCAATGAACTAAAAATTAAATGCATCTATAGATATGTCGACGCAAAATATCATGGATAAATAATAATAATAAAAGTCAATAAAAGAATTTTTTAGTTATCAGACATCATGTTTCCTAGAAACATGATACCTTTACCATAAAGTGTTAGTTTAAACACTTCTATTTTTTCTAACTAATTCATCCCAAGAGACTACCAATGCATTAAGGGGATTTCATTAACTGATCCCCAACCCGTAGGGTTGCCTTAAACGGTCCCCAGCCCATGTTTTGCAAGAACAAATCATTCCTCATATATTTAATAAATAATTTGATTTATAAAATATCTATATTTAATTAATAATATTTATTTATCAATAATACCTCAAAGGAGGATAATTAACAATAAGTGTTGTAGACATTAAAACATTCTTGAGGATAATTAATCTTTAGACATTCCAAAGTGTCCCAAACCACTTTGAAAAATTTAAATCATAATTTACAGAAATGTATGAAATTAAATGAAACTTAAAATATCATTATAATAAGTTTATTCATGATATAACATGAAAATTTATTATATACAAAAAATAAAAGTTAATTAACACATATTAACAAATAAGCCTCAATGGAATGTAAATTGAGATGAAACTCCCTTACCTTAAAATTTCATTTTGTAATATGGTATTTAGACTCTTGTATAGTGGTTTAAAATATGTTAATAATTAATATAATAAACATAATCATGTATATAATATCATATATTAATTCCTTATAATGTTTTATTACACATTTGTTAATAATCTTTCATTTTTTTGTCTATTTCAGGTGTTATTGCCTAGTTTTCTCAATAATGTTTTGACATGTTGTATGTTGTTATTATTAATTAGATCATGGTTTCATAATATATATAATGAAAACCATAATTTAATTATCATATATATTAATTTCATATTTATTTATATTAGTCCATAATCTTTAGAGATTAGAAATGAAGTGCATCGTTTATGGAGACTGTAGGTCGTATGTACGCATGAATGATACTTTCAATTACTTTCTATATTAAAAGAATGAAAACTAAATGATACATATTTATATTATAATTATATTATCATATATATTTTATATATGTTACATATTTTTATTAATAAAATCCTGTATACATTCCATGTATGTCATGAACGAGTCACATCGCTTTGAGGGGTGGTAGTCCACACTTCCCCAAACAAAATTATCATATTTACACAAAATGGGAAGAATAAAGGTATATTTTAAATAAAAATCAAATAAAAATAAAAGAATTATAAACATAATATATAACATACATAAACATATTTTACATCATAATATCCACCATGAGATGTGGTAATAGGAAAAATGGACTATCATCATTTCTTGAGGTAGTAGTTCACCGTACATAGAAACAATATATATGTTACCCATTAGATGGAGTTGTGTGTAAGTGTAGGTAGAAATATTAATATCAAAACATCTTAGTATAATGATTATACTTTTATTGTTATGTAATCGTAGAATAATATTATTATAGGGAGTGGATAATTAAAATGAATCTAAAAAACTTGAGAGAAGTCGTTACCTATTAATCAGGTAACTTCTTTTGGTTTATACCAAAAGCCTTACATGGAAAAATTTATACATAAAATAAAAGATTATAGGTCGGGATATGGATTTTGGGAGACTATTTGGTATGTTATTGAATGAAAATAAGTGTCTTGAGAGGTCCAAAGAAGTGGGAGAGGTGGTGGCCTTTTAATAAGAAGGAAAAGGACTCAATTGGAATTTTTGAAAAGAAGTTCAGTGTACACATGTTCTTACCTAAAAAATTCATACAAACCCAACTAAACTCATTAATGGAATCTTTATTTATTATTTATGTCCATAAAATTGGTGTTGGATGAGTTTCTAGGTTATTTGGGCCCTTAAGTTAAAGGTTTCAGCTTAATTTTTCCTTAATCACTATAATTAATTTTAATCACTTTCACTAATAATTTTGGTACAAATTCAAGTTTATCTTATTAAAATATAAATATTATATTTATTAAAATGGTTTATATATATTTTTTAATTAAATTCATAGAATTTGGAAAATTTAAAATAATGTTAATCCCACGAATGAGACAAAATAATGAGTTTTTAAAGTAGAAAATTGTTCAATAGTTTGTTAAGTTTTTATATTCACTTTAAAATTAAAATTGATTCTAATGGAATAAATTGTATTAATAGGTGTAAAATTTATATATTTTATCCTAGAAAAAATTAATATATAATTTATCATTAATAATTTTTTAAATGAAAGTAATTTTTTAACTAAAATGCAATATTTTTCAATATTCATCAAAAAATGAAGTTTCTCATTAAAATACTAAAAATTAACCCTATGATATTTTTGAAATTATGAATTTAAAAATGAATTTTATTTTATCAAATTTAATTTATAAATGCGTAAAAATTCATATTTAAAATAGGTTCACCACTAAAAGGTGGTAAAATTACTTTTATAAATATATAGTAATTTATGTGTAATATTGGGTTTCTTCATATATTATACCTATAAAATATCTTAGATGAGTGACAAAATATCTTATTGGATATATAATAAATAAATATACTATAATTAATCTCTAAAAGTGTTATAATTTATTTTATTTTTCAAAACATGACTAAATAGTGTTTTGTTTAAATCATGTGTTATGTGTATTGTAAGGATATCAAAAAAAAAATATAAAGGTAAATATGGTAAAATCTTGGGGTGATAACATTCTTCCATCCTAAAAAGATTTGTCTCTAAAATTTTAGGGATATTACCTTCAAAAATATGTGGGTAACTCACCAACTTAGAATCCTCTAGTTCTCATGTTTCTTCTTCCATTTTGTGGTTTATCTAGAGAACTTTAACCAGACTAGTCATTCGATTCCTCAATACTTGATCTCTGGTATCAAGGATCTGGATTAATTCTTCTCAATAATAAAGGTCAGGTTCTAATTCTATTCCATCAGAGATGAGCACATTCATTGGTTCTATCATGCACTTACTTTTCATATATATATATGGAACACATTGTGTACCTTTGAGATATTTGGATGCAATGATGAACAATAAGTAATGAAACCAACCCTTTCAAGAACTTTTAAGGGTCAGATGTAACTAGGACATAGTTTTCCTTTATTATTGAATCTGATAACACCCTTCTATGGAGATAATCTAAAAATCATGATCTCTCACTTGGAACTCTAAATCCTTCATCCGATTATCATTATAGATCTTTTTCCTACATTGAGTGGACTTAATATGATCATGGGTAGCCTTTACCTTTGTCATCATATATTCAACAAGTTATGGGACTACGACTTTCCTTTCACCAACTTTATCACAACAAGTTAGCGTATGACATCTCTTTCTATATAATGCTTCATATGGAACCATTGGAATACTTGAGTGGAAACTATTATTATAGGAAAACTCTACCAAAGGTAAGTACTGATACCACATACATTGAAATTTGAGTGAGAATTATCTCAAAATGTATTCCATTGATTGAATTGTTATTTCATAATATCCATCTATTTTTGGATGGTAGTATTTTCTCAAATGAAGTTTATTGTCGAGATCTATCTAAATAATTTTCCATAATTTTGATATAAAGTAGGGATATCGATCAGAAAAAATATATATAGGTAAACCATGAAGTCTTAAAACTTTATTAATGTATATCCTTGTGAGGTGCTCAAGAGGAAGATCTTCTATTCTAGTAAGGAAATGTGCATATTTGGTTAGTCGATCAATGATAACCCATATTACATCACTCTTTCTAGAAGTCTTTGGAATTCTTGTGAAACCTCCCATAGTAATTTCATCCCATTTACACATAGTAATAGGAAGAGGTTGTAGGAAGACTTTATGATGTTGCCTTATTGCTTTCACTTGTTGAAAAACCAAACATCTGGACACATAATCAACAATTTCACACTTCATGTTATCCCAAAAAAGTGTTCCCTCAAGTCCCTATACATATTTGGGCTTATAGGGTGTATAGATAAATTTGATCTATAAGAATAATCCAAAAATTATCTTTTTAGATCAGGTATAGATTGAACACAAAGACTCTTTCCAAATTTTAGAACACCGTCTTCAAAGACAAAGTTTTCCAATTTTCCATCATTCACACCTTTAATTTTCTTTTGAAATTCCTCATCATCAGATTGGGAATTATTTATCCTTTATAATAAATATGGATTTTCAATAATTTGTTAAATTATTGATGTGTCCCCTTCCTTATAAATTCACATATCCATCCTTTCTAGATCTATGAACATAGGATCCTTCACGATCCTCATCTGGATTAGAACTCCCTGATCCTTCCTACTCAAATCATTTACCACCTTATTCTCTTTCCCTAGGTGGTAGGGTATTGGACAATCATATTCATTTTGTATCTCAATCCATCTTCTTTGTCTCATGTTGATATATTTCTATGAGAATATGTATTTCAGGCTTTTATGATCCAAGTATATCTCACATATTTTTTGACAGGGATAATGTCTCTATATCTTCAAAAAAATATTATAGCTACTAAATCAATATCATGGTCTAGATAGTTTTCTTCATCTATTTTAAATTTCCTTGATTCAAATGAAATGAATTTATCATTTTTCATTAGGTTACAATCAAGTACCTTTTTCTATGCATCACTATATATGACAAACCCATCACTTCCATAAGGTAGAGACAAAATAAGAGCATTAACTAATCTTCTCTTTAGCTCATCGAATCATTCTTCACATTCCTTCACCCAAATAAACTTAACCCCTTTTTTGTGTAATTTGGTTTAATGGTTTAGCCAATTGGTAAAAAGTATGAATGAATATCTAATAATAAAATTCCAAACCAATGAAACTCTATACCTTAGTTATGTTTTTTGGTGTAGTCCATTTTCTAAATGCCTTTGTCTTTTTTGGATCAAATGATATTCCATTATTAGAGACAATATAGCTTAGAAAAGAAAATTATTGAATCCATAAATCAAAATTTCTGAATTTACCATATAACTCTTCCCTTTTTAGAGTCTTAAGAATTATCCACAAGTAATTTTCATGGTCCTCATAGCTTTTAAAATACACCAAAATATCATCAATGAGAACCAAAAAAAATATCAAGATATTCCTAGAATACTCTATTCATTAAGCCTATAAAAATAGAGGGTTCATTATTCAATCCAAATGGAATTACCATAAACTCTTAATGTCCATACCTCATCCAAAAAAATTTCTTCATAATGTATTCCTTCTCCACTTGAAATTGGTGAAAACTAGAATGAAGATCAGTCATTGAGAAATATTGGGATCATTGAAGTAGATCAAACAAGTCATCAATTTGGGATATAGGATACTTGTTCTTTATTAAAATGTAATTTATTTCCCTATAATCAACACATAAAATTATGAATCCATATTTCTTTTTAAAAAAGAGAATAGGAAATCCCCATGGTGAAACACTAGGGTGAATAAATCCATTATTACCTAAATCCTCTAGTAGTTTCTTCAATTACACTAATTATATAGTGGAAAATATATAGGGAGTCTTTGATATTGTCCTTGCTCTGGGTATTAAATCAATGGAAAATTCAACTTCAAGTTATAGGGTATGTATAGATAAATCCTCAAGAAATACATCAATTTATTCTTTCACAATCGGTACATCCTAGATTTGAGGATTATACTTTTCTTTGTCAGATTTTGTCTTCTCTTATTCCCCAAGAATTTTATTTAGTATAGCTACTAGGGGTGGATCTAGATAAGAATCATGTAAAGAAGCATCTTCTCTAAATATGAGGGATTCTATATTTTCCTCAAAAATCATAACTTCATTTCTCATCAAATAAATTTTTTCATCATAGATTGTCTATAAAGAGGTTAATATCAAATTATTCCATAGGTATGATAACAAGTTAATCACATAAATTTCATTTATGTGTTATAATTGGGACTGATCGATACATCTTTGTGGAAATTATAGTTTCCTTAGGAGTTTTGAATGAGAACACACTTATTAAATCAAAAGGTAAATGTCTATGTTTCTTGAAAAAACTAAGTAGATATAAAAGAGAGTGACAATCCAAAATCAAATAACGCATTGGAAAAATTTGAAGATAAGATTAGTGTTCCTTCCACCACACCATTTGGCACTTCCAACTCTTCTGTAGTGATCACATAAATTTTCCATATCCCCTTGGCCTCTTCTATGGTAAATTACCTTGACACTTAGGGTATTCATTTGAGTAGTGCCCCATATCCCTATAGGTGAAACCCGGAACATCATTTTTTCCCTTATTCCCTTTTCAATCTTTAATATGATGACCATTTTCTCCACACTTAGAAAAACTCCCAATCTCATCAAGCATTTCCTAGAGTGATTTTTTCAACTGTTCTCACAAGGTGGGAATTTATTCATTATTTTCATCTTCTTTTACATATTCACTTCCTCATGATGTTTAGAAGACCCGTTCTTATTTTGGTTTCCTTTGAATACAATGGATCTTGATAATTATTTCTATACCTTGATGGAACATAAAATTATTTCTTCTTATGATGAAAAAGTATGAGAAACCAGTTCCATTCATAGATTTACCTTAATACCTTCAAAGAAGTGGTCGATGTTACACTATGTGTTTCGTATATAATCTGTACTATACTTGAAAAACCTTGAAAAGGTAGCTACATAATCTTCAACACTTCCTTCTTCATTCTGATTTAAGATGAGGAACATTCTCTTCATCTCAATTTATTGATCATGAGGGAATTATTTATCAAAGAAAATCTCATTAAAATTTCACTATTCCATTAGTTCAATTTCTTTTTCCTCCCTTGTATTCTGGATCAGAGACCACTAATAATTAGCATCAAAATTGGGGATAATAGACCACAAGTACTACTTTTTCATTTTCACTGAATTCCAAGGTCATAAATATCTTATCAAGAGACATAATCCATTTCTCATCAACAATTGGATTAGTAGTCCCACTAAATAATAGGGGCTTCTACCACATAAAGTGATGTAGTATAAGTGATTATCTCCATAGAATAGTTTGATCCAATCAAGTACAGTTATTTTTCATTACCTGATTAAGTTTCCCTAATATCTCCATAATTTTCTCCATTACAATTATAGCAGTATTGGTTTCCACAATGGATAAATCTTTAAATTTTACGTGATTATTAATATTATTCATCTTTCCAGGTGCAATTTCTAAAAAAATGGCATATACTAGATTATCACAAAAAGTCATGAATCTCAAATCATAACTTTGTTCACTATGAGGGAATGTTTACATTTAAATACTTCATAATGGTAGGTAAATAGAATGTAAATTATCCTGAGTATATCCTCTAGGAGTGTCAAACTAGGTGCGTATTAAGGCCCATTTTCATATACCAGGTTACCCTAAGTCATGACCAAAATGCCTTGTTAGATTTCTTACTGCTAGGTTGTAACATCCCAGGTAAATAAATAAATAATACATTTTCTTTTTAATTAATATTTTGTGAATTAAATATTAATTTTACTTTAAATGGTTTGTATGTTCTATGGCTTACCCAATACGCAACAATTGGTTTCTTTGAAATCTTACATTGCACAATAATAATATAATATTATTATGTTAAATTGTAGTTAATTCCTATCCATTGTATTAGAGGGAATGAATACAACTAACTGAAATATTTTTATACATGTTTATTAAATGTTTTTACATTTTTCCTGTAAAAGTTAGAGGCTTAAAATGTGAATGAATCTAATTTTAAGCATAATTTACTTT
Organism: Viscum album; assembly: GCA_963277665.1. Classification (NCBI taxonomy): domain Eukaryota; kingdom Viridiplantae; phylum Streptophyta; class Magnoliopsida; order Santalales; family Viscaceae; genus Viscum; species Viscum album. The sequence continues at coordinate 1,138,897,097 of OY728129.1, forward strand.
AAAAGGTCGATCTACCACCTTTTGATGGTGAACCCTCTTTAAATATAGTTTTGGTCACTTTTATATATTCTATTTGACATAATAAAAGTCTTATTTAGAATCAGGACACCAAAATCTACTTTGGGTAATGTTTTGGTATTTTTCTTAAAAAAATCATTTTTTAATGAATAGTGAAAAATGATGTCTTTTTAATTCAAATCTGTTTTTTAATCTAATTTATTTATATGGTTATATTATCATTTTAATTGGTTTTAAAGTGTAATTAGATTATATTTTTACCATTTAATCCTATGGTGGTCATTGGAATTAATTTCACTTTTGAAATTGGACATAAACAAGTGTGAATCTTTTGATAGATATTATTTCTTAAAAACTTGCTATTTGTTTTGACAATGGGAATTAATTTTAAATTAATTAATGAAAATTATATGTTTTTAATTTTTTAAAATAAACATAATTTTTTAATACGGAATATCAAATATATCTTAGGCTGAAGTTTCGGTATATTTCTGAAAAACATCAGTTTTTGATGAGTAGTGAAACCACTAAGTAGTAGTTAAAAATATGAATTTTTTGTTTAAATGAAATATTACCACTTCTGTGAATTAAATTTCAAAAATCCGACATACATGGTTGTTATTTGTAAGTAAAATTTTGTTCAATAAGATGATTTTTTTTGTTGAATAGTAACTTTTGACTTTTATTTTCCGCGGTTAAAGGTAAATAGGATAATTCAAGATAAAAATATTATAATAATATAAAATTACCTTAAAATTTGTCCTAAAATAATTGGATGAGTCATGGGCGACCCTGGGCATCCTTTGGTCGATTTGGGGACCCCATGGAGCCACTTATGAGTGGTAATGATAATTTATTCTAATTAACTTAAAGTAAAGGAAAAAATGACATAAAAAATATCCTTTAGATAATCAATTTTTACATGGGGTTATATAATTTATATTTTTGATTATAAATATTCATTAGAAAGATAAAAATATTTCCCACATTATGGTATTTTTTTATAATTTTTAGACATCAAATAAATAATATTATTTTTGACAGAATAATGATGCAGTATTTACCTCATTAATAAATGATCTAAATAAATAAGATTATAATGATTAAAATATTTTCTAAAACATGTACAAGTCGTATTGGATGATTTTATTTCGACCATGAGTCATCTTATCTTTGACGTTAATGATTTTTGGACCTTTTTAAACCAATGATAAGTTTATAATAAAATAATTGTTTCAAACTATCCTAAAGAGCCCCTCCTCCCCCTAATAAAATAACACCACTTCTAACTAATTACTTACACCTCTCAAGCCCCTTGTATCATCCAAAATCTACCCACTTAATCTCCCTGCATCTCTCTCTTCCTCCTAGAAGCCTTACCTTAGGCATAAGGCACTTCAAGAAGTCCTTTTGGTTCAAACCAAAGGGAAATACACTTATTAAAGGTAACAGTTTCTCTTAAATTATTTTATTTTGTTTTACTTCTCCAACCCCTAAACTCTTTTTATTCCTTTATTTTAAAAAAATAGTATCCTCAATATAATATCAAGATTTTATGAGAATTATTTGAACTACACTTACACACACCTCCATCAAATGGGTAAAGAATATGTTGTTTCTGTGGATGACAAACTAACGCCTCACAAAACGATGATTGTTCAATTATCTCCTATCACCTCTCATGGTGGTAATTAAGATGGAACTATATTTATATATGATATATATTATGTTTATGTTTTCTTTATGCTTCTATATTTTCCATTTATAGAATAAATTTATGGTTTCTATTATGGGTAAAACGCGATAATTTCATTTGAGGAAGTGTGGACTACCGCCCCCTCAAAGTGATATGAATCATTCATGGCATACGTGGGATGTATAAAGGATATATTTAATGATATAATATATGATATTATACTATAATTATAATATACTTATGTATAAGTATGTTTTAATTCCATTAAAATATGAAATAGGTATGAAAGTAGCATTCATGCGTATGTACGGCTTACCGTCTCCATGAACAGTGCATTTCATTTCTTACCTTAAAAAGTTATGTACTGTTATAAATACATACATAAATATATATATATTGGATATATGAGATTTATAAGATATCTAAATCATTAATATCATTCTGTAAATAATGGACTTTCGACCACATGGACAACTTGTAATTATAAGGTGTTCGTTTTTTACTCAAGTACCAAATATTGACCAAACGACTATTATTAACATAAATGATTACATAATGTTTATAAAATGGTAATAAGTTATATAAAAGGAATAATAAACTTGAAAAATGTTCTTAATAAAGAAGAAATTAATTTTAGTTTATTATTCAGGAAATTAAAGAACGAACAGGTCAAGTCGGACATGAGGTAAGGGAACAACTTAACCCAATTCTCATTCTTTGGGTTGATATTATATTTTTTATTTATGTAGTTCTTTGATTATGTGTGAAATGAATTTTTATATCTTATCATGTATTTATAATTTCTTTATGTGTTCTTATAGTGAATACACATAATCAATCTATTTTATTTAAAAAATGATCTTTGTAAGGGACTTCATCTCAATATCTTTTCATTGAGGCAAACTTTGATTTATGCACAACTTTCTTTTATACAGTGTATAAAACCATTTGACTTTTAATTTCATTCAAATGGAATCTTTTTTATATTAAAGGTTTTACTAAACAACAAAAGTAATGTTTTTAATGTTTGTGGTGATAATGACCTCTCCACCACCGTAATCATTATTTAGCTTCTCCTATAAGCCTTAATTTTATTCTAAAATAAAAAGAGAAATTGTTTATTCTGTTATTGGGTGTTTTGGTATTGAAAATGGATTTTGAAATAGATTTATTATTATAATATCTTGAAATTATTTCTTGTGATTTCAAATTAAATGTTATTAGTGAAATGTTTATATTTGCAAAATTTTATGTGTTGTAATTTTGTAATTATACTTGGACATTTGACAGGTGGTTATGTGGTAAACCAAATGATGGGTGGTGTTGTGATAAACCAGGATGGGTGGTTATGTTATAACCTCCAATGCATTGGGTATAAAAGTCCACCGTATGGCTATTCCATTTAGTGATATGTGTGGAAGTCGACTGTATGGTTATTCCATTTAAGAATGTTTATGCCTCGAGTTACCTTTATATGTTATGTGTTCTTTATATGGGTTTTATTGTAATCTTTTGGTTACAAAAAGGAAATAAATTATCTTGTATTCAGTGAAGAGTATTTACTACTTCATAAATGTGAAAAGTATTACTTATGATAAAGTATTCATGGTTTACTTGTTGTTTTTAAAAAACTACCAGTTTTCCTTCTTTTTGTATCCCTTACTGAGCTTTTTATGCTCACCCCAAGTTTTTGAAATGTTTTTCACAGGACATAAAGTGGAATAGGTTCAAGGATGGGATCAAGTAAAAGTCATGTTGTCTAAAACATGGAACGTGACAAGACTCTTTTTTTCATGAGTTTTTATTTTCTGAAAAAAAAATATGGAAACTGAGTAGATGTGTCTACATGTAATATTCGAGTTGTCATGTATATGTTATGACCTTGGTCTCTAAAGCTCTAAAACTAAAAAGATCCCTAATGTGAATTATTAAATTAATTCAAAATTATGCAATCTGTATGGCCAGGTCCTTGTAATTGGTATCAGAGGTCAGTTTAGATAACTTTAGAAGTTATGATATTGTTAAATTAATGTCCATTAATTAATTTATGGTAAGATTGAAGTGATATAGCATTTACAGATTACCATGTTGCTTCTCCTAATATATTTATGTGTTTAGAATGGTTTTCCGTCGAGGAAATATGGCAGCTATGTTGGGACGACATCAGGAGGAAGACAACCTTCCAAATCAGCAACCTGAGATGGTCAAAATTGTAACTGAATAGTTTGTTGATGTGATGGCACAGTTGACTCAGGCTATAAATGGTGGTGGTATCCATGCACGAGATCATCCAGATTAACCACAAAGGAACATGTCAGTGGTGGAGCATTTCATGAGGTAGTATCCCCCATCATTTAGAGGATCATCTGACCCTATGCTAGATGAAGGGTGGATTAAAGCACTGGAGAAGATTTTTGATGTCATGGGGTGTTCAGAACATCAAAAGGTTAGTCTCATTGTATACCATTTTGAAGATGAAGCTGATAAGTGGTGGTCGATGGTGAAAAATATCAGGGATAGTGAGGAGATTAATTCTCTTGATTGGGATAAATTCAAAGGTATGTTCCTTGAGAGATATTTTACTAAGGTGGTTCAACATAGTATAGAAAAACAATTCTTAGAATTGAGGCAGGGTGATGACTCAGTGGCTGCTTATAAAGAAAAATTCACTCGAGTGGCAAGGTATGCTCCAAATTTCATCAGAGATCTTGACAATAAGATAAATCGATTTTACTCAGGATTGAATCAGCGATATCAAAGATAATTAGCCTCTTATGAGTTTAAAAGTTATGAAAAACTTGTTCAATTTGCAGAGAAGGTGGAAATGGAGTTTGTCGATGATCAAGTTTTATTTGACAAAAAACAGAATAAGAGGTCCAGTTGGCAGGAAAAGGGAAATAATTCATCATTGAACCCTGGAGGTAAGAAAACTAAATATCCATCTTGTGAGAAGTGTGGTAAAAAGTATCCAATATAATGTTTATCAAAGTCTGGAAAGTGCTTCTGGTGTGGTAAGTCTGCTCATATTGCTCTTAACTGTAAGGAAGATGATCAAGAAGGAAATAAAAAGCCAACGATAAGATGTTTTAAGTACAATGAAATGGGTCATTATGAAAATGAGTGTCCATAGAGGAACTCAACTTAGGGAAACCAGCTAGACTACAAGCATAAAGGGGTGGTGAAATCATTTTCAAATACTTTAGTAGATGTTGGGCCATCGAATGAAGTAGTATCAGGTACACTATTTGTTTTTTTTTTAGATTATGCCAATGTGTTGTTTGATTCAGGTTCTATACAATCTTTAATTTCAGAGAAGTTTTCTAGTAAATTGAGAATTCCATCTCAAGATATGAATACTGAACTTATGGTAAAAACACTTGGAGAAAATGTTGAGACAAAAAGAAATTATAAGAACCTTCATGTCCTTGTGTGCAGAAAGAATCTACTGGAAAACCTTATTGTTTTTCCTCTAGTAGAGTTTGATGTTATTTTGGACATGGATTGGTTGTCTGTTTCTCATTATAATATTGACTATAGAGCTAAAGAGGTTTCTTTTCCGAAATATTCTCAGTTTGTTTACAAGAATGAACCCTTACGTTTGATAACATATCAGGAAGCTCAGAAACTAGTAAAAGATAGACATGAATGTTACCTTACACATATTGTTGAACACAAAGTAAATAATCATATTAATGATGTGTCGGCGGTGAATGAGTATCTTGATATTTTTTCTGATGAGTTTCATGGTATTATACCTGATCGGGAAGTTGAATTTTCTATTGACTTAGTTTATGGTGCTATTCCAATTTCAAAACCCCCATATCTAATGGATCAAATTAAACTTTTAGAGTTAAATAATCAATTGAAAAAGTTATTAAATAGAGGTTTCATTTGACCTAGAACATCACCATGGGGTGATCCTATCTTGTTTTATAAAAATAAAGATAGTTCAATGAGACTTTTCATTGATTATGGAGCACTGAATAACATCAATGTTAAGAACAAGTATCCTTTGTCTCGTATATATGATTTGTTTGATCAGCTCTAGGGAGATCAATATTTTTCAAAGATTCACTTGAGGTCAAGTTCCGTCAATTGAATTTAAAGGAAGCAGACATTCAAAAGACTGTGTTTCTTACTAGATATACTCATTATGAATTTGTAGTTATGCCTTTTTTTAACCAATGAACCTATTGTATTCATGGATCTTATGAATAGAATTTTCAGTGAGTTTTTTGATAAGTTTTTGTTTGTGTTCATTGATTATATTTTGGTTTATTCTAAAATCAAAGAGGAACATGAAATTCATTTAAGGGTTGTCTTACAAACCTTAAAAGAAAAGAAATTGTATGGGAAATTCAGAAAGTGTGAGTTTTGGTTACAACAATTTTCATTCTTGGGTCACACTGTCTCAAAAAATGGCATCACTATTGATCCTGATAAAACAAAAGTTGTTGAAGAATGGCCAAGACCAACAAATATAATCGATATCCATATTTTTCTTGGTTTGTAAGGTTATTACTGGAGGTTTTTTGAAACCTTTTCAAGGTTATATAGTCTAATGACTAAGTTAACATGAAAAGGTGTTAAGTTCATCTAGACAAAAGAATGTGATGATTGTTTTCAGGAATTGAAAAGAATATTGGTGAATGATCCAGTTTTGGCACTACCTTCCAGAAATTGTGAGATTGTTATTTACAATAATTCTTCATTGAAAGGACTTGGTTGTTTCCTTATGAATAATGATCAGGTAATTTCTTATGCGTCATGTTAGTTGAAACATCATTAGTTAAATTACCCTACACATGGTTTGGAATTAGCTTCTATTGTTTTTTGATTTAAAAATTTGGAGGCATCATTTTCATGGAGTAAAATGTGAAATATATACTGACCACAAGATTTTGAAGTATATATTCACTCAAAAAGAATTGACCATGAGATAGAGGAGATGGTTGTAATTAATCAAGGATTATGATTGCACGATCCATTACCATATGGGAAAAGCAAATAAAGTGGATAATGATTTGAGTCGAAAAAGTAATGCTTCATTAACCATGCCACGTTTGGAACAAGATCCTTTGGTTTTTGATTTGATGAACTTTATCATAGAAGTTGTTGGTGCAATAAATTATTCTGTTTTTTTTAGGTGTCAGTGAAATCATCTCTCTCAGACAGAATTAAGCAAGCACAAAAGGAAGACATTGAGTTGCAGAAAAATGTAGAGTTGGTTCATAAGGGTAAGTTTCCTAAACATAACATTGATAATGATTGTGTTTTGAGATTTTGAAAGAGATTATGTGTGCCTTGTGATTCAAAATTGAAGAATGAGTTTTTATGTGAAGTTCATAGTTCTCCATTTTTAGTTCATCCTAGAAATACTAAAATGTAACGAGATCTTCGAGAGTATTACTACTAGGATGGAATGAAAAGAGTTATTGATGACTTTACTATGAAGTGTTTGACTGGTCAACAAGTTAAAGAAGAGTGGCAGTTACCAAAAGGAATGATTCAGTATTTACCAGTGCTAGAGTGGAAATGGGAAAATATATCCATGCACTTTGTTGTGGGATTACCTAAGACATATCGAGGTAATAATGCAATCTAGGTTATTGTTGATCGATTGACTAAATCTGCTCATTTCCTTCTATTTCAAGATACTTTGTCTCTAGATCAAATTTCTCGATTTTATGTTAAAGAGATAGTCATATTTTATGGTGTTCCCCTCTCCATTATATCTGATCGTGACCTCAGGTTTACTTATAACTATTATAAAGACCTTCAGAAGTCATTGGGTACTGAATTAAATTTTAGTATAGTTTTTCATCCGCAATCTGATGGGAAGTTAGAACAAATAATTCAGACCTTAGAGGATATGCTACGTTCTTGTTCACTGAATTACGAGGGAAATTGGGACCAACATATTTCTTTGGTTGAATTTTCTTATAATAACAGTTTTCATTCCAGTATACAGATGGATCCATTTGAGGTATTATATGGGAATCATTGTCGAACTCCAACTTTTTGGGATGAAGTCGATGAAAGGAAACTGATGGGACTATAATTGGTAGAAGAGATGCCAGAAAAAGATCAATTGATTCAGAAGAACATGAGAACTGCTCGGAGAAGGCAGAAAATTAGTGTGGATAACAGGAGGAAGGATCTTTCTTTTGAGGTAGGTGATCATGTCTTTCTCAAAGTTTCTCCATGGAAAAGTGTGATGATTTTGGTAAGAAGGGAAAGTTGAGCCCGATGTTCATTGGACCTTATAAAATCCTAGAGAAAGTTGGATCAGTTGCCTATAGAGTTGCATTACCTCCTAGTTTATCCCTGGTACACAATGTTTTTCATGTTTCAATGTTAAGAAAGTATTTTCCAGATCCATCTAATGTTTTGAGCCCAGTTGTAGTTCAGTTAAAAAATAATCTCTCTTATGAAGAACAATCAGTCCAGATTCTTGACAATAGAGAGAAAGTGTTACGGAATAATGTAATTCACTAGGTAAATGTTTTGTGGAAAATCATATGGTTTAAGAGGCAACGTCAGAATCTAAAAATGCTATGAGGGATACATACCCCCCATTTATTTAATAAGTGAATAAAATTGCGTGAAATAAATTTCCAAAAGGGAGGAAGGATGTAACATCCCAGGAAAATAAAGAAATAACACATTTTCTTTTTAACTAGTATTTTGTGAATGAAATATTAATTTTACCTTAAAAGGGTTTCTATGTTTTATGGCTTACCTGATACGCAACAATGGGTTTCTTTGAAATCTTACGTTGCACAATAATAATATAATATTATTATTTTAAATGGTAGTTAACGACTAGCCGTTTTATTGGCAGGAATGAATAGAACAAACTACAATATGATTATACATGTTTTCTAATTGTTTTTACATTTTTCCAATAAAAGTTAGAGGCTTAAAATGTGAATGAATCTAATCTTAAGCATAATTTACTTTAAAAGGTCGATTTACGACATTTTGATGGTGAACCCTCTTTAAATCTTGTTTTGGTCACTTTTATATGTTCTACTTGACAAAATAAATTTATTCTTTAGAATCGGGACACCAAAATTTACTTTGGGTAATTTTTTTGTATTTTTTCTGATAAAATTCATTTTTTTAATGAATAGTGAAAAACTGTATTTTAATTCAAATATGCTTTTTAATATAATATATTTATATAGTTAGATTATATTTTTAATTCATTTTAAAGTTTAATTACATTATATTATTACCATTTAATCCAATGGTGGTCATTGGAATTAATTTCACTTTGAAATTGGACATAAACAAGTGTCAATCTTTTGATAGATATTGTTTCTTAAAAACACGCTATTTGTTTTGACAACGGGAATTAATTTTAAATTAATTAATGAAACTTCTATGTTTTGAATTTTTTAAAATAGACATAATTTTTGAATATGTAATATCAAATATATCTTAGGCTTAATTTTTGTTATTTTTTTGAAAAACTTCAGTTTTGATGAATAGTGAAACTACTAAATAGTAGTTAAAAACTGACTTTTTCATTTAAATGAAATTTTACCGCTTCTATGAATTAAATTTAAAAAATCCAACATATTTTTTTTTAATAGTAAATAAAATTTGGTTCAATAAGTTAAAAATATTTTTTTATGAATAGTGACTTTTGACTTTTATATACTGTGGTTAAAGGTACATTGGGTAATTCAAGGTAAAAAGAATAATATAATAATACAAAATTACCTCAAAACTTATCCTAACCTTATTGGATGAGTCATGGCCGACCATGGGGATCCTTGGGTCGATTTTGGGACCCCATCGAGCCACTTATGAGTGATAATGACACTTTATTTTAATTAACTTAAACTAAAGGCAAAATCAACATAAAAAAATATCCTTTAGTAAATCAATTTTTATATGGGGTTATATAAGTTATATTTTCGACTATAAATATTAATTGGGATAAAAATATTTCCTACATTATTGTATTTTTTTATAATTTTTAGACATAAAATATATAAAATTATTTATGACACAATAATGATGTAGTAATAACCTCATTAATAAATTATTTAAATAAATAAGATTATAATGATTAAAATATTATCCAAAACCTATCCAATTCTTATTGAATAATTTTATTTCCACCATGAGTCATCTTATATTCAACTTTACCAATTTTTGGACCTTTTGAAATTGAAGATATGTTTATAATAAAATAATTGTTTCAAACTTTCCTAAAGATCCCATACTCTCTCTTATAAAAGGACACAAATTCCAACCCCTTCCTCACACATATCAAGCCCCTTGGCTCATCCAACCTCTGACCAATTAATCTCTCTAAATCACGCTCCTCCTCCTAGAAGCCTTACCTTAGGCATAAGCCACTTCATGAAGTCCTTTTGGTTCAAACCAAAGGAAAATACCTGAATTAAAGGTAATAGTTTCACTTAAATTCTTTTATTTTATTTTAGTTATCCAACCCCTAAACTCTTTTTATTCCTTTCATTTATAACAACAATAGTATCCTCAATATACTAGTATGTTGTTATGATAAGGATGAAAACTACACTTACACACAACTCCATCTAATGGGTAAAGAACATACTATTTCTGTGGATGAAAAACTAACGCCTCATGAAACGATGATTGTTCAATTATCTCATACCACCTCTCATGGTGGCCATTAAGATGAAACTATATTTATATATGATATATATTATGTTGTTTTTATTTATTCTTCTTTATTTTCCATTTATAGCATACCTTTATGGTTTCCATTATGGGAAAACGCGATAATTTCATTTGAGGAAGTGTGGACTACCGCCCCCTTAAAGATATATGACTCGTTCATGCCATATGTGGGATGTATAAAAGAAGGAGTTAATGATATTATATATGATATTATACAATAATTATAATATACCTTTGTATCATTCTGTTTTAATTCCATTAAAATATGAAATAGAAAGGAAAGTAGCATTAATACGAACGTACGGCTTACCGTCTCCATGAATGGTGCATTTCATTGCTTACCTCCAAAAGTTATGTATTGTTATAAATACACACACACACACACAAACACACACACACATACACACACACACACACACACACACACACACACACATATATATATTGGATATATAAGATATATATGATATCTAAATCATTAATATCATTCTGGAGATAATGGAATTTTGACCACATGGAAAACATGTAATTATAAGGTGTTCATTTTTTACTCAAGTACCAAATACCAACCAACTGACCATTATTAACTTAAATGAGTACATAATGTTTATAATATGGTAATAAGTGATATAAATGGAATAATAAACTTGAAAAATGTTCTTAATAAAGTATAAATTAACTTTAATTTATTATTCAGGAAATTAATGAACGAATGGGTCAAGTTGGACACAAGGTAAGGGAACTTCTTAACCCAATTCCAATTCTTTGGGTTGATCTTATCTTTCTTATTTATGTTATTATTTGATTATTTGTGAAATTAATTTATATATATTATCATGTATATATACTTTCTTTATGTGTGCTTATAGTGAATATGCATAATCAATCTATTTTATTTACAAAATAATCTTTGTAAGGGACTTTGTCTCAATCTCCTTTCATTGAGGAAAACATTGATTAATACATGACATTATTTTAAATGGTTTATAAACCCATTTGACTTTTCATTTCATTCAAAGGGATTCTTTTTCCTATGAAGCGTTTTATTAAACGACAAAAGTAATTTTTTTAACAATTGCGGCGATAATGATCTCTCTACCACCGTAATCGTTATTTGGATTCCTCTATAAGCCTAAATGTTTTCTAAAATGAAAAAGAAATACCTTATTCTGTTTTTGGGTGTTTTGGTATTGAAAATGATTTTTTAAATGGACTTATTATTTCAATATCATGAAATTATTTCTTGTAATAGAAAATTAAATGTTATTAGTGAAATGTTAATATTTGCAATATTTTATGTGTTATGATTTTATAATGGTACTTGGCCATTTTATGGGTGGTTATGTGATAAACCAAATAACGGGTGGTGCCGTGATAAACCAGGATGGGTGGTTACATTATAACCTCAAATGCATTGGGTATGGAAGTCGCTCATATGGCTATTCCATTTAGTGATATGTGTGGAAGTCGACCATATGGTTATTCCATTTAAGAATGTTTATGTCCCAAGTTACCTTTATATGTTATGTGTTCTTTATATGGGTTTTATGGTAATATTTTTGTTTCAAAAGGTTATGAAATGTTCTTTAATTCAGTGAAGAGTATTTACTATTTCATAAAGGTTAAAACTATTACTTATGATAAAGTATTCAAGGTTTACTTATTGTTTTGAAAAAAACTATCAGTTTTCCTTCCTTTTGTATCCCTTACTAAGATTTTTATGATCATCCCAAGTTTTTGAAATGTTTTTCAAGGGAAATAAAGTGGAATAGGGTCAAGGATGGGATCAAGGAAAAGTCATGATGTCTAAAACATGGAACTAGACATGACTCTTTTTTCAAGAGGTTTTATTTTGTGAAGAAAATGGAAACTGGGTAGATGTGTCTACATGTAATATTCAAGTTGTCATGTATATGTTATGACCTAATTCTATAAATATCTAAACTTGAAAAGATCCTCAATGTGAAGTATTAACTTAATTCAAGATTATGCAATTTTTAAGGTTGGGTCCTTATAGTTGGTATTAGAGGTCAGTTTAGATAACTTTAGAATTTAAGATATTGTTAAATTAATGTCCATAAAATAATGTATGCTAAGATTGAAGTGATATAGCATTTACAGATTACCATGTTTCTTTGCCTAAGATATTTCTGTTTTCAGAATGGTTTTCCGTAGAGGAAATAGGGCATCTATGTTGGGACGACATCAGGAGTAAGACAACCTTTCAAATCAGCAAACTGAAATGGTCAGAATCGGAACATAACAGTTTGTTGCAGTGATGGAACAGCTGACTCATGCTATAAATGGGGGTGGTATCCATACATGAGATCATCCAGATCAACCACAAAGGATGATGTTAGTAATGGAGCATTTCATGAGGCAGCATCACCCATCATTCAGAATATCATTTGACCGTGTACCAGTTGAAGGGTGGATTAAAGCACTGGAGAAGATTTTTGATGTCATGGGGTGTTCAGAACATCAAGAGGTTAGTCTCACTATTTACCGTTTTGAAGGTGAAGTTGATCAGTGGTGGCCTATGGTGAAAAATATTAGGGATATTGAGAAGATTAATGCTCTTGATTGGGATGAATTCAAAGGTATGTTCCTTCAGAAATATTTTCCTAAGGTGGTTCTACTTAGGATTGAAAAACAATTCTTGGAATTGGGGCAGTCAGATGACTCAATGACTGCTTATGAAGAAAAATTTACTCGACTGGAAAGGTATGCTACAAATTTCATCCGAGATCTTGATAGTAAGATAAATCAATTTTACTCAGGACTGAATCCACTATATCGAAGAGCATTAGCCTCTTGTGAGTTCAAAAGTTATGAAAAACTTGTTTGATGTGCGGAGAAGGTGGAAATGAAGTTTGTAGATGATCATGTGTTCTTTGAAAACAATAGAATAAGAGGTCCAGTTGGCAGGAAAAGGTAAATAATTCATCAAAGAAGCCTAGAGGTAAGAAAACTAAATATCCATCTCATGAGAAGTGTGGTAAAAAGAATCTTGGAGAATGTTTATCAAAGTCTGTAAAGTGCTTCTGGTGTGTTATGTCTGGTCATATTTCTCATAACTATAAGGAAGATGATCAAGTAGGTAATGAAAATCCAATGGTAAGATGTTTTAAGTGAAATGAAATGGGTCATTATGCAAATGATTGTCCAGCGAAGAACTCAACTAAGGGAAAGAAGTTGGACTACAAGCAGAAAGGGGTGGTGAAATCCTTTGCAACTACTTTAGCAGATGATGGTCCATCAAATGAAGTAGTATCAGGTACACTGTTTGTTTTTTCAGATTATGCCAAAGTGTTGTTTGATTCAGGGTCTACACACTCATTTATTTCTGAGAAGTTTTCTAGTAAATTGGGAATTCCATATGAAGATATGAATACTAAACTTATGGCAAAAACACCTGGAGTAAATATTGAGACAAAAAGAAATTATAAGAACCTTCATGTCCTTGTGTGCAGAAAGAATCTACCTACAAAACTTATTGTTTTTCCTCTAGTAGAGTTTGATTTTATTTTGTTCATCGATTGGTTGTCTTTTTATCATGTTGTGATTGACTACAGAGCTAAATAGGTTTCTTTTCAAAAAGATTTTCAATTTGTGTACAAGAATAAACCCTTACATTTGATAACATATTAGGAATCTGAGAAACTTGTAAAAGATAGAAATTAATGTTACCTTGAACATATTGTTGAACATAAAGAAACTGATCATATTAATGATGTTCCAGTGGTAAATGAGTATCTTGATTTTTTTCCTGATGAGTTGATTGGTATTATACCTGATTGATAAGTTGAATTTATTGTTGAATTAGTTCATGATGCTAAGCCAATTTCAAAACCCCCTTACCAAATGGATCAAATTAAACTTTTAGAGTTAAAGAATAAATTGCAGGAGTTATTTGATAAAGATTTCATTCGACCCAAAACATCACCACGGGGTGCTCCTGTCTTGTTTTTTAAAAAGAGAGATGGTTCAATGAGACTTTTCATTGATTATTGAGAATTTAATAACATCACTGTTAAGAAAAAGTATCATTTTCCTCATATAGATGATTTTTTTCATCCACTCTAGGGAGCTCAGTATTTTTCAAAGATTGACTTGAGGTCGGGGTTCCATAAATTGAATGTAAAAGAATCAGACATTCCAAAGACAGTGTTTTGTACTAGATATGGCCATTATTAATTTGTATTTATACCTTCTAGTTTAACCAAGGAACCTACTGTATTCATGGATCTTATGAATAGAATTTTCCATGAGTTTTTTGATAAGTTTTTGGTTGTGTACATTGATGGTATTTTGGTTTATTCTAAAAGAAAATAGGAACATGAAAGTCATTTAAGGGTTGTCTTGAAAACCTTACAAGAAAAAAATAGTGTGGGAAATTCAGAAAGTGTGAGTTTTGGTTACAGAAAATTTCATTCCTTGTTCAAATTGTCTCAAAAAATTGCATAACGGTTGATCCTTCTAAAACAAAAGTTGTTGAAGAATGGCCAAGACCCACAAATATAACCAAGATCCGTAGGTTTCTTGGTTTGGCATGTTATTACATGAGGTTTGTTGAAAAAATTTCAAGGTTATCTAGTCCAATGACTAAGTTAACTATAAAAGGTGTTAAGTTCATCTGGACAAAAGTATGTGATGATTGTTTTCAGGAATTGAAAAGAAGATTGGTGAATGCTCCAGTTTTGCCACTACCTTCCAGAAATGGAGAGTTTATTATTTATAGTGATGCTTCATTGAAAGGACTTGGTTGTATCCTTATGAAGAATGATCTGGTAATTTCTTAAGCTTCACATCAGTTGAAACCTTAGGAGTTAAATTACCCTACACATGATTTGGAATTAGCTGTTGTTGTTTTTTATATAAAAATTTGGAGGCATCATTTGTATGGAGTAAAATGTGAAATATATACTAACCACAAAATCTTTAAGTATATATTCATTCAAAAATAATTGAACATGAGACAGAGGAGATGGTTGTAATTAATCAAGGATTATGATTGCACGGTCCATTACCATCTGGGAAAAGAAAATAAAGTGGATAATGCTTTGAGTCGAAAAAGTAATTCTTCATTAACCATGCTATGTTTGGAATGAGATCCTTTGGTTTTTGATTTGATGAAATTTGGAATAGAAGTTCTTGGTGTAGGAAATTATTCTGTTTTGTTTCAGGTGTTAGTGAAATCATCTCTCTTAGACAGAATTAAGAAAGCACAGAAGGAATACAGTGAGTTGCAGAAAAAGGTAGAGTTGGTTCAGAAGGGTAAGTTTCCTGAATTTAACATTGATAATGATTGTGTTTTGATATTAGGAAAAATATTATGTGTTCCTTGTGATTCATAGTTGAAGAATAAGTTGTTATGTGAAACACATAGTTCTCCATTTTCAGTTCATCTTAGATGTAATAAGATGTATAGAGATCTTAGGGAGTATTACTAATGGGATGGAATGAAAAGAGATATTGCTGACTTTACTATGAAGTGTTTGATTTGTCAACAGGATAATGCAGAGTGGCAATTACCAAAAGAAATGCTTTAGTCTTTACTAGTTCCAGAGTGAAAATGGGAAAATATATGCATGGACTTTGTTGTGGGATTACCTAAGAAATCTCTAGGTAATAATGAAATTTGGGTTATTGTTGATCGATTGACTAAATCTTCTCATTTACTTCCTATTTGAGATGTTTTGTCTCTAGATCAACTTTCTCAGTTTTATGATAAAGAGATAGTCAGGTTCCATGGTGTTACCCTCTCCATTATATCTGATCATGATCTTAGGTTTACTTCTAACTTTTGGAAAGGCCTTCAGAAGTCATTGGGTACTGAATTAAATTTTAGTACAGCTTTTCATCCGCAATCAGATGGGCAGTCAGAACGAACAATTCAGACCTTGGAGGATAAGCTATGTTCTTATTCACCGGATTACTATGGAAGTTTGGACCAACATATTTCTTTGGTTGAATTTTCTTATAATAACAGTTTTCATTGCAGTATACAGATGGCTCCATTTAATGAATTATATGGGAAGTGGTGTCGAACTCCAACTTTTTGGGTTGGAGTAGGTGAAAGGAAACTGATGGGACCAGAATTGGTAGAAGAGATGGCAGAAAAAGTTCAGTTGATTCATAAGAACATGAGAACCGCTCATAGAAGGTAAAAACATTATGCGGATAATTAGAGGAAGGATCTTTATTTTTGAGGTAGGTTGTCATGTATTTCTTAAATATTCTCCATGGAAAAGTTTGATGCGTTTTGGTAAGAAGATAATGTTGAGCCCGAGGTTCATTGAACCCTATGAAATCCTGGAGAAAGTTGGATCAGTTGCCTATAGAGTGGAATTTCCTTCTAGTTTATCCCAGGTACACAATGTTTTTCATGTTTCATTGTTGAGAAAGTATATGCCAGATCCATCTCATGTTTTCAGCCTAGTGGTAGTTCAGTTAGAAGAGAATCTCTCTTTTGAGGAACAACCAGTCAAAATTCTTGACAGTAGAGAGCAATTGTTGCAAAGTAAGGTAATTCACCAGGTAAAGGTTTTGTGGAAAAATCATATGGTTGAAGAGGCAACGTGGGAATCTAAAAATTCTACAATGGATAAAAGCCCCCATTTATTTGATAAGTGAATAAAATTACGAGGACACAATTTCCAAAAAGAGGGAAGGATGTAACATCCCAGGTAAGTGAAATAATAATACATTTTTTTAATTAATATTTTGTGAATTAAATATTAATTTTACCTTAAAGGTATTACTATGTTCATTGGCTTACCCGATACGCAAAAACGGGTTTCTTTGAAATCTTACGTTGCACAATAATAATATAATATTATTATGTTAAATGGTAGTTAACGCCTATCCATTGTATTGGAGGGAATGAATAAAACAAACTAAAATATGATTATAAATTTTTATTAAATGTTTTTACATTTTTCCAATAAAATTTAGAGGCTTAAAATGTGAATGAATCTAATTTTTGCATAATTTACTTTAAAAGGTCGATTTACCACTTTTGATGGTGAACCCTCTTTAAATCTAGTTTTGGTCACTTTTATATGTTCTATTTGACAAATTAAAATTATTCTTTAGAATAAGGACACAAAAATTTACTTTGGTTAATTTTTTGGTATTTTTCTGATAAAATTCATTTTTTTAATGAATAGTGAAAAATACTATATTTTAATTCAAGACTGCCTTTTAATCTAATTAATTTATATGGTTAGATTATCTTTTTAATTAGTTTTAATGTTTAATTAGATTTTATTTTTACCATTTAATCCAATGGTGGTCATTGGAATTAATTTCACTTTGAAATTTGACATAAACAAGTGTCAATCTTTTGATAGATATTGTTTCTTAAAAACACGCTATTTGTTTTAACAATGGGAATTAATTTTAAATTAATTAATGAATCTTATATGTTTTTAATTTTTTTAAAATAGACATCATTTTTTAATATGGGATATCAAATATATCTTAGGCTGAATATTTGGTATTTTTCTGAAAAACTTCAATTTTTGGTGAATAGTGAAACCACTAATTAGTTAAAAAAACTTGATATTTCATTTAAATGAAATTTTACCGCTTCTTTGAATTAAATTTTGAAAATATGACATACATGGTTGTTATTAGTAAGTAAAATGTTGTTCAATAAGATTAAAATAATTTTTTGTGAATAGTAACTTTTGACTTTTATTTACCGCGATTAAAGGTAAATAGGGTAATTAAAGGTAAAAAGAATATTATAATAATACAAAATTACCTTAACACTTTTCATAACCTTATTGTATTATTTATGGCCAACCATGGGAATCCTTGGGTCCATTTGTGGACCCCATGGAGCCACTTATGAGTGATAATAACACTTTATTTTAATTAACTTAAGGTAAAGGCAAAAATGACATAAACAAGTATCCTTTAGTAAATCAATTTTTACATGGGGTTATATAAGTTATATTTTCAAATATAAATATTCATTAAAAATATAAAAATATTTCCTACATTATGGTATTTTTTTATAATTTGTAGACAAAAAATAAAAAAAAATTATGACAGAATAATGATGTAGTAATTACCTCATTAATAAATGATTTAAATAAATAAGATTATAATGATTAAAATATTATCCAATACCTGTAAAATTCTTATTGAATGATTTTATTTTGACCATGAGTCATATTATCTTAGAAGGTAATGATTTTTGGACCTTTTGAAACCGAAGATAAGTTTATAATAAAATAATTGTTTCAAACATTCCTAAAGAGCCCCTCCTCCCCCTTATGAAAGGACACCACTTCTAACTCATTTCTCACACCTCTCAATCCCCTTGTCTCATCCAAACTCTACCCAATTAATCTCCCTACATCCCTCTCATCCTCCTAGAAGCCTTACCTTAGGCAAAAGGCACTTCAAGAAGTCCTTTTGGTTCAAACCAAAGGGAAATACCCTAATTAAAGGTAATAGTTTCTCTTAAATTCTTTTCTTTTATTTTACTTATCCAATCCCTAAAAACTTTTTATTCCTTTATTTTATAACGAAAATAGTATCCAAAACATACTAGTATGTTTTTATTAGAAGGAGTCTAACTACACTTACACACACCTCCATCTAATGGGTAAAGAACATATTGTTTCTGTGGATGGCAAACTAACACCTCACGAAACGATGATTGTTCAATTATCTCCTACCGCCTCTCATGGTGGCCATTAATATGGAACTATATTTATATATGATATATATTATGTTTTTTTCTTTACAATTCTGTATTTTCCATTTATAGCATACCTTTATGGTTTCCATTATGGGTAAAATGTGATAATTTCTTTTCCGAAAGTGCGGACTACCTCCCCCTCAAAGTGATATGACTCGTTCATGCCATACATGGGATGTATAAATGATGGAGTTAATATTATTATATATGATATTATACTGGAATTATAATATACCTATGTATCATTATGTTTTAATTCCATTAAAATATGAAATAGAAATGAAAGTAGCGTCCATGCGTACGTACGACTTACCTTCTCCATGAACGGTGCCTTTCATTTCTTACCTCCAAAAGTTATGTACTGTTATAAATACATACATATATATATATATATTGGATATATGAGATATATATGATATATAAATCATTAATATCATTCTAGAGATAATGGAATTTTGACCACATGAAAAACTTGTAATTATAAGGTGTTTATTTTTTACTCAAGTACCAAATATCGACCAAACGACCATTATTAACTTAAATGATTACTTAATGTTTATAAAATGGTAATAGGTGATATAAAAGAAATAATAAACTTGAAAAAGGTTCTTAAGAAATTATAAATTAACTTTAGTTTATTATTCAGGAAATTAAAGAACGAACATGTCAAGTCGAACACGAGGTAAGGGAACTTCTTAACCCAATTTCCATTATTTGGGTTGATCTTATCTTTATTATTTATTTCATTCTTTGATTATGTGTGAAATTAATTTATATATATTATCATGTATTTATACATTATTTATGTGTGCTTATAGTGAATACACATAATCAATCTATTTTATTTACAAATGATCTTTGTAAGGGACTTCGTCTCAATCTCCTTTTGTTGAGGAAAACTTTGATTTATACATGACTTTCTTTTATACAGTGTATAAACCCATTTGAATTTTCATTTCATTCAATGAGAATATTTAATCTACACAGAGTTTTACTAAACAAAAAAAGGGATATTTTTAACATTTGTAGTGACAATGACCTCTATGCCGTCGTAATCGTTATTTGGCTTCCTCTATAAGCATTAATGTTTTCTAA
The DNA here is from genome assembly GCA_963277665.1 of Viscum album. Lineage (NCBI taxonomy): Eukaryota > Viridiplantae > Streptophyta > Magnoliopsida > Santalales > Viscaceae > Viscum > Viscum album. The sequence continues at coordinate 1,138,917,307 of OY728129.1, forward strand.
AATGAAAAATAAATCCCTTATTCTGTTTTTGGGAGTTTTGGTATTGAAAATGGTTTTTGAAATGGATTGATTATTTCAATTTCTTGAAATTATTTCTTGTGATTGTAAATTAAATGTTATTAGGGAAATGTTTATATTTGAAATATTTTATGTGTTGTGATTTTATAATGGTACTTGGACATTTGACGGGTGGTTACATGATAAACTAAATGACGGGTGGTGTCGTGATAAACCAGGATGGGTGGTTACATTATAACCTCCAATTCATTGGGTATGGAAGTCTGTTTTATGGCTATTCCATTTAGTGATATGTGTGGAAGTTGACCGTATGGTTATTCCATTTAATAATGTTTATGTCCCAAGTTACCTTTATATGTTATGTGTTCTTTATATGTGTTTTATGGTAATATTTTGGTTACAAAAGGGTAAGAAATGTTCTTTTATTAAGTGAAGAGTATTTACTACTTCATAATGGTGAAAATTATTACTTATGATAAATTATTCATGGTTTACTTGTTGTTTTGAAAAAAACTAACAGTTTTCCTTCGTTTTGTATCCCTTACTGAGATTTTTATGCTCATACCATGTTTTTGAAATGTTTTTCACAGGACATAAAGTGGAATAGGGACAAGGATGGGATTAAGGAAAAGTCATGCTATCAAAAACATGGAACTCTACATGACTCTTTTTTTCAAGAGTTTTTATTTTTTGAAAAAAAAATGGAAACTGAGTAGACGTGTCTACATGTAATATTCAAGTTGTCATGTATATGTTATGACCTAATACTCTAAATATATAAACCTAAAATGATCCTCAATGTGAAATATTAACTTAATTTAAGATTATGAAATGTTCAAGGTTGGGTCCTTATATAGTTACATCTTTACTAGAACCACATCCACTTGTAGTATCCAGATAGGGATGTATTTCCAGGAATATCCACATAATCTCTATCCTACCAAAATTCTAGGATGTTCTTGTATACTTATCCAAACTGTATATATTAGGGTTGTGATCCATAATATATGTTTTCTAAATATAGTTTACAAGGTTTTTTCTAAACTTTATCCGATACAAACTGGAACACCTTTACCACAAATCCCGGAGATGGTGCATTATTTTATTAAATTTTCATGATTACAAGGAACCAAGTATCAAAGGACCGATCAGCTTAACAATATTGGAAATCTAGATTACATACATGATACCCATAATAAATTTTGAAATAAGAAATATAAGCAAGATACATAAAAATAAAATAAAATGAATCCTGAATCTTATTCAAATAGTTCTTCTTCATAACCTCGGGAAAAGAAATATAATAAGGATGAGCTCAAATTCTCAGTAAGGGTAAGTAAACCAAAATAAATGATGAATCAATAAGAATAAATTAACATATAAAGTTAGTAATTGATAACACATTCCATTAAAATAATTGGATAAGTAAATATCAATATATCAAGGTAAGAAGCTAATAATATTAGTCATTTAATCAATGAAGTAAAAAATGCATCCATATATATGTTGACACAAAATCTCATGGATAACTAATAATAAAGAAATTATCAATAAAGGAAATGATTAGTTATTATGAGTCATGTTTCCCAGGAACATGATACATTTACTGTCAAGATATGGTTTAAAAATTTCTAGTTTGGACAACTAATTTTTCTCATGATACTACTAATGCATCAAGGGGATTTCATTAACCAGTCCCCAACCTGTAGGGCTTGCCTTAAATGGTTCCAACCCAGGTATTGCATGTATGAAGCATTCATCATATATTTAATGAAAAATGTTCCATATCGAATATCCATATTGAATAAAAAATATGTATTTATCAATAATACATCAAATCATGATAAGTAACAACAAGGGTTGTTGACTTGAAAACATTCAAGAGGATAAATAATCTTTACACATTCCAAAGTGCCCCATACCACTTTGAAACATTTAAATCATAATTTACATAAAATTATGGAATTAAATGAAACTTAAAATATCATGAGAATAGTTGGATTCATTATATAACATGAAAAGGGTAGCATATACAGCAAATAAAATGTAATTGGTGCATATTAACAAATAAGTCTCAATGGAATGTAAATTGGGATGAAATTACCACACCTAAACCTTAATTTTTTTTGTGTGGTATTTAGACTCTTGTATTGTTGTCTAAATTATGTTAATAGTTAATATAATAACCATAACCATGTTTATCATATCATATATTATTTCTTTATAATATTTTATTAACCATTTTTTAATAATCTTTCATTATTTTGACTATTTCAGGAGTTAATTACCTAGTTTTTTCAAGTATGTTTTGACTTGTTATTTGTTTTTATTTTTAATTGGACAATGGATTCACCATCTACATAATTTAAACCAAGATTTAATTATCATGTATATTCTTTAAATTTTTATTTATAGTAGTCCATAATATTTGGATATTAGAAATGAAGTGCGTTGTTTATGGGGACGATAGGTCGTACATATGCATGAATGCTACATTCATTTCCTTGTTGTATTAAAAGAATGAAAAATAAATGATACATATGTATCTTATAATTCCAGTATAATATATATGTTATATATGTTACATAGGTTTATTAATACCATCCTTTATATGTTCCATGTATGGCATGAATGAGTCACATCGCTTTGAGGGGGTGGTAGTCCACACTTCCTCAAACAAAATTATAATATTTACACAAGATGGAAAGAATAAAGGTATGATCTAAATAAAAATTTCATAATAATAAAGGCATTATAAAAATAATATATAACATAATTAAATATTCTTTCCATAATAATGGCCACCAAGAGAGGTGGTAATAGGAAAAATGAACAATCATTGTTTCGTGAGGTAGTAGTTCACCGTACAATGAAACAATATGTTCGTTACCCATTAGATGGAGGTGTGTGTAAGTGTAGGTAAAAATATTAATATAAAATAAATCTTAGTATATTTAGGATACTTTTTTTATTTAATAAAATAATAATAATAGTATAAGGAGTGTAGAATTAGAATGAAACTAAAAACCTTGAGAGAAGTCGTAACCACTTAATCAGGTAGCTTCTTTGGGTTTATACCAAAAGGATTCCTTGGAAAGATTTATTCCTAAATCCATGTTTCTAGGTATATTTTAGGCATGTTTGGAGAATATTTTGGAAGGTTTTGGCTGAAAATAAGTTGCTTGAGGGGTGTGAAGAAGTGGGGGAGGTGGTGGACTTTTATAGGGAAGGAAAAGGAATAAATAGGAATTTTTTAAAACAAGTTAGGTATACACATGTTCTTACATAAAAAATCCATAAAAAACTTATAGAACCAAATAATGGAACTTTTATTGCTGAAATATGACCATCCAATTGGTGTTGGAAAACTTGATAGGTTATTTGGGCCCTTGAGTTTAAGGTTTAAGCTTAATTTTTCCTTAATCACTGTAATTAACTTTAATCACTTTCATTAATCATTTTTTGTAAAAATTTAAGTTTATCTTATTATAATCTAAATATAATCTTGATTAGAATATTTTATATACATATTTCTAAATTAAATTCATAGAATCAGTAAAATTAAGATTAATTCTAATCCCACAGACTGGATTAAATAACGGGTTTTTAAAGTAGAAAAATGTTCAAAAGATTGTTAAGTTGTTATTTTCAATATCAAATTTAAATTGGTTCTAATGATATAAATTTTATTAATAGGTGTATAATTTATCTAATTTTATCTTAAAGAAAATTTAATATATAATTTTTCATTAATAATTATTTAAAATCAAATGCAATATTTAACTAAAATGTAATATTTTTCAGTATGCATCAAAAAATGAAGTTTCTTACAAAAATACCAAAAATTAAATATAAGATAATTTTGAAATTATGAATTAAAAAATGAAGTTTATTTTATCAAATTTAATTTATAAATGTTTCAAAATACATATTTAAAATATATGCGCCATTAAAAGGCGATAACCTACTTTTATAAAAATATAGTATTTTATGTGTAATATTGGGTTTCTTCCTATATTATACCTATAGAATATATTAGATGAGGGGGAAAATATCATGTTTGATATATAATATATAAATATACTATATAAAATCACTAAAAGTGTTAGAATTTGTTTAATTGTGCAAAACATGACTAAATAGTGTTTTTTTAAATCAAGTGTTGTGTGTATTGCAAGGTTATCAATAAGATCTAAACTTCAATATGGTAAAGTATTGGGGAGCTATATATACCAGATTTTTTCCCTCAAAATTATATGAAAAATCAACTAAATATTTGATATCATCTCTTGAACCAAGCTCATTGCAACCAAGGAACATTCACCAATATCTTACCAATACAATGGATATTTCAAAGGATGTCTATAAAAGGCCTCAAAAGGAGCCATTTTGATCACATACTGGTAACTATTATTATAAGAAAATTTGAATATCCCAATATGTTCATCCCAAGCCACACCAAATTTGATAACATAAACGTGAATCATATCCTCAGGAATTTGTATAGCTCTTTCTATATGGCCATATGAAGGAAGATCGTTTACCATACTCAAACGGACTTGAGATCCCAATTCCTCTTAAAAAACTATTCAAAAGAAAGAAATGAATTTAGGATCTATGTTAGAAACTATAGTAGGTGGAACTCCATGAAATTTAAAAATACCTTTCACGTAGATATTTACAAACTCCTCAACTTTCATTACATCACTAATGGGTATAAAGTTGGCTGATTTAGTCAAATGATCGATCAAAACCCATATTGAATTATTCTTTATCTGGGTACATGGTAACCTAACCAAAAAGTCCATTAAGATCTCATCCCACTTCAATTTCGATTATGTAAGTGGATAAAGAAAACCCAAAGGTTTTTGGTGGTCTTCCTTAACTTGTTGGAATGTATATCAATGAGATAAAAAATCAACAATGCCTCATCTCATACCTTATCACTAGAATTGTCGATACATATCATAGAACATCTTTATGGTTCCTGTGTGCACTTCCCACTAAGAAATATGGAAATCCCCCATAACATCATTCTTGAAATCTAACAAAACAAAAAAAATGATTTTTATTTCATAGAATTCATATGGTGGAGAATTACCTATTAGGCATGGTCTCCCCACCATAAAGATAGTTTCTAATTATACATAACTCATCATAATGTTGTTTATTCTAAAGTATAATATCAAGAAGAGTAGATGTGAACTGAACACCAGACAATGAAACCATGACCCCTATTTCCTAAACACCAATATGCAGCTGTGAAAAAAGAGATATCATGTTCCACTCTTATGATAATCCTTTCACTACCTGGGTCAAAAGTTTCATTCTCAAAGCATCTACAATAATATTCCCTTTCTCTTGGGTATAGGAGATGTCGAAATAAAAATATTATAAGTATTCAACCTAATGCCTCTGTAATAGATTCAAATATATTTTAGATAATATATAAATCAATCTCTTTGGGTCTAAAAAAGGGTAAACCTTTTTTTGTAAAGTTAATGTTGTAAACTCTTAAGCGCGTGAATCAGAGCTATATGTTCAAGGTCATGGGTCAGGTAATTATTCTCTACGGACTAAGAAGCCAAGAGCCATAAGTGACAACATGATCACCTGTCATAAGAACTATACCCAAACTAAATATTGATGCATCACAGAAGACAACATATCCCTACAGGGCCTCAAGAAGATTCAACACTGGTGTAGTCGTGAAAATAAATTTCAAATAAAGAAAATAATTTCAACATTTCTCATCCCAAGAAAACATTATTCCCTTCTGTGTGAGTACAGTCATCAGAGAATCCATATTTAATGAATACTTTAAAAACCAAGGATAATACCCATATAGTCCCAAGAATCTATAAATCTCAAAAACTAATAAAATTTCTACCTTGTAATAATAGATTTCACCTTCCCCGGATAAAATGATATGCCATGTTCTGACACCATGTATCCCATTAATTTTACTTACTAGATCAAAAAATCACATTTCCAAAGAATGGAATAAAGTCGATGATTTCTCACTACTTCTATAACTGATCTCAGATGTTTCACATGATCCAATTCAAATATAGAGTAAACAAGGATTTCATTAAGAAAGACCTCCATGAAAGTATCAAGATACTCATGGAATACACTTTTAATCAAATCCATAAAAAATATAGGATAATTGGTTAAACCTAAAGGCACTTTTCAAAATATCAGATTCTTTTATTCTTAACTAATGGTAACCAAATTGAAGATAAAACTTCAAAAACCCACTTCAACCCATTAAAATAGTTAAACATACCATCAATCCATAGAAATTGGTACTTATTATTTACCACATATTGATTTAGTTTTTGTTAATCCACACAAATACAAAGTAAACCATCAAATTTCTTAGCGAAGAGAACTGGCACTTACCTAGGTGACACAATCATGCATATAAATACTTTTTTAAGAAGATCACACAATAGATTCTTGATATATTTAATTTCAGATGGTGAAATGTGGTAATTAATAATAGAAACTGGTTGATTATTAGTCACTAAATCGATAGAGAACTCCATATACTTTACAGGTGAAAACTTGATAAATATGAAATAAATTTTCCTAGAAACACAATGACAATGGGAAGGAGATCACCGCTAAAAGATTCCCACTCCAGATAAAAAATGAACATAGTTATTAATTTTCCCAACTCTGGATAAGAGGGTTTGGCTCTACTCGACCTTGGATCCAATTCACCTTGAAATATTTGGAAATCCTCATCATGTTTGTTAAAGGAAACCCTTTGAAGATAACAATCAATATGGGATTTATTTGCAATGATAAAAATCTACCCTGAATATGATTTCAAGATGTTTCGTGATGAAAACAAGAAATCACAAAGCAAGATCAATATATAATAATGAGAAAACAGAAGGAGTACTATATATACTTTGTTGTCTCTTATTTCCAAGGGGTGTAGAAATATCCATCACATAAGAAAAATTCTCTATAGAAAGATTTAGCATATTAACAATACAGGTTGAAATAAATGAATGAGATGAACCGGTATCAAATAAAATATTCACCAACAAAGATGGTATAGTGGTGGAACCTCCCACTTCTTTTAGACCCATATCTGCTTCCTCAGGATACTATTACACTATGTGAAGAAGGTTCATTCCAGATTCTTTTGGATGGAACCCCTTTTTCCTTGAAGAATCTGATTTTCCAAAAAATTGAAGGTTTTGATGATAATTTTCCATTAAGTAGATTGGAATAGATATGAATAAACATCTACATGTGGCCTGATCATCCACAGGAACCACATACCTTGGGTGCCTCGGTGAAAACCTACAAAGAATGTCCATGCTTTCCACACTGGTATAAAATAAAATGTATTTTTATAAGTACTTAAGGAGGTATAAAAACCCTACTTTCAAGAACCATCATGAGAATAATCACACTTCCTATTTCCATTTGACTAATTCATACTCCTACTTGGAGAAAAAGGGACCCCCTTCATGATTGAATTTCAATCTAGGTCCATTTAGACCATCAACACTACCCAAAACATCATTATAATAGGACAGATTTAAGAAAAAAAACGTGAGATTAAATATCTGATAAAATTCCCAACTCGAACCAATGTGTCTTCATCTTTACATTTTATTCTATCTCAGGTAAAAACTAAACTATATCAGCAAAACAATTTTAATACTCTATCACGGACATTTCATCCTACTTGAGTTTGAAAAACTCAATATCCTTGGCCAACATCAACAACTCTAGATAGAACTATCCATTTAAAATAGGTTTTTAAGTATTTCCACTCTAATCTCTCATTATTCTCTTATGTCACTTGCATGTCCCAACATCTCCTACTTGGTCCCTCTAGTGTGAATGTTGCACACTTCACCTTAATTTCATCATGTGTCACAAAAAAAACTAATGCTTATTCCTTCTCAACTATTCCTTAGTCGTCTTATAATTTTTGGAATCATTGAACAATGATGATTTATGGATAAGGAACTCCTAATAATGATTTGGAATAGCATTCCTATGTGGTTCCATTACTAGAGGTTGAATGGGAACTGGATGGTGGTTCCCATCCCAAAGCATGGATAATACACAGAACCACCTAAACTATACTCGAGTCAATGAGAATATTTTATCATTATGGTTCAGCAACAACTTCATCCTGAATATGATTCACATGAATTTTGTAAGTCATGATACAAAACAACATCATCAGACAAAATTAAAGACATCAGATTAACACTCAAACATATAATTAAGGTAAATTAATCCTTATATATAGAAAAACAATATTTGGATTTCAATATATCCAAATAAAAAGTAGTGAAAAGACTAGCATTAATCCCCAAGGAGTCTTTCCCAAACCACCCATTATGACTTAGGCTCATTGTAGTGAGTATTGGCCAGACACTTAATTGAAACTACCTCTTACGTCATGGCAAGATTACTCAACTACTTACTGAAATCAAGTAAATATGAAAAACTTGTATCTATGATACCACTTTGTCATGAACTAGCTCGGATACCCTGGTAACCTGATAATTGAGCTAGATATTACAAGGCCCTTAGGGAATTCCCTATCTACATGGGTTAGAGACTATCACCCATCAACATAAAATATGAAAGTGGGAACACATTTTCCATAAACAAAACAGATGATAGATAAACAATTCAGCATAAAAATAATTAAAACTCCATAGGGAGAAGTGTACTAGAATTCAAATAGGTATGAAAATCCAAATTACTACAACAATATACAAAAAGCAGGAAGTTAAACAACCCAAGTCCTAATGGATGCAACTAAATAAGTCCCAGGATCAACAGCTACTACCACCACCTAGTGGCACCTTACCCTTTCTCTGACCTAGAAGGATAAAATATAAAAACACCTGAAGGTACATGTAGGGAGGGAGATATAATCCTACTAAGGTCTCACCAAGGATTCCATAATTAGATACCAAAATTTAATTAACAAAAAAATATTTCAATTCAAAATAAATAGGAATTTTATTTCAAAACCATCTTTAAAAAAATCATGCTTTACATTTCAAGTGATGAAATTACTTTAAAAAAATGACTTAATAAACATGTTATATAAAATAGTTTATATAAATTCAGAAGACATGTGTAATTTTTTTTACAAAAAATGGAATATATTTCAAAGATGAACAATGAGAAACATGGTCATCTTCCAAGAGGTATGATAGTTCTAGGTTATGGGATCCTCACACACTTATATAATGATATTGACAATATGTACACAGGTCCCTCGACACTGGTCTAAGAGGACTTATTGACATCCTATTGAGGAATAAAATGTTTCAAATATTTTTTGTTAGAGTTGTAAAATGTCAATCTAGTTTTAGGGAATTACCATCATATCATGTCTTTTCCTAATAACTAACTAAGTACGTAGGATTTTATGTTCTAAAAAAATAAATTAAGGAAAATTTATTTTAAAACTTTTTAAAATAAAATTCATCTCATGCTCCAATTTTAAATATTCCAAATACCTTTTAAAAACAAACTCATGGGTTTTTAATTAATTAATGCCTTTTTCTAAAATAAAACCACTAGGTTTCTATCAAAATTATTTTAAGAAAATTTTCTCAAATAACAATTTGAAATCAATTTCATCAAATCAATTTCACAATTTAAATTCAAAAATTTAAATTTCCCAATTTTCTATCAATTTCACAAACAGACCCCAATTCAGTGGGATTGGGGGTTTTCCTAATTTATTTCCAAATTAAATCCAAATCCCCAATCCAAAGAAATTGGGTTTTCAATCAATAAATTTAAATAAATTTAATTTAAATAAATCAATTTATTTTAAAACAAAAAATTTAATTTTAATCATGCAATTTAGGGTTAATCCAAATTGGAAATCATAACGAAACCACATACCTTTTTCACAGAAACAGAATGCCCAAAAAAGAACCCACCAAAATGAACGAAGGTGAATAAGATCTAGGAACTCAACCTACAAAAAGATTCAACAGCATAGAGTTTAGATCCATTAAACCCAAAATGATAAAAAAGACATCATAGAGGGAAAGAGAATCATATAGAGAGATTGGGAGACTACTTACCCAGAGAGTCACACTACAACCACAAAAACTCTAAATCGCTGAAAAAATGACCCAAAAGGGTTGGAGGGCCCCAAAATCACCTAGGTGTGGATCTTATGTTGAGATCATGGAAGTATGGAGAAGAGGAAATATAAATTTTATATGATCTTCCTATTTAAAAACTACTCTTTGGGACTTTACATGATGTGTAACCCAATTACACATCATGTAATTGACAAGACCCATAAATGCTGAAAACCCCATAGGTTTTTGTTAACAATGGATTTATAATTATTCTAAAATTTTCACGACATGTAAGCATATTACACTACATGTAAATACCCAATAGGCTATAGAACCATCTAGTTTTATGCTGAAAATTCCAACAAACCACTGACTTCACCATTATAGGTATCCACCCAACTCCTTCTCTACCCTACCCAAATAATGAAAAAGGAAAACCACGACAAGTATTAAAAATGTACCTAATATAAAGGTAATGGGACATTATAAATTTTTATCTATTTGAGTGAATCAAGACTGATTATTGATGAGATTTATTCTATTAATCATCTCCCCATATTTATTTTATATCATTCATCCCCACCTTTTGTTGTGATGGACACGAGATTATTTTATGAATCACTAGAAGTAAAGGAATACTACTATTGGAGGTTTCTAGCTAAAAACATAAAAATATAGGATTTATTGTATTTGGTGTTCTAGATACAAATGTTAAAAAAATTGCGTTCGGTTATTTTCAAATTTAATTTGATAACAAATTAAAAGTCCTGTATTTTTGGTATCTTGTATATCATTTATGATAAGGGACTAATATAATAAACCATGAGGAAATTATTGTAGGATACATATTGTATCATCACAAAAAAAAATTAAACTATATTATCATATAATGTTATTTATTTTTTGATTTACAGCTTAACTTTTTAGATATAGTTGTTCTTATTTGTTCATATCCATAATCATTGGTTTTAAAAATCCCATATTCTTCTATTATAATACTTTTATAAATATATATAATTATTCCATTGAACTTTTTTATTTAGTAATATTTATTATTCTTTATGAATCCTTTATTTTGTTTTATTTACAAAAAAAATTCAAAATATGTATTTTAGTCTTTTAGAATTTAATTATTATCTTATTTTGTAAAAGCTAATTCACCCCTTATTTACATTTTATCCAAATTTGAACTACTATAAAAACCTTCCTCTGGTATTTCATACATTATACATGATGTAGAAAATTAGTTTTATCTTGTTCATCCATGGTATTAATGTGTTATAGGGTTATTTTATAAATGTGTCAACTTTTCAATTAGTAAAATATCAAAAGTTAATATGCATGGAATTTCATGATTATTGGGTTATGGTGAAAAAACTCTTTTTTTATTTTATATAATATTATACATTTATGTTAGAATGACTATCATGAAGGTTTATTTTGTTATCAATTTCATTATTATATAAAATATTGATCTAATTTCATTTAATAATTTAGATAACGATGTTCTTTCTATACATTTTTAGATAGAATATTAATTTTCATCATCATTTTTTGATATTGTGGTGCATTTAATGGTCATTTTTTGTGTGAGTAATGCTCCTCTATTTCCCAATATATATATTATTTAATTATCATTTTTGAATGAATATTATTTTTTAAGGTATTTTTTATGATTACATATTTTTTAGATCCTCCATTTTTAAGTGTATTTCTATATAGGATGTATAGTTTTGTAAAAACTATATATATACATTGGAGAAAATTCGTTTGATAGAAAAAAATTTTATAGGTGAAATAATAAATATGGTATAGTAATTAATATTTAATATAATAAATGCATTTTAACCACATAAAGTGTAATATATTAATGTGATATAAAAATTTATGTAAAGAAGAATGGTATGTGAATATTTGATGAGTATATCAAAAAATTCCATGGTTTAATAAGGCCATGCATGGTATATAAGATGAATTAGAATTATTTTGATGGTTATCAGGTGATCCATTCTGGAATTTAATTTTCTTATAGGTATGATATTAGTTGGAATGAAATTTTTTCCAATAATTAAGACAACAAAAATTCATTTCAAAATAGTTTTGTATTACTCTTCATAGAAGCAGTGATTTTTTCCTGTGAAAGAAAATTACCCAATATCTTCATCATGTACCCATTATATATTTATTGAATATATATAGGATATTTATTATATATAGTTTTGATTTCATGTGTTTAATTGAAATATGTTTATTAGTAAAAAAAATTCCAAACACATTGAATTATGTATGCTAGAAGTCAATCAGAATATATTGGAATAGATATTGGATCCATTTATAGTGGAAAAACTTATAAATTTTTTTATTTCTTCATGATCAATCAAATTTGTTGTGGTTTTTCATTTTTTAAGGAATATAATATTACATTAGTGATGAAAAACGTTTTGATAATGTTTATTTATTTGATATCCCTATTTATATTGAAAAATTGTCATGGAATATCGATTTCCACCTCATAGAAATGGTTCATGGAATATGAAATGATCTAGAGGAAAAGAAATGGGAAAAAATAATTAAGTAACTTCTTAATATTACCTATATCATATAATGTTTTATTATTTATAAATAAAAATTTTCATAATGTTTTGAAATTGTTTTAAAACATATATTTTAATAAATATGGTTTATTTTTTTATAGGTTGATTTAGTTTTGTTTGTATCACTACACAATTGTATATAACTATTAGAATTGTATAAATTAGTACTTAAGAATTGAATTCACCTATCTATATCATTTTATATTTCCAAAGTATTTTAAATGAATTTATAACACTGTTTATACCTATTTATTAAGATACAATATTTATTTAATTTAGTTTAGACATGTTTCTTTATTTATATTATTTACTAATTTTTATTCAAATTTATATATATAAGTTAGATTTATAGAATCTTATAGTGTTTTTTTTTCTTGTATCTACTTCATTTGATGTAAAATTAATTTGTTATTATTTTTTATTTTTTATTTTGTTAATTACAGTAACAAATATGATAAGGAGTGATTTATTTTGTATTACATTTTTTTATCAATTTCAGAAAACAAAATTCATATAAAATATAAATTTTTATAATAATTTATTTCATTTTAATTTTACTCTATCTTTAACATTCCTTCATTCATTTATTTTTTTCTTCATTTTAGTTAACTAAATAAACAAAAATGAAAAAACTTGACAATCCAAGTAATGTTAACAATAAATCGATTTCATCTCTTATCAATATTCTAATGGTTCATGTATTCTTGTCCTATTAACTTACTGGTTTTGGACTTCGATTAGTACATATGAGGCTCAAGGTGGGTTCAATGGTGTCTTGAGATTATAATCTGTGGCAACATGTTATTGATGATAGGAATAGTTATTAATAACATGAGAGGTTGTTTACAACTTTAAAGCTAGAAATCCATGACCTATTGTTTCTGATGGGAGTTATATGATTAATGAACATATGAAGTTAATTAATTCATTACTATGTGAATAATAACATTAAAAATAAATGGATGTTTGTTATTTTCTAGGTATTAGAGGTTAACATCATCAACTAGATTTACAGTATGAATTGGAGGCCCTCCTAAAATCTTATGATGTTAATATGTAATTCACACCATGAATGACCTCAAGTCCCTATTGTATATAAATTTTTGGATTCATCCTATTTATTTTGTTTCACTCTTGTTTCCCTTGAACCTTGGAGAAACCCTAGTAATTTTTGGAGGCTCATTCATCACCTTTCACCCTTCATTGATCCTTGCATTATAGAGGTTGTTTGTTGATAAAATGGATCATGTAAATCTGTGTTTCATCAACATTATATTTGGTTCTTATTTGGTAATACACATTCATGTTGTTTTTTTGGTTTAGGATTTTTTTTGTATTTTTTATTCGGATTCCTTATACTGGTTAAGGTTGATTTTAGGATTCCTTTTATGAATGTTGTCTTCTAGGTAATTATATTTCTCCCTATTGTGTGTGGCTATTTAGAAAGATCATTTGAGGTAGGTAATCCTCGTCCTCTCTTTATATATGTGAATATGTAGAGATTTCATGATTTTGAATTCAAGTGGTTGTATTGTAATGGTCTAATAATGAAGATTATTAATTAGATTAACTAAAATTATAGCGAATGTGAGGAAATCACATGTTTTACTACTATTGATGTTATTTATAATATAATTATTCATGACTGTTTATATTGATGAAAATTATAGAAGTTGGGATACTTTTTGTGGTTTTTTTATATTATATGATACACTTGATGTGTTAATTTACTAATATCACCATGAATGAAATTGATATACACATATATTTTTCTAATGAATTTGATTCCATAGGAAGTCTAGAATTTTTTTGGTAAACCCCATGATAAGTAATAATGTAATATAAATAAATCCTTTGTTGAGTCTAACTATTATATGTTATTTAATGATTTATAATGTGGTTTTTTTGGTTTGATGTTTAGTGTGTTTAGGATGTGATGTTGTTTGTTGTGCAGTGTTGGTTTTGTTTAGTGGTTCTAATTTGGAGTAGTTGTTTTGAGAAGTGGTTGTGATGAAGTTTAATGTTCAATGGTTGTGGTGTATGGTTATTGTATTGATATGGTTGGTTTATGGATATATGGTTATGTATATTGTATTGTGTAAGTGGTTTATGTGAGATGGGTGATATTTTATGTGTTGTTAGTTTTTTTTATTTTCATGGTTTTCTATGGAATAAATTTTAATGTTGAAAATTAAAAAATCATTGGTCAGAAAATGAATAATAATGGGATATAAATTATATTTGATAAATAGAATAAATGAATTGAGAAATTAATGAAGGGGTTTTTTAAATTAGAATGAATTTTTTAGTAAATGATACTTCTTGGAAACTCGCTGAAATTTAGAAAACAGAAGAAGTAATAATTGGATGTGGAATTGTTTGGTTATGTGAGGTGGTTGTGTGGTATGATTCATTTATCTGTGGAGTAATTTATGATGGATGTCATGTGGTGTCAGAGTGGTTTTTTATTATACTGTAGTGAATTTTTTGTTAACTAAATGTTTTGGAATTCTCTATTTCCTATCTATTATGAATTTTATTTCCTTTATATATATATTCTCCACCCATGTTTTTAAAACTAGTAAACACCCAAATGTTTCTTGTTATATTTTTTTTTCTCCAACAAGAACATTGGTGGTAACATAGATTGTTGGATACCCCATCTTCCCCACACTACTTTTCATAGTAGTGATAATACAGGTTGGTGTTGGGAAATATCCAATATTGATATAGATTAGTGTTGGAGATTACCCACTAGTTTAGATTATCTAGTAGTGATTAGGATGTGATATTTGGTAGGGGTCATGTGTGGTTGGATGAGGTAAATATGATGATTCCCTTCAAATTCATGATACTCTGGTGGCCTAGTTATGTGAGTTGGTTTTGATGTGATTACATTAGGATGTGATGTGGTGAAAAATTATGTTACCTCTAGATGATAGAACTTGTGAAAATGGGTGTGTAAGATTCATCTTAACCCATGTAAAAGATGAATGGACATGTAATTTGATGTGTATGGATGTTTTGTGAGAACATGAGGTTTGATGTTGGTGCGTGATAGTAGGAAAATAGTGGGGAAGCCACTAGGGGTTCCATTATTTATTTTCTTGATATTATGTTACAGTTTTGTATGTGTGATTTGGTAAGAATTCTATAGTGATTCCAAGATTTATTAGTAAAAATATTTTTTTCCATGTTGGTTATGTTGTTTGTCCACTAGGGAATTAGTATGATCTTTTTACATGTTCACTTGACACCTTTTGTGTGATCCTACTGAGTATTCATTTTGTTCTCACCCTATGTGTATAACCTATTTTTTAGAATTATAGGATGTCTTCGGGGACTGATCTAGACATTACAAGCTCAAGGTTTCGATCTATTATTGAGTCTCTATAATTGGATACTCTTTTGGATTGTATATTTTTCGTGAATTGTAATATGGTTTGGGTTTATTATAATTTTATCAAATGGGTTTTATCATTGGTTTATTATCCTATCTCTTGATCGTATATTATTTAGTGGTTGATCCCTCCCATGTGTTAGAAATTATACCCTCATTGATATTCACCATATTAGGGTTTACTAGGGGTAGGACTTGGGGTTCATTATCTACCTTCCTCCATTTCCAGCCTAGGAGGTGTACCACTAGCGGTAGGAGGTCATGATTGAGTGGAATCAGTAGATTTGGTTTAGAGTTTGAATGGAATTTGGAGTAAGGAATTGGGAGAAAGACATGGTTATTTAGGGAAATGGTGCTTGTTGATCATATTGTTTGAGGTAGTCCATGAAGACTGGATAGAACATGGTATTTCAGGGTCACCCTAATCTGATGCAAGGAATATGATATTATTGAAAAAACTATTTATGTGGAACTATTTTTAGTTTTATGTCCAACGAGAGGTACATGAATCTTGTATGATCTTATTAAAGTATGAATTTGGTGTTTTTTGAAATTTAATTGAAATTTATTAAATAAAACATGATAAACTCACATAGTACCTATCTTAGGGTTTCACATTAATTTTATGGAATGGTTTACAATCATCATCTATGAAGAGATTAAGGAGAAAAATTTCACCTTGATATTATAGTTGATCAATGTAGGGTTGAATATATATGGGATGATATGTCAGGGAAGAGGGCCATGAGTTCAATTGAGGGGAAGATTTTGTGAATGTAAATGGGGAGTGTATTAGATCTAGAGAAAGAGATATTGATGGAGGATCATGAGGTATCTTTTAGTCTGAATTGCGATAATTATATGTTTTGGTTTCCGTTGGAACTTATGTAGTTGTGGTGAGATTTTCATCAATGGTGGACACTATATTTTAGTGACCACAAATAGGTATTGGTGTTGTGTTTATAAATGTTTGAAGGTGTTCCATTTGGAAACCCTATCATCACTGAAGAAGGAAACAAATAGGTAGTTGGTGTACTCTCTTAATTAGTGTATGTTGATTGTACAGGGTCAATAGATCATAAAAAATGACATCTTTCATTGTTATCCTAAATTAAGAGTCTATAGTGAGATGACTGGAGGATGATCTATGCACAATTATCATGTATACAGTTACCCTTTTTACGCATGCCACATATCTGGAGGTATAGAATATAGATGTGGATATTGATAGGATTATTTCTCTTGGAGTTGATCCTTTATAAATTAGATAGTATGGAATATCATGGATTAAGGATTTAGGCAGTGGGCCCTATACTTTTAGGGATTTGGTGTTATGACTAGTGGGGAACCGACCAAGATAGTTCCTTTCCCATCATTTTGGGATGAGAGACTTCCATGAATGAACCAATGTATTTCTACTTTAATAATATGTTTGAAGGTGTTATTAATCCCACATGTATAAAATTTGACTACTTAGAGAGGTTAGTATTATAATGGAGGTCAATCCCATGTATGGAAGTAACAATTAATTTTTTAAGTCTTTTTTAGTAGCTAGGACTTATGAAAATTGTTCTGTAGCCGATGGTAGGTGGCGATAGAAGGGGGTAGCCATGTGATGGTATACATAATTAATGTCCAAGGAAATAAAATTATAATAGAGGATGATAGTAAATAATTATTAGATTTGGGCATGGTCCAATGCATGAAATGGAAGTTTTAAACTAGCAGGGCTAGTCGTTATCATAGGTACAATCTATTTATCATCTACCATTTTTTTCCTATTTCATTTAGGGGACTCAATTTTTTTGGTTAGTCAACATTTTTATATACTATAGAAGTATATGTAGATATGGTTATAGTTCCCATTATATTATCTACTCCTGATGGAGGTTAGTATGCTTTGTATGATGTGTGATGGGGATGTATGTTCATGTTATGGAAACACAAGTTAGTTGGAGATTTCTATTTCCTATAGTCATATCTACACATTTTTATGAAATCACCTTATCTATGGACACTATGTGGTTTTCATGGGGCCACAAAAGGCTAAAATATGTTTTCTCTCAACTTGATATAAATATATACCAAATTATGTGGATTTAGTTTCTCCAAAAAAATGATTTTCAGATGTATTACAACCCAAAAATGGTGAATGTTGATGCTAATGATTTCAATATGAGGTATTAAGGATATGTTTTTATCAGATTTTAAAATGTTTTGAAAGTTATAGGGAGCTTAAAATGATGTATCTTGACACCAAAGAATTTATTTAATGATTGTTTTTATCAAATTATCATGGACTCATCTCTAATGTAGAAGTCAGAGGAGCCCCAACATGTAGACTCAGAGGAAAATGTGTTGTGTGACCATATCATCCATGATTATACCACATATGGATGGTTAGAGGATGGTAAAAATAATATATTCTTCAATGTGTGGCTATTTATTCCAATGGAAATATATTAGGTAGTTCTTGTATGTTCAATGAACCTCTCTTAGTGGTGTATTCCATTGTTACTGATATGTATCATGGATTGATGAGGGTGGTTTGGTGGAATGAGATTAGATACTTGGTTTAATAGTTTCTGGATAAGATTGAATTTTAGATATAATTGAAATCCAAAAACAATATTACTAGAAGTTTTTTATAGAACATGGGTGTCCTTAAGTGTAAATGGGATGTTATATTGGTAGATTTCATCACAATGTTTCCCCAGGCACATGAAATATGTTATATATATTGTTTTATTAGGGAATGACTAAAGAAGTTTTCATATTTTCAATAGATATCTGAATTGAGTTCTATGGGATGTTATTGTAAGGTTTTATATGGAATATATTGTTAAGAAAAATTGGGATCCAAGAATAATAATCTTTGTTCAAGTTCTTTAGTCTACCTCAAGGGTTGATAGGGTGTTTCAACATTTCTTCAGATCCTAGTTGTTTCATATCATTACTTTACACCCTCATACATCTATATGGATGGAGTGGTCCATTTGAAATCTAGAAATATTTTTTAAACTTATATCATGGAATTTGGTGGATCCTGGGAAAATAACCTACCTCTAGTTGATTTTTAATACCAAAATAACTTCCACTAATATAATAACATGGTTTCTTTTGAGGAATTGTAAGGGAGACTGTTTCATTATTCATTTGGTTGGATGAAGGTTGGGGAGTCCATGGATCATCATCCTAATATGGTGTATAGAACGACCATGAAGTTCTATATAGTCAAAGTGAAGATGAGGGAACTTCGTGACTATCATAAGGCATATGATGTTCATAGGTAGAGTTCACTAGAGTGTGATATTAGGGAACATGTGTTCTCGAGGGTTTCACCTTGATGAGGGAAGGGGGGTTTTATAGGGCATATTCATTCCCCTAATTTCTTTAATCTTCTGAGGGGTTGGAACATATTGGTGTGTTGGCATTTGAGTTAGTGATTTGAATGTGTCTCAATAAGATCTATTTATTTATTTTGAATATCCTAACTTCATTAGTATCCTTACGATGACTCCCACAGCATTGATTAAGGAGATTTGGTTATCAAGTTTATTTTTATGTTAATGGAGTGGCCATAAAAGATATATGATCATAAACATAAATTGTTTCATGGATCAATTCTCCCCTTGGATAATGTGTTGTGGATGGATCCTGGTTTGTATGAGAGTAAATGGGATCATAAGACACATATGTATGACTAGTACCCTAAGTTTTTTTTCAATATTTTTATGTTTGTATCATTTATGATGTTATGTCTTATTTTTTATGATATATATTATTTCCTTGCTTATTGTCTATATAATCGCTCCATGTACATGAAAAATTGAATAACCCCTTCCTAATAGAGACAAATTATATTATGAATCATTTTAAAATCATATAGGCGAGTCATTTATTCTTAAAGAAGGGAATATATTGATATAGAGTGTGGTTTTATTTGACCAGTGTTATTTGGTATAGTTTTTAGTGGAATTAAAGAGGTTGATAGATTTTTTTTTGGAGGTTGAAATAGTTGTTTGAGTGGTTAAGTGGAATAGATAAGGCATTTGGATGGTGAGATAGTGTTTTGGTTATGGGGGGAGTTCTATATATGTTTCTAGATTATCCAGGTGCATTTGTTTTTTGCAATGTTTGGCTTATAATGATATCCTAGGTAGCTATATCATTGCATGTTCATTAAGAAACATCCATTTTTCATTTACGTTTAGTATTTATTCTCAATGATTAGATTATTTTTTAATGTATCAACTGTAATAATTTTCCCCTTCATAGCCCATTAATTTTATGGATTGGGAGTATAATTTATTCAAAGGAGGCTCTTGGAGGGTTTGTTAGAGTTTAGATTTTCAATTATGATATGTTGGTCAGAGTAGGACACGCAAGAGGGGGTTGAATTGAGTCCCGATCAAAATTTCTGCTAAAAACCTTATTTAAAAATTCCCCCAATTTAAAAACTAAATATACCGGTTAACCTAAGTAGAATATTTTTAATAGTTTAGAATATTTAATTAATTTCTAAAAGGATTGATTAATTCTCAGTTACAGTAATTTTAAATATTGATAAAAAATTTGAATGTAATTTACTAAATCAAAAAAAAAAGTAATAAACAATAACTAATATTAACTATGAAAGTGATATTTAGTTTTCTAAAATATGTGTGAAAATAGAGAAAACTAAATTTGAAAAACACAATGGATAAAAAACAAGATTTTCAGTCTCAAGAAGAGACCTAATCCTGTCCACTTTGTGATCACCTTACACCAATTAGTTTATATTAATAAACTTTATACACACCCTGGATTGGGGTTCACAATAGTACACAAGGTTTTCCAAGTTAACTAGACCTCTACCACAGTTATTCATGGGAAAAAAATATAACCATTCCACAGAAGGACCTCTTCCGTTGTTACACATGGGAGAAAAATGATGTATAAATATGAGTGGGTGAGAATATAATGTATCCTCCATCTTAGCTTAAGAGATAGTGTGTATTTGTGATATGGACAGACACACAGTGCTAAAAGTATTAAAAATGTGAATAATAGAGCAGAAATAATGAAAAATGGTTTATAATGCTCTGTCTGATTCGTTGGAATATTTTGGACTTCTTAGGTGTAGTAGATGTGAAGCTCGAATCCACTTCTAGAAATAGACACCAAAAAATAGTTTCATGGATGCTTTTATGTTCTGGTTTCTAGTGAGTTTTGATACTCATCGAAGTTGTTCTTCACTAGGGTTTGATGCAGCAAGAATGTTGAGATTTTTTGGTTCACAGCAAATACTTATTTGTTGATAGCTAGAAAGAACAAGTGTTCTTCTTGTATATGCTTTTCTCTACCTTTTATGTTTTCTCTATATGGTTTATGTTCTTTTTGATCAGGTTATTTCTTTATATACTATAGAGGTCCACAATAGGCATGTTATTAACATAAGATCTTCCACATACCTCATACTAGTCTATGACAATGTCTACAAAAGATATACAAGGTCATTAATATAATAGACAATACAAATCTTCATAAATATTAATGTTAGAATTAATTTTTAATTTAAGAGTAAAGAAAATTATCAAAGTTTTGATCAGTAGGTCATTTTATCGGTAATTCATTATGTCGGTAGGTAGGTATGTCGATAGGTACTTTTGTCGGTAGGAATTTCTTTCGATAGAACTGGGGTAAGTGATTAATTGATGTCGGTGAGTTGTTCTGTTAGTAAGTTATACTTTCGGTGACTCAGACTTGTATCGATGACTCAACCTATCAGTACGTTGATGTGTTGGTAGCTTATACTTCAGTCGGTGGCTCATTTGTTAGTAGCTCATACTTCTGTTAGTGACTCGCCTATGGATAGATCATACTTCTGTTAGTGACTCATTTGTTAGTATCTCATTCTTCTGTCGATGACTCGTCTATCGGTTTCTCATACTTCTGTCAGTGAGTCATGATATCGGTGACTCATACTTTGCGGTTTTTTTTCTATTTTCCTATCTTATATTATAACTATTAATAGAATATTTTCAACTTAAAGTTGAACATAGATAATTATAATTAAGAATATTTGTATATAAAACATAATCATTGATTAAAGATGATCTGAGATGATTTGTGAGCATTAAAACTAGAGAGGTCCAACAATATCCCCCTTTTTTATGATCACAAATCATGGAATTATAAAACACAATAAGGTTATTCATAATGATCAAAGTAGTAATTCTTCTTTCTATCTCCCTGTTTCCTCTAGGATTGGGGATGACCTCGTTGATTGAAGGTTCAAACATTCCAATCGGTTTCTAATGGGTTTGTTTGTAGAACCGGAAACATACAATGATTCCATATCCATTTGGACCTGCTTTCCAAAGGTAGGCACTCATTAGTTGTGGATTTATGAGGCTTAGGAATTTTCATTGGTCGACAGGATGGGAGGTCGGACTCATCACACCTTTTTGAGTGGAATTATTGTCTACTCCGGGACTCTCTTTATAGATTTAAGTTATGTTCGTGAATCCTTATTACATTACCAAGTATAAAATGAGCTTTCCTTTAGATCTGACAATCAATGATTAAATATGTAGGAAATTTAGATAATCTTTTATATGTATTGGAGGTTCTTCGTCGATATAGAATCATCTGTATTTGTTAGAGATTCTTAGTCAATGGTATCCTTAAATACATAAAAGTCTCTTAGTCATTATGATGACCATACTGGTTTTAAAGCCACTCAGTGGGGCACTTGAAGTTTATTTTCATTCAGAAGGACATGGATTATTTCATATTTGGGATCGTACCTGCAAATGGGCTACCTACATATCCTTTGTTTTGGAAAAGGAATCAGAACCCACGTAGTTCGAGTAATGGAGTATGATGTTTATGCAAGATTGATGGTTCAAAGAATGATTTCATGATTACTTTTACACTCTAAGCTCATGTGAGTCATACTCGGTGTGAGAAACAAGAGGTATTGGTGAAACCAGACAATTGTGCCATGAAAGATGCAATGATGTGGGGCTTATGTATATATAACTTCCCAAATAAATTAATATTAAGATTTACTTCAGGGAAGAAACCCAGAAACCGGGTCCATAAAGGTATATGTACTTTATGGAGATTTAGATACTCTAACTTGGGGCTTATTCCTGAAAAAGATGCCCAAATTAAGAGGGGACTTATGATTGGGTTTTACTCCTGAGAAGGAAGCCCAGATCAAAAGGAATTATGACTGGTCAAGAGAAATTAAGACTGGGGCATAGTCCTGAAAAGAAGGCCCACATTAAATGGATTTTAAAATTAAGGGACTTGGGGCTTACTCCTAAGGAGGATGCCCATATTTGAGACTGGGGCTTACTCCTGAAAAGGGGGCCCAGGTTAAAGGGATTTAAAAATTAAGTGACTTGGGGATTTTTCCTAAGGAGGATGCCCATATTTGAGACTGGAGCTTACTCCTGAAAAGGAGGCCCAGGTTTAAGGAATTATGGTTGGGGCTTACTCCTGAGGAGGATACCCAAATTAGGGGACTTAGAGCTTACTCCTGAGAAGGATGCCCAAATTAGGGGACTTAGACTAGGGCTTACTCCTGAAAAGGAAGCCCGGGTTAAGGAAAATTATGACTAGGGATTACTCCTGAAAAGGAGGCCCAAATTAATGAGGACTTGGGGCTTACTCCTAAGGAGGATTCCCATGAATAGGGTTCTCTCATCTTAAAGGATGAGGTTGAATGAATGAAATCTCAATCTTTAGTGACATAAAGATGTGAAAATCACTAGGTTTTGAGAGATGTTCCACGGAATTCCTTTCAGATAAGGAAGTAAATCAAGAAAACATGCCATAAATGGCTTTGATGAATGTCTTGAAGACTGAATCTTAAATAGGAGAGGTGGAATGGCATAAGAGAGATGAAATGGGTAGGAAGGGCACCCAAAAATAGAAGGTGCACGCAAGTCCTGGGGGGTCGCGCAAGTCTTGGTCACGCAGGTATACCTGTGCGGCGCATGGGTACTTGCGCGATTGTTAACCAGTAGGGTAATACTTGGGCGATCTTTAACCAAAGCCTTTAGAATTATCTCAAGGTACTTCTAGAAGATCGGCGCGCAAGTTTCAATGAGTAGGTAAGGAGGCGCGCAAGTGTGTCCATTTCCCTTAAGGGTAAAACACTTAGGCGCGCAAGTGTTAGTGGATTCTAACAATTACACATTATTCTTCTTGTTTAGACCTTCCATTCTAGGTAAATAATTACCTTATAAGTGTTCGGAAGACTTGAAGAAGAGACTTGGGTGTTCAGAGCTCTATATATGAATTCTGGAAAAAATCCTTCTCCAAATGGGGGACCCACCGAGGGTATGTATAGGGTGGAGATGACCCTGGGCGGTTTTCGAAGAGGGTGCGCAAGTCACTTGTGCGACCATTTGGGCGGCGCGCAAGTACACCTGCGTGACCATGGTAGAACTTGCGCCACCTATGGGCAATGTTTTCCTTGTTCATGACTTTGCCAAATTTTGATGTTTCTTCAAAGGATGAATCACTTGGAGTTCATGGTATTTTCCTTTTCAATTTGTTTAGACTCAGTGAAGAAAAGGAGCGTCAACAAAATTCCCCCCTCAGATTTGGATCTGAAAGAAGTAAGAATGTGACTCTGAGGAAAAGAAGAAAACCAAAGGGAAAGAGGCGCGCAAGTGTTCAGCGCACAACACTCATCACGCAAGTGCGTGTCGCGCAGGACTAGAGCGCGTTGGCTGTAGGCGTGCAAGTGGTCGGCCTGGCCTATATATATGCACTCATTTGTCGCACATAGCATCAAATTTCAGATTTTTGAGCTCTCGCCACACAGGTCACCTTCGTTGCGCAAGTTTCTCTCTTTTCTGCTTTTCCTTTGTTGTCACACTACTGTCAAGGTACCTGGACTTGTACGGTTATACTTACGCGCCAAAGTCCGGCGTGGCACATAATACTTTCACGACACATCCATACTTGCACGCCAGAATTAGACTTGCGCGCCTTAGTGCCTTTTCCATTCTTTTTCAAATTCCACACAAATTTTATGAAAAATCAACTCACTTAGGAATTAATTATTCGACCTTTGTGAAGATTCAATGGCTCCCAAAAGAGTCGGAACAGCTGATGAACTGGAAAGAAAAAGAATTGATGATATGATGGACATCGTTGGCCATGATTATTATACCGTCTATGAAAGTACTCTCCCAGAATTAGCCAAGTACTTGAAGAAGCATCATATTAATTTCCCGCACAGCATCTATCTGCCTCTGTTTTGCCATGGTCATCTAAAAGATGTCAATATTCTAGAGGCAAAGAACTATCTCCTGCATTCCTAGTTTCAGTCATATACCAACTTTTTTTCAGAAAATTTCTCAATCGTAGGAACATTTTCTAATGCTGGAACAGTAATGAAATCCTATATAATGCATCATAGCTCGTGTGCACCATATCTAAAACCTCCCAAACCTGAGCTGCAACCACATTGTTATCCCTCAATCTTTAAAAATTCTCAGATGGATCAATCCAAAGGCTGGAAGGAGAAATGGGAATTTTGTTCTGGAGGAGGGGTGAATCCAACTTGGATGTGGGCTTATTGGGTACGACAAACTTGTGAAGAGTTTATCGAGGATCTGAAGGGAGCTGAAATTTATGAAGTCATCTGGTTTGGGCAGATGTATGTTTATAGGAATAATAATTTTTCACTGGAGTTGCTTAACCGCTGGAGCCCAGAAACTAATTCTTTCCATCTAACCCATGGAGAAGTAGGCATTATTTTGTGTGATGTCTACAAGATCGCATGGGTTCCAATTTTGGGTGATATGTATGACGAATTCATCCCTCCAAAGGCAACCTTGAATGATCCGGAGAAGACTCCGGATTTGGTTCGAGAGTTATTTAAGATTTATCATAAGCTCAAAATCTCAAAGACTTCAAAGACTCATTCTAGAAGGGATATTCATCCAGAGGAATGGATGGATGTGTTTCTCAAGAAGAAGAGGGAAAAGGGGCCCACCTGTACTCGTCCTACTAGATGCCCTAGAGCGGATGAGAGAGGTGCTCATGGCACATTCTGGCCGACTCTGGAAGCAGAATAATTTGAGAAAAGGGGTATGAAGTAAATAATAAAATCCCAGAGAAGACCCGTCTGGCAGGATTTTTAGCCTTATGGATCAGTGTCTATCTTTTTCCAGTCAGATGTTCGAAGGGAGGTGTCAGGTCAGGGACCTTCGTTATTGCAGCCAAGTTTGCTGAGAGGAAGATGGTGGGGTTGGCTACCCCAGTTTTGGAAAATATTCACAGGAGCTTACTCCATGTCTATATGGGTAAGTATCCTTTGAGATTAGTGGGACCATTCCAAGTTTTATGGGGATGGATCGCCACTCACTTCCGGACATATGCTGTTCAGAACGGAATTCAGATTCCTGGAAGTTCTTTCAGGCCATTTGTTCTGGCCTTCTATGGAATCTGTCCTTTGTCCCTCAATGCCTATGATATTAGGCCAATGCTAGGTATGCATAAAAAATTCCACTTCTTTCCCCCGCCGACAGGGTGATTTTTTGACGATGGGTCAGCCAGCTTGGAACAGAGGTCTTATATACTGGCCTGCAGAGATGGTGTACTGGCCACTAGAATTGATGGGGAAATTATATGTGAGGCCTATGATCCATATAGATTTGCACGCCAATTCAAGTTTCTGCAGACAACTATTGTATCTCCTCCAGTGCACATCATGTCAGAGCAGTATCCCATGGTTTCCCGACAACTATGGTTGCTAATGTCTATGGAAAGGACTGGGGTAGTTTTTGACTTACCAGATGCTGAAGCGGTAAGTAATTTGACCATATGGTATGTTGAAAACTGGATAGCATCATATCCTGAGGAAATATTGAATAAACTTGTTTATCGGGTGGGGAAGAAGAAGAGAACCATTGATAAAGAAACAATTCAGGTGGCAGGTGATTCTTCCACTCTTGAAGCTGGTTCATCGAGTTCTTCAACCGAGGCTGATTCATTAGATTCTCAAGAAATACAACATGTGTCAAAGCGGCCACGTGCCGTATATAATCCTCCTATTAGAATCAAGAGAGCTACTCCATCAAATTCTGGTGATTTACTTTATTGAGGCAATTTAATTGCTAGTAACTCTATATAGTAACAAGTTTTCATTCTCTTTTTATAGTTGCATGAGATAGAAAGAAATTAAAATCCAAGATCGTAGGACCCTCTTCACAGCCTTCTAGTACACCTGCATATCTACGACCAGAGGCCATCTAAACATGGCGGGATGTATACTGCGATACTGAAACTATCTGGCTGGAGCTATGTGAAGGGATACATCTTCCTGGAATAGGGACTCTTCAGGCTCCTGCAAATATTCATTTCAAGGATAACCCTGATGAATTAAGATCATATGTCAAAGAGTTGAGGACCTATATACATGCCACCAATGATTCTATCCCTATCACCAAGCGGGTGAAGGAAATGATGGATCACGGTGCTACTGATGAGGAGTGGCATGAGTACGTGGCTCCTGAAGATGTAATTTTTCTTTCCTTTTTTACTTTGAAACTCAATTTCAGTCACTTCTTTTTTACTCAAGTAATTTACTTTCTTTATCCTACAGCTATCAAGGAAAGGAACTACTGAAGTTCTTTCACCACAGTATAGCCCTGGTGGTACTTCCATCGGGGCTGCTGCTGAATCTCTTTGTGAGTCGGGCGAGATATCTCCATGCCAGCAGGCCATGAATGAGGAGTTGGACATGGCTTTCCATTCTCCCATTAGGGTACCTATAATGGAGATTGTTGAAACTCCCAAAAGACCAAAGGGACAAAGGCGTCGGAGGAAGAAGTTCACAACTAAACGATTCATCAATAGTGGTAAGTCCTTCAGATAATCATGAGTCTTAAACCACGAAAAGATTGATCATCTTCCTTGGGATTACAGGGGATTCTTAAATTTCCCCTCTAAGGGAGAGGATTGATCCTCCTTTGAGGACCACGAAGAGTGTTGTGGAACAAACGCAAATTCAGGCTAACTTGGATGCTTCTAAAAAACAGCCAACATCTATTCCCAGTACTGCTCCTGTTGCTGCTATAAGTAGAGAAGAACCTTCTTCTGGTAATTTAACAATGCTTCATACAATTTTTCATTAAATTTTGAATGAAAACATCAACTAACTTCCGTTCTGTGCTATTTTAGGTATAACACATGCACCAGAATCATTGGCGGTCATGGAAACTGAATCTACCATCCTTCCTGAAGAAGCTGTCCAGGGTCAGGGGTTGCAGAATGAGGGTCGCAAAGAAGACACATCAAATGATCCCACTAGTGAGACTAACCAGGATTATGAAATATGATTAGATGAAATGATGAATCTTGGCATGTATTTCGAATAATGTTTTGATCATGCTAAGTTATCATGTGATTTAGAAGATCTTGGGAGTGAGTGTTATCCTTCGTCCGGTAAATTTTTCTAATAATTTAAACTTCTAATCATGACTGAAAATAATATGCAGTTCCATCCAATGAAGTTGTTGAGCTTCCAATGCCTGAAGAGGGTGTGGACATTGATGTCAACCCTACCATTGCAGAAACATTAGCTCAAGTGGAGATAAACCCAGTAAACCCTCCTGAGACCCATCTTGAAGATCCTGTTGAAACTGGGAAAGATGGGGAGGAGTCTTCTCAAGATGTTGATCTACTATTAGGTAATGATTGTACTGAGTTTTCAAGATAGACAACCAACTTTCATTGTTCTATGAAACTAACTGTAATTTTAATTGATCAAACAGGGCTATCAACTTCAATGGCTAGATCTGGAGGTGAAATCTCAACTTCTGCCCAAACAGCAGTAGAAGGTGAAGCAACTAGGGTCAGGGGGGAGGAGCAGAACAGGGCACTTCCTTAAGTGCATTAATACCAGATTACATGCCCCACTATGATGATGATGTCGAATCAGACCAATAGGTGCTTAAGGCACTCAGCTTTTCATGACTCCAGGCAGGAAACAACATATGGAAAATCATATCTGAAGTGCCTCTTGAAGAGCTTCCATCAAAGCTTTCCCAATTTTCATCCATGTTCGTCATGCTAGGACTTGGAGGTTTTGGATATGAAAAGATCCATGCCGTGGTGAAATAGGTAATTTTAAGAAGGGAAAAGGAGCAAAAGTGTCATGATGATCTAACCAGGGTGAAGCTGTCAGCCAACATCAGTGAATTTGAGGCTGCGGTATCCTGAGTCGAGGCTACCTATGCGGCTAGAATGAAGGATCTGAAGCATAAAATCACAGATAAAGTCGTCCAGCATATGCACCTACAGCAACAGTTAGATTCTGTTACTGTGGAACTTTACCAACTCAATAATTCATTGGAGGGAGCTCAAATGAATGGTATGAAGTCCATTGTGGGTGCCAAGAAAGCACTCCATCAGGATTAAAAGAGTGAAGTTGGTCGGGTGCATGAGCTTCAAGAAGCTGTTGATGAAGCTCGGGATGTTGTTCATCAAGTGAAGACTTATGTCAACAGCCTCTTGTAATTTCTTAGAAAAGAGAAGAGACTCCAGTCTTTGGATGTCCTTCTAATTCTTGTGAATCAAATTGAAATAATGCTTTCATCTTCAATCACTTGTCACGTATTTTCCTTTTCTACCTGCTTTAGATTTTACCTAATCCAATGGGCCTAGTAATCATAGTTTGATTTTTACTAGGATTAATATAAATAACCCCACAAACATTGAATCTTTTAATTTCTCAATATTACCTAAATCATACAAAATGTATGTTTAGTGAGCTGGAACTTGACTTTTATTCAGAGTTCCCTTGTCTTTTGTGGTCAGTTTAAAGTCATGCACATCAGACATAAAAAGGCTAATGTTTAAGGTCAAAATAGCTTTGACCGAATGGATTAAAAATTGACTCAATTCTATGATAATTTATTTGAAAACATATCACCACACTCAAGTATGAGGGAAAATATGTAAACTACGACTTAATAAAATTTGAATATGAGGAATGATATGAAAAAGGGCTAAGATGCATTAAAAGAAGTAGTTCCCAAGAATGAAGTTACCATTATTTAACAAACCCGTTAGGCGTTGAATTATGCAGGGCCGCCTAAGGGCATTGGATTCATAGTCAAATAATAATATCTTTTGGCTAAAAAGTTTGTTATGTAGACTATTTATGCAAGGCCACTTAAGGGCACGTGCTACATAGTCAGGCAAAAGAACTCTCAGAAATTTACTTTTCTACTGCTAAGAAGCCATTGAAATTTTATGGAGATTCAAATTTTCCAAAGCATAGAGTTTTCTGTATGAAGAGAGGTGCTTGAATATGGGAAATATATTTCCAAAAAATATTTTTTAAGAACTAGATGAATGTCACTCCTAAGAATGTTTGACCCAAATGTAGGGAAGAGAAAATATAAACCATAGACTTGAATATTTTCAGATTATGAAAAAGAGTATGAGACAAATATGTAAAGAATGGCTATTTTTGTGGATCCCTACATATCGTCGTTAAGACAACTAAGGACAAAAAAAAGGGTTTTCATCCTAATAATGAAATTACCATTATTTAACAAACTCATTAGGGGGTTGAATTATGCAGGGCCACCTAAGGGAATTGTATTCATAGTCAAATAATAGCATCTTTTCGCTAATAGGTCTGTTATGTAAACTGTTTATGCAAGGCCGCCTAAGGGAACGTGCTACATGGTCACGCAAAAGAATTCTCATAATTTGGACATTTTGTGATTAGAAGTCAGGAAAAAGTGTTATGAAGATCTGAAAATATTTAAGGTTAGGATTATGACACATAAAAAATGGGTATTGTTCAATGTATGTAAAGATACATAAATCGATGCTAACCATAATCACGTTGTGGATGGGTCATGAATTAAAATGTTGAACTTCACTATGTATCCCATAAGGATGAGAATCAAGCCATACGTAGTTCATGAACTACAGTTTACCATCCTGCGGGACAAAAGGATTGGAGATCTTAGTTTATGGTCATAGAGTTCAGACCATTATAAGAAAAACACAGTGTGTGTTTTCATGGGGACTTTTCTACCAAGGGACTGAAATTGGAATTTGGGGTTAGGCCCAAAAGGCATGGGGCTGGATTCGAGGGACACTCGAACGTTCCTACGTATCCCATAAGGATGGGAATCAAGCCCACATAGTTTTAGAAATACCCTCTGTACAAATTTGGTTCGTACATGTGAAAGGTGAAAGGTGACTTTAGTGCAATGATGGTTTAACCCAAGATAAAAGGTTTAGGTATTTCCATGTATGCACATAATTTTTTTTGGTATATAACATGATTGAAAATCAATATAAATAATGATTCCCTCTAAGGTGAGGGTATCAAAGAATATTGTAGTTTATTGTCATATAGGACAAAAATGTTGTACAATTTAACGTTGTTTAGCAAGGACGAAGGTGAACCAATGTAAAGACATTGATTCTAGGGGCGGTTTCACGAATCAACATCATATGAGATGGAGGTAAACCGATGTGAAGAGATTGTTTTTGGGCTTGAACCTTAGGATTTTGCCTACGTACCCAGCCTGGCAGGCAAGGATCAAAGTCCGCATAGTTCAATTAAAGAATGAATTAGTGATCAAGTTGTTCTTGGGGACAACAACCTAAAAAAATAGTGTTGGAACTTACACATGGTTAGTATCCCATATAGAGTGTTATGGTTGAAGTTTGCTCTAAGCTCACATGATTCATACTTGGTGTGAGAAACAAGAGGTAGCAACAACCCTAATGATGCACAGTTTAATGTCATATAGGACATATGAAGGGACTATGAAGTTTAAAGTCTTGCAGTTAGGACCATTGGTGATGCACAGTTTAATGTCATGTAGCAGGGGAAAAGTACATTTTAATGTCATGTAGGACGTATTAAAGAATTTCTATACAGTTTAGCGTCATGTAGTTAGGAGGATGGGGACAATACAGTTTAATGTCATGTTGGACAAAAAGAGGACTGTGCAGTTTAATGTCATGCAGTAAGGACAAAAGAGGACACCTTTTAACGTCATGTTGGATGTATCAGGAACTTTTTCATAGTTTAACCTCATGTTGGATGAAAGACAGATGATACAGTTTAGTGTCCTGTTGGATGAAAGTGAAAATAGTTTAAGGTCATATGTATGGACCATGGATGGTTATGCAGTTTAACGTCGTGCTAGATATAAGGGACATGAAAACAGTTTAAGGTCGTATGCATGGACCATAGATGGTGCAGTTTAATGTCTTTCTAGACATAAGAGACTTCAGTACAGTTTAGCATCATGTATTTAGGACATCGCAGTTTAACGTCATGTGGGACAAAAGTAATACAAATAGTTTAAGGTCATATGTATGGACCATGGATGGTTATGCAGTTTAACATCATGCTAGATGTAAGGGACATGCAAACATTTTATGGTCGTATGCATGGACTGTAGATGGTGCAGTTTAATGTCTTACTGGATATAAGAGACTTCTGTACAATTTAGTGTCATGTAGTTAGGACGTCACAGTTTAACGTCATGTGGGACGAAAGTAATACAAATAGTTTAAGGTCATATGTATGGACCGTGGATGGTTATGTAGTTTAACGTCATGCTGGACATAAGGGACATGCAAACAGTTTAAGGTCTTATGAATGGACCGTAGATGGTTCAGTTTAATGTCTTGCTAGACATAAGAGACTTCTATACAGTTTAGCGTCATGTAGTTAGGATGTCGCAGTTTAACGTCGTGTGGGATAAAAGTAATACAAATAGTTTAAGGTCATATGTATGGACCGTTACAATGTATTTTGTGTTTATACAAAATACTTCTTCAGAAATCTAGAATTGGTTGGAGTAGTGATGAGTTCTCCATCCATTAAGATTAATGAATATGCTCCATTGGAGTAGACCTTATGTATTGAATAAGTTCCTTCCCATTTTGGTTCAAGCTTGGGAGTTTTCTTTCCTGGTATCATTGGAGTTCGGAGAATCAATACCAATTCTCCCTAAATGAATGAATAAAGATGAACTTTTTTGTTGAAAGCTCGTGCTATTCGATTCTGATAGACTTCCATGTGGTGCAAAGTGCACAATCTTTTCTCATCTAACCGTTCCAATTCATTCAATCGCTTTTGATATTGCTCATCTATAGATGACTGATCACAAATGGATACTTTGAGCGAAGGCAATTGAATTTCAATAGGCAAGACTGCTTCCGTTCCATATACCAGTGAATATGGAGTTGACCGCATTGAAGTGCGGGTGGTAGATCGATAAGCCCATAAAGAATGAAAGAGTTTATCAGGCCATGACCTCTTATCTTTATTCACCATCTTTTTCAGTATATTTTACAGAGTCTTATTGAAGTCTTTTATCTGGCCATTGGCCGCTGCATGATACCGAGATGAATGATTGGATTTGATGTTGTATTCTTGATACAACTTCTTTACCTCGGACGAACATAATTTGGTGCCATTTTCCGTCAATATGGTATGAGGGACACCAAATCTGGTAATAATGTTAGACTTGATGAAGATAACAATGCTTTTAGAACAAACTTCATTGAGAGGTATTGTCTCTGCCCATTTGGAAAAGAAGTCAGTAACAGTAAGAATATACTTAAACTGCTTAGTTGTAGATGAAGGGTAAGGTCCCACCACATCCATTCCCCATGTGGAAAATGGTCATGAGTATTTAGTTGTATGAAGAAACTCTGGAGGTTGATGAATGAAGTTGGCATGTACTTGGCATGAATGACACTTCTTTTTGAAATCAACACAATCTTGTATCATTGAAGGCCAAAATTATCCAAGCCTTCGAATCTGATCAGACAGTCTATGTCCAGACTGGTGGGCACCACAGACTCCTGCATGCACTTCTTTCATGACAGCCATTTTCTCTTCACCATCAATGCATCTGAAGAGAACTCCATAAAAACCACGTTTTTAGAGAATTTTCTCTAGGTGATCTGGGCTATCATAAAGAGTAAAATTGACCACATATCGCTGGATTTGTTCTTTCCCGGCTCTATTAGGTGGAAGTGTTCCATTTTGAAGGTATTCCCTAATAGGTGTCATCCATCCTATAGTATGGCCATACGGTTCAGGAATGGGACTAATTTCATTGATCTCCTCTGTTCTTGTTCGAACATAAGGTGAAATTGTACGATGTTGGACAATACTGATGGTTGTTTTGTCCCGATTTGGATCTTCCAGAGCTGTGTCTATATTAGCCAGTGCATCAACTTGAGCATTTTGTAATCTTGGGACATAAGAAAATTTTGGTGCCGAAGGTAATTCTTCCATTAACTCTCTGATGTAATCATACAAAGGGATTAGTTCTTCTTTTCTGATTTCATAATCCCCATTGACTTGTTTGATTACCAGGTCTGAATCACCTTTCACCTTTAAGTGGTTCACTTGAACTCGAAGCGCCAACTCCAATCCTGCAATAAGAGCTTGTTATTCCACTTCATTATTTGTACCGCCTCCCAATAATGAGAAGGAATAAGGTAACAATGCATTTTCTAGGGAAATGAGTACAATTCCTAAACCAACTTTTTTGAACTTAGAATTTTCTATTTTCCTCCCTGTTGGACTTCTAGAAGCACCATCAAAGTACATTTCCCATGTTTGAAGAATTTATTGAATAGAGATGACTTCCTCATCAGGGAGTTCAATATCTAAAGATGTATCCTCCACTGAAGGATGTTCAGCCAGGAAATCATCCAGAGCATGGCCCTTTATTGCCTTTTGAGACACATACTGAATATCAAATTGCTTCAAGATAACTGCCCACCTTGTCAGACGTTCTGTAAGCATTGGACGACTAAGGATGAATTTGAGCGGGTTATTGTGAGATACCAATTGGACCTTGTGATGTTTCAGGTAGTGTCTCAACTTCTGAACTACAAAGATTAATGCAAGGAAGCACTTATCAATACTTTAATATTAGGTTTCTGCTTCAATCATAATCCGACTGAGATAGTAGAGGTTGTTTTCATTCCCAGCATCATTCTTCTGAGAAAGAAAGGCACCCAATGATCGCTCTAGAGATGTCACGTAGAGGATAAGTGGCCTTCCATTAGCAGGTGGCATAAGTACCGGTGGAGTCAAGAGGTATTTCTTGAGAATATAGAATGCTTCTTGAAATTCTTCAATCCACTGGTAAGTGACTCCCTTCTTCATCAATTTGGTGAAGGATAAACTTTTTCCTGCCAAATTGGCGATGAAACGCCGAATATCGGCTAAGTGTCCTTGAAGTCCTCTTAATTATTTCAAATTTCGAGGAGGTGACATACCAAGGATTGACTTGGTATTCTCAGGATCGACTTCAATACCACGATGGCATACAACAATGTTGAGAAATTTCCCTGAGGTTACCCCAAAAGAACATTTTAAGGGGTTCATCTTCAAATTATGTAGCCAATGTTTGTGAAATATGATTCTTAAATCAACCAAGTGATTAGAACGTTGTTTTTATTTTTCCACCAAATCATCCACATAACATTCAACAAACTTCCCTAAAAAGGTTTTGAAGATACGATTCATGGCACGCTGATATGTTGCACCTTCATTCTTTAGGCCATAGGGCATTACCTGGTATCAAAACACACCCTGAGGGGCTCTGAAATCTAAAGATTCCTCATCTTATGGATCCATTCAGATTTGATTATATCCAGAATATCCATCCATAAATGAGAGTGCTTCATAGCCAGCTGTTGTATCAATTAGTAATTCTGTAATCGGAACTGGAAAATCATCCTTAGGACAATGCCGATTAAGATCTCTGAAGTCAATGAAAACTCTAATTTGCCCATTCTTCTTTTTCACTGGGACAATATTAGCCAACCACTTGGGATATTGAACTTCTCTGACGAAGTTAGCTTTGATGAGATTATCCACTTTAGCTTCAATTTTGGAAGCATAGGTTGGGTGTGTTCTTCTCGTAGCTTGCTTAAATCCTCGATGTTCTTCTGGTAAACCCAAATGATGAGTAGAAACATCAGGATCAAGACCGGGCATTTCTATATAGTTCCAAGAAAATATGTCTCGATTTTGCTTTAAAAAGGAAATATACATCTCTTTTTCTTCAAGAGTCATGGTCGCACTGATTAAAGTGGGGCGTCGATCTTCTTTTCTACCCATATTTATTTCTCTGAGTTCATCCACAGTGGTAGAGATACCCTCTTAAAATGCTGGAGGAGCATCCCTGAGATCGTCTTATTCTTCAACATGTGTTATTTCTTCTGTTTATACTTGCATAGTAGATATTGAAGCAGAATTTACATGATCAGAAGAGATGTTAAAATTTGAACATCTTGAAGAAGAATCTTCCATTTCTGACCCAATAGATGACGAAAGGTCTTCCATGGGTAATAAAGAGGAGATGATAGATTAAGAATTGACATCATTTTTCACCTCTGACGTTGCTATTACTTCTTATGGCCTATTTGGAAAAGTATAAACTTGCTGGATTTCAGCAGATGAAATGAAGACATTTCCATTTGAGCTTTCATCATTGCTTGGTGGCTCACCAATTCCTCCCATGTTGTGTGACTCGATTTCCATAATTGACATTATGGATCTTTCCATAAGAGTATTTTGATTTTGGTCTATCTTGTCAATTTTACTGATAGGAAACACATAATCTGTACTCACATGTGAAAATGGATTTACTGGAATCTTCTCCAAACCATATGGAGGATTAACTTTGGGAATATCCCTTGTTGTGGATTTCTCATTTCCCTTCATATAATAAAATTCCACCTCAATGTATTGAGATTCAAATATCTTGAATGGTGATTTATCACCATACAATGTCCTAACTTGACCATCGAAACAATATTTGAGACATTGATGGTATGATGAAGGGATATCTACATGTTGATGTAGCCAGGGTGTTCCAAGTAAGATGTTGAAGGCTGAGTCTTGGTCAACAACCATGAAATCTGAATTAGATACAAGATCTCCAAACTGGGTTCTGAGTGTAATCTCACCCAGTGGTTCTTGTTCATTTTTATCATATCCTTGTAACATCATAGTCGAAGGAGATAAATTAGATTCTATGAGGCCCAATCGACGAAGTGTATGAATGGGCATGAGGTTGACTCCTAAACCATTATCAATGAAAGATCTGCGGATGTCTACACCATTGACCTTTCCAGATAAGTACAAAGGTCTAATATGCCCATGCACAATATCATCCTCATCTTCATCTGTGAAATATATCACTACATGGAATTCCGCAGGATTATTCTCTACGTCATAGACTTCAGCTGTAGCAATTTTAGTTTCAAACTCTTAAGTAATTGACAAAGCCTCGATGAGTGCCTCCCAAAGATCTTTTGACAGATTAAAAGCATCCAGAATTGAAAACTTTTCCAGTACTTGGGACAGGTGTTTCAATAAATCATACTTTTGATCCAGAGGTCTGCGTTTCCCAACATGAACATGTGGTTTAGCAGGTGCCTTTGAAGTTGATGCTTTGTAAGTTGATGCATCTTGTATCGGGATAGGAGTTAGAAATATTCCTGTATTTGGAATATTAGACTGATTAGATCCATTTACTTTTTGAGAGGATGAATATGGAACCCCCAACCGATCCTCCAGAATAACTATGCCAGGATTGAATTTTCTATTGGTGAAAGAACTTGCTTGTTCTTGTTGAGATCGCTGAAGGGCTCTGCCATGATTTTCTGCTGTATACATAGTTCTAGGAGGGGTAGAATTGGAATAGTGGCCTCTGAAAGCTCCACATCTTCCCCTGTACCCTGAGCCTCTGGAACTTCCTCTGATTCCTCTATTTGATATAGGGAATTTGGGCTCATAAAAATCAAAACTACGACTGGCATATGGATTTGTTAATTGAATCATATTAACAAAACTGAAAATCAACTCTTCATCTGATAAAGACTCTTCTTGATTATCCTATTTAGGTTGTGCCATTTGGTGGTACGGTGCCCGTTTCTTTGAAGTAGATGGCATAAAATCTACCAAAGTCAAAGACAAATTGGGCTTTGAAACATACTAATCTTCTTCTAATTGTTCCTCTTTCTTAGAATTATGCCTCCCTTTTGAGGATTTTTCCTCTGAAGAGGATTTTTTTGTGGCATCCATAGCAGAAGACACAATTGGTTTCTTCAATTGCATTTGTAAAATGGCATGAGTTCGGTTGATTGTTTTTATAACCATCCAATCATCATATTTCTGTTCATTTTTTCTTTTGACTTCTTGAAATTTTCCTTTTTCCTCTAGAACTGTAGCAGTAACACATGATACCTGGGCTGAAGAACCTTTTAGTTTGACTTGTCCCGAGTCGACCATCTTTTGCAAGAGGTCCTTGAAGGCAAAACACTCCTGAATGGGATACCCCAACATTTGATGAAACGGGAAATAGTTGGGATGGTCTTTATCTCCTTCCTTGTTTGGCCTCTTGGCCCTTGGCAATTGAGCCAAATTATTTTCCAGATCTGAAATGAAATAACCAGGAACTTGTTCATTTCGGAAAGAGTAAACGTTTGTTTTCAAATCCACAAATTGTTTTCATCTTTGATCTCTTTGATCATCTTGACGAAACAGCCTCTGTTGTTGGCACTCAGGAGGTGGATCCCTTTGAGAAGATGAAGGCTTTGAAGTAGAAGTAGGTACAGGTGCTTGTTTAAGCATAACTGTAGCAGTCTCTGCTTTACCAATTCTCCTTCCTGGAGCTGATGGAATTACACGAGCTTTATCCTTAGTCTTTATAAGATAATCTTCAATCTGTTGAGCGATTGAAGTAAGGTCTCGAAACCCTCCTGTTTATTTCACAGGGATCAACGACATACGTAATTCTTCATGCATATTTTCCACACATATTAGCAACAGTTCTTCTTGAGGGAGTTCTAAGCTTATGGAATATGTTAATCCCTTCCAGCGATCAATGAAATCTAAAACCCTTTCATTCTCCGTTTGCTTACAGTTTTTAAGATAAAAAATGGTTGTATTTGGAAAATTTGATATGAACTGAAGAAGGAATTGTTGACGAAGATCCTCCCACCCGGTAATTGACCGAGATTTCAAGCTTGTGTACCAGACAAAAGCTGGTCCTTGCAAGGTTCACACGAAGAATATTAGTTTCACTACTTCTTGTTGTTCTGGAGTTCCCATCATAGGATCGCAACAAGACACGTAATTCATCAAATTCTGTTTAGGATCACCAGATCCATTGAAAATAGGGAATATAGGGTTCCCAAAACTTGATGGGGGAAGGAATGAATCTACCCATTCAGGGTAAGCTCTCTTTTCTGGTTGAACTTGTGCATGCTTCCCTTCCATAGTCTCTAACTGAGCTGTTAATGACTCAATGGTAGTTATTAACTTTGGGAAACATCTGGTTGAACTTGGACTTGGGCAGGTGCAATGACTGGAGCTTGGACAGGTATAGTGGTTGGTACTGCAACTAATGGTAGCACCACCGATTGTTGTTTCACTTGACCCGTAAGATTAGACTTGTGAGGGTATACTGATAGTGTAGGATATTCTTGATCCATCTCAGTAGCTACAACAAACTCCCTTGGCTGACTGACTCCAGCACGCTTAGGAGGAAGACTACCTTGAAGTATTTATGTGTTCAACCTCCTCAAATCCTTCATTTCTTCCTCTTGTTGCAGAAATCTTTTCTCTAGTGAGAGCGATTGGCCTTCTCCAGAGGAAGGATATGTAACCTGATTCTTTCCCTTCCCCTTGTTTGATTCCTTTCGGAGAGGGGGAAGTGGGTTATTTGAAGGAACACCCAGATTTTGGGTAATCCTTTGATTTCGTGTACGCACACCTTCTTCATTTGTGTCTGTGCGTACAACTTCTTGAGCAGAAACCTCTTCATATGATCCCTCTGAGTGAACCTCATCTGATGGGTCAGCAAAAACGAAATTGATGAAATTGATTGATGCATAAATCATTGCATCCCTTCTATCTGCATTTCTGCAATATTGTCTTTTTCCATGTCCTTGACGAGAAATTGCCTTTTGTTGATTAGATCCCTCAGGAACTTCTTGGCGAACCTTAATTTGGAGAGAATCTCCTGATAATTTGTCTCTTCGTTCCTCTTGTGGCTTCTTCCCCAATTGAGTGAAGACCGACTTTCGCTGAGGAGGGGATTAATGATTTGAAAAGGTCCCCAGTCTGGTGGACTAGGGCCGTTCCTGCTATCTTTGCTCAACTCCTCAAATCCTATTCGTTGATTCTGAGGGTTGGGTTAAAAGAGTCCCCAGTCTAGTGAACTGAGGTGGCTCTTGACATGCTATGTCTGAGACTTTCTTGAAAGCTCTTTTGATCTTGCAGACCTTATTCTGGAAATTAGTTGGATGCATCAATTGACATCCACTTTTATCACCTGGTTCAAAAGACCGTTAGATGATTTCTGACACTTCTTTCACTTGATGATGTGTTTGCTCCATACGAGAGGCCTGTTCAATATTCTTGTTTGCTTGATGCAGGAGTAATTCAACAACTTGTTCTCTATATTATTGATTTTGAGAAGAACTATTAGAGGCCTGTTCTTGGGAAATATTTTGATTACAAACAAAACCCATTGAATTTGGTCGGCCATGGGCAATAACATTACATGAGACCATTTTCGGTGGGCTTTGCTGAGTGGAGAGCACAGTGAAATATAGCACTCCATGAACACCCCATCCTCTGATATGAATACCATATGGTGCATTGGAAATTAACTGGCGCAATCTTCTTAGTGCGCCAAGGCATGAACGCTGAAGGGCTCTCTACTACTTTTCAGCCTTTAGATATCGAGAGACTGATAGAGATGCCAAGTCAATTGGGCGTTGTAACCCTTCTATTATCCTAACATGATTTTAATATTCATCATAAGATAATACTTTATTTTTCAACTCATAAAGAGTTTTCCATATGTTGAGACGAATATCATGAATTCCATCTTCCATCAACATCTTTGGAATTTCATACTGAGAGTAAGACAGAGGCCAAAACATGACTAGCACTTCACCTTTTTCCAATTGTTTTCTCATGTTCAGAATTTCATCTTTATCATTCAATGAAGATTCTTCTACCTGATTAGACCAGAGCTAGTGCTTCCTTGTTGCTTTATCGGATTCAACAAGATTGGTAGATAAATCACTGATTAAACTAGAAGATGCATAACTTAGGGGTGGTTTGGAGAATGACCTACACCCTGGGCTATCTTCTGATTGAGAAATTATTTCACCTACTAGTGATGAAGCATCAGACAAGACTGGTTTCGCATTTTTAAGTGCCTCAAGATAAGAGGGCTTTCTCGACACTACATTGTCCATTAGATAATTTTCCGGGTAATGTGCATCACTACTACAGAGAGGAATTTCGCAGCAAAATTCATCATCATGGGGAGGACCACCATGGTGGGTTATAGAAAAAGATGAAATCTCTTGATCCTTGGTCTTCTAGCCACACAGAGGGTTCCTGTGGCTCTCATCTAAAGGTGAAACTTTGCGATCGACTGAACTGTCATGAAGCAAGCTGTCATGAGGAAGTGTTTGTTGAAGACCTTCGGAATTAATGTTCCCACTATTGGGAAATGAGGGATTAGAATCTTGGATTCCAACAGATAACTGTCTGAGGGCTTTAAGAACTCCAACATCAAGCAAGGCCTTGTAATAGATTGTCTCTTGATCTCTTGACTATGCTGGGAGGGTCTTCTTCTTAGATGCCTTCTTACTCGCCTTGGAAACCACTTGTTGATGAAAGTGGCTACTCTGAGTAGGTGTATATACCTGATTAGGAGAGATGGCCAGGTTAGTCTGAAAATCTCCACTCAAATCAGGTGTATGTGCCTGACTTGGTTGTCCGTATGATATAGGGGAGTACGCCCCACAACCCTCTTGGACTGGAACAGATGTGTGTGTCTGTTCCAGAGTGAACTGTTGATGTGTCACTCCACTAGTAGGGATAGATTTAGGTGTCTTCCCCTGAGATGATACTGAAGCTGTTATAATATCCTGGCAGGCGTCCAGAATATGAGCAGGGATTTTCTTCTGCTCTTTCACCATTTATAGAATATGCTTGGTGACTTCAGTTGCTGGAACGGGGATATACATCCATTCCGGGCTTGGAGTTGGTGTGTGTTCCTGCTCCTGTCCTCCTTTTCCTGTCAGTGAATCCTGACAGTACTCAAGTTTGGGGGCAGAGAGTTGAGTCGGCCTCCTGTTCGTCGCTGGAGCTTTCCGACTGACTTCTCCGAGTGCTACTAAACGAGACTGTTCTTAGGCTTGATCAATATGAGCAGGTGTATGTGCCTGCTAATTGTACTTTTCCGAAAGTGGTTGAAAAGATCCATCATATGTAGTCAGACGAGCCTGTTGACTAGTTGATGACATATAAACAGGTGCATGTTCCTGCCTATATTACTCTGCCGAAATTTCCTAGCGGGATTGGCGTGATGCTGCCAGACGAGTCTTCTGGACAGCGGAATTAAAACGGACAGGTGTATGTGCCCGCTCGTTGCTTTCCACCAAGTTAGGTTGGTGTACTTCTCTGGAGATGGCAAAGATGATAACCTACTCACTGTTGATCGGATTTCGGCTCTGGTGATTCGTCTTGCCTGCTCAGGTTCGAGGAACCTGAGCCAAACACCTGGAGACGATACCCTCATCATGTTGAGGGTGCACTGCCGCACGAATCTGGCGGAAATTTTTGATAGGATCCCATGGGAAGAACTCTTGTCTCCTTGAATTAAGGCCCTGAGATACCTTCTCATTCACCTCCTCGGAATATGGGAGTTAATGGTGATTTCGTTCTGGGGA
Organism: Viscum album; assembly: GCA_963277665.1. Classification (NCBI taxonomy): domain Eukaryota; kingdom Viridiplantae; phylum Streptophyta; class Magnoliopsida; order Santalales; family Viscaceae; genus Viscum; species Viscum album. The sequence goes on from OY728129.1 coordinate 1,138,960,221, forward strand.
TAACGACCCGAAATGGTTGGAGACGGTGGTTAGCACTTCCTGCTTCTTGATCACTGGTCGTCACTGTCCAGACGACCAGGGTGAAGTGTTCACTTAGAGGTCTTTTCAAGCAGCCTCCAGAGTTGGAATGGTACCTTGTTGACGGTACTCCTTAACCAGCACATTTGATACCCAGCATTGAAGACACTGAGTAGGTGGTATCGTCCTCAGAGCGGACGACGATCCAGCAGAAGTAGTAGCAGTGGCATTCACAGTAAGGGTTTTCATAGCAGAGGTATTCACAGATGTGAACTTAAGAGAATCCATTCTGGAAATGCAAGAGATCTTGGAAAAGAGTGCATGTTTGATATAACAACTGTAATCAAGATAAGTCTAGCCACTACATCTTTTGGATAAGCACATATGTTATTGATTGTTTTGTTGTCCCTCTCATTGAGTTTTAAATAGGGGCATAACAAATAAGTAAAATATAATTATAACTTGGTTAAGGATTCACGTCTGGTTCACCATTTTTTGTTTCCTTCAGAATTGGGGATGACCTCATTGATTGAAGGTTCAAACATTCCAATCGGTTTCTAACAGGTTTGTTCATAGAACCGGAAACATGCAATGATTCCATATCCATTTGGACCTACTTTCCAAAGTTAGGCACTCATTAGTTGTGGACTGATGAGGCTTAGGAATTTTCATTGGTCGAGAGGATGGGAGGTCGGACTCATCACACCTTTTTGAGAGGAATTATTGTCTACTCTGGGACTCTCTTTATAGATTTAAGTTATGTTCGTGAATCCTTATTAAATTACCAAGTATAAAATGAGCTTTCCTTTAGATCTGACAATCAATGATTAAATATGTAGGAAATTTAGAGAATATTTTATATATATTTGAGGTTCTTCATCGATAGAGAATCATCAGTATTTGTTAGAGATTTTTGGTCAATGGTATCCTTAAATACATAAAAGTCTCTTGGTCATTATGATGACCATACTGGTTTTAAAGCCACTCAGTGGGGCACTTGAAGTTTATTGTCATTCAGAAGGACATGGATTATTTCAGATTTGGGATCGTACCCGCAGATGGGATACCTACGTATCCTTTGTTTTGGAAAAGGAATCAGAACCCACGTAGTTCGAGTAAGGGAGTATGATGTTTATGAAATATTGATGGCTCAAAGAAAGATTTCATGATTACTTTTAAACTCTAAGCTCACGTGAGTCATACTCGGTGTGTGAAATAAGAGGTATTGGTGAAACCAGACAATTGTTCCATGAATGATGCAATGATGTGGGGCTTATGTATATATAACTACCCAAATAAATGAATATTAGGATTTAATTCAGGGAAGAAACCTAGAAACAGGGTCCATAAAGGTATATGTTCTTTATGGATATTTGGATACTCTAACTTGGGGCTTATTCCTAATAAATATGCCCAAATTAGGGGGACTTATGATTGGGTTTTACTCCTGAGAAGGAAGCCCAGATCAAAAGGAATTATGAATGGTCAAGAGAAATTAAGACTCGGACTTACTCCTGAAAAGGAGGCCCAGGTTAAAGGGATTTGAAAATTAAGGGACTTGGGGCTTACTCCTAAAGAGGATGCCCATATTTGAGACTGGGGATTACTCCTGAAAAGGAGACCCAGGTTTAAGGGATTTAAAAATTAAGGGACTTGGGGCTTACTCCAAAGGAGGATGCCCATATTTAAGACTGGGGCTTACTCATGAAAAGGAGGCCCAGGTTAAAGGAATTGTGTTTGGGGCTTACTCCTGAGGAGGATTCCCAAATTAGGGGACTTGGGGCTTACTCTTGAGGAGGATTCCCAAATTAGGGGACTTAGACTGGGGCTTACTCCTGAAAAGGAAGCCCAGGTTAAGGGAAATTATGACTGGGGCTTACTTCTGAAAAGGAGGCCCAAATTAATGAGGACTTGGGGCTTACTCCTAAGGAGGATGCCCATGAATAGGGTTCTCTCATCTTAAATGATGAGGTTGAATGAATTAAATCTCAATCTTTAGTGACATAAAGATGTGTAAATCACTAGGTTTTGAGAGATGTTTCACAGAATTCCTTTCAGATAAGGAATTCAATCAAGAAAACATGCCATAAATGGCTTTGAAGAATGTCTTAAAGACTGAATCTTTAATATGAGAGGTGGAATGGCGTAAGAGAGATGAAATGGGAAGGAAGGGAACCCAAAAATAGAAGGGGCATGCAAGTCCTGGGGGTTTCACAAGTATTGCATGGGCTCGCAAGTCTTGGTCGCGCAGGTATACCTGCGCGGCGCATGGGTACTTGAGCGATTGTTAAACAGTAGGGTAATACTTGGGTGATCTTTAACCAAAGCCTTTAGAATTATTTCAAGGTACTTCTAGAAGATCGGCGCACAAGTTTCAATGAGTAGGTAAGGAGGCATGCAAGTTTGTCCATTTCCCTTAAGGGTAAAACACTAAGGCGCGCAAGTGTTAGTGAATTCTAACACTTAGACCTTATTCTTCTGGTTTAAACCTTCCATTATAGGTAAAGATTTACCTTAGAAGTGTTCGGAAGTCTTGAATAAGAGACTTGGGCGTTAAGAGCTGTATATCTGAATTCTGTAAAAAAATCCTTCTCCAAATGGGGGGCCCACCGGGGGTATTTATAGTCTGGAGAATACCCTGGGCGGTTTTCGAAGAGGGCGTGCAAGTCACTTGCGCGACCATTTGGGTGGCGTGCAAGTACACTTGCGCGACCATGGTAGAACTTGAGTGACCTATGGGCAATGTTCTCATTATTCATGCCTTTTCCAAATTTTGATGTTTCTTCAAAGGATGAATCACTTGGAGTTCAAGGTACTTCCCTTTTCAATTTGTTTGGACTATATGATGAAAAAGGATTTTCAACACTCCCCAATACTATTTTTCTTAAAAAAATTAATCTAAATATAATTATCCCCCTTTCATGTTTCCATATTATCCAAGGTTAAAATAATGAATAAGTCCTTATCCCTATTTTAGGATTATCAAAAAGAGTAAATTGCATCAAAGAATAATGTCTAAATAAGAATATAAATAATTAGAACACGAAGAAAGGAATAAAGAGATACTCAATTTCATAATCAATTGAAATTACATTGAGAAGAACATAACAAAAAATTACAAAAAGTCATCCCTATAAAATAAGTGATCTAAATTAATTTTTCTTCAAAGAGTAGTCCATCACTGCCTTTCCCATATCAAAAGATGTAGGCGTAGGAGCACTAGATGTAGAAAGTAGTGGATGGAGGTTCTGAGTGAATTCTGAGATGAGGAAGAGGAACTCCAGAAAAAACTGAAGGAGCCAAGATTGGGTTGCAGGAGGTAAGAGGGCCTATAAGCTCTCTAAAAATGGCATGATGGATCTACCTAAAATACTGAGACTAGGAGAGTTCCTGAGAATGAAAGGAGATAGTAGGATAGGTAGAATATTGGATAACTGGTCTGAGAGGTGAGCCAGATAGTACAAGAACAGACATACTTTAGGCACCAGATAAGTCTTGAGAAGGTTGATAAAATCCATGATAATGTTCCTACCATATTCTAAACATTTGGTGAAATCTTCCTTTTTTACAGAAACTTCTCAATGATAGGAGTAAACTCCTTAAGTAGCTTAACCTAATATCTAAAATCCCGTGTGACTAGAGGAAGTCTTATCTTATCAAATAAATACTTGAAGTGGCTAGTGAGATGATTCTTGGGGTATATTCTCTTGAAATAAAAATCCACTTTCTTTTTTATTTTTATTGTGTAATTCAATAACCTTTGGTATATAATCTCACTATGTCATAGATATGATCACAATTCTTGATAATATTGGAGAGACTCTCCTAATCGGTGATACCCATCATTGTTTGAAGGTCTTCTCTAATCACATTACCAACCATCTCAATATCTGGAGGGTGTGAAATTGGATCTTCTAATATACAATCACCTTTAAATATATCTATAACTTCTTATCTAAAATGATTCATATCAATATCAGGGGTCTGATATTGATTAACATCATTTTTATAAATTGCATCCTCAAAAGTCTTTATCACTTCATCCAAGGAAGTCATGTAATCAATAGTCAATCTGTTTATGGCCAAGACCATTTCAATCAATTCATTTTGCAGGCTCTGGTTAGCCTTCACTATAGTTTCAACAACAGAGATCATCCTAGGTTCTACTAGAGAAATCACTCTTTCTGTAAGAATAGAAATATCTCTTTTACTTAGAGTGGGAACATGATCATTTTGAGGATGGGATGAATTTCTAATAAGAGAGATTGGATCTACATTAAACCTTTCAAAATCAGATTTTCTGACATAGTCACCTGGTACTGAAGTCACTAGAGGTGTAGGAGCCGAAGCAGATGTAACTGCTGGAGGTGTCTCAGAATGAATAGGTTCCTCAACTATTAGTCTCCTTGAAACCGCTACACCATCATCAGAATATAAATCAGAGTAATCCAATATGATATCAATATAACCAGTATTCTTTTCCCATTCATATACTAAACTAGCATCAAAACGAGTGACTGTATCAACACTCACCTTCTTGTCTTGAGGCTCCCCCTCAATTCGAGATCTTCTTCTTGTATAAACTAATCTTAGTAAAGAGGATTCATGTGCTTCTATTTCACCATGAACATCAATTACTACCCCTTCTTCTACACCAGCTTTAGGAGGTTCTATAATCTATTCCTGAGCCACAGGACCAACAGGTTCTACATTGGAATCTTGATCATCACCAGTATGTTCTAAACTACTATCACTTCCACCACCTTCTTTCTTAGTTTCAACTCCTCCATCATATCCATTTTTATCTTTAGATTCTCCATCCTATTCCTCACTACTACTACCTTTTGCTTCAATTCCACATTCCTTTTCCTCATTATTTTCTTCTTCTTCTCCAGTTTCCTCATTTGAACCATTAAATTGGATTTTATACTCCACACTTCCGGATTCCACAGTCTCATCGTCATCATCCTGGGATATAATAAGTTCTTCAGAAGGTAGAGATAAAGGTGGAAAAGCAGTTCCAAAATTCATCTTCTCAGGACTTTCAACAATATCAGGATCATTCCTATAATCTATAGGAGACTCATCTTACCTATCAGTTTTAGTCACTTCCTCTTCATCAGAATAGACAACATCAGCATCTAGTGGTAGACCAGGATCAACTACATCTCTTTTCCAATATGGATGGTCAATAGGGTTGAAATTATTATATAATTTTTCATCATATCTAACCCACCCCCTCTTCTAGGGGTTCTAATTTATCCTCATTCTCTTTCAAATATCCTTACTTAGAAAGATACCACTACAAGTATAGATGGTTTCTTCATCTTCACTTACACATCCTTTGGCATTTAACATGGAAGATATAATTCTTGGGTAAAATAGAGAATTTTAATTACAATAAGGCTTTATCATTTCACTTATATAGACTATCAAATACCTATACAAATTCACCTTATGTCCTTTATTCAAAAAATATAGTAGATACACATCTTGATACTTGAGTGAAGAAAATTCCCCTTTCCTAGGACACAACTGGTGTTGGATAAACTTGAACAACAACCTTCTCTCCCCATCTAACTCAGTAGAAATTGGTCTTATTTGTTCTGCATTACCGGTTAGCTCAACCAAGGATATCTCATAGAAAAATAAATCACTTTTGGTAGGAGTACTCCCCTGATATTCATCTTAAACCCTTCATGAGTTACCTTCATAAATTCTACACAATTTCTTGAATAAAACAATACTCTTCTTCCATTCACCACAGATTTAATCCATTAGATCTCACTGCCTTATATAATAAACTCATAATGGAGATAAAATTCATGTACCAGTTTAGGGTAATAAGGTATTTAATTATTTGAGAACCAGTATAGCCATCCTTACATCTGTAGCACATCTAACAAGACATACTTACTTGTTAATAACCATTCTAAGTGCACTTCTCTTTCAGGTGTTACCGTGTATTTTTCAAGTCCTAGATGAATAGGCATGGAACTGATCAATTATTCTTTATGTCTCTTTGTAGGATGTGACTCATATCTAGATCCTTCTAAGAATAGTTTTACTCTAACCATATCAAACGGTTCGGTTGAAGGCATGATGGTGAAAGGGTCGAAGGTAAAGAGAGTTCAAGGATAAGAGTGTGATAGTGTAAAACCGAGAGTAAGAAGTAAGTAGGATTGACTCAGTTTTATCATTTAGGATTTTAGAATCTGTAAATTGAGTAATCCAGGTCAAATAAAAATAAATAAGTAAAACAATATCATTTTGAAAAAAAACAGTCGGAGGGTTATTTTGGTGAGTGGCCATCGGTGAGACATCATCGGTGTCAGCATGATGCTATCAACATGACACTTTTGGTGTCCACATGATACTATTGATGTGACATTTTTAGATGTATCATGACACTATTGTTATGACATTACCCATTTTGTCAAGACATTATCACCATGACACCATCAACATGACACTATTAGTGTCAAAAAGACATCATCAATGTCCTATAGGTGAGTCATCCACACTATGTTTTAATGGAGAGTTGCTAATAGAAAGTCCTAAAAAATTAATCATCCTTATTTCATTTTTGATGTAACTCTTTATTTCAGAGTTCAATGTATTAGTAAATATATCAGCAAGATGATATTCTGTGCTATTAAATTCAAGTGTTATATCACCTTTTTGATAATGATCTCTCAAAAAGTGATGTCTTACATCAATTTGTTTTTTTTCTATAGTGAGAAACAAGATTCTTTGATATGCTAATAGCACTTTTATTATCACAGTTTAAAGGTTCATGTCTAAATTGATATCTATAATCTAGAAAAGTATCTTTCATCCACAAAATATGATTATAAAAACTACCAGCAACTATGTATTTAGACTTATAAGTAGTTAATGCAACATAATTTTTCTTTTTACAACACCATGATACTAGATACTTTCCCAAAAAGTGACATGTTCTAGAGGTTCTTTTTATATCTAACTTGAAACCACCAAAATCAATATCTGAATAACTAACTAAATAAAATTCTTAACCTCTAGGTTAGAACAATCCTAAGTTGGTAGTATAATTGAGGTCCTTAAGATTTATTTTTACATCATTTAAATGATATTATTTAGGGTTTTCTTGAAAATAAGAACATATAAATACACTAAGCATAATATTAGGCCGACTAATAGTCAAGTAAAGTAGACTTCTAATCGTCCCTCTTTTATTGGTTTGATCAAGAGATTTAACATTTTCATCAAGGTCCAACTTATAGGTGGTATTCATAGAAGTATCACTAATTTTTGTACTGTCAAATTCTAAAATTTTTAAAACATCTTTAGTATATTTACTTTTATTTGAAATAATACCTTCTTTATTTTGAAATATTTGACATCCAAGAAAGAATTTTAGTTCTCCCATTAAACTCATTTCAAATTCACTTTGCATCATTTATGAAAATTCAATACATAAAGAATTCTTTAGAGATACAAAAAAATGTCATCAATATATATTTGAACTACTAAAGCATCTTTAGAAATTATTTTTATAAATAGATTAGAACTAGCTATACCTATTATAAAGCCTTTATAAATAGGAAAAGTATGCAGCATATCATACCAAGCTCTTTGAGCTTGTTTTAAACCATATAAATCCTTTTCTAATTTAAAAACATGATTTAGAAAATGAGGGTTTGCAAAACTAGGTGTTTGTTCAACAAAAACATCCTCAACTATATACCGATTTAATAATTCACTTTTAACTTTCATTTGATATAGTTTTAAATTGAGATGAGTTTCATATGCTAGTAGGATTCTTATCATTGCAAGTATAGTAACTAGTGCAAAGGTTTCTTCACAGTCAATGCCTTCCTTTTTACTATATCGTTGTACAACTATTCTAACCTTATTCCTCACTATGGTGTCGACTTCATCTACTTTGTTTCTAAATACCCACTTAGTACCTATGGTCAAGGTGTATTTAGGTATGTCCACTAGTTTATAAAATTTATTTATTTCAATATTATTCAACTCTTCTTGCATATCCATAACCCAAAATCCATCATTGATTGCATCATTAATGATTTTAGTCTCAAGTTATGACAAGAAATCTTGATGTTCAACTTGGTTCCTAAGAAAAGCTCTAATATGTGTCCCTTTATCTAAGTCTCCAACTACAACATCTAAGGGATGGTTCTTAAGGGTTATAACAGATCTAGAAAATTAATTACAAGTTATGTCAGTTTTATTTGAAGGTTTAAGTTCACTATTATTAGAGTCTTTAGATTTTCCAGAAATGGAGGATTTAATAGACTTCTTAATAATAAAATTAGGGGGTCTAGAGTTTTTGTCCCGATTGAATAGATAATCCTCAATATTTTACAGAGGGTTTTTGGGTTCATGTGTATCTATTTCATCAAATTTGATATGTATAGATTCTTACACACATTTGGTTCCATTATTAAAATCTATATAGGCTTTACTAGAGGTTGAATAACCTAGGAAAATTCCTTCATCACTTTTACATGCAAATTTGTCAAGATTATCCTTAGTATTGAGAATATAAAACTTGCAACCAAAAACATTAAATTATCTAACTTTAGGTTTCCCATTATTCCATAGCTCATAAGGATATTTATTAAGAATTGGTCTTATTAATACTCTATTAATTATATAACAAGATGTATTGACATATTCAACCCAAAAATAAATAGGTAAGTCATACTCATTAAGCATTGTTCGAGTTATTTTTTGTAATCTTATCTTCTTTCTTTCTACAACTCCATTCTTCCACGGTGTTCTAGTAGCAGAGAAGTTGTGACTATATGCATTTTTTTAGAAAAAATATTTAAACTATTGGTTCTCAAACTCACGGCCATGGTCACTTATTAAGGATTTAATTCTAAGACCACATAAGTTCTCTACATATCTTCTATACTTGGTAAAGTAAGAACAACCCTCACTCTTGTGAGCTAAAAATAAGTTCCAAGTATACCTAGAAAAGTAATCTACAAGAACATAGACATAGTTCTTCCCATTAATACTTGAAACTATATATGGTCTAAAAAATTACATGTGAACCAACTCAAGTGGTTGATATTTTGAAACTTCTTTCTTTGGTTTGAAATATATTTTGTGTTGTTTTCCCTTTTGACAAGGATTTCAGAATTTATTTTCTAGAAATTATAGTTTGGGTAGATCCTTGACTAACCATTTACTTGTAATATTTATAAGATATTGATTATTATATTGGCATAATATATTATTCCAAATCCAAGAATATTTATGAAGGACACGTAATCAAGAAACAATATGAGAAGCTAAAGAATCCAAGTTCAAATCATAAACATTCTCATTTATAAAAACCGTAAATATTAACAAATTTTTAGAATTAAAAACATTACATGAATCATATTAAAATTTAACATTGAAACCATAATCACATAACTGAGAGATAATAAGCATAGTGTACTTTAATCCATCAACAAAATGTAATTTGGAAATTAAAATTGAATTAATGTTACCAATTTGGCCAAGGACAATTATTTTGTATTTATCATTGTCACCAAATATGACATGTCCACCATCAATATTTATAAGATTATTCAATATTGAGTATTCACCTATCATGTGTCTTGAACATCCACTTTCTAAGTACCATAATCTTTTACATGAGCTCTTCAATCATGTTTCATAAAAAGACAATTCAAACCAGAAAAATTTTGGTACCCAAAATTAATTTGGTCCAGTAATATTAGTAATTAATTCTTTGGGAACCCATACTTTCTTCATGGGTTTCCTACAAACAGTTTGTAAAGTATTGCAAAAATAAACTCTATTTGTTCTAGAAAAACTAGAAGACGTAAAAGATTGTCCACTGCTTTAAATTGCTGCATATTGTTTAAATCTAGGTACAAAGCTTAATTTTCTAGATTTGGATACAAAATTATTTTTAACAATGTTTCTTTATCTTGGTTGATAACCTATACTAGTAGAATATTTTTGTGTAACCTCTTTAACAATAATTTTAGTGAGAGTATTCATTCTATTAGTAAAATTTTCTATATCCCTTTTTAGCTACTCAGTTAATAATTTAAGATCATTATTTTCATTAAGAAATTGATCATTTTTTTACTTCTCTATAGTAATATAATATTTAATAGTAGAGATGAGAGAATGTTGTTTATTAAAAACATTAAATTTATTTTTTAATTCATTACATGCGTCTTCAAGAATTTTTTAATACTCAAACATTTCCTCAATGGTCATGTTTTCATAATCAGATTCATCTCCAGAATAGTAGGAATTTTGTACAAGAGATTCAAGGGTTACCTCAGAAGTTTTTTTATGAGGCACATGTTATCTTTATCACATTTCCCATCATGTGAAGACTTTTCCTCACTGGAGATATCATCAAAATCACTCCATGTGAAATTTATTTTCCCTTTTGTATCTTTTATCTTTTTCCTCATATTTCTTCTTATACTTTAACTTAGTGCATTCATCCTTTACATTTCCACTTATCTTACATTCGTAACAGACTATCTCATTTGAGTTGTCACCTCTTTTCTAATCCTTTTCTAGTTACCATTATTGTAATATTTTCCTTTGTTGCTGGGATTCCTAAATAACTTCTTTCTTTTTTAGAACTTCTTAAATCTCTTTTCCAACTGAGCCATATCCTCATCACTGTCACTTGGTGATTCTTTATTATTGTAGCTTTCAACATGAACTTTCACTTTCTCTTTTTGTTTGGAGGTAGGGATTTTGAAAGCCACTAACTTTCTCTTTGGTTCATCATACTCTTCTTTGTTGACCTTCAATTCTTCTTCAAACATCATCATCTTACCTATCATCTCCTTTACTAGAAACTTACGGATATCATAGGATTATCTAATTAAAAATGAGGTTCCTCTCCATATGTCATGTAGACATCTGAGAATTCACATGATTTTTTCCTTAGAAGTAAAATCATTTCCAAGACATATCAGAGTATTTAAAGTTTCATTAATCCTAAGATACATGTCAGAGATAATTTCATCATGTTTCATTTGGATGTTATCATATTTAATAGTATATGTATTAAGTCTCATTTCCTTAATATTAGTGGTTCATTCATATGAAATATCTATAGTATCCCAAATTTCATGGGTTGTTTTACATGTATAAATCCTATTGAGTTCTTCATATCCTAAAGAACAATATAAGGAATTCATTGATTTTAAATTATTGTTATAGGAATCCTTGGTTGGGTCATCCCAATTATTCATAGAAGTAGTAGGAATCTTATATTCATCTATAATTGCATACCATATTTCAAAACTCAGAGTTTATAAATTAATTTTCATTTTAATTTTCCACTACACATAATTAGTTCCATTGAAAAATAGTGGTCTATTGGTATTAGAACCTTCCAATATATTATACATAATAAATAATAAATAATAGGTTCTTAAAGAACTAATAATTAAGAACTAACATTGAAAAAATAATATTAAAACACAACAAAATCACAGTTGAAAATATTTGAAAAATATTTGAAAACATTGAAAATAGAAGATTAAAAAGAATCATCTGATACCAAATGTTGTTCTGGGTAAAGAAATCAAGAGGGGGCGAATTGAGTTCCTATAAAAAACTTTATTTAAAATATTATTTAAAAAATCCCCAAATTTAAAATCTAAATATCCCAGTTAACCTAAGTAGTAGATTTATATGATTTTTGAATTTTAAATTAATTTCTAAAAAGATTGACTAATTATAAGTTAGAGAAATTTTAAAGATTGATATAAATTTTGAATGTAATTTATTAAATAATTTTTTTTAAAAAAATACTAAATAATATTAAATATCAATGTAATGTTTAGTTTTCTGAAATATTTTTCAAAATAGATAAAACTAAATTTGAAAAACATATCAGATAAAAAACAAGACGTTTGATCTCATGTAGACTTAATCCTCTCTACTTGGTGATCACCTTCCACCAAGAATTTTATATTAATAAACTTTATCCACACCCTGGATCGGGGTTCACAATAGCGCACAAGTATTTCCAAGTTGACTAGACCTCTACCACAGTTATTAATAGGAAGAAAATACAATGAGGCTATATAGGGACCTCTTCCACAGTTATACATGGGATAAAAATGATTTAGAAAGATGGTTGATTGAGGATATCTTGTATCCTCCATCTTATCTCAGGAGACAGTGTGTGTTTTTTATAAAGAAACACACACTACTCGAAAAGTAATAAGAATGTGCACAACAGATCATAAATAATGAAAAAAAGGTTTAGAATTCTCTTTGTGATGTGATTGAATATTTTGGAATTCTTAGGTGTTGATGATGTGAAGCTCAAGTCCACTTCTGTAAAGAGACACAGAAACAGAGTGTCGTGAAAGATTTTATGTTCTGGTTTCCAGTGAGTTGTGATTCTCCTCGAAGGTGTTTTTCACTTGGGTTTGATGTAGCAAGAATGTAGAAATTTTTTAGTTCACAACAAATCCTTCTTTATTGAGTGCTAGTAAGAATGGTTGTTCTTCTAGTATATGATTTTATCCACCTTATAAGTTCTCTCTGCATGGTTGATGCACTTTTTTATCAAGTTATTTCTTTATATACTAAAAAGGTCGACAATACGCATGTTCTCAACATGAGGGATTCATCATACCTTGTATTGGTCTCTAAAAATGTCTACAAAAGATATACAAGGTCATTCATATAATATACACCACTAGGTTTCATAAATATAACCATTAGAATTAATTTTGAATTTAAGAGTAAATAAAATTTTCAAAGTGTTGATCAGTTGGTCATTTTTTTGATAAGTCCTTTCATTAGTAGGTAAGTTTGTCGTTAGGTCCAGTGTCAGTGGGTCATTACTTTCATTGAGTTTTTTAGTCAGTAAGTCAAACTATTGGTGAATCATACTTGTATTAGTGACTCAACATGTCAGTAGGTGGATGTGTTAGTAGCTTATACTTCTATTAGTGACTCATCTATCGGTATCTCACACCTCTGTCGGTGACTCATTTGTTTGTATCTCATACTTATGTCACTAACTCATCTGTCAGTACATCATACTTCTTTTGGCCACTCATATGTTGGTAACTCATACTTATATTAGTGATTCATGATATTAGTGACTCATACTTGGCTGTTTTTGTCTATTTTCTTATCTTATATTATAAATATTAATAGAATATGTTAAACTTATAGTTAAACATAGATAATCATAATTAAGCATATTTTAACTTAAAACTTAATACTTTATTAAACATGATTTGACATGATTTTTTACCATTAAAACTATATATGTCCAACAATATCCACCTTTTTATAAAAAAATCATGGCATTAAAAAGTACAATCATTTGATTCAGAATGATCAAAGTAGTCATTTTACTTTTTGTCTAACCATTACTATTTTTCTTAAAAATGAAATTAAAAAGCAAGATCCCCCTTTCATATTTCCCTATTATCCAAGGTTGAAATAATGCATAAGGACTTCTCCCATTTTTGTGATAATTGAAAAGAGTAAATTAAATCAAAGAATAAATAATAAAGAATAATATAAATAATAATAACAAAAAGAAAGGGATTAAGAGATACTCAATTTCATAAGCAATTGAAATTACATTGAGAATAACATAACATAAAATTACAACAAGTCAGCCATATCAAACAAGTGATCCAAATTACATCTTCTTAAAAAAGGATTCCATCACTACCTTTCCCTTATCAGAAGCTTCAAGGGTAGGAGAATTTGGTGTAGAAGTAGTGGCTGGAGGTTCTGAGTGAATTTTGAGAGGAGGAAGAGAAACTCTAGAGAAAATTGAAGGAACAAAGCATGGGATAGAGGAGGAAGGAGGGATAGTAATATCCGTAAAATGATAGGTCATATATACATGAAATATTGATCCAGAGAGAGTTCTTGAGAAGCCATGGAGACGGTAGGATAGGTAGCATATTAGAGATTTATTCTGAGAGGTGATGCAGTTGGTATAACAATAGTCATACTCTAGAAATACGGATAAGGCTTGGGAAGGTTGATGAAATCCATGATAATATAACAACCATATTATGTATCTTTTGTAAAATCTTCCTTGTTTTCCAAAAACTTATCAATGATAGGAATAAACTCCTTAAGTAGATTCAGATGATCTCTGAATGCCTATATCAATGGAGGAAGTCTCAGATTCTGAACTAAATACTTGAAGTGGCTGGTGTGATGATGTTTGGTGTATATTCTCTTGAAATAAAAATCCACTTTCATTGTTGTTTCTTCTTGGGAATTTGTAGCACCTTTGGTAGATAATCTCACCATGTCATAGATGTGATCACAGTTACTTGTAATCTTTAAGAGACTCTCCTGATCAGTGTCACCCATCATTGTTTGAAGCTCTTCTCTAATCACATTCTTGACCATCTCAATATCAGGAGGGTGTGCAACTAGAGCTGATGAGATAGATAAACCTATAACTATATCTTTGATTTCCTATCTCAACTAATTCATATCAATATTAGTGGTCTGAGGTTGAGCAACAACATTTCTAAAAATTTCATCCTAAAAAGTATTTATCACTTTAGTCAAGGAAGTCCTGTAATTAATAGTCAATATGTTTATGACCAAAACCATTTCATTCAACTCATTTCTCACGCTTTGGTTATCCTTCACTGTACTTTCAACAGTAGAGATCATACTAGGTTCCACTTGAGAAATCACTCTTTATGTCAGAAAATAAATATCTCTTTCACTTAGATTGGGAACAGGAGAATTTTGAGGTTGGGAAGAATTTATAATAAGAGAGATTAAATCTACATTAAACCATTCAAAATAAAATTTGGTGACATTTACACCTAGTACTGAAGTCACTCGAGGTGCAAGAGCAGAATCAGATGAAACTGCTGGAGGTGTCTCAGAATAAAAAGGTTCCTCAACTGTTGGTCTCCTTAGAATAGCTACACCATCCTTAACATTTGAATCAGAGTAATAAAATACTAGAGAAATATAACTAGGATTCGTTTCCCATTTAGATACCATATTAGCATCAAAATGAGTGAGTGTATCAACTCTCACCTTCTTGGATTGAGGCTCCCCCTTAATTCAAACTCTCTTTCTTGCATAAACTAATCTTGGTATAGCGGTTGCATGTGCCTCTATTTCACCATGAACTTAAACTAATTCCCTTTCTTATGCACCATCTTTAGGAGGCTCTATAATCTGTTCTTGATCTATAAGACTAACATGTTCTACATCAGCATATTGATCATCACTAAGATGATCTTAACTATTATCACTTCCACCACTTTCTTGCTCAGCATAATCTCCTCCATAATCTTCATTTTTATTATTAGATTCTTTATCCTCTTCATCACTGCCACTTCCTTCAACTTCACTTCCACTTTCCTCTTCCTCACTGTTTTCTTCTTCTACTCCATTTTCCTCATCTGAACCATTAGTTTGGATTTTATACCCCAAACTTCCTAAATCCTCAGTCTCGTCATCATCATCCTGGGGTAGAATAGGTTCTTTGGAAGGTAGATATAAATGCGGACTAGCATTTTTAAAATTCATCTTCTCATGACTTTCACCAATATCAAAATCACTCCTATCATCTATATAAGACTCATATTCTCTATCAGTTTTAGTCGCTTCCTCTTCATCAAAATAGACAACATTACCATATGGTGGTAGACTAGTATCAACTACATCTCTTGGCCTAGATAGATGGACAATAGGGTTGAAATTCTCATATAATTTATCATTATCTCTAACCCACTCCATCTTCTAGGGATTCCAATTTATCCTCATTCTCTTGTAAAAATCTTTACTTATGAAGATACCACTATAAGCATAGATGATTTCTTCATCCTCGCTTACACGTCATTTGTATTTTAACATGGTAGATATCATTCTTGGTTAAAATAGAGAATTTTTCTTGAAATAAGGCTTTATCATTTCACTTATATGGACTATCAAATACCTACAAAGATTCAACTTATGTTCTTTATTCATAATATATAGTAGATACACATCCTGATACTTGAGTGAAGAAAAGTACCCATTCTTGGGACACAACTGGAGTTAGATGTACTTGAACAACAACTTTATTTCACCATCCAACTCAGTAGAAATTAGTCTTCTATGCTCTAAATTACCAGTTAGCTCACCCAAATCTGTCTCATGGAAAAATAAATCACTTGTGGGAGGAGTAATCCCCTAATATTAATCATAAAATCCTTCATGAGGTACCTTCATAAATTCTTCCCAATGTCTTGAAGAAAATGATACTCTTCTTCCTTCACTACAGATTTAATCAAAAATATCTCACTAACTACCAGAACAAACTAAGAATGGAGATAAAATTCATGTACCGGTATAGGGTAATATTGTCTTTCATTATTTGAGAATCATTCCCTAAATCATTGCATCTGTAGCACATTTAACAGGACATACTTACTTGTTAATAACCATTCTGAGTGCACTTCTCTTTTAAGTTTTCAATTCCTGGATGAATAGTCTTAGACTTTCTCAATTCTCCTTTCTGTCTCTTTACAGGTTTCAACACATCTATAGATTATTTCAAGAAAAATTTTACTCTAACCATATCGAAGGCTTTGGTTGAAGTCAAGAATGTGAATGGGTTGAAGATAAAGAGATTTCAAGTGTAATAGTGTGACAGTGGAAGAACGAGTGTAAGAAGTAAGTAAAATCAACTCATTTTTATCATTTAGATTTTTATAAGTCGTAAATCGAGTAATCCATGAAAAATAAAAATAAATAAGTAAAACAAATTTTTTTTGAAAAAATAGTTGGCGAATTCTATCAGTGAGTGGCCATCGGTGAGACATCATTGGTGTTGGAATGACACAGTTGGAATGATGTTGTCGATGTCGATATGACAATATCAGCATGACATTATCGGTGTTAGCATGACACTATTAGTGTCTTCATGACACTATCAACAGGACACTATCAGCATGACACTGTCGGTGTCAGTGATACATCACCAGTAGTCTATTGGCGAGTCATCTGTACTAGGTTTTAATGGAGAGTTATTAATAGTAGGTACTCAAAAATTAATCATCCCTAATTCATGTTTGATGTAACTCATTCTTTCAAAGTTTAATGGCTTAGTAAATATATCAATAAGATGATGTTTTATGCTAAAAAATAAACAGTTATATCTTTTTTTGATAATTATCTCTCAAAAAGTGATGACTTACATCAATATGTTTTTTCTAGAGTGATAAATATGATTCTTTGATATGTTAATAGCACTTTTATTGTCACGGTTTATAAATAAATATCTAAAATGATATTCATAATCTTGTGAAGTGTGTTTTATCCACAAAATCTGACCACAAAAACTACAAACATCTATGTATTCAGCCTCAGTAGTAGATAATGCAACGAAATTTTTATTTTTACTACACCATGATACTAGAGTCTTTCCCAGCAAGTGACATGTTTCGGAGGTTCTTTTTCTATCCAACTTGCAACCATAAAAAACATCATCTGAATAACAAACTAAATCAAATGCTTTTCTTATAGGGTAGAACAATCCTAATATGGTATTATACTTGAGGTATTCGAAAATTCTTTTAACTACCTTTAAATCAGATTCTTTGGGGTTTTCTTGAAAATGGGTACACATATATACACTGAACATAATATCAGGCCGAATAGCAGTCAAGTAAAGTAGACTTCCAATCATCCCTCTGTAATTGGTATGATTAATATATTTACCATATTCATCAATTTCCAAATTACAGGTGGTACTCATTGGAGTATCACTACTTTTGGTACTATCAAATCCAAACCTTTTTAAAATATATTTAGTATATTTATTTTGATTTAAAATAATACCTTCTTTATTTTGAAGGATTTGAAATCCAAGAAATAATTTGATTTTTCCCATTAAACTCATTTTAAATTCACTTTGCATCATTTTTGAAAATTCAATACATAATGAATTCTTTGAGGATCAAAAAATAATGTGATAAAAATAGATTTTAACTACTAAAACATCTTCAGAAATTCATTTTATAAATATATTAGGACTAGATATAACTTTTTTAAAACCTTTAGAAATAATAAAAGTACTTAGCCTCTCACACTAAGCTCTTGGAGCTTTTTTAAACCATATAAACCCTTTTTTAACTTAAAATCGTGATTTGGAAAATGAGGGTTTTTAAAACCAATGGGTTTTTCAAAAAGAACTTCCTCAACTATATACTCATTTAAGAATACACTCTTAACATCCATTTGATATAGTTTGTAATTGAGATGAGCTACATATGCTAGAAGGATTCTAATGGATTCAAGTATAGAAACTGGTGTAAAGGTTTATTCATAGTCAATGCCTTCCTCTAGACTATATCCTTCTGCAACTAGTCCGACCTTATTCCTCCCTATTCTACCTTCTTTATCTACTTTGTTTCGAAATTCTCACTTAGTGCCTATGGAAAAGGTGTCCTTGGGTCTGTCCACTAGTTTCCAAACATTATTTCTTTAAAATTTATTCAACTATTATTGCATATACATCACCCAAAATTCATCATTGGTTTCATCATTAATGTTTTTAGGTTCATATTGTGACAAGAAATCATGATTTTCAACTTGGCTCCTAAGAGAAACTCTAGTCTATGTCCCTTTATCTAAGTCTCCAACTATAGCATCTAAGTGATGGTTCTTAAGGGTTCTAACATACCTAGAAAATCAAAGAATCATTATTTCATGTTTATTTGAAGTTTTTGGTTCTATATGATTAGATTCTAGAGATTTTATAGAACTAAATGATTTAATATATTTCTTAATAGCAGAATTAGGGGGTCTGGCATTTATGTCCAGATTGGATAGATAATCCTCAATATTTTCAAGAGGGGTTTTGGGTTCATGTGGATATATTTCATCAAATTTGATATGTATATATTTTTCCACACATTTGGTTATTTTATTAAACACTCTATAGGTTTCACTAGAAGATGAGTAACCTAATAAAATTACTTCACCACTTTTAGATGCAAATTTGTCAAGATTGTCCTTAGTATTGAGAATATAAACCATGAAAAAAAACTTTAAAGTAACTAAATTTTGGTTTCTTATTATTCCATATCTCATAAGGATTTTTCTGAATAATTGGTCTGATTAAGACTCTATTTATTATATAAAAATCTATATTGACATAATCAACCCAAAAATAAATAGGTAAGTCATACTAATTAAGAATTGTTTGGGTGATGTCTTGTAAGATTATGTTTCTTCTTTCTATATCTCCATTCTTCTGAGGTGTCCTTGGAGAAGATAAGTTATGACTATATCCATTTTTTGAGAAAAAATATTCAAGCTCTTGGTTCTAAAACTCACATCCATGGTCACTTGTTAAGGATTTAATTCTAATACAACTTAAGTTCTCTATAGAACTAGAATAGTTGGTAAAGTAAGAACAAACCTCACTCATGTGAGCTAAAAATAAGGTCCAAGTAGATCTAGAGAAGTCATATACAACAACATAGACATAGTAATTTCCATTAAGACTTGAAATTCTAGATCTTCCAAAAAAATAAATGTAAACCAACTCAAGTGGTTGAGAATTTACAACTTCTTTCTTTGGTTTCAAAGATTTTTTGTGTTGTTTTCTCTTTTGATAAGGATTACAGACTTTTTTGTATGGAAATTCTAGTTTGTATATATCCTTGACTAACCCATTACTTTTAGTCTTTCTATGTGAGTGATTATTATAATGGCCTAATTTCCTCTTCCAAATCCAGTATTCTTTATGAAAGACATATAGGAAAGAAACATTTTGAGAAGATAAATAATCCAAGTTTACATCATAAACATTCTCATTCCTAAAAGTAGAAAATACTAACTCAATTTTAGAATTAGACACCTTACATGCATCATTTTCAAATTTATCATTGAAACCATCATCACATAACTGAGAGGTACTAAGCATATTTTACGTTAATCCATCAACAAAAAGTAATTTGGAAATTAAAAATTGAATTAGTGTTACTGATTTGGCCAAGAGCAATTGTTTTTCCCTTAGAATTATCACCAAAAGTGACATTCCAAACTTCAATATTTATAATATTCTTGAAGCTCGACTAGTCCCCTTTCATGTGTCTTGAACATACTCTATCCAAGTACCATAACAATTTACAAGATCTATTCAAGTATGCTTCTTATAAAGACAATTCAAACAAGAAAATATTTTGGTAACCATAATTTCATGGGTCTAGTAATATTAGTAATTAATTATTTGGGAACCCATAATTTCTTCATGGGTTTACTATAAATAGTTTATAAAGTATTGGAAAAATAAACTCTATTTGGTCTGGAAAAACTAGAAGTAGTATAAGATTTCCCACTACTAGAACTTGCAGCATTTTTTTTAAATCATGGTATAAAGCCTAATTTTCTAGGTTTTGATACAAAATTATTTTCAACAATGTTTCTTTGTCCCAGTTTATAACCCATACACGTAGCATATTTTGGTGTAACCTATTTACCAAGAATTTTAGATATTGTGTTCTTTCCATGGGTAAACAAATTTATGTCCCTTTTTAACTTCTCATTTGATAATTTAAGCTCATTATTTTCATTAAGAAATTGATCATTTTTCTCTTTATCTATAGTAATATCATCTTTAACAGTAGATTTGAGAGAATATTGTTTATTTAAAAATTTATATTTATCTTTTAATTCATTACATGTGTCTTCAATAATTTTTCAATACTTAAACATTTCCTCATTGGTCATGATTCTAGTATCAGATTCATCTCTGAAATAGTAGGAATTTTGGGAAGGAGATTCAAGGGTTACCTCAGAAGTTTTTTTCATTAAGTATATGTTATCTTTGTCACATTTCTCATCATATGAAGACTCTGAATCACGTGATATATCCTCAGAATCACCCCATGTGGCATTTATTTCCTTTTTTATCTTTTATTTTTATCCTCATATTTCTCCTTATACTTTAACTCAGGACAGTCATCCTTTACATGTCCTCTTCTCTTATAATCATAACAGACTATCTCATTTGAGTTGTCATCTCTTTTCCAATCCTTTTTCCATTTTCCATTGTTTTCATATTTTTCTTTGTAGTTGGGACTCCTAAAGAACTTATTTATTTGGTAGAAATTATTCAATCTCCTGGCCAACTAAGCCACATCCTCATCACTATCACTTAGTGATTCTTCATTACTAGAGATTTCAGCATGAACTTGCACTTTCTATTTTTGTTTGGAGGCTGTGGTTTTGAAAACCACTAACTTTATCTTTGGTTCATCATACTCTTCTTTTTTAACCTTAAATTATTATTTATACAATATTAGCTTACATATAAACTTCTTTACTAGAAACTTACTGATATCACAAGATTCTCTAATTGAAATTGAGGTTCCTCTACATTTTTCTCATAGACATCTGAGAATTCACATGATTTGTTCCTTAGTAGTAATATCCTTTCCGGGAGATATCATAGTATTTACAATTTAATTAAACCTGAGATACATGTTATAGATAGGTTTATCATGTTTCATTTTGAAGTTATCATATTTAATAGTATATTTATTAAGTCTCATTTTTTTTAATATTAGTGGTTCCTTTATGTAAAAGAGCTAGAGAATCCCAAATTTATTGGGATGTTTTACATGTAAAAATCCTATTGAATTCTTCATCTCCTAAAGAACAATATAAGTAATTTATTACTTTGCAATTATTGTTATAGGAATCCTTTTTTGGGTCCTCCCAATTATTCCTAAAAGTAAAATAAATCTTATATTCATTTACAATTGCATACCAGATTTCAAAACCCAAACTTTCTAAATGAATTTTCATCTTAATTTCCCACTGAACATAATTAGTTCCCTTGAAAAATAGTGGTATGTTAGTATTAGTACCATCCAATATATTGTCCATAATAAATAATAAATAATATTTTCTTAAAGAACTAAAAAATTAGAACTAAGAGAAATTTATAGATATTTAGAACAAACTAAAATCACAATTGAAAACAATTGAAAAATATTTGAAAACATTGAAAATAGAAGATTAAAAAGAATCATTTGATACCAAATGTTTGTTAGAGTAGGACACTCAATTGAGGGTGAATTTAGTTCCTATTAATATTTATGTTAAAAACCTTATTTAAAAATTTCCCCATTTTAAAATCTAAACATCACAGTTAACCTAAGTAAAAGATTTATTTGAGTTTTGAATGTTCAATTAATTTCTCAAAAGATTGATTAATTCTCAGTTATAGTAATTTGAAAGATTGATATAACTTTTGAAAATAATTTACTAAATCAAAAAAGTTATAAACACTAACTAATATTAACTACCAAAGTAATATTTAGTTTTATTAAATATGTGTAAAAATAGAGAAAACTAAATTTGAAAAAAAACACCAGATAAAAAAGAAGAGGTTCAGTCTCAAGAAGAGACCTAATCCTCTCCACTTAGTGATCACCTACCACCAAGAATTTTATATTAATAAACTTTATCCACAACCTGTATCAGGGTTCACAAAAATACACAAGGTTTTCCAAGTCAACTAGACCTCTACCATAGTTATTTGGGGGAAACAAAATACAACCAGGCCACATAGGGACCTCTTCCACAGTTATATGTGGGAGAAAATGGTGTATAAATATGAGTGAGTGTGTATATCTTGTATCCTCAATATTAGATTAGGATACAGTGTGTGTTTGTGATACAGACACACACACTGCTTGAAAACTAATAAAAATGTGAACAACAGAGCATAAATAATGAAATAAAATGTTAAAAATTCTCTTTTTGATGCGCTTGAAGATCCTGGACTTCTTAGGTGTAGCAGATGCGAAGCTTCAGTCTAATTCTCGAAAAAGACACAAAAACATATTGTTGTGTAAGATTTTATTTTCTAGTTTCAAATGAGTTCTGATGCTACTCAAAGGTTCTCTTAACTAGGGTTTTATGTAGCAAGAATTTTCATATTTGTTGGTTCATAGAAAATTATTCTTTATTGATAGTTGGTAAGAATGAGTTTTCTTCTTTTATATTCTTTTATCCACCCTTTATGTTCTATTAATATGGTTTTTACACTTTTTTCTCAGGTTATTTATTTATATACCGCAGAGGTCAAAAATAGGCATGTTCTCAACATGAAGGCTTCCTCATACCTCGTACTAGTCTCTGACAATGTTTATAAAATACATACAAGGTCATTAATATAATATATAGTACTAAGTTCAATAAATATGACCATTAGAATTATTTTTGAATTTAGGAGTAAAGAAAATTTTCTAATTTTTGATCGGTAGGTCATTCTGTCAGTAAACCCTTTTGTCGGTACGTAAGTCTGTCGGTAGGTCCTTCTGTCGATAGGTACTTCTATTGGTAGGTCCTTCGATTGGTAGGTCTAGTTTCAGTGAGTCATTGTTTTTGGTGATTTGTTCTGTCAGTAAGTCATACTGTCAGTGACTCATACTTGTATCGGTGACTCAACATGTCGATAGGTTGATGTTCTAGTGACCCATCTATTGATAGCTCATAATTCTATGGGTGAATAATATGTCGGTATCTCATACTTCTGTCAGTGACTCATCTTTTGATAGCTCATACTTATCTCAATGACTCATCTTTTGGTAGCTCATACTTCTGTCAGTGAGTCATGATATCAGTGATTCATACTTGGTTTTTTTTCTGTTTTCTTGTCTTATATAATAACTATTAATAGAATATGATAAAATTATAGTTGAAAATAGATAATCATAATTAATAATATTTGAAATTTAAACTTAATACATGATTTGACATGATTTGTGAGCATTAAAAATGGAGAGGGCCAACATGATGTATCAGTTTGTTCATGATGTGAATCGATATTCACAAGGAGAGAGCTTGTTCATTGTTTGGAGGATGGTGATTCTTGAATTTATTTTTTGGATGGGAGTTATGTGCATAATGAATTCATGACACGATGGAATTTTTTAGGATATATATATATATATATATATATTCCTTGAAAACAAGCCAAGGTTTTTTTATTTTCTATTTGTAGGAGTTCACATCCTTGACTACAGTCATAGATTAAATTGGAGGGCCTTATGAAAAATAATTATGTGACTATGTATTTAACATTATGAATGGTATGAGTTCTATCCCATATATAAATTCTAGGACTCACCCAAATTACTTCATTTCCTTCTCATTTTACATGAATCATATGAAAAACCAAGGTGTTTTGTAGGATACTTCATCACCCTTACACATTCTTTTATCATTGGATTCTAAAGGATGATATTTGGAAATCTATAGTGAGTGAATCCCATTTTCATTTTCTTTTTTATTGGTTCCCCTATTTTAGTATGTTTTAGTGATATTATTCTAATTTTTTGGCTGTTTGGGAAGTTTTTTTACGATACCTTAGTATGGTTTAGGTATACTTGATATTTTCTTGTGTTTTTTTGTTCATCGGATTGTTTATCTTTCTCACTATAGTGTTTGATGAGAAAAATAATCTATTGAGAAATGGGATACTCATTTTCTACCTATTTATGTGCACGTGTGAGAATTGTATGACTTCTACATCAAATGGATAGATAGAAAGGGTCATGTTGATTATGGTAATGAATTATATTAACTAAAATTGATGGGATTTTGGAGAAATTGAATATTTTTAAAAAGTTTAATGTTATTTCTAACGTGATTATACTTTCTTTTTTCATTTTTAGGGTCTTGAAAACTTCTTCAAGGGAAGAAAATACTCCCAAAATAACTTTTCAGAAGGGAGCAAGAATTCCTACAATTGTAACAAAGCGAATGGACTCAAATTGAGTTGAAAACTTTGGAAGAAACTTGAAAGAATTAAATTTATAAAGGATTTTTTAAGTGACCCGTGTATTATCACTAGGAAGGGTTCATGGACCGTATGAACCATGAACCACCAGAACATGGAATGACCTACGAGGCGTTATCCCATAGAGCGATGGATAGAGAACCCAGTTGACCATGAACCACATCGCTTGATGAATCAAGAGTGAAAAGGACATCTAAATACCATATTTCAAACTCAGCAGTTTGCTGATGAATAAAATTGGCAAGGTTCTGCAAACCATAACTCACGAACCATAGCCTCTGCAAACCCGGGTTGACCGATTCTTCCATGGTTCAAGATATCTCTTCATGGGATTCTAAAAATGGTGTTGCATGCCCATAGATACGATTTCACTAATGCTCTATAAAAAGAGCATATAAGGAATTAAGAAGACACACTAGACTGACGAAGAAAGCACGGAGGAGACCCCAAAGGTTGGAAGTAAGAATTCAGAGAGGATTCTATCTTCATCCTCGAATCATCGGCAGAGCCCAAATTGAAAACCATGTTTCCACAGGTATAACCAGCTACGAACCATAAAATGAAGTAACTTAATACTAATGGGATAACCGTGAACCTAATTGGTGAAATCTCAAACCACATATTCCTCGCAGATGAATTCCCCACAAAAGATAGTCCCCAGGACCCTCCTTCGATATGGTGTTCCGCATAGTGGATCACTATGTGAATTTAATCTGGTGTCTCATACCACATCAGTATGTGGAAGGAACCAGAAGTGGCGTGATGGGTTGTATTTAGGATCGCATACCACTGTGGTGCGTGGTGGTCCATGCCCAATCCCATGTACTAGTTTGATACATGGACGAACCCTCTACCTATATTCAACTATGGTATGTGGAGCTCCCCCCACCCCGCATAAGAAAACAGTATCCGCAGCACCCCCCATGGTAAGCAGAGTCACAAAAGCTCTCCCCACAATGGTTCAGACTCCAGGGATGTTTGGAAGTCTACATTCCCATGGTAACCTGGATTCCAACCCTGGGACGTTGACATGAACCTCCCTATTCTAGGGGTTAAGGGTGATCACTTGCTTTTCCATTCAATGAGGAGTGGTGATCAATCGAAGGATTCATGTTTGCTTCTCCTTTTGACAAGAGTCATCATTCCTCCCATTTCCCAGAATGCATTCTTGGGCGCTCCCACTGAGGTAAGTCCCTAATCTTCTGAGGGCTGAGCTACATGAACTCTAATGTCATCCCATATTAAAAGGATCATTGCTTTTCACCCTCTCCCATGGTCGCCCCGACCTCTTCCATCGTAGGGCCACCCTCTCCCATCAGTAGGAGAGGAGGTGTGTTGTTGGTTGTATCTCTCACAACCTCTTGTTTCTCAAACCGAGCATGACTCGTGTGGGATTATATATTTTTGACAATCACAACATCCACACAATTTTGAACTACGAGAACTCTGATTCTTGATAAAACTCGGATACATATTTTTTCTACTTGAAGGCCCAAGGTCAAATGGGTGCCCTTCCAAAAGGGCCCATATAATCATGTCCCCTCAAATGGATAGCTTCCATGCATAGGCCCCATATTTTTTGAACTATGAGAACCCTGATTCCTAATTAAACTAAGATATGTACGATGCATACTTGAAGGCCTAATCTCAAAAGGCTACCCTTCCAAAAGGGTTCACCCAATCATGACCTCTCAAATGTAGAACTCTCATTCATAAGCCCCATGTTTTTAGAACAAAATGGGCTATGATTCCTATCCCGAGGCTATGAAGAAATCCCATCTTTTAGTTCTAATCTAAACATAAAGTCACGTTCTGTACCTCTTGGATGACGATAAACTCCATAGTGCCTTATTCCATGGCTTAAGTCAGTATTACCTCCGTAGCATCAAATCCATGTATACCTATGAAGATCCTGCAAACCAGGGGTAGCCTGTAGACACACTCTTTGGGAATGAACAAAGGATTTACAAATATATGAACATGACTTAAATCAATAAGATTGGCCCAAAATATGCAATAATCCCCCCCCCCCACACACACAGGGTGCAGTGAGCCCGACCTCCCATCCTCTCAACCAATGGAGTCCTTAAGTATCGTTGGAAAATTTATCATACAACGACTATCCGGATTTGGAAAGTGGGTCTGTAAATCATGGATAAAAGGGTTTTTGGATGTTTCTTGCTCTGTGAATAAACCTGTTGGAGACCATCTGAGGAATTTTTATCTTGAGAGGACTGATTACACAAATACTCGACCCCATGCAATCGCCTGCTGGGACTATTTGACCGTAGTACCTATTTCGCAATACAGAAGGGATAAACTACCCAGTTCACATGAGGTTAATCCAATATTCATTTAAAGGATGATGAAATAGATTAGGTTGAAGAAAATATGGAGATTTGAAAGTTTCTATAATAACGGACATATGCTTGTCACCCGTTGGACTATTTTTTATTTTTCTCAACCACGCACTCGTGCCGCCCACAAAGGTGAAACAAAAATGGTGAACCTGATGTAAAACCTTAGACAAGGTGGTAGTATTACCCCACTCAATACCCTTCACCTAAAAAAAATGGGGGAAATAGGGCAAGATGAATCGTCAAATATGCATATGTTCAAGAGATTTCTACTTTGACGGGGTTTTGTGGTCTCTATATGTCATATATGTATATTGATGGTTCCTGTAGAGAAACCTTCAATCCAAATGACATCCTAAAGACTGATTCAAACATGTGTCTCAACGATCCCATAGGTGGTCGGGTCCTTAATGAATATTATCACCCCCTCGCCTACCCAGCATCTTTAACACTGGGTATCCAACACGTTGATCAAAGAGTACCACTTAAATGGTACTCACCCCATTGTGGAGGTTGTCAGACAAGCCCTCTGGTCTGAAAAATCTCTCCAATCACCTCCTCATCCACGGCCAATGATCTAGCACAAGGCTGCCCCGATGATCGTCTCAAACCATTTCAGGATCCTGACCCCAAAATGTGACAACGAGTACCTACATTATCTTAGGGAGGCAAATGAAGTTGATGTTGATGAATTCATCTCAACTGCACAAGGGTCCTACCTATAGTCCCCAGCCATAGAGAATTTCTACTGACACCAGGAAACCAAGTCTCCTCATACTGAAGAGGACCTCATGCCAAGGGCACCTACTGAAGTCCAGAAGACCCAGGCCACTCGGGATGCCCGCCGAGGGTGGAAAATATATATTCAGGAATAGGTTATCACCTTGGTTCCAGAGGAGAAACTCTATCATACAAATTCATAATAATTCAATGAGAAGATATACAACTCTACCCCCTCCACTCAAGCCCACCATAGAAATAGGGTGGCACAATATGAGCACATGCACGTTCCTGCTAGTGCTCATCGGTCTCGTCGTATAGACAGAGCGACAA
Source organism: Viscum album (assembly GCA_963277665.1). Lineage (NCBI taxonomy): Eukaryota > Viridiplantae > Streptophyta > Magnoliopsida > Santalales > Viscaceae > Viscum > Viscum album. Next base: position 1,138,988,490 of record OY728129.1, read on the forward strand.
ACTACAGGCAGATGCAGATATCTACCGGTGCACATGAATCCCGTCATCCAAATAGGATGGAAACCAGCTACACATAGGCACAAATACCTATTGATGCATATCAATCCCTCCATCAAAATAGGGTGGAAAAAATATGAGCAAAGTCAAATTATTGCAGATGCATACAATGCCCGTGAGATAAATACAATGGCAAGAAAGTAGATGAAAATCTCCGCCCATGAATATAAATCCCACCAGTTAAATACAGTGGCAACTAGAGAAGACAACCAGTGGAAGACTCATTCCTCTATCTTGGCACAAGAGAACTGCCAATATCTACTAACAACCCCTGGGGGCGAAGTAGGCACAAACTCTTAATCCGACATTAGAATGGGCCTTCAAACCTGTTCTAGCTAAAGATGTATCTCATCACATCCTAGAAATGATGGAATATTAGACATTGATATTATACTATATCCTCCAAACATGCCAAGATATTATTTCATCAATGGAAAAGGTGAGAAACCAGACCAAAGACCCGGTTTCCTCAAACAGAATGACTTGCTCTTATAATGGGTGAGTCACTTCAGAGTAGTTATGCATCCCATCTCTAGTCCATGAAGGTTGATAGCAATATCCCGCGATACATGGACAACCGGGTGGGGAACAAATAGTCGTTCCAACTAGGGGGATGTTGGTCCAATGTGGTGGATGCTCTAGGGCAGGCATATATCCCTACCAAAACTCAATATGCCTGTCGGCATATCTCGAGGGAATCACGAGACCCAACTATACAGGGACCCATATATGAAGTTCATTACCAACAATAGGTGACCTCGGTTACCCACAAGAGAGTCCTCAAAAATGAAATATGCCAAAGGCAACTGGAAAATGAAAAGAACATACATGATCCTGCTCTACTGGAAGCTAGGTTTATTGACACCCTCGAACATGTATCAAAAAAGGATCAAGAACCTATCAGTCTATTACCAAATTATGTAAGTGGCATTTGAAGTTGCGAATTCCCTCTTTGCAATTTCACTACCAGCAGCTCTGAAGGTCCTCCCCATATCAACCATGAGGGCTTACTTCGTGGGCTAGGAATGATTGATCACGAGATCCTATCTTCTGATGTGCATCAGGGTAACCCTCCCATTGACCTGAATATCGGAAAACAATAAGGTCATCCCCTTGCTTTCATCCTCCCTAATGGTTACCCCTAGTATATATGCTATAGATATGCTTCTCCTTGTAGTCAGATGTTGAGACATGATGGAAGTCCTTTCTATGATGACAATCATTGAGAAATCCCTCCCCGCAATAGTGGTTGATGTGAAGGCCCTCCTCATAGTAACATCAAGTAATGAGAAGGTCCTCCCCTCAATGAATTACATCCTTAAGGCCCTCCCAAATATGTACACTACAGTAATTCTCTCATAAGTGAGGTATCAAGTAGTGATAGTAGTCCTCACCATCATAGAATTCATTGAGAAGGTCCTCCCCTCAGTGACATCATGCAATGAGAAGGTCCTCCCCTCATTACAGAACATCCTGAAGACTCTCCCCATGATGTAAACTGTAAAAATTCTCCCTATAGCCAAGTATCAAGTTGCGATAGTAGTCCTATCGGTCATAGAAGTCATCGAGAAGGTCATCCCCTCAGTGGAATAAAGTAATGAGAAGGTCCTCCCCTCATTGCAGTACATCCTAAAGGCCCTCCCCAAGATGTAAACTACAGAAATTCTCCCTATAGCCAGGTATTAAGTTGTGATAATAGTCTTCACTATCATAGAAGTCATCGAGAAGGTCCTCCCCTTTCTGTATCCTACCCTGAATTTCCTCCCTAGGGTATACACCATAGGGACAGTCCCCGTGGTCGGGAATCATGTTGCAATGATATCCATCTCCATTGCGGAACTTATTGTGGAGGTCCTCCCCACAATCAAAATTCATATTGGCAAGAATGCCCTCCCCTTGCCAGAACAAATGTGAGAAATCCCGCCTATGTTGTGGTGCTTGGAAAGATGGATTCATGCATATCAGGCACTCTGACAATGACGAGTGGTATCATTTCTCAACCAGAGGATGGTCCGGGTTCACACTTATCTTCTGATCCACCCTCGCGCCGTTCACATATTAATGAGGCTCCCACCAGCCCGACTTCTTAGGAAAAAATTATTAAGAATCATTCAAGCCAATTATATCAAGTATAGAAGTCCCCAGAAGAACAAAAGTAGGACATGTCACTCATGATAAGACAACAAGATAACACTATTGAAAATTTAGGCTATAGCTGCAATTTAACATTATGGCTATAAGTCTAAAACCGTAGCTATATGTTATTTCCACAGTTTTATGAATCGTGCAAGGTATTGGCATGGATATAGGGCAAGACCTATATCCACGGTTCTAAACCCTATCTATAGCCCTAGAGAGATGGTTCAAACCATGGATAAATACTTAAATCCATAGTTTAAAACCATGGAAGAAGATTAAGGCATAAAGAGGTATATCCACGGTTTGAAACTATGGATATAGGGTTTCCCATTTCATAAAAAACACCCTTGTAAATCCCCACCCTTTCAGCACCCCTTCCCCCATGAAAATCCCCCCCTCCACTCCCCTGGACCCCCCCTGGACAGACCCTGGACACCCCCCCCCCCCCCCTCTTGGACAAACCCTGGAAGCCTCCCCCCCCCAAGACCATGTACACCCCCTAGACAGACCTTGGGCACTCCCCCTCCAGACCCTAGACACACCCTATACAACTCCCAAGACAGACCCTGGACACCCCCCCCCCCCCAAACAGACCTAAGACAGACCCAGACCTTCCACTCCCCTGGACAGCCCCCCCCCCCCTCCTAGAGAGACCCTGGACAACCCCCCCCCCTAAGACAGACCCTAGACACCCCCCCCCCAGACCCTAGACACCCCCTCCTGGACACCCCCATCCCTCCTATACACCCCTCCATCCTGGACCCCACCCCCACCCCCCACCCCCCTCAGACACCCCCACCCCCTACAGCACCCCTTCCCCCATGCTAAGCCCCCCCAATCCCCATGGAGACTCTCCCCCTATACAAACCCATGACATACCCCCTCACCCACCTCCCCTCATAGACCCCCATCCCCACCCACTCACCCTAGACAACCACCCTTATATAGACCCCCCCCCCCACCCCCACCCCCCCCCCCCCCACCCCGGAACATACCCCCCCCCCCTACAAACACCGCTTGTGCACACACACACCCCCTGCAATGGTTCTCGCACATTCATTCACACGGTGATATAATCCAATGTTCTAATAAATGACCCACTACCCTACATACCCCCCTACATACACCCCTCCACCCCCACCCCCCACCCCCCGCCAGTTTTCTCTCCCCCCACTGCACCCCTTTCCCCACCCCCTAGCACACCCCTGCTCGACCCTTGCACCCCCCCCCCCAACCCTGCACCCTCTTCCCTGTAGACCCCCCTGCAGACCCCCCTGCCTCCCTCCCCCCATGCCCCCTCCCCCAATCCCTCCTAGACACCCCCTCCCATAATCCCTCCTGGACACCCCCTTCCTCCTGGACCCCCCTCCCCCTCCTGGACACCCCCATCCCTTCTGGAAACCCCACCCCCCTCTTGGACACGCTCCTCCTGAACACCCCCCCCCCCCCCTCCTGGACACCTCGATCCCTCCTTCCCCCCACCCTCCAGGACCCCCCCCCTCTTGGATACCCCCTGCCCTCCCCCTCCTCACTGCACACCCCTTGCACACTCCCCCCCACCCATCCCCCTCACCCCTCAACTATCCCACTCACCTCGCCCCCTCCCTTCCCCCATGAACTCCCATGTCCCTCCCCTTGCTAGTCCCCCCTGCCATACCCCCTACCACCTTCTACCCCCCCCCCCCCCTCCATCCCACCCCCTACCATCCCCCCATGACCATATCTGCACCAAATTGGTTTTAATAGGGGTTTTCAACTTCCGTGTTTTAATGCATGGAATTATTCCATGTATAGAAATGGTTTGAACTATATAATTAGTACATTTATGGCCATGGGTTAAAATTGGAAATTAGAGTATAATACCATGGTTAATCCCATAAAAATTATAGGATAAATCCATGATCTTAACAATGGTAATTTTTAACTACACCCATGGTTAAACCATGGATCTTGATCCCTAATAACACTTTCAAAACCATGGAAAATAGACCCTACATCCACAGTTAATAACCATGTAAATTTATTTGTACCCAGCTATACTTAATCACCAAATGCTTCTAAAATAGCTGCACCTTGTAGCAGTACTCACATCCTCTAGCTACGTGAAAAAAAACACCACCTTCCAAATAAAACTTAAGTGAAGCATAATACAATATATATCATAAGAATTAAAAATCTCTCAAATATAAACAATATAAAATTTCAATATCAATATCATCATAATAAAAATAACTATTTTATAAAATTAAATGTATAAACCAATAATACAATTTACATCTGAAATGTACCTCAATATCAGCATCCTCAAAACCATCATGACCCTCATCATCTCCTATAGAAACACCAACATCACTGTCACCTCCTCTCATACCACCACCACCATAATCATCACGATCATCGAAATATCCATTGTTTTATGCACCTAAATCAGTGTAAAGAGTGAAGAATCCTAATAAACAGAATGCATACAAATGAGAACATATTTGATTAATGAAAACATTCAATGTTTATATGGTGATTTATATAATATCATTATGTTACTAATAAAATTCTATGATAAACATAATTCATGAAAATAAGAACACATATAATTAATGAAAACAATGAAATATTCTTGTGTACAATGATTTGTGAACATAAAATTGAAGAGAAAAAAAAGTATGTTTAGAATATAGAGAAATAGTAAGAGTCTCATGTTCTAAATAGAACAAAATAAGAATGATCAATTAATAAAGTTTGGTGATGATTAAAATATTAAATAATATTTATTTAATGATGCTATTATTATATATGTTCATTCATGTATGGATTTCATGAATGGGGGAAATTATTTTAATTCATAAAAATAAATGGAAAATTAGTCTATATAGGGGGAAAAATATTTGTTACTGGGTGAATATATAAAGGTTATTCATGAATGGATTCATCATTAACCTATTCCCCCACCCGCTTACACCCCCTACCCCACCCCGTCCCCTTGCACCCCACCTAAACCCTCCCCACTACACTGCAGACCCCCTACCCCCTGCATTCTCCCCATGCTAGTTTTCCCTCCCCCCACTTCCCCCATTGCACCCCCTACCCCACTTCCCCACCCCCTTGCACCCTTGCCCGGCAGAACCACCCTAAAGACCACCACCCTCTCCCACCTTGCATCCCACCTACACCCTCTCCCCCTACCCTGTAGACCCCCTGCCCTTCCCTACAGACCCCCCTGCATACCACCCCCTTCCCCCTACCCTTTAAGAATGATTAATATAAATTTATTCAAAATAATTAAACAATACAATAAATAAAAACAAAAGATTTAGTTTTATTTGGTCCATTTAGGGCCTATGTTCATGGAGAGAACACCTCCAAAAAGGAACCCATTTTATTATGATTAATGAAATGTTACAAGTTACAAACCAACAATATGAACAATAAGAAAATATAAATGATAAAAATATTCTATTTCCAATAACTAAAAAAGAATAATCATAGTAAATACAATCCAAATACGGTGCCTCTCAAATAGTTCTTTGGGTCCTTCTGGATCAAACAGACAACCAAACTTATTCTTTAGGAAGGTATATCATCAACACTCCACAATGAATAGTTTAATAGGAGTATAAAAAAAGGAAGAAAGGCTAGAAATGATCTTACAAGAAGTATATATCGGTATGGTGCACTATGGTTTCACCAAAAAAGAGTTAAAATCCATCAATGAGGAGTGATCCATATAAAATTAATCTCTTGGAGAGGACATAGTTGTAGGGTGTCATTAATTCCTCTAAAAACACATTCCATCCCAACTTCCCAACCAACCCAAGCAAGCTATGGATCCCTAACAAAAAAATGAACCATCACAACAATAGTCAGAGAGATCATCTATGTAAATTTAATTGAAATAGATATTTAATGGTATAAATTAGAAACACTAATGCATAAGGGTAAATATGTAAGGGTAAATATGTAAGGGTACCACCATCATAAGGGTAACCAAATCCACTGCATAAGGGTCAAATATTCTTTCTATAAAGGAAACACTACATGTACACTTCCCATATAAGGGAAAACTATAACTCATGTAAGGGTAACCCACCAAATATATGGTATATATACATGTAAACTGGAAACCATGTAAGGGTAAGGTGGGCCTCATGTAATGGTAACACTCTAAGATCCAAAATCCAAAAAAATGATCAAAATAATAATTGGATAATTAAATTCAATTTTTCATGCATTCATAATAGTGTATAAATGGAAGAAATATTAATCATGGACAATTTAACATAAAGACGCCTTAAATTAATAAATATGAAAAATATTAATTTGAAACTATAAATGTTATTACACATATTTTCATTGAATGAAAACCAAACTCATTAAATCTAAACAAGACATAAATTTTTATAAAACCATAGCTTTAGTCAAACTAGTAGTAGGGTTATTAGCAGTTTATATCTTTGTGACATATATGGTTCTATATTCAATGGTATCTCTAATATAATGTATCCTAATTTCTATATGTTTGAATTTACCATGAAAAAACTAATTTTTTGTACAAATGGTAATCTTATAGACAATAATAATAAACTGATATTACAAAATTGAATAAATTCAGTTTAGAAACCATACCCTTTAACCATAAAGACTCCTTTATAGCCTCAGTCAAGGTAATATACTCATATTCTATGGTTAAAAGGGAAACCACTAATTACATGTTCCATTCCCATGATGTGGTTCCTCCAAAAGTGTTTATAAGCACTCAAAATGATATAGAAATTGTGGGTATGTTGTACAGCATTGATGATCGTATGGCTTATAATGTCATATGAAAATGTTGTGCATAATTATTTACTAAAAGTATTCAAATATCTAAAATATGACTTTTTTTACCATGTGATCAAAGAATATATGACAATATAGTCTCATAGGTGGGATTAACACTACCCCCATGAACACCCCATGCACCCCTGCACACCCCTTGATCCCTCCCCCTTCCCCTTGCACACTCCCCATGCCACTTGAAACATAACACATCACACCACCCTCCCCTTTCCCCCATCACACCCCATGTCCCCTACCCCCTCCCCTGCACACCCCCTTCCCCTACACACCGCCCCCCTACCACCCCCCCTTCACACCCCCTTCCCATACCATGCACCACCTGCAGTGGAGGTGTTTGGTTATAATTAGACATTTACCACATCCCCTTAAGACATTTCAAAAGTTGAGTGCAAGTCAACATGAATAAGACACTCTATTTATTTCATGATATCCAATTAATATTTATAAAGGATTCATAACTGTTAAATAATTCACTACATGAGGAAATACCGCTCATGTTCCAAATTAACCATGTTTGGTTCCATTTAACTCATTCAGTTAATTAAAACATGCAAATTTTATTTATAAGATCAAAGGTGGCACTTAGTGGTGACTTGGTCATTACAGCACTTACCTACATGGTAAATTCCATCTTAAAAGTCTAGTAGCACTTAAAGGGTGTTTTGGTTCAAACAACCTTTTTAATAAAAAGAGGGTAACACCCTACATGGATATAAAACGGGTCAAGTACGATGTGTGATTTACAACTAAAAATGACATCAATTATAAGGAAAAAAAAAATGCAATACTGTTAAGCAAGGTATACCACTGTGAGTTTTCACAGACAGTGCACCTCCGTTGGAGGGGTTTTATTAAAAAACCATGACTTTTTTATAAAACAAAACAATTATCTTAACTAACACTTATTCAATAATTAAAATTTAATATAAAAAAATAATAACTGAGAAGGAATCTAAATTCAATTTAAAAAAATTGAATTAAAGAGGATAGGAGAGGGACCCTAACTCAAATGAGCCAATCCACACTCAGCACTTGACACTTTTATCAGTGACAACTCTAATCTTCTTCATCTATCCTCTGAGCATATTAACCTTTTCATATACATAAGGATGCATTAACCCCTATGTACATGTCTGCATGGAATTGAACATGCACAAGAGGATCCTTATATATATTCTCTCCTGCATAAGCCCGTTATCACCCACACATGTATGTATTTCCATATATATACATAAGCACACCTAGCCCCTTATATGTAATTGTGCTGCTAGGGGAGGATATACATATAACAGGAGAACTTAATAAATAAATTCTTACCTATGCATACGTGGTGAGTTGCCTTTGACTTTGGTTGTTGCAACACACACGAACGAGTCTCGGGAGACTTCCAAAAAATGTCAGTGATATGATGAATTATCCTTAATTGAACCTAAAAATTGAAGTTGGAGGAAATGATTAGTGAGAAAGGAAATAATAGAACAGGTGATGATGACAACAGCATCAACATGCAGCATCATCAGCAAGATCATGACATCGGGAAAACAATATCATGTTGAATTCAACACAGTCTCATGTGAACGCATTGGTTAAAGAAGAGATTAAAATAAAATAATACAACCAAGGAACAACTCATTCAATGTTTTCAGTAACTAATGCCCCAAGTATATAAGTTTTTTACAATTTTAATATTTATCATGCATGATTTATTTTAAATAGTAGAAAAAATCGTTATTTCAATATCTCTTGATATTTTAAGGAAATATGTGCAGAATTAATGGTGTAAGAATTATAAGAAAGAAAATAAGTGAGTGTATGAGAAACTAACAGTGTAATTGAAAAATGATAAACATATTGACAAAATTTTATAGGTTATACTACAGTCATGATTTCACAGAAGCACATACCATAAAAATTCATTCTAATGTATAAACCCCTCCTCACTGCACCCCCCACTTGCACTCCTATAGCATCCCTCCTTTTATCACATAAACTTTAATTGAATTATACAAAACTAAGGATCTTTAAGGTTTAGTGTCTTGTAAACCAGGAACTTAATACATGAAAACATAAAACATTATTTTTAAATACATGACAGGATTCTTCATTTTTTCATCCTAGTTCATTACAACATCTCATAACCTGGGAGCATACATCAAAGGAAAGGGTGAGAAGAAGGCCCAGTAAGGTAAATAAGGGAAACATTTTACATGTGAACTTGAGATACATCAAAAGTCATGAAAAATAACTTTAAGGCATGAGAAATAGATCATGAGGCATATCATAATAAAAATAACGTGTTTCATAACTTGAAGATCTGACTACAACATTTAACATAGACAATCATGAACATATCACCAAGGTCCATCCCCAAGGTGTCATTTGAAATTACTAAGGTTATTCACCAAGATATCATTAAAATTATAATCTCTAGTGGTTACATCGTTACCCAATGCATTGGAGCACGATCAGGGTGCACCATTAATTTTCCTTTATTATCATGTGAGCCACATATATCATCATAAATAATTTCATGAATAACCCATATAGTATAAAATAAATGGGTTTCATTTCATAGTCATAACATTTTAAAAACTGCTTTAAAGACATTATCTTTATGTCACTTTAAACCCACGGAAAAGGAAAGCGGGTCTCATGTATGTAAATCCCAGAATTTAAAATAGAAAATTTTGATATATATGTGAATACCCCTGTAGAATAAGGAGCTTTGAGTATTCTCTTAATAAAATAAAATAATTTGAGAAAAATGGAGAGACATTTTGAGACGAAAATTATGCAGCATAACGGCTATGTTACAGGGTTTTAGAAAACATTGAAAAGAGAGGAGACATGGGTCAAACACTCATAAATGATCCATATAAAAGTATAGGGAAATAATATAAAGGATATAAGAACATGGTAATGAAATTTGAAATACATACCATATGAAATGAAAAACATGGAAGGAATACAAAAATAAAATTTTTCTTATGAAAATTCAGCAGCCTAACGTCATCACTTAAACTTCAAAAAAAATGACTTGATGAGATAAAATAGGTTATATATTCATATGAACATAAAATATCAGTATGATATATATATATCATACCCCAAAATAATAACAAGGAACTTTAAAGACATGAAATGAAAATAGAACTTTGAAAATGAGAAGGGTGAAACAATCCCTTACAAAAATTTGGCAGCCTAACGGCGCCACTTAAACATTCATAAAATGAAATGATGAGAGAAAGACGGGGTCTCTCATCATATGAACATTAAAATGACAGTAGTATGAATATAAAATAACATCCCCAACATAATAACATTGAGATTAAAATAAATTACATAAAGGGGAATATATGAAAAGAAAGAGAGAGGTAGGATCCCTTACCTTAAAATGTAACTCTTAAAACTCAAAGGTTGGGACCATGAGGGCTTGGGGGAACCTTGGGAGGACTCCTTGGGAGGTAATGAGACCAGAAATTTATTGAGGATGATTTTGGAGTCTAAAGGATGAGATAATGTCTTGGTATTTATAGGGAAAGTGAGAGGACAAGGCATTAATGGCCAAGGGACACCTCATTGGTGGTATTGGAAAAACCATGGGCTTGCCCATGGTATTGGCCACTTGGGGCACCTCATACCTTATATTACTATTCATAATTAGACCATATTGATTACATTCTTAATACATCATTTAATGATGTCATTAAACACCCGTAACTTAAAAATTGTATTTTCACTATTCACCGAAAAATCAACTTTCTCAGAAAAATCCCAAAATTTCACCTTAATCAAATATTGATGCTCTGTTTTAAAAAATGAACTCCATTTTATAAAAATAATTTTCTAAATATTTTTAATTTAATTTTTAAATAAATACACTATTCACCCGAAAAAAACTGATACTTGACTAATAATTTCTGAAACAGTTATTTACCTATTTTATTGAATCACATTACTTAATCAAGGTGCCTATATTATATTAATACTTTTTTTAAGTGAGATTACTAATCCATTTGGTCACATTACTAATCCTAAGCGTAAAATCACTATTCATAATTTATTATTCATCAAAAATCAAGTTGATCTTATTAGAATCTAAATTTCTTACTGAACATAATTGTAGAAGACCATTTTTTGAAAATCATTACACATAATTAATTATTTAATGTTTACATAAATATTTTCAAATATTCTTTTTCTAGAATTCATAAAAAATATGCATACTATATTTATCCGAACATTCCAAAATTCAAAAACTTCATCATAAGAAGAAATCACAATTTTTATTTAAATCAAAGGATTACACAAGGAAGTTCGGTCTCCTTACATAGCTCCTTATAACCCCAGCATAGGACCTAAGTGTAAGGTGTTCTAAGGTGAGAGAATCTGAGGGCGTCTCGGCCAACATCGCACGAGTAGTAATTTCTATCAGTTTGAACTTCTCGCGAATGTGATTCTGTTCTAGCTTCACACGATGAAGTTCAGCTTGGGTTTGGTCCAGAGCAAATCCCAGTGGTGCTATCTCCTTCCCAAGTTCTGTTAAATGGTCTTTGATTGGCCCGAGACTACTGGATGAGGCCATTTAATCTTCTTTATATATTAATTAACCAAGATCATTTGTATTTAGAGATAATAATAGCAACATTTAGTTTCCAAAGGTCATACTGACTGACGGTCATATAATAGTCAAAACCCAACAGTCTCATTTTAATTATACTCATTTTATTAAATTAAAAAGTTTTGTTGAGTATGAAATAAAATAACACACAAAATTTAGGAAACAAGATTTATTCAAAATTTCGGGTTGTTACAACCCCCCCCCCCCCCCCCACTATGCTCCTTGCACACCCTCCCCCCTCCCCCTACCCATGTACCCTCCCACCTTTCACCCCACCTACACCCTCCCCCTGCCCCTACACCCTGCCACCTACCCCTGCAGACCCCCCCCCCCACACCCTCCACCTGGCACCCCACCTGCACCCTCCCCCTTCCCCCTACCCCTTCCCCTGCATACCCCCCACCCCACCCCACCCTACACCAGCACCCCCCACCCCATGAACACCCCCCATTCCCCACTTGCACCCCCCCCCCCACCTCTCACCCTGCCCCCTGCACTCCCTCCCCCTGCACCCTCCCACCTTGAACCCCACTTGCACCATCCCCCTACCCCTGCCCCCTCCCCTTCCCCTACAGACCCCCCCCCCTCTACACCCTCTTCCCTTACAGCCTACCTGCACTGTCCCCCCTCCCCCTGTAGACCCCCCCTCCCCCTGTAGACCCCCCTCCCCACCATGCACCAGCACCCCCCCACACACACACAACACACAAGCCTGACCTACAAGTTTCACATTAAAAATCATAATCTCTATCTTATCATCAACATTATACCATTGTTACCATACGATAACATAACAAATGCAACTGACCACACAAAACCAACACACACAACCCATAATTTCCTTTATTTCAATTACAGATCCATCTATTTTTCCTAATTATTACATTACCAAATAATTATTCATTATTTAATCCATTTGGACACATATCTAAAGACAACCTATTGAATCCAATTTCTACTATTAATTCCCATTCAAGTTCAGCCCATTAATAATTTTTCAATTCATCAAACTAGTTACCAAAAGTAAAATACAATCCATTTTTATTAATTTACATCCCACACCATGACCAATTCATCATTACCTACTTCATATTCAATTGCTACCGAGATACTAAAACAATACATGACACAACAACCCAACTACCTAAAAATAATAACTATAAAATATCCTTCTAAATCCAACAACTAAACCCAAAAATCTCACCAAAACTGCATATCAATCACCATACTTCCACTACCCAAAACACATCCCACACCAAATCTATTCATGGCCATCATTGTACACACCCCACAAAGGCAACCCAATCATAAGGCCCAAAATAAACATATTAGCAGTGAACAAAAAAATTCCAAACCACATAAGCCCATAATTTACTTAAAGGGTGATTTTTATCATTAATTCATCATCACTTTCACAAGTATTTTCACACAAATTCCAGGTTCACACACAAGCATTTATTAGTATTATATAAGTAATTATCCTTTTATGAGTGTTGATTTTAAACAAAAATGACAATAAGGACTCTAAATCAACCGTAGGGTTTAACTATTTCACAATAGTCACAACATGCACATAATTAAACCTTCAAATTTAGAGAAAGAATCATAACTTAGATATAATAATAAACTGGTAAAACATGTAAAAACACTACATACCATTAAATTTCATTTAAATCTATATAATTTCCTTCATTAGTCAATCCTTCCATCCACTTAAAGTAAAATTTAAATATTCTAGTTACATAGATGCAAAAAATAATATAGAATAAGAATCCCATGCCTAGAAGTAAGCTTCAAATCAAACTAAACCAAAAATAGGGGGATATATGAACAATTGTCACTGCCTCAGAATGATGCATAATGGTGCAGAAAATAAAGGAATAATGGGGTATGTGAACATGCCTAGAATAATGAGAATGAAGGATTTTGGTGGAAGAAGGAGACTATCAAAGCCTTAGAATAAATTTCACTTGGACATGCTTAAGAGGTGAGATATTACCACAAAGATGACGGGGTTGCCTCATTCAGTGGCAGCGATGGGAAGAGTCATGAAGTCCATTTGGGAACCAAAATTGGATGAGGATTGGGGAGAGGAGAGATCATGAAGGACGTCGGGGAAGAAGGGTCACCGCCAAGAGGATAGGTCGTCGAGAGAGAGGAGAAGTTGCGGTGGTGGAGGAGGGTGGCCAAGAGGAGAAGTCACTACTGAGAAGAGAGGGTCGCAGAGAGAGAAGAGGTCTTGGGTAAGGTGGTTTATGACGGTTCTAAGAGATGAGAGAGTCGAAGATGTTTTAGAAACCATATAGCCATGGGTTTTAATTAAAACTATGGCTATAAACTGACCTATATCCACGGATCACAAAACTGTGGCTATAGACCTATGGCTATAAGTCATTTTTCTAGTATTGTAAGTATAATATACTAATTATGTATTGGCCTAAGGCCACCTATCACTTCGACATACCATGGGAGTTTTTTAGGGAATGTATGCATGACATTCGCCTCAATATATGGACGAATCTTTTCCAGCTAAAATAAAATTTCATTCCCTACAAAGGGTATGCGGACTATATCAGCATGTTAGGGGAGATTCGTCGTATAATTGACTTGGAAGCCCTCTTGTCCGCACAACCGTCACGATTAGAAAGGAGGAAATAAAAACCTTTAACTGGATTGTCTCCATGAACTGCACAAGGTTCTTCACCTCAATGGAGACACCCCGACTGGAGTTCATATTCGGGCATGGGGAGAACATGGAGTTCTACACTTCACCCTGCATCTCATCCAGCAAACCTCATTGAAAATGAAATCTTGAAACGTCATTACCCAAAGTAAAAAAAATAAAATGAAATACTTTCTTAGGAAAGATGAGATACTCAACAAAAATAAGCCTGGAGCGAGTCTGAAAAGCATCATAACTGAAGAGATCAATCCATCAAAAAGTTTCTGAGCCAGGAAACTAATAACATCTAGCAGGCTTCCCGCCTAAGGGAAGCCAACCAAGAAGTAGTGATTAGGTATTCAAAACCCATAAATCGTATATAGGCCCAATTCCATAATCGGATCACACCCACAAAAGATTGCATCAAATAAAAACGGAGGAAATAGCGGCATCTACCGCATCAATGTGGGAAAAACCCTATCCCATAGGGATGGGGGTATTTTTAACTCAAAATCCCCCCGTAAGACCAAAAAATCCAAGCCATAGCACATAAATGGAAGAACATGAACAACCCCATCCCACATGATTTGAGGCATTTTTACCTCAAGTTCCCACACAACTTAAGTCTTTATTCTCCCATCTGGGAAGAATGGTGAGAAGAGAAGTCACCCATTCCACCTTGTCTCGTGGTTCTCACCCTCTGAGACAAAGGCACATTATGAGGTCAGATCAGGGATCCCTTTAGGTCAATATTCACCAAGAAACCCAAATAATACTACATAATTGAAGGATAAAGTTCAAAAAGGGATGAAGAAATCCCTCCTACCATTCGGAACCAGGAACACCACCCCCAATGCAGTATACATCAGTGAACGTGGTAAACATCAACCCCACATATCTCGTAGGAAATGATACAAAGGGAGAGGATTCAAGGGAAGATGGTTCCCTCCTACAGGCATCTCAAACTGATCCTAATGGCATGAATACTCAAAACTAGAGAGAGGTCCTAAATTTATACACCCCCTCATTTAATCCATCGTTACCTCCCTCGTAAAACCTCGACAAAGAGAATAATAAGTCCCAGGTCATTTATGACCCACCTCCTCTCCCCTGAGAATGTTTCCAATACTCTCAACAAAAGATTCACCATGTAGGAGGAATAAATGAAAGAGATCGGGAAAATTAATGTCGAGTTTCATTGAGGGATCTATCTTACCGGATGTGTTCCCTATGAAGAAGGTAAATAGGTATTCCTAGAAGAGGTTCCCTTGCCAGAGGCACTCAACCCAGTGAATGAATTCGAGCTTGTATGCTCATCAAAACCGGTACCAGGACTGTCAAACTACTTAAATCCATCCCCGGAAGGACATCAAGACCACCCATGCTGGGAAGGTAGCCAAAGTATATTTAGGTGGACCCATAAAGGATACCCCCGACTGGGTGCCCACCCCAAATTCCAACGGAACTGGCATGCCCATCTTTGGCCGCTTCTGCACCAGCCTAAGCTCAAGCCTGATAGGATATGTTTCAAGGTCTCTTGAATACTGTCGGGGAACTAATAGCTCAATTATAAGTCATGGAGGGGAGGTTCACTCTGATACAACTAGAGCACAAACCCTACCTGGATTAGGTGAGTAATTTCCTGCCACCTCCAAACTTTGAAAACCACATATTCTCAGTTTTCAATGGTTCGGGGGACCTAGAACAACATCTAATTCACTAAGCCTCTTATTGTGACCCCATGATGGGAACTCCATAGAAGAAAGAAGCAATAAAACTCAGATACTTCGTGTGAACCCTGCAAGGTTCAGCCTTCGTATGGTATACTAGCTTGCCAGCTAACTCAATCACAGGCTGGGAGGATCACCAGTAGCAATGTCTATTCTAGTTCAGTTCTACATTGCCTAAGACAACGGTTAGTGTTCTCATGAAATTCAAGCAGCGAGACAATTAAAAATTTTCATACTTCATTTCCAGATGGAAATTCCTGAGTTATTCCCTGAACTGGACGCTCGACCAAGATGAAATTATCTCTATGTACATCGATAATATTCGTGATGAATTATGAACACCACTCATCTTAGTGAAGTACATAAGTGGGTTCCAAGATTTCTCTTCCATTTCCCAAAGGATAGAAGACTCCTTGCAGTGGACCAATCTTAAGTCCTGAGTGGCCCCATCAGCCCTTGGGAAAAAGTGGGAAAAGATGAAGTGGATTTTTTCATGCTTAATACACCCCTAGAACCAACTCTAGTTGTGATGCCTTCACCAAATCATGAGAGACCCCCTAGATTCCAATAGACACTCTCACCTCAGTAAGATGAGAAAATGGGTGCTAAGAGACATTATTTCAAGGAGGGAAGAAATAAAGTTCACTCATTCTGAGATGACCAGGTCTGCGGCTAGTTCATAGCTGCCATAAATTGAAACTTACTTTACCTACCAGAACCAAAGAGAACTAATGAAGTGGATCTCAAAGACCATCCAAATTATTGTCCCTATCACTGAATACAGGGAAACACATTCCAGGAATTCTTCGGCTTCAAGGATCTCCTACAAAAGATAGTGGATTTCAGGCAAGTCAAGTTAGGTCCCCCGCCAGCATAAGTGGCGTATGTTTCCACCTCAGACCCAAGAGAGGAAGAGGAATAGAAGACATTCTCCAATAAAAAGGAAAAAAATAAAATTTGGATGACCTGTAGAACAGTCAACCAATTTCATAAACTCCTCCAGGTGAAGTTGAAGCAACCAATTGTTCCCCCAATATCTATTAATGCAACACAACCATCATCTTTAGCCATGCGGTGCTCTAAGGCCTAGAAGTCCTGAACGAAGAAGAAAGAATATGGGATGACATTGAAGTTGAAGCCAGTATTGAAACATTCAGACATCATTCCAATAGACTTGGTACAACAGGCACCACCCTTCCAAATAGTAAAATGGGTTCCACCCTACCAAACGGTACGACGGGCGCTACACTGCCAAACGGTACAACGAGCACTGCCACGCCAAATGGTACAATAGGCATCGTCCCACAAAACGACACCATCATAAGTAGGTAGTAAGATAGAATCACTGTTGGATCAAGAACTAATCTTATTCTCCATTAATTTCATTCACTTGATGGAACCCTTATATAATAGAGACTATGTCCATGAACCCAAATTCCCCATGCCTAATCAGAGATCCAAAGGAAGAGGCCGCAAAGGCTGAGGGTTTACTAGAAAACATGATTGTGGAAAGAGTCAAATTACCAGACATGCCTTAACTCAAACTGTTAAAATTTCAGAAACTCATGGAAGGACCCTCTGGCAGACACAACAAGAACTAGAATGCTCATCTACCCCCACTAGAAGAAATCTGAGCCTAGTTATCTTAGAGTATCCGTTGAAGGAAGAGAAAATATCAAATTGCCCAAGGCATGTGGGCGAACCAGTTCGGCCGAACCTAGAAAGGAATATAGTGCCACCATCTCCTATCACAGAGGTCGGGCCATCTACGTCCAAATCTCAATCCCCTAAAGTGTTAATGAAATAGAAACCCTGATCTAGGAAGCACTGAAATTTAGAGTAGAAATATGATATTCTAAAGCATCTATCCTTAGTACCAGCAAAGCTATCAATCCTAGATGATTTGAGTCTCTCCTAAAACCTCAGGGAGGCACTCATTGAATCCTTACTAATTCCACATAAATTTGAGGTTGGAGTAGTTGCATCCAAAGTCTATCGGATAGAGACCAATCTCGAATAATGTCATGTCATCATCTCCTTCACAAAGAGGGATGAAGACTCCATCATAAAAGGGCACATCAAACCCTTATATGTGTCTGGAAAGATAAATTTCATTGATGTCTTGAGGATTTTCATCGACAATAGCTCTGGAGTCAACCTCCTCCCACTGTGAACACTTCATCGGCTAGGCTATGATAAAGACAGTTTGACACCCTACACCACAACTCTTCTGGGATATGAAAAAAGAGAGCAGAAGCTATTGTGATGAATCAAGCTTAAAACTTTTCTTGGAGAACTCATGTCAAATTATGAGTTCCTAGTAGTTCCAAAAAGTACAGACTTCAACGTCCTATTAAGGAGGCCCTAGATACATCAACACACTAAAATTCTATCATCATACCATCAATGTGTCAAATATTGTTCTATTGGGAAAAATGGGACATTATACGCTAATAAATCCTTGTTCGAATCTTGCGATTAAAATTACATTTATGCATGGTTCTATGAACCGATGGAGAAGCAGCTTTGGACAAAAACATTGACTGGATCACTACCCTAAATGGATTGGAAATAGCTCCCGCTGACCCCCTCCAACAACTTAGGGGGAGTATGTATTACCCATCAACCTAGTTGAATGAATTAGTTCAAGCCCGAAGATAAACTCAATTGTATTCATGATTTCTGTTATGGCCTTCAAGACCAAAGACACAAAAGAATGGTCTTACTCCTATGATGTCAAGAAAATATCTAACAAAGATGTTCCTGACCCATCCTCAGTACCCCAAACTGTCTTTGCCTTACTCATTAAGTCAAAAGATGATTTCTCTCCCAACATTGGAGAGTTCATCTTGAGAATCATATCTCCATCATAAGAGTAAGAAGAATATGAATAGGATGATAAAGAAAAATAATAATAAGAAGACTTCAAAGATGCCCCTCCCACATTCGAAGAATGTTTCTCCAAAATAATTGATGAACTTATGGAGATAAACATTGGCATTGAAGATGACCCACAACCCACTCTGATTAGTGTGGATATTCCTATCAAGGAGAAAGAGACATATAACTCCTTCTCCATGAAGAATCGAGATGTATTTTCATGGAACTACATAAAAAATCCAGCCCTTGATATTGGGGTCTCCACTCATCATCAAGGTTTTCCATAAGATCACCAGGGCTATAAGCAGTCATCCAGAAGGACCCACCCGATGCATGCTGCCAAAATAGAGACTGAAGTTGACAAGATGATAAAATTCAACTTCATACAAGAAGTCCAATATCCAATATGGCTAGAAAACATAGTCCCTGTAAAAAATAAGAATGGACATATTAGGATATGCATCGAATTTAGGGAACTTAATTGGCATTTCCCAAAAGATGATTTCTCGATCCCAATCACAGAATTGTTAATCAATGAAACCGCTTGATATGAGGACCTCTCTTTCATGGATGGATATTTTGGATACAACCAGATCTAAATGACCTAAGGAGATGAAGAAGATACTTCTTTTAGGTCCCCTTTGGGAGTGTTCTATTATAATGTGATTCTCTTTGGTCTAAATAATGACGGTGTTATAGATTAGTGTACCATGCACCACATCTTCAAGCCTTTCCTAGTAAAATTTGTTGAGTGCTATATCGACAATATAGTGGTTAAATCATGACAGCACTCAAACCACCTGACCGATCCCAAAATTATCTTTAACAAACAGTGACAACACAGTTTAAAGGTGAATACTCTAAAGTGTTCCTCAGGCATTACCTATGAGAAATCCATCATATTTTTTTTATGCCATCGTGGCATCAAATTTGACCCTGAGAAGAAAAAAATCCATCCTTGTCATGTCCCCACCTCGCAACCTCACTAAGTTGAGAGGTCTCCAGGGGAACCTTTCCTACATTCATCCCTTCATTGAAAACCTTGCATGTAAATGTTTACCTTTCACTAGGTTGATGAAGATAGGGGTTATGTAAGAGTGGGATAATGATTTTTAAGAAGTTTTCGACAATATCAAAAGATATCTCTTAATACCACTGGTGTTGATGCCGACAGTTGAAGGGAGACCACTCATTTTGTACATAACTGCCTTGGAAAGGTCATCAGGAACCTTCCTCGCACATAAGAATGATGTTGGTAGTTATTACATCCTTTATTACCTCATCCAAACAATAATTTATTCTGAGAATCAATATTCAATAATCGAAAATAACTACCTAGCCCTAATATTTGCAGTTCAGAGACTCGGGTGTTACCTACAGCACCATGAGGTCCACCTGGTCTCCTGCTACAACCCACTCAAATATATCATCAATTGTCCCATGTTAACTAGATACCTATCATGATGGGAAGTCATCCTACAATAGTTTGACATATGGTACATTCCCCATAATTCCATCAAAGGCTAGATGTTAGCATACTTCTTGTAAAATCCCCCCTTGGAAGAAACAACCTTGTTGGATGCCGAACTTCCTGATGAAGAAGTGTTCTCCATCCAAGAGGACCCCCAGGCATGAGAAATGTACTTAGATGGTTCTTCTAGAAGCTTGATAGGGAAAAGGATGGAGGATCCCAAGCTCAACAAAGCAGGGCTAGGAGTTATACTCGTATCCCCCAAAAATGTCATCTTACCTTAATCCTTCCTACTTTCAAAAGGATGCACAAATAGTGAATCAAAATACCAGTTCCTCATTACGGGCCTAGATCTAGCACTTCATGCATGAGCCAAACACCTGGAGATAAAAGGTGATTTGGATCTAGCAATCAATCAGGTAAATGGTGATTATACCATTAAGAAAGAAGTATTGTCCCCTTGATGAACCTTGTTCGAGAACTAATGGAAGAATTCCCATAAAAACCAACATTGACCTATGTCCCTCGGTCATGAAATGCTCAAGCTGATGCTTTGGAAAATGCAGCCACAACCCGTGATGATCCAGACTAGGATGAAACAATTATTATCATTTCCCACCATCGGATGCTCTTTCTATTTATTCAGAACAATACAGAGGAAATCGATGAGATTTTCACTATTTTAGAGCCTTATGTTCCCACCACCGGTTGGATAAATCCCATTCCAAATTACCTCAGGAGGGGGGAACTCCCACTAGATAGGGATGGAAGGGAACATATCTGGAGATGGTCATTCAACTTTTTCTTGTACAATGGGGAAAACCAATAAAAGGTTCTCTACAAATGAGGCCTTGACGAAGCCATTCTCAAGTTCATTGATGGAGAATAGACTAATGTCATCACAGAAGAAGTGTATGCCAGAGCTTGTGGAGTGAACCAATTGGAAACCAAGCTCTCTCATCAAATTATAAGTCTTAGATACTATTGACCAACTACGAAATAGGATTGTTCCATATTCTCTAAGAAGTGTCATTCATGTCATGTTGATGCCAATTTTATTCACCGACCCCTAGAGTTTCTTCATATAGCTAACTACTCCAGGACATTTTCGGTCTGGTGGATGGATGTTGTGGGACCATACCCCACCGCTACATCTAGACAATTTAAGTTCATACACACAGCAATCAACTTCTTTTCCTAATGGGCCAAAGTCATACACCTTAAATATTTCAGGGTGAAAAGCATCATTAGATTATTGAAAGCCAACAAAATCACCATATTTGGTGTCCCACACATAGTACTGATGTACAATAACACCAACTTATACTCTTCCTAGTTAGAAAAGTTATACCAGGAGTATGGAATCAAAGACAACCATTCAGCCTACTACCATGTGGTGGAAAATGGGAAGATAGAGTCTTTCAACAAGACTCTATCCAACATACTCCAAAATATGGTAGAGAAGGATAATAAATCATGTCCAGAAATTATCCTTCATGTTTTATGGGCTTACTAGACCATTCCCTACACAGCCACCCAGGATACCCTATCCTCACTAGTAAACGGGGCAGAGGTGATTCTGCCTATCAAAATTCAAGTACCATCACTCTATATGACCATTTACGATCAACTATCCATTAATGAGAAATACCAAAGATAGTTTGAAGATTTGGATCATCTATATGAGAAAAGGATGCACACTTTTCACCATTTCTAAGTCTACCAAAATCAGATCACATGAGCCTTCAACGAAAATATTCTCCTTTGATCTTTCCTCAAAGGAGATATGTTGTTGGTCCTCATAACCCCGATGATAATCTGGAAGAATCCCCCAAAGATTGAACCAAAGTGGGAGGGACCATATTTCATACATAGGGTTTATTCTAATGGAAAATACACCTTGATATTAATGGACGGGCAGCTCATCATGGCTCCCACAAATTCATGGTTTCTGAATAAGTACTTCGCGTAACAGTAACGCCCATTCATAGTACAAACTCTATGAACCTAAACTATGAGTTATAGTCATATCCACATGACGTTAAACTATATAGAACTCTTCTATGAAACACAACATTAAACTGTGATTTTAGTGTCCTTGATGCATGACTCAAAACTGCACATCATAGTGTCCAATATGCAAGAACTTAAATCGCATAGCATAAATCATCCTAATCACATGACAATAAAATGCATGATCCCTCAGAGAAAAACATTTTTCTAGATTCCCATTCATTAGTGGGATATATAGTGATGCCTTGATCCTCTTTCTTGGCCCAGACCCCACCATATAAATAAAAAAATTCCTCTATCATGCCCTCTATCTCCCCATATTTATGAGGTAAACCCTTGTCACTTCTTGTTTCTCACATAGATTATAACTCAAGTGAGTTTAGGATCAGTGGTAAGGATTACCTTACATAAAAAACTATAGAGAAATATGGTAGACTCGGCATCTGTAGAAGATGAAACCAAAATTCCCCTACTCCTATGTTTGAGTAACATTGGAACAGGGAACATTCCGAACTATGTGAAGCTTGATTCTTACCCTTATAGGATATGTAGTGACACACGGATTTAGCATCCCGGCCCAGCCAACAACAAAAAAAATTCCCTCTCAAATCCCTACGTGTGGACCGAGCCTTTTTAGGGAATGTTCAAAACTATGTATGGTTTGATTCCTTCCCTTGATGGATAAATAGTGATGCCTGGATCTGGTATCCTATCCCAACCACCATTTAAAAAAAACTCCCCTTGCTTCGTATATAGGTCATACTCGTATGGGGAGTCTATGAAAGGTCTTGACTTCATAACAATAAACTGTGAGATTCTTCAAGAGTCATGTATGGCCCGATTCCCAATGTTACGAGATCCCACACAAGCTCCCCACTCATAATAAGTCAAAATATCATGCTTCTCCCCTATACATATGTGTCGGATCTATGTGGAAGCTCCATTAGTTCAGGGCTAATCACGGTCTGGGTATTTCTAACATTCCTACACACATCTTTCCAATTTTTCAAACTCTGTACTCTAAAAAAAACTTGGATCCCTATAAACATTCATGTCCATCTAAGATAGAAGGACAGTTTCATATGAACACCTTTGTTTGACTATGTACATAATGACCTGGTGACTTTTCATATGTCTCTTACAAAACGGTCGTCGATCAAAGGAAAATTTGTCCTCAGGAGAGTCGTCTCCTACCTTGGTATGCCCAATGTCTTCCAAGCCCCATTTCATTCCTCCTGATCCAAGTTTCTCCCCAGGTTAATAGTTTACACCTTCTATCATCACACATGTCTAAGGAACTCCAGAACATCACAATCATGATTAACTCAAAGCTATTAATGATCTTTGTGACAGCATAACATCCTTACTGCATGAATCTAAACTTCACAGCATAATTTCCTCACCGCATGACTTTAAACCGTAAGGCCAGAATCATCCTTTTAGTATGATGTTAAACTATATAGCATTGGTTTAAACCTAAAGTTCTCCCTATTGTGTATTTTTCTACTCTTAAATGGTTATTTTGAATCCTCGTAATCCTTTGTTTCTCACACTAAGAATGGCTCATGTGATCTTATGGATTTTAGAAATATCTCCACCATAACATCATGGAAAATAAGTCCAAGGATTTGGTCCTAGCAGCACAACCCTAAAATTTCATGTCATGGTTCCCTTCCCCATAAGGAACCCCACTTCATTGACATATGAAGGATAAATGGCAAGGCACCCCAATGATGGGACGAATGTCTCACCCCGCATATGAGTCAGATCTACTTGATGGATACTTGATTCCATGAGTGAATCACATCCCAAATGTATCTAATGTATCTGTATACACTTCTTTTATACCACAAACTTCATGATCTGAGTGATCTTGAATCCCTATAATCTTCCATGTCCATCAGAGATGGAAGGCTATTGTCCTACGGACACCTTTGTTTGACTATGCACAGCATTCCCTGGTGGCTTTGTATATGTCAACTACAAAACAACCATTAATCAAAGGCAAGTTAGTACCCAGAAGATTCATCTCCAATCTCAGTATGACCAATGGATTCCAAACCTCGTGACATCCCTCCTGATTCAAGGGCCCTCAAATTCATGGTTTACATTCATCATCCTACCACGTCCGATATATATCATAATATGATGGCCTGATTCACCTTTTTTCCTCTTGAGGATTCTGTAAAATAAATATACGCCATCCATATGCATTAATTTTATCTACATATAAGAAAAAAATATCCCCACTTATTTTCAGATTTCCCCAGATAAGTTCAATGAAATGCCCCTTTTCATGCTCAGGCGTACCCCTTGTCAAAGTTCATAGAACATGTTCAGAAAGGTCCCAATCTCTATATTCCTTCATAGACATCAGATATGGATGGCCAGTGTCTTGAAGGCACCTTTGTATGACTATGCACATCATACCCCGGAGGCTCTACATATGTCTCCTACAAAATCAAAGGAAAATTCAACATCAAGAGAGTCCTTTCTAGTTTTTGTATGCTAAGATGGTATTCATGTCCCGTCTAACCCCCAGATTTGGAAAACCCATCTAGATAATGGCTCACATACCCTCCCTTTTTAAATTACCTAACATGAAAAATATTTCTAATTGAACTAACCATTCACCAGCTCTCCCTTACGCAAGTAAGAATCACGTGGGAGTAGTTTCCCACTCAAAGACGATATGAATGTCCCTAATACTTTTGGACATCATCACTCTGACAGGACACCCACTGTGGCTTCCAACATCAAAATAAATTCAAATTGTTGTAAATCCACCCAGGCCATCAGATATGGAAGGATAGTGTACTGAAGACACCCTTTTTTGACTATGAACGTCAATCCCTGGTGGCTCTACATATGGAGCCAACAAAACTGCCATCAATCAAAGGAAA
Source organism: Viscum album (assembly GCA_963277665.1). Taxonomy (NCBI): domain Eukaryota; kingdom Viridiplantae; phylum Streptophyta; class Magnoliopsida; order Santalales; family Viscaceae; genus Viscum; species Viscum album. Next base: position 1,139,013,799 of record OY728129.1, read on the forward strand.
ATTTGTCCTTAAGAGAGTCCTCTCCTACCTTTGTATGACTGAAATGGATCTCGATCCTCATACATTTCCAAAACACACAAATTTATGGTCAAGATAAATCCCTCATTCATGTTTGAAATTTATTATGAAATTCCCCACAGATGAATTCTGAATTGTGGCCCCTTCCCCCATCAATTTTGGTCAAATATATTCGACCTAAAACATCAGTAATAAGTTTTACTAGTAGGACTGTGAAATGCCAATGAAAAAGATTCCATACTCATCAGAGTGAAAATCCAAAAAGGGAACCTCTGGGTAAAAGTTTAGTATCATCTCGTTAAACCTATATTGTGTATGGTTTAGAAAAAAATGTTTTGAGATTTCAAAAGAGACATAAATATTTTTGGGTCAAAAACCCGCAAAGGGCAGCCAAAGAAAAAGTCAAGTTATACCCACTAAGCCTGTGTCAAGAAGGATTAGGAAAAAATTAGGGTAGTAATGAAAATGACACAATAGTTCATGAGTTTTTTCATAAAACCTCACCAATAGTCAAACTACGCTCGCTGAGTCTCACGACTCATGCAAAAATTAAAGCCTGATTAAATTATTTCAATTTACTAGTTTCGAATCATGGTTTAAAATTAATACCTTATTGGAATTATATTTATATGATCGATCGTAAAAAATTGACCTAATAGGAAAAGAAAATAAGAAGCATTTGAATGAAAATTAGTTTCATTGAGTTCAACAAAAAATGGAAAAACATCCCCAGTTCAGAGTCTCTCCAAAGTTTTAAAAGGAAAATGAGTACACATCATGATTTGTGGAAAGTTACAACAAGTCCCGGATCACCCTTTCCAAAAAAATGGCAAGTGACTAATGTGGTCCATTAATAGTTTTTCTGAAGAAGTTATCTCATCCTCTTCATCCTTGATCGTTGGGTGCACACATTCCATAACAACTTTAAGGTCCCACCCTTTCTTCTGGATTGCTTCGTAACTAGCACAAAAAAGGACAGTTGAGCCTTCAACCTTTATAAGAGGACCTCACACTCCCATAGCTCTTCCTTTGGGGAAATCACCAAATCATCAACCTTCGCCTCTTTGGTCGTTAGGTGATCGAGTTCCTATGAAACATCTCATAAGGTCATCACCTGATGATGGGAAGAATTGAACTTGGCAATATTATCCTCACAAAAAGTGAGATATTCGCAGGCTATGATGATTGGGTAGATAAGGATATGTAAGTGAAATAACAAAATCCACCAGAACCCAACTCAGTGAATAACCTCCAAATGTTTCCAGTCTCGTCAGTAAAGATAGCCATAGGTGTTTCCATAGTAAGGACACATAACTGATGCCATGCCTGTTTTTGTACTGCCTGGTGCCTCCCTGCAGCACCAGTACCTTAATCCTCCCCCGCCGCAATGGGTATATAAGTATGAAGTTTCATTACGGGAGTGGGAAGAGACATAATATAGGTTACCCAAGGTGGGGGGCTCTCCTTACCCTCAGATTGTTCAACTACTAGAGCCGGACACTGAGGACTAGTTGTGACTTCTCGGGTGTTCAGTTATACTCTATTGGGGCTAGCCTCATTAGAGTCATGGGAAGTATCCATAGGGTAGGACCAGTCTAAATGACTCCCCATTGAGATAGGTCGTACCAATGAAGCCCCTTCTAGATGCTTTTGACAGCAAATCGAGTGTCTTCTTACCACATGGGTGAGAACAGACAGTGTATCCATCATGGCTGCTGTAGGGACAGGAATAGAAGACGTATCTGTCAGACTCATCACAAAAGAAAGAATGTGTGGCATGGTCATCAGGGTTAGATCGGGGTGAATAATGGTTAAAGGCTTCTGTACCTTCCAAAATGGTTTTCTCAGCACCCCTTCAGGGTAACATAACACCTATAGTTGGGCATATTCCAATGACATAAAAGTGGATCCCAACATATTGGGGGTGATAACTTCCATAGTGGAACCTTCCCACATCATATTAAGACATAAATGGTGAATAATTATGGAATTAAATTTTCCCCTTAACTGAATATTAGGAAGAAGCGTGGTTTTTCAAAGGCACCCAAGTTTCCCAGAAAACTGGTAAGGGAGGTATGGCTCACAAATGACCACTCAATCTATGCGAGCAGTGAGAAGCACATCCCAAAGCGTGATAATGTATGATAGTTTCTCTAAAGAACCTCCCATATCAACTCTTAATGACCCATGAGGGGTAGGATGTAGTGAAAATGAAAAATCAAGAAGCATCATTCAGCAGCCCAACTGCATCGCTAACACTTAAAGTGATGGGAAAAACAACGGAAATGTTGAGAAGGGCAGTTTGAATGTCAAAGCGGGGAACCCTCACAGTGTGTCGATATTCATAACAAGGGAGGTTTTATGCTATCCACCCATAAAAAAATTGAAATGTTCCACTAAGATGATGCGGAGGCCTAACTTCTTGTATCAATTCCAACAACTCATAAATTCGGGCTAGAATAGGAGTGACCAGATTGATTGGTCGACCCTCTACCAGCACAGCCTCCATCATCAAAGTGCAGGCCCGGACCCTGGTATATACATCGTAGGATGGAAAGATCCATGGGCTCAAAAACATGGAAAATAAACCTTCTAATCTAAGAATATGTGGCATGTCTGGTAGAATCTCATATCCTCAGGTGGTATATCATCCTACTTTGAGGGTAGAAAAATATAACCATAGAATCTATCAAGATTGGCAGGATGGATGCGGTCGACTATGCAGAACTCTCAGTCTAGCCCCATCCACCTACCAAAATGACTTTATCCACACCTCGAATGTGATAAGAGATCTAGCTTGGAGGGGATGATCAAGTAATCCCTCATTCATAACCAGTAGGCTCCTTATCAATAGGGATACATGGTCGGTATTATCCCAAGTAGTTACTGCTGGGAGAAACACATCATGCATCTCTCTGAGGATGTGGATTCCTCCAATCCAGTGGATTTCCCATAAGCTGATTCCCACCTCCCCATGTGAAAAATGGAAGGTATTTGTGCTTGAAAACTAGTGACTTAGCAACTCAGGAAGGATTTCACTTGGGGAAAAGGCTGCGAACTGAGAAACCTAGGCTTCCTGATATAAGTTCACTACCTTCAACTGGTTAGGGGACTCTAAACCGGTTTGATGTACCTAGAATTCCCACGACCATTTGTTAGATAAGAATCCTCTAGATCGCAAGTCCCACTTAGTGCTCCACCCTCCATTAGGGTTTTTTCAGGAAATGTTGATAATAGATGGGTACTCTTGGGTTACTAGCCTTGAGGCAGTGTTTCGACACCTGCGATCACCCTGATTCTACGTCGAGCCTTTTAATATGAACAAATTTTCCTAAATCAGAGTAGCTATGAATTTTCCTTCTTGGGAAATATTGGTCAGATCATGTCCTTGTGGTGCTTCTAAGATAAGTAAAGGGGTATTGGGGTTAGCTAACGGAATAGGAATGTCATTAGGAAGACCAAAGCTGAAAAGTGGCAACTGTACGGACAACGGGAAATCTAGGAGCTCTAGTGTTAGGAGATCTTTTAATAAGCTACAACGAGGAACAATGTAAGATTGAATATGTTTCTCACTTTCCACCACCATAGTTTCCCTCATCTTCATCAATTTTGTCAAAGCTTTTGAAAGATCCATTTTAGCCTGCAAAGGAAGATCCAAAATCCTATAAAAAGTTAGTCCAATAAAAAATTATTGGATAAAGGCCACAAAAAATGGTCAAAGGACTTAAAAAGGTGTTCTCATGGGGGTCAGTGTATTTTTTCGTGGAAACGGTATATAGAAACCACTTCCCACATGGTGCATGATATGCAGAAGAAATCCATGCATGCTACATGATACACTAAGATAATCCTCATATACTAATACGGTATGTAAAAGAATTATACCGCGTGCAGCCATGGTATGAGAAACACCTACAATTCCCTAGCACACGGAACATTTTCTAGAGAACATAAGGGTTAAAGGAAGGAGGATACCATAAACCAAGGCCTTTCCAAGTCCATATTCAAAGTGTCTGTTTAAAAGTTTAAGCTCGGATTATTAAGGCTTAAAGTTCAGTTCACCAGTTCAAGCTCGGTGTCAGACACGCAAACCACGTAGCATTCTCCTATGCAAAGGTTGAGATTTTAATTTTAAATTCCACAACATGGTTTTTGAAACCCGAAATCTGGTTCACAGGTAGAAGAAATGGAAAAAAGTTTAGTTTGTGGTATGTACGAAGTAATTCGCGAGCATAGATTTAGCAAAAGAGATGGTACACGAAGGTAGATAAAGCTGAGGGAGAATTGAGATCACTTTTCACCGTGAGAAATGGTAAAACAAAAATGACATGGGCCACTATATATAGGTGTGGTCCCCTCCAACCAGACCTATCTATTCTACTATGAACCATTTAAGTTCAGGACCGCTTCTACATTAGAATAGTCTCCTCTTCGTTCTGAATGGACCCCATTCTGATGGGGGGAATTTTTTGGGTCCTGAAAACTTCGATAAGGGAAGAAAATACTCTCACAATCACTTTTCAGGAAAAAAAAAACAAGGATTCATATAAGTCTATCAAAGCGAATTTACTCAAATTTAGTTTAAAACTTCAGATGAAACTTGAAGGAATTAAATTTCACAAGGATTTTTTAAGTGACCCATGTACCATCACCGGGAAGGGTTTGTGGACTGCATGAACCACAAACCACCAGTATGCAGAACGACCTGTGAGGCGCTGGCCCATAGAGAGATGGCCAGTGAACCCAATTGACTGTTTTTTATGCTCCTTTCCATTACATAGTCTAACGACTGAAAAAGGGGAATACATTAGCATAAAGATTTTCATCCTTTGAAAAAACATCAAAAATTGACAAAGGCATGAACAAGGATTTGTTTAAGAATGGGCCGCACAAGTTTCATCATGGTCACGCAAGTATACTTGCGCGCCACATATTGGTCGTGCAGCTGACTTGCGCGCCCTATTTTATTTTCACCCAAGGTCTTCAGTAGCCTATAAATACCCCTTGGGGGCCCCCCATTTTGGAGGACAGAAAATTCCAAAATTCAGATTTAAGCTCTTGGCACCCTAGTATCTACTGGAAGTATTTCAAACACTTCTAAGGTAGTTTCTTACCTAGAATGGAAGATCTAAAGAGGGGGAACAAGGAATAAGTGTTTAAATTCATCAAAACATGCACGCCTAAGTGTCTAACCCTTAAGGGAAATGAAGACACTTGCACGCCACCTATCCCTTCAACAAAACTTGTGAGGCACACTTTTCGAAGCCTTTAGGGATTATACTAAGGGCTTGATCAAAGTATCTCCCAAGTATTACCCTATGGGTTAACTGTCGCACAAGTAAACATGTGTCGTGCAATTATACTTGCACGACCAGTACTTGCGCACCCCAACAGGACTTGTGCGCCTACCTCTTTTTGGGTGCCCCTCTTGCTTATTCAACTCTTTTCTTTAAATCCACCTCTCCTCTTCAATATTTAGCCTTCAAAACACTATTCAAAGCCATTTTTTGCATGGTTCCTTTGTTGGATTCCTTATATGAAAGGAATTCTGTGGAACATCTCTCAAAACCTAGTGATTTACATATCTTTATGTCACTAAGGTTAGAGATTTCATTCATTCATCTTCATCCTTTAAGATGAGAAGATCTTTAATCTAGGCATCCTCCTTAAGAGTAAGCCCCAAGTTCCCTAACATGGGCCTCCTTTTCAGGAGTAATCCCTAGTCCAAGTTCCCTTAATGTGGGCATCCTCCTTAGGAGTAAGCCCCGATCATAATTTTCCTTAAACTTGGGAATCCTCCTCAAGAGTAAGCCCCAATCTCAAATTCCCTTAATATGGGCATCCTCCTTAGAAGTAAGCGCCAAAATCTCAAGTCCTCTTAACATGGACCTCTTTTTCAGTAGTAATCCCCAGTCATAATTCACCTTAACCTGGGCCTCCTCTTTAGAAGTAAGCCATAGTCTTAATTTCTCTTGATCTGGGATTCCTTCTCAGGAATAAAACCCAATCATAAGTCCCCTCTAATTTGGGAAACCTCCTTAGGATTAAGTCCTGAGTTAAGTATCCAAATCACAATAAATCACATATACCTTTATGGACCTTGTTCCTAGGCTTCTTCTCTGAAGTAAGTCTCGATCTTCATCTATCTGGGTAGTCATACATACATAATCCCCACATCATTTCTTATAATTGCATCTTCCGTGGCACAATCAATAGGTTTTACTGATACCTCTTGTTTATCACACCGATCATGACTCACGTGATCTTAGAGTGTAAAAGTAATTATGAAATATTTCTTTGAACCATCAATCATACATAAACCTTATACTTCTTTAATCGAACTACGTGGGTTCTGATTCCCTTTCTAAACAAGGATACATAGGTATCCCATATGCGGGTATGATCCCATCTATGAAATAATCCATGTCATTCTGAATGACAATAAACTTCAAGTGCCCCACTGAGTGGATTTAAAATAAGTATGGTTATCAAAATGTCCAAGATATTTCTATATAAATGTGTTGAAGGATACCATTGACTAAGAATCTCTAACAAATACAGATGATTCTCTATCGGTGAAGATCCTCAAATACATATAAAATATTCTCTAAATCTCATCCATATCAATCATTGATTGTTAGATCTAAAAGAAACATCATTTTCATACTTGGTAATTTAAAAAGGATTCACGAACATAACTCAAATCTATAAATAGATTCCCAGAGTAGACAATAATTCCCCCCAAAAAGGTGTGATGAGTCCGACCTCCCATCCTCTCGACCAATGCAAATTCTTAAGCCTCATCGGTCCACAACTAATGAGCACCTACCTTCGGAAAGTAGGTCCAAATGGATATAGAATCATTGGATGTTTATGGTTCTACGAACAAACCCATTAGAAACCGATTGGAATGTTTTAACCTTAAGAAAACATGGTCATCCCCATTTCCATGGGAAACAAAAAATGGTGAACCCAACGTGAATCCTTAACCAAGTTAAAATAATTTTTTACTTATTTGTTAGGTCCTTATTTAAACTCAATGAGAGGGCCAACAAAACAATCAATAACATATGTGCTCATCCAAAAGATGTAGTGGCCGAACTTATCTTGATTATGTCTGTTTTATCAAACAGACACTCGTTTCCAAGATCTCTCTGCGTTACAGAAATGGATTCTCTAAAGTTTACACATGTGAATACATCTACCGCTACTCCTGCTGAATCTTCGTCCACTCTGAGGACGACATTTCCTACTCAACATCTTCAACGCTGGGTATCAAATGCTCTGGTTAAATAATACCGTCAACACTGTACCATTCCGACTCTGGAGGCCGCTCAAAAAGCCCTCCAAGTCAATAATTCCCCCTGGTTGACCGGACAGCGACGACCAGCGATCAAGAAGAAGGTGGTTCCAACCATCGTATCTAATTGTTTCAGGTCGTTATCCCTAGAACACAATCACCAGTCCCTCCCATATTAGGGGGAGGTGAATGAGAAGGTCACTCAAGGCCTTAATTCAAGGAGACTGGAGTCCTTCCTGAGTGATCCCATCAACAATCGCTACCAGACTCGTTTGAAAGTGCGCCCTCAACATACTGAGGGTATCTCATTTAGGGGTTCGACTCAGGTGCCTCAGACCCGAGAACACAAGACGAACTGCCGGAGGTGAAATCTGGTCAATGGGGTGCAGGTTCTTACTTCATCCCCCTCCGAAGAAGTCCATCATGCCAACTTGATGGCAAGCAACGAGCAGACATATACACCCATCCGTCCTAATGTTACTACACAGCAGACTCGTCTGGCAGCAACACGCCAATCCCGCCAGGAAATTATGGCGGAGTATTATAGGCAGGCATATACACCTATTTATAATTCATCAGTTAGTCAGCAGGCTCATCTGACTACAACCAAATAATCTCACCAATCTAATATGGTGGCAACTGATAAGAAGGGATATACACCTGTTTACAATAAAAAATTCTTTCAGCAGTCTTGTCTACCAGTATTGAAGGAAATTCGTCAACCATATATGATGAAGAATTCACAGCAGGCATATACACCTGCCAATGTTCATCAAGTCTGCCAACAGTCTTGTTTGGTAGCATCTAGAGAAGTTAGTTGGAAAGCTTCGACGACAAATTTGGAGTAGACTCAACTCTCTTCCCCCACACATGAGTACTATCAGAATTCAGTGACAGGAATAGGAGGATAGGAGCAGGAATACACACCTACTCTAAGAACGGAATGGACATATATTCCCGTTCCGACAGCTGAAGTCACCAAGCACATTTTGACAATGGTGAAAGATAGAAGAAAATCTATGCTCATATTCTGGATGCCTGTCAGATTATTATAACAGTTTCAATAGCATCACAGGGAAAGAAATTCAAATATATCCCTACCAGTGGAGTGACACATCAACATATCACTCTGGAACAAATACGCACCTCTATTCTAGTCCAAGTGGGTTGTGGGGCATACTCCCCCATGTCATACGGACAATCAAGTTAGCCACATACACCTGATTTGAATGGAGATAATCAGACTAACCTGACTATTTCTCCTAAGGAGGCACATACACCTTCCCATAATAACCACTTTCATCAAAAAGTGGTTCACAAAGTGAGTAAGAAGGAATCTAAGAAAAAGACGTGTTCAGTATAGTCAGGAAATCAAGATCCAATATGTAATAAAGCATTGCTCGATGTTGGAGTTCTTGAATCCCATAGATAATATTCTGTTGGAACTCAAGATTCTACTCTATCATTTCCCAATACTGGGAACATTGATTCTGAAGGTATTCATCAGACACTTCCTCATGAAGGCTTGCTTCATGACAATTCGATCGATCTCGAAGTATCATCTTCAGATGAGAGCCATAAGAACCCTCTATGTGGCAAGAAGATCAAGGAGCAAAAGGTTTCATCTTTTGATGTAACCCACCATGGTGGTACTCCCCATGATGAATTTAGCTGCGAAATTCCTCTCCGTAGTAGTAATTCACATTGCCTGGAAAATTCTTCAAAGGACAATACAGTAACGAGAAATCCATCTTATCTTGAGGCACTTGAAAATGTGAAGCTAGTCATGTCTGATGCTTTACCGCTAGTAGGTGAAATAATTTCTCAGTTAGAAGAGAGCTCGGGGTGTAGGTTATAACAACCCATACTTTACATACATTGCTAATACTTCAAAATTGAAGTACACTTATTACAACATATAACAAAACTAGGAAAGGACCGTATAGGTATAGTGTCTTTAGAAACTAGGAAACATAAACAACTGGTTCATAAAGCATCTACATTGTCTCCCATTTATTTCATCATATCTAGAGTCCCTTTTGGCATATCCTACTTAATAACCTTCTTCCTGACCTGGGGAAAGAAAACATACAAAAGGGTGAACTCAAATGCTCAGTATGGGTATACAAAAGAAATATCAATCACATCATATTCATAAGAACATAACATTTTGGAAATCTTAACCTGCAAAAGAGATCATAATTTCATAACATGTGATAAATCATAGTAGTGAAATGTAATCCCAATAATCATAACATAAAACATGAAACTTTGTGGCATACACACATAATCATAGAGAATCATTTCTTAGTAGTCAAGACTCATATCTAAGACTATCTTAGTGGAAAAAGTCCATTTCTGAACCGAGTTCACTCCTCGTTTCAGTCCTGTTTCACTGAACCGGTTTAACCTGCCATTCCAGCCATGTCTATCTCATGAGATAAAAATCTTTACCCAATGCATTGGAGGGAGATATAGGTCTCACCCATCTCATAATGAAAGCATTCTTATGTGTGCCACAAAAAATCATAAATTATACATTATTGCATAACCCATGTAATAAAAATGGGATTCTTAAACATCGTGACATCATAAAACAATTCATATAAGATAAAGGAATTAATAAAAATAATTCAATCACAACATAATCAAATCAATGTAATAATAGGGATATAAACAGAACCCTATATTATCTTAGATGGAAAATAATTTTGATAAAACACTTGAATTCCATTCTTGAGGAAAATATCCTTTCTACTTCAAAAACATTTTCCTTTCTTAACAAGTTATATAATTTTGAACTAAAAGAAGTTGATTAAAAATAAACATTAAAACTTGTAAAGGAATCTTCATGGAAATAATGTTCTAAAAATCCATTCATGCTGTATAAGTTAAAAAAACATTCTTCTCATACTTTTGTCGGAAAAGTCAAAAAGTACCTCGTATGAAAAACGACAAAAGATTCTATTCATATCTTTTAGTAAAAACTCACCGAAGGGTAAAATTGGATTTAAAAAATTTTAGGTGGATGGAAATAATATTACATGTTGAGGAAACATGGATGTGGATGATAAAATACACCCCAGTAAATACCAAAGTATAAACAATCTCAGATAAAAATGAGATTGTGATATTTTCCTTTACCTTAGGTCCGATTTGATTCGTAAGTGTCTGAACCTCCTGTATAATGATTTAAATAATGTCATTGACTTATTTGAGAATCATAATCATTGTTATGATATCATATATGGCAATATTCTTAGCTTCTTATTAGTAATATTTCATTGCTACTTGTTATTCGGGTGTTTATTACTTTTTGTCCTTATGCGTGTTTTGTCGAATAAATTCTTATTCTTCTCTTTAGGTTATAGATACCTCATTTCCAGAATGGTATTAGTGTAGTATATATCATATTCATTCATTCAATTCTTTGATATAATCATTATGCAATGAAGATCTTGTAGAACGAGTCGCATCACATCGTGGAGACGGTATTCCGTACGTACGCACGAGCGATGATATCGTTCCCATGATTGTGGAATTGTATTGGAGTGTATGTATACTATTTCAGAATCAATATCACTTTACAATAATCATACATAGTTATTATTTACATCATTATACCCATCCAAGTAAGGTGGTGGTGGAAAATAGATTACACCACGACGTGGAGACGGTATTCCGTACGTATGCACACGTGGTGATTTCGTTTTCCGTAGAATGGATAGATGGTGAAATAGGGTTGTTTCATACTTATAATAACATACCAGTATATGATTGATACTGATGTTATTACTTAATAATGAAATAACTAAATAATAATTAGTGGAAGAAGAAATAAAGTTGAAATAATCGGTAACGGACATTACCTCTTCTTTGAAGCGCCCCTTTGAGACCTCCTCTTAGGGAACTAAAATTGATATTGGAATAAGACCAGGACCTCTAGGATGTTTATAGGGAAGTGGAGAAGAGAATTTGGCATGGGTTGGCCGAGCTTGAAGGCTCAAAGTGGTGTGAGGAAGAGAGGGAGGAGGTGCCCTTTTATAAGGGAGGAGAGGGGCACCTTAGGAAAAACTAAAAATATTATTTTATTATAAAGTCATATTCAGTTTTTAATAGCTCCAAATTGATTTATTTTGAATCTAAGGTGGGGATGGGTTGAAATAATCTCATCTAATATAATTTAGACAAGTTTAGGTTTCTATTTTAACCTTATAATTTAGATTTAACTTTAAGTTAGATAATTTAACTTTTACCGTGTCTTTTTGTTTTCTTACACTATAAGGTTAATAAACTTACTATAACAAGTCAAACGAACCCCAAGTTGTTTATTATTAATATATATAACCTTATCTAATTAATTTTTACGAACCTTAGATTTTTAGGAATAAAATAACAATTAATAATATAATATTTGTTTTAAAAACTATTTTATGTCAATTTTGACACTATTTGGTAATTGATTTTTGTGAAAATCATAACAGAAATATTAGTTCGAAAAAAGTTAATTAAATAAATACTAACATGTCATATTAACCTATAAAATTATTTTAATTCATAAAAAGTCTCAAATTACATTTATTTGGGTATTTATAACATCAATTATGTCAATATTTTATTAATAAGATAATTACTGCACCACCATTGTGTCATAAATAAATTAAATTATTTATTGTCTAAAAATTACAAATAAAATACCTTTATGTATGAAATATTTTTAGCTTTCTAATGAATATTTACAGTCGAATTTATCTTATGTATAACCCTATATTAAAAATAATTTATTTATTAAACTATGATTTTAACTATTTTAACCCTTCTTTAAATAAATTAATAATAAATATCCTAATCTAATCCAAGTGGGCCTAAATGGTCATATTTTATTCCTAATGTTGTTTTTGGTCGAATTATACTTATCCAATAGTATTAGGACATGTGTTAGGGTAATAATAATAACATTTTTACCCTTAATTTCCCTATTTACTTTTAACCGTGGTAAAAAAAGTAAAAAGTTACTATTCACCAAAAATTATTTTCATCTCATTGAACCAAATTTTAGTCCTTGATATTAACTGTGTCTCTCGGATTTTCAAAATTCCACTCACAGAATCGGTAAAATTAAGTTTTATGTAAATTTGCAAATTCTCCTAGGAGGTGGGTAAAAGACGGTGAAAAGTTCAATAAAAATTTTATATATCTAAAATTATTATAAAATGACTCCAATGAATTGCATTGAACTTATATAGGTATTTTGTATCAATTTTGACCTAAAATAAATTTAAATAAAATAAATAATTATTTAAATAAAAAGTCGGTTTTTAAATAGTAACCCGGTGTTTTCACTATTCATCAAAAATTGAAAGTTTTCAAAAAAATACCAAAATTTCACCCTAGGATAATTTCGATATTCCAAATCCAAAAATGAAGTCCGTTTTCAAAAATAAAAATTACAAAATTTCAAAAAGTGGGTATTACTATTCATAACAGCTAGTTTTAATAATATTTTAATAGCATATCGTTGTTTAGTGAAACTCGATATTGCGTACAACGCATGCTATCGAGGAAGGTCGCAATTGCGTGTAAAGCAAGCCAAGCTAGTGTTGTGTGTAGTGAAGGATTCCTTTGATGATGTATATAACATAAAAACAAAATATTTCCCATAAAAGTCTTGGGTGTTACATTCTACCCCCCTTAAAATGAATTTCGCCCTCGAAATTCGTCACTTTGTAACAAACAGATGAGGATACCTTTCCCTCATCATATCCTCAAGCTCCCATGTAGCTTCTTCAAATTGGTGTTTCCTCCATAAAACTTTCACCAAGCGAGTGGTCTTATTCCATAGGACTTTTTCGCTACGATCCAGAATCTCTATTGGTTGTTCTTTATAAGAAAGATCTTGCTCCAGTGGTACAACTTATAAGCTGAGTACATGTGAAGGATCAGGTATGTACTTTCTCAGGAGAGATACATGGAACACATCATGAACTTGGTAGAGATTCAGTGGAAGCGCCAATCGGTAAGCTACCTTCCCAACACGATCCAGAATTTCAAATGGAACGATATATCTAGGGCTCAACTTTCCCTTCTTTCCAAATCTCATGACCCTCTTCCAGGGAGATATTCGTAAGAACACTTTATCACCAACTTCAAACTCTAGGTCCTTTCTTCGATTGTCGGAATAACTTTTTTTTTGACTCTGATCTTCTCTTATGTGTTGTTGAATAGATCTGACCTTTTCTGTCATCTCATCAACAAGATCAAGTCCTAATAGCTTTCTTTCCCCAACTTTATCCCAGCAAGTTGGAGTCCTGCATTTCTTTCCATAGAGAGCTTCATAAGGAGCCATCTGAATACTATAGTGAAAGCTATTATTATAAGAAAATTCTACAAAAGGTAGGTGTTGATCCCAACCACCTTTGAAATCCATAGAGCAAGCTCTCAACATATCTTCTAGAGTTTGAATTGTCCTCTCAGAATGACCGTCTGTCTGAGGATGATAAGAAGTGCTGAAACTCAACTCTATTTCCAGAGTATGCTGAAGACTTCGCCAAAACTTCGAGGTAAACCTCGGATCCCAATCAGATATAATTGAAAGTGGTACTCCATGCAATCTTACCACTTCCTTCACATATATCATGTAAAGATGATCCAGAGAGAAATCCTCTCTAATAGCAATGAAGTGTGAAGACTTTGTAAGACGATCAACTATGACCCAGATAGCATTATTTCCTTTGGATGTTTTAGGAAGTCCAATGACAAAGTCCATAGTGATGTTTTCCCATTTCCATTCTGGTATGGGTAATGGTTGTAACATCCCCTTAGACTTATGTCTCTCAGCTTTAACTTTTTGACAAACCAAGCATCGAGAGACATATTCAGAAACATCTCTTTTCATTCCATCCCACCAGAAGTACTCTTTCAGGTTCCTATACATATTCATGCTTCCAGGATGAATAGAGAATGAAGAACTATGAGCCTCATCTAGCAGCTCCTTCTTTAATTCTGGGATGGGAGGAACACAAACCCGATTCCTGAACTTTATTATCCCATCACAATCAAGGTTGAATTCATGAATATTTCTCACATTCTTTTGTAACTCTACATCTTATTTCTGCACCTCTTTAATCTTCACATGTATAGATGGTTGAACATTCAATTGAAAAAGATACGATTTTTCCCCTTTCATTATAATTCCAAGATCCATCCTTTGTAAATCCATAAATATTGGATCTTTTGTGATCCTCATCATGGATAAGATAGCATGGTCTTGTAGACTTAATGCATCTGCCACCTTGTTTGCTTTCCCAGGGTGGTAATCAATTGAGCAGTCGTAATCCTTAATCAGCTCCAACCATCTTCTTTGGCGCATATTCAGCTCCTTTTGTGTGAAAATATACTTTAAACTTTTATGATCAGTATAAATATCACACCTTTCTCCATAAAGATAATGCCTCCAAATATTTAATGCAAAGATTACCGCAGCTAACTCCAAATCATGAGTTGGGTAATTTTGCTCATGGATTTTCAACTATCGTGAGGAATAAGCTATCACCATATAATTTTGCATAAGAACACACCCCAGCCCCTTCTTGGATGCATCACTGTAGATCACAAACCTTTCTCCACTACAAGGAAGTGTGAGTACAGGTGCACTGGATAACCTTCTTTTCAACTCCTTGAAATTCTCTTCACATTCCTCCGTCCACACAAACTTAACTCCTTTTCGAGTCAACCCAGTGAGTGGATTAGATAATCATGAAAAATCTTTCACAAAACATCGATAATATCCAGCCAAACCAAGAAAACTTCGGATCTCAGTTACTTTTGTTGGTCTCGACCATCTTTCGATAACCTCTGTTTTTGCTGGATCTGCAGATATCCCCTCTTTTGAGATTATGTGACCCAAAAATGCAACTTTTTGAAGCCAAAATTCACACTTGGTAAATTTGGCATAAAGCTTCTCCTTTCTCAGGGTCTTCAATATAATTCTCAAATGATCTTCATGTTCTTCCTTTCTCTTTGAATAGACAAGAATATCGTCTATAAAGACTACCACAAACTGATCAAGATAGTCTATAAAGACTCTATTCATCATATCGATGAAGATAGCAGGGGCATTAGTAAGACCAAATGGCATCACTATAAATTCATAGTGTCTATACCTTGTACGGAAACCCGTCTTTGGTATATCCTCCCTTTTGACCCTTAATTGATGATACCCTGAACGAAGATCAATCTTGGAAAATTATTGAGCTCCGCATAGTTGGTCAAATAATTCATCAATGCACGGGAGAGGATATTTTTTCTTCATAGTGATCTTGTTAAGTTATTGATAATCAATGCAGAGTCTCATTGATACATCTTTCTTCTTAACAAACAGAACAGGTGCTCCCCAAGGTGACACACTAGGGCGTATGAATCCCTTATCAAGATTCTCTTGGGTTTGCTTCTTCAATTCCTGCAACCCAATTGGGGCCATTCTATAAGTTGTCTTTGAAATAGGCAAAGAACCTGGTACGAGTTCTATTGAAAACTCAACTTCATGATTTGGTGGAAGACCTGGCAATTCCTCTGGAAAGACATCATCAAACTCTCGTACAATGGGCATATTCTTAATCGTGAGTTTCTCACCAACCATTTGAGATAAATAACCTTCATTTAGTGGAATCAAAACCAATAAGATGGAAGAAATTTCCACTGGAAGGTTATGTTCATCCTTGCATCGATAGATGATCATAGATTGATCTGAAATATGAAATGTGACTTCCCTTATTAGGAAATTGATATGAGATCCATATAGGGAAAGCCAATCCATGCTAAGAATCACATCAAATTCCACTATAGTAAGGATTACATGATTTGGAGGAAGAACTTTCCAACAAACTTCAATCGGATAAGAATTATAAACTTTTGATGCGACTGTTGTGCCATTAGGGGTTGTCACAGCTAACTCAACATCTAATTATTGAGGTAATACGGTGATACCCTTAGAAAATTCTTCAGAAATAAAAGAGTGGGTGGATCCAGAATCAAATAAAACATTTTCTACTTTAGAGTGGATGGTACGTGTACCTTTCACCACTTCGTTATCGTACTCCACATCACTGATAGAAATTGCATGTGACTTTCCTTTGTCTTTGGCCTTAAGAGTTTGTTGACGTCCATCATCATCATCAACCCTTGGATTCGGGCATTTATTGTCATAATGCCCCATTTCCTTGCACTTGAAACATTGAAGTGAAGTAGGTTCATTCTGTGTATCCCTTACTTTGTTTGCATCATTAGACATCTTCTTCCCATTATTTCGACATTCAATTGCCCGATGACCTTCTTTTCCACACTTATAACATTTTCTTGTCCCCTTAAGACAATTTCCTCCATGTTTCTTTCCACACTTTGAGTATAAGGGAAAACTCATCTTCTTTTCAGTGTTCTCTTTAGATTTTCCTTTGAATTCCATTTTCCTCTTCTTATCAAACCCATATTACTGATGGGTTACTCCAATCTCCATCTCAACCTTGAGAGAACATCGAACAATTTCCGCATAGCTATTGAAGTCCCTTATGGATAACTCCCTTCGAAGACTTGGTTTTAAGCCACTAAATAATCGATCGATCTTACTCTCATGTTGGATAATAATCCCAGAAGCATACCTTGCAAGTCTTGTAAAATTTGCTTCGTAGGTACCAACAGATTCATCATCCTTTTGCTTTAGTTCAAGAAACTCCTTCTCCATCTTTGTTCGGAGAATACGAGGAAAGTACTTATTGAAAAATAAGTTCTTGAACTCGTCCCATTCCATGGACTCAATTTCATCTCTTTTCCTCGTATTCTTAATAAGATTCCACCATTGATCAGCATCTCCTTCCAAATGATAAACTGCTAAGATGACTTTATCATGTTCAGAACACTGAAGAACTGAAAATATCTTTTCAGTGGTACTGATTCATTGTTCAACCACTAATGGATCAGTAGACCCGCTGAATGAGGGTGGACGCTGCCTCATAAAGGATTCAACAGAATGTTGCTCCTTCCTTTGCTCGTTTGGGAGTCCTTCATGATTCATAGATTGAGAAAGTTGTGTGAGCATGGATGTAAGATTTTGTATTCCATCTCCCATAACGTTTGGTTTCTCAAGGGGACAATCATTGCATTTTCCATCGCATTCCGCATTAACACGGTTCCTTCGGGTTCCATCCATTGACCAAAACCAAGAAGAATAGTGTGAGAAACACTAATTATAATAGGAAAAACACATATCAAGAATAAAATTTCACACTTAAGGTCTTATCATAGGTTGTTCATGTCCATTTCTAAAATACTAAGATTGTGTTCTATGCTTAGACTTATCCTTAGGGTTCTTACTAAGGCTTTCACATCCTAGTTTCCAAAGGATGATTATACCTTTCCTATGATACCAACTATAACGACCCATACTTTACATACATTGCTAATACTTCAAAATTGAAGTACACTTATTACAACATATAACAAAACCAGGAAAGGACCATATATGTATAGTGTCTTTAGAAACTGGGAAACATAAACAACTAGTTCATAAATCATCTACATTGTCTCCCATTTATTTCATCATATCTAGAGTCCCTTTTGGCATATCATACTTAATAAACTTCTTCCTGACCTGGGGAAAGAAAAAATACAAAAGGGTGATCTCAAATTCTCAATAGGGGTATAAAAAAGAAATATCAATCACATCATATTCATAAGAACATAAAATATTGGAAATCTTAACCTGCAAAAGAGATCATAATTTCATAACATGGGATAAATCATAGTAGTGAAATGTAATCCAAATAATCATAACTTAAAACATGAACCTTTTTGGAATACACACATAATCATAGAGAATCATTTCTTAGTAGTCAAGACTCATAGCCAAGACTATCTTAGCGGACAAAGTCCATTTCTGAACCAAGTTCACTCCTCGTTTCAGTCTTGTTTCACTGAACCGGTTTAACCTTCCGTTCCATCCATGTCTATCTCATGAGATATAAATCTGTACCCAATGCATTGGAGGGAGATATAGTTCCCACCCATCTCATAATGAATCCATTCTTATGTGTGCCACAAAAAATCATAAATCATACATCATTGCATAACCCATGTAATAAAAATGGGATTCTTAAACATCGTGACAACATAAAACAATTCATATAAGATAAAGGAATTCATAAAAATAATTCCATCACAACATAATCAAATCAATGTAATAATAGGGATAGAAACAAAACCCTATATTATCTTAGATGGAAAATAATTTTGATAAAACACTTGAATTCCATTCTTGAGGAAAATATCCTTTCTACTTCAAAAACATTTTCCTTTCTTAACATGTCATATAATTTTGAACTAAAATAAGTTGATTAAAAATAAACTTGAAAACTTGTAAAGGAAGATTCATGGAAATAATGTTCTAAAAATCAATTCATGTCGTATAAGTTAAAAAAACATTCTTCTCGTACTTTTGTCGGAAAAGTCAAAAAGTACCTCTTACGAAAAATGACAAAAGATTCCTTTCATATCTTTTACTAAAAACTCACAGAAGGGTAAAATTGGATTTAAAAAATTGTAGGTGGATGGAAATAATATTACATATTCAGTAAACATGTATGTGGATGATAAAATACACCCCAGTAAATACCAAAGTATAAACAATCTCGGATAAAAATGAGATTGTGATATTTTCCCTTACCTTAGGTCCGATTTGCTTCATAAGTGTCTGAACCTACTATATAATGATTTAAATAATGTCATTTACTTATTCCATAATCAGACGCATTGTTATGATATCATATATGGCCATATTCTTAGCTTTTTATTAGTAATATTTCATTGCTACTTGTTATTCAGGTGTTTATTACTTTTTGTTCTAATGTGTGTTTTGTAGAATAAATTCTTATTCTTATCTTTAGGTTATAGATAACTCATTTCCAGAATGGTATTAGTGTAATATATATAATATTCATTCATTTAATTCATTTATATAATCATTATGCAATGAAGATCATGTAAAACGAGTCGCATCACATCGCGGAGACGGTATTCCGTACGTACGCACGAGCGATGATATCGTTCCCACGATCGTGGAATTGTATTGGAGTGTATGTATACTATTTCAGAATCAATATCACTTTAAAATAATCATATATAGTTATTATTTACACCATTATACCCATCAAAGTAAGGTGGTGGTGGAAAATAGATTACACCGCGGTGTGGAGACGGTATTCCGTACGTACGCACGCGCGGTGATTTCGTTTTCCGTAGGATGGATAGATGGTGAAATAGGGTTATTTCATACTTATAAAAACATACCAGTATATGAGTGATACTGATGTTATTACTTCATAATGAAACAACTAATGAAGAAGAAGTGGAATAATAAATAAAGTTGAAAGAATCGGTAACGGACATTACCTCTTCTTTGAAGCGCCTCTTTGAGACCTCCTCTTAGGGAACTAAAATTGGTCTTTTAAGAAGACCAGGACCTCTAGGATGTTTCTAGGGAAGTGGAGAAGAGGATTTTTCAGGGTTTGTCTGAGCTTGAATGCTCAAAGTGGTGTGAGGAAGAGAGGGAGGAGGTTCCCTTTTATAAGGGAGGAGAGGGGAACCTTAGGAAAAACTAAAAATATTATTTTATTATAAAGTCATATTCGGTTTTTAATAGATTCAAATTGATTTATTTAGAAGCTAAGGTGGGGGTGTGTCGCAATACTCTCATACAATATAATTTATACAAGTTTAGTTTTCTATTTTAACCTTATCATTTAGATTTAACTTTAAGTTAGATAATTTAACTTTTACCGTGTCTTTTTGTTTTCTTACACTATAAGGTTAATAAATATACTATAACAAGCCAAACGAACCCTAGGTTGTTTATTATTAATATATATAACCTTATCTAAATCATTTGGTCGAACCTTAGATTTTTAGGAATAAAATACTAATTAATAATATAATATTTGTTTTAAAAACTATTTTATGTCAATTTTGACACTATTTGGTAATTTATTTTTGTGAAAATAATAAAACAAATATTAGTTAGAAAAAAGTTAATTAAATAAATACTAACATGTCATATTAACCTATAAAATTTTTGTAATTCATAAAAAGTCTCAAATTACATTTATTTGGGTATTTATAACATCAATTATGTCAATATTGTATTAATAAGATAATTACAGCATCATCATTGTGTCATAAATATATTAAATTATTTATTGTCTAAAAATTACAAATAAAATACCATTACGTAGGAAATCGTTTTATCTTTCTAATGAATATTTATAGTTGAATTTATCTTATGTATAACTCTATATTAAAAATGATTTAGTTATTAAACTTTGATTTTAACTATTTTAACCCTTCTTTAAATAAATTAATTATAAATGTCCTAATCTAATCCAAGTGGTCCTAAATGGTCATATTTTATTCCTAATGTTGTTTTTGGTCGAATTAAACTTATCCAATAGAATTAGGACATGTGTTAGGGTAATAATAATAACATTTTTACCCTTAATTTCCCTATTTACTTTTAACCGTGGTAAAAAAAAGTAAAAAGTTACTATTCACCAAAAATTATTTTCATCTCATTGAACCACATTTTAGTCCTTGATATTAACCGTGTCTCTCGGATTTTTGAAATTCCACTCATAGAAGCGGTAAAATTAAGTTTTATGTAAATTTGTAAATTCTCCTAGGAGGTGGGTAAAAGACGGTGAAAAGTTCAATAAAATTTTTATATATCTAAAATTATTATAAAATGACTCCAATGAATTGCATTGAAATTATATAGGTATTATGTATCAATTTTGACCTAAAATAAATTTAAATAAAATAAATAATTATATAAATATAAAGTCGGTTTTTAAATAGTAACCCAGTGTTTTCACTATTCATCAAAAATTGAAAGTTTTCATAAAAATACCAAAATTTCACCCTAGGCTAATTTCGATATTCTGAATCCAAAAATGAAGTCCTTTTTGAAAAATAAAAATTACAAAATTTCAAAAAGTGGGTATTATTATTCATAACGGCTAGTTTTAATAATATTTTAATAGCATATCGTTGTTTAGTGAAACTCGATATTGCGTACAACACAAGCTATCGAGGAAGGTCGCAATTGCGTGTAATGCAAGCCAAACTAGTGTTGTGTGTAGTGAAAGATTCCTTTGATGATGTATATAACATAAAAACAAAATATTTCCCATAAAAGTCTCGGGTGTTACATAGGTCATTCTCCGAACCACCCCTGGGTCATTCATCTTCTAGTTTGATAAATGAACTCTCTACTAATCTTGTTAAATCTGATGAAGAAACAAGGAAGCACCAGATTTGGTCTAATCAGGTAGAAAAATCTTCATCGAATGATAAAGAGAAGTGCTGAATATGAGAAAACAACTGAAAAAAGGTGAAGTGTCAGTCATGTTTTGGCCTTTGGATGACTCTAATTATGATATTCTAGAGATGTTGACGGAAGATTGTATTCACAATATTCATCTCAACATGTGGAAAATTATTTTTCACTTGAAAGAGAAAATATTATATTATGATGAATATGAAAATCATGTCAAGATAATAGAAGGGTTACAAAGCCAAATTGATTTGGAATATCTCTCAGTTTCTCGATATCCGAAGAGCTGAAAAGCAGCAGAGAGCCCTTCAGCGTTCATGCCTTAGCGCACTAAAAATATTGTTTCAGTTAATTTCCAATTCCCCATCTGGTATTCATATCAGGGTATGGGGTGTTCATGGAGCACTACATTTCACTGTACTCTCCAGTCAACAAAGCCCTCCAAAAATGGTCTCATGCAATGTTATTGCCCAAGGACAGCCACATCCAATTGATTTTTTTTAATCAAAGGCTTGCTCAGGAACAGGCCTCAACTAGTTCTTCCCAAAGTCAGGCATACAAAGAACAAGTTTTCGAATTACTCTTGCTTCAGGAAAATGATAATATTGAAAAAGCTTCTCGTTTAGAGTGGGCGCATCATCAAGTGACAGAAGTGTCAGAAATCATCCAGCAGTCATTTGAGCCAGGTGATTTGAGTGGATGTAGGTTGATGCATCCAACCAATTTCCGGACTAAAGTCTGTAAGATAATGAGAGCTTTTAAGAAAGTCTCAGATGTAGCATCTCAAGAACCACCTCAGCTTTCCAGACTAGGGACTCTTTTAACCCAACCCTCAGAATCAATAAATAGTATTCGAGGAGTTGAGCGGGAACAGCCTCAGTCCACCGGACTGGGGACTTTTTCAAATCCTCAATCTCTTCCTTAGATAAAGTCAGTATTCTCTCTATTAGGGAAGAATCTACAAGAGGAACGCAAATCTGAATTATCAAGAGATTCTCTCCAAATTATGATTCATCAGGAAGTTCCTGAAGGATCAACTCAATAGAAGGCAGTGTCTCATCAAGGACATGGAAGAAGATAGTATCTCAGAAATGCTGATAGAAGGTATGCAATGCGTTATGCATCAATAAATGTCATCAATGTCATTGTTTTTTATCCTCTATAACATGAGGCTCATTCATAGGGATCAGATGAAGAAGTTCTTGCTCAAGAAGTTGTACACACAGACACAAATGAAAATGGTGTGCATACATGAAATCAAAGGATTACCCAGAATCTAGGTATTCCTTCAAGTAACCAAATTCCCCTCTCTGAAAGGCATCCAACAAGGGTAAAGGAAAGAATCAGGTAACATACCCTTCCTCTAGAGAATCCCAATCACTCTCATTGGAGAAAAGTTTTGCACAACAGGAGGAAGAAATGAAAGATTTAAGGAGGTTTAATGAAGAACTACTTCAAGGTAGTCTTCCTCCTAAGCGTGCTAGAGTCAGTCAGCCAAGGGAGTTTTTTGCGGCTACTGAGATGTATAAAGAATATCCTCCTTTACCAGTACACCCTCACAAGTCTAATCCTATGGGTCATGCGCAACAATAATAGGTGGTGCTACCATTAGTTGCAGTACCAGCCACCACATCTGTCCAAGCTCCAGTTATTGCACATGCTCAAGTCCAAGCACAACCGGATGTTTCTCAAAAGTTAATAACTATCATTGAGTCATTAATAGCTCGGTTGGAAGCTATAGAGGGAAAACGTGCACAAATTCAACCATAAAAGAGAGCTTACCCTAAATGGGATGATGAAATTCCTCCCCCATCAAATTTTTCAAGTACCACATTCCCAATCTGTAATGATTCGAGAGACCCAGAGCAGCACTTAACACATTTTGTTTCTTGTTTTGATCCTATGATGGGAACCCCTTAGCAACAAGAAGTAGTTAAGCTCATGTGTTTTGTACAGTCATTACAAGGTCCTGCTTTTGTCTGGTATACAAGCTTGCAATCCCGGTCAATTACCAGATGAGAAGATCTCTGCCAACGATTCATTCTTCAATTCAGCTCAATGTTACCAAAGAAAACAGTTTTTGATCTTACAAATTGTAAGCAAAGGGAGAATGAAAGAGTTTCAGATTTCATTGCTCGCTGACAGGGATTAACATATTCCTTAAGCTTAGCACTCTTTTAAGAAGAGTTTTTGCCAATCTATGTGGAAAAGTTTCTTGATGAATTATGCACACCATTGATCCTTGTGAAATACACAAGAGGATTTTGAGACCTTACTTCAATCGCTCAATAGATTGAAGACTCTCTTACAAAGACTAAGGATAAAACTTGGGTAATTCCATCAGTTCCAGGAAGGAGAATGGGTAAAGTAGAGATTGTTATAGTCACACTTAAACAAGCGCTTATACCTGCTTCTACTTCAAAACCTTCATCTTATCGAAGGGATCCACCTCCTGAGTGTCAACAACAGAGGCCTTTTCGTCAAGATGATCAATGAGATCAAAGAAAAAAACAATTTGAGTAGTTTAAAAGAAAATTTTACTCTTTCTGAAATGAATAGGTTCCTGGTTACTTCATTTCGGCTCTGGAAAATAATTTGGTTCAGTTTACAAGGCCTAAAAGACCGAACAAGGAAGGAGATGAAGATCGTCCCAACTATTTCCCATTTCATCAGATGTTGGGGAATCCAATTCAGAAGTGTTTTGTCTTCAAAGACCTCCTGCAAAAAATGGTGAACTCATGACAAGTCAAATTGAAAGGTTCTTCAGCTCAGGTATCATGTGTTACTGCTACAGATCCAGAGGAATAAGGTGAGTGGCAAGAAGTCAAAAGAAAAAATGCGCAGAAATATGATGATTGGATGGTCAGAAAAACGATCAACCGAACTCATGCCATTTTATGAAAAAAATTGAAGAAACCAATTGTGTCTTCTGCTATGATTACAAAAAAAACCCCTTCATCAGAAATAAAATACTTGAATAAACGGTATCATTCAAAGAAATAATAGCAGTAAGAAAAAGATGAGATCGTTTCAAAGCCCAAGTTTTCTTTGACTCTGGCATATTTTATGTCATCTACTTCAAAGCCATGGGCACCGCCCCACCAAATGGCACAACCTAAATTGGATAATCAGGTAGAGTCTTCATCAGATGAAGAGCTGATCTTTGGTTCTTTTAACATGATTCACTTAACATATCCTTATTTCAGTCACAGTTTTGATCTGGATGAGTCTGAGTTCCCTATATAAAATAGAGAAATTAGAGGGATTTCCAGAGGTCTGGGATACAGAGGAAGATGTGGATATCCCAGAAGCCACTATTCCAATTCTACCCCCGCTAGAACTGTATATGCAGCAAAAACTTGTGGCAGAGCCCTTCAGCGATCTCAACAAGAAAAATAATGTTCTTCCATGCATGACAGATTTAGTCCTGGCACAATTTTTTTGGAAGATCGGTTAGAAGTTACACCTTCTTACTTTCAGAGAGTAAATAGACCTAGTCGGTCTAATCTTCCAAATCCAGGAGTATTCCCAACTCCTACCCCGATACAAGAAGCATCTAATTCTAAATCATCAATTTCTAAGGAACCTGTGAAACCACATGTTCTTGTTGGGAAACACAGACATTTGGATAAAAAATATGATTTCTTGAAACATTTGGCCCAATTACCGGCCAAGTTATCAATTTCGGATGCCTTAAATCTATCAAAGGATCTTCGGGAGGCACTCATTGAGGCTTTATCAAGCCCTAGGGAATTCGAAACTGAAATTGTTGTGGCTGAAGTCTACCATGTAGATAATGATCCTGCATAATCTCATGCAGTGATATCTTTTATAGATGAAGATAAAGATGATGTTGTGCATGGGCATATTAGACCTTTGTATTTTTCTGGAAAGATCAATGATGTAGACATCCAGATAGCTTTCATTGATAATGGTTCAGGTGTCAACCTCATCCCCATTCGTACACTTCGTCGATTGGGCCTCACTGAATCTAATTTATCTCCTTCTACTTTGATGTTGCAAGGATATGATAAAAATGGCCAAGAGCCTCTAGGCGAGATCACACCCAGAACTCAATTTGAAGATCTTGTATCCAATTCATATTTCATGGTTGTTCTTCATGACACAGCTTTCAACATTTTTCTTGGAAGACCTTGGCTACATCAACATGTGGTTATCCCTTCATCATACCATCAATGTCTCAAATATTGTTTCAATGGTCAAATTGGGACATTGTATGGTGATAAAGCCCCATTCAAAACATGTGAATCTCAATACATTGAGGCCGAATTCTATCGCATGGAGGGAAAGGAGGTATCTATGACAAGGGGGGTTACCAAAGTTAATGATCCATATGGTTTGGAAAAGATTCCAGTAAACCCATTCATACATGTGAGTACAGATTATGTGTTGCCAATTAGTCAAATTGATAAGATATACCCAAATCCAAATACTCTTATGGAAACTTCCATAATGTCAATTACGGAAATCAATCCAGACAGCATGGGAGAAATTGGTGATTCAATAAGAAATGATGAAAGCTCAGATGGAGATGTATTCATTTCATTGGATGGAATCCAGAAATTCTATACTACATCAACCAGGCCAGAAGAAGTTATAGCAATGCCAGAGATGAATGATGATGTCGATTCTCAATCAATCATCTCCTCTTTATTACCCAAGGAAGACCCTTCATCATCAATAGGGTCAGAAATGGTAGCCTCTTCTTCAAGATGTTCAAATTTTAACATCTCTCATGATCATGAAAATTATTCTTCATCATCTACTATGCAAGTAGAAACAGAAGAAATAACAAGTGTTGAAGAAGAAGAGGAATATCTCAGGGATGCTCCTCCAGCTTTTGAAGAGGGTATCTCTACCACTATGAATGAACTCAGAGAAATAAATCTGGGTACAAAAGAAGATCCACGCCCCACTTTAATTAGTGTGGCCATGACTCTTGAAGAGCAGGAAATGTATATTTCATTTTTGAAGAAAAATCAAGATATATTTGCTTGGAACTATATAGAAATGTCAGGGCTTGATCCCGATGTTGCTACTCATAATTTGGGTCTGCCAGAAGAACATCGAGGATTCAAGCAAGCCGCAAGAAGAACACACCCAAATTATGCTTCCAAAATTGAAGTTGAAGCGGATAATCTTATCAAAGTTAACTTCGTCAGAGAAGTTAAATATCCCAAATGGTTGGCTAATATTGTCCCTGTGAAAAAGAACAGACAAATTAGAGTTTTCATTGATTTCAGAGATCTTAATCAGCATTGTCCCAAGGATGATTTTCCAGTTCCGATCATAGAACTCTTAATTGATGCAACAGCTGGCTATGAAGCACTTTCCTTCATGGATGGATATTCTAGGTATAATCAAATCCGAATGGATCCAGAAGATGAAGAATCTACATCCATCAGAGCCCCTCAGGGTGTGTTTTTCTATCGGGTAATGCCCTCTGGCTTGAAGAATGCTTGCGCAACATCTCAACATGCCATGCATTGTATATTCAAACCCTTTTTAGGGAATTTTTTGAATGTTATGTGGATGATTTGGTGGTTAAATCCAGACAAAATTCCAATCACTTGTCTGATTTGGAAATCATATTCCACAAACTTTGACAACACAATTTGAAGATGAACCCCTTAAAATGTGCTTTTGGAGAAATCTCAGGAAAATTTCTCAGCTTTGTTGTACGCCATCGTGGTATCAAATTCAATCTTGAGAAGAAAAATTCAATCCTTGGTATGTCACCACCTCAAAATTTGAAGGAATTGAGAGGAATTCAAGGACACTTGGCCTATATTCATCATTTCATCACCAATCTGGCAGGAAAAAGTTTACCCTTCACCAAATTGATGAATAAGGGAGTCACTTACCAGTGGACTGAAGAATGTCAAGAAGAATTCAATATTATCAAGAATAATCTCTTGAGTCCACTGGTATTAATGCCACCTGTTGAAGGAAGACCACTTATTCTTTATGTGACATCTTTAGAGCGATCATTGGGTGCCTTCATTGCCCATAAGAATGATGCTGGGAATGAAAACATCCTTTATTATCTCAGTCGGACTATGCTTGAAGTAGAAACCCAATATTCAAGTATTAAAAAGTGCTACCTAGCATTAATCTTTACAATTCAGAAATTGAGAAACTACCTGCAACATCATTAGGTCCAATTGGTATCTCACAATAACCCGCTCAAATCCATCCTTATTCGTCCAATGCTTACCAGACATCTGGCAAGGTGGGAAGTTATTTTGCAGCAATTTGATATCCAGTATGTGTCTCAAAAGGCAATAAAGGTCCAAGCTCTGGCTGATTTCCTTGTTGAACACCCTTCAGTAGAAGATGCATATTTAGATATTTAACATCCTGATGAGGAAGTATTTTCTATTCAAGATAATCTTCAAACATGGGAAATGTACTTTGATGGTGCTTCTATAAGTCCAACAGGGAAGAAAATGGAAGATCCTAAATTCAAAAAAGTTTGGTTAGGAATTGTGATCATTTATCTGGAAAAGGTAGTGCTACCATATTCCTTCTTATTGTGGGAAGGCAGTATAAATAATGAAGCAGAATATCAAGCTCTCATCGTAGGATTAGAGTTGGCACTTCAAGCACAAGTGAATCACTTTAAGGTGAAAGGTGATTGTTGACGCTCCTTTCGTCACAAGAATCTAAAAATCGGAAAAGGGGAATATCTGAGCACAAAGTGATTCAACCTTTGAAGAAAATATCAAAAATCGACAAAGGCATGAACAAAGGATCAAAAGAAACTTCACCGCGCAAGTTATATCACTGTCGTGCAAGTACACTTGTGCGACGCCCTTGGTCGCGCAAGTGACTTGCGCGACCTAACTGATAACCGCCCGGGGTCTTCTCCTGCCTATAAATAGACCTTGTGGGCCCCCCATTCGAGAGGATCTTTTTCCAGAAACTCGGATTGAATCTCCCGACGCCCAAGTCTCTTCTCAAAGCTTCCGGAACACTTCTAAGGTAATTTCTTACCTAGAACGGAAGATCTAAAGAGAGGGAGGAAGGCCTAAGTGTTGAAACTCATCAACACTTGCGCGCCTGAGTGGCCATCCCTTAAGGGAAGTGGTCCCACTTGCGCGCCGCCTTATTCCTTCGATATAACTTGCGCGTCCCTTTTTTGGAATAACCTCAAGAGGATTCTAAAGGGATTAATAAAGAGTATCTCAAGTATTCTAATGCTGGTTGAAAATCGCGCAAGTACCCCACATGTCGCGCAGGTATACCTGCGCGACCAATACTTGCGCGCCCACGTAAGACTTGTGCGCCTTTCAAGACTTGCGCGCCCCTACCTTTTTGGGTGCCCATCTTGCCCATTTTACCCCTCTTAAGCCATTTCACCTTTCCTATTCAAGATTCAGTCTTCAAGATACTCTTCAAATCCATTTATGGCATGATTTCTTGATTTGACTTCCTTATTTGAAAGGAATCATATAGAATATCTCTCAAAACATAGTGATTTATACATTTTTATGTCACCAAAGATTGAGAGTTAATTCATTCAACCTCATCCTTTAAGATGAGAGAATCCTTAACTTGGGTCTCCTTTTCAGGAATAAGTCCCAGTCATAATTTTGGGCATCCTTCTTAGGAGTAAGCCCCAAGTCCTCTAATTTTGGGCATCCTTCTTAGGAGTAAGCCCCAAGTCCCTTATTTTGGGCATCCTTCTTAGGATTAAGCCCCAAGTCCCTTATTTTGGGCATCCTTCTTAGGAGTAAGCCCCAAGTCCCTTATTATGGGCATCCTCCTCAGGAGTAAGCCCCAATCTCAAATATGGGCATCCTCCTCAGGAGTAAGCCCCAAACCTTAATCCTTAACCTGGGCTTCCTTTTCAGGAATAAGTCACAGTCATAAATATTAGGCTTCCTTTTTAGGAGTAAGCCCCAATTCCCTTAAATTCTCATTAACCAATCCTAATTTACGTTTGATCTGGGATTCCTTCTCAGGAGTAAAACCCAATTATCAATCCTCTCCTAATTTGGGTTTCCTTTTCAGGAATAAAGTCCCAAGTTAGAGTGTTCAAATCTCCATAAAGCACATATACCTTTATGGACCATGTTCCTGGATTTTCTCCTTAAAGTAAATCCTAAACTTCATTCATTTGGGCAGTCATACATACATAAGCCCCAAACCATTTCTTATGATTGCATCTTTCATGGCACAATTGTCTAATTTTTTACCAATACCTCTTGTTTCTCACACCGAGCATGACTCACATGATCTTAGAGTGTAAAATTAATTGTGAAATCCTGCTTTGAGCCATAAATCATAAATATCATACCCTTACTTGAACTACGTGGGTTCTGATTCCTTTTCCAAAACAAAGGATACGTAGGTAGCCCATCTATGGGTTCGATCCCAACTTTGAAATAATTCATTGTCCTTATGAATGACAATAAACTTCAAGTGCCCCTCTGAGTGGCTTTAAAACCAGCCTGGTCATCATAATTACCAAGAGACTTTTATATGAATGTTTTGAAGGTTACCATTGACCAAGAATCTCTAAATAAATATAGATGATTCTCTATTGATGAAGAACCTCGAATACAAATAAAAGATTCTCTAAATTTCTTACATATTTAATCATCGATTGTCAAAACTAAAGGAAAAGCTCATTTTATACTTGGTAATGTAATAAGGATTCACGAACATAACTTAAATCTATAGAGAGAGTCCCAGAATAGACAATAATTCCCCTCAAAAAGGTGTGATGAGTCCGACCTCCGATCCTCTCGACCAATGCAAATTCCTAAGTCTCATCAGTCCACAAGATAATGAGCGCCTACCTTTGGAAAGTAGGTCCAAATGGATATGGAATCATTAGATGTTTACGGTTCTACGAACAAACCCACTAGAAACTGATCGAAAAGTTTGAATCTCCCATCCAGGAGGTCATCCCCGGATTCCGAGGGAAATAAAAAATGGTGAACCCGACGTGAATTCTTAACCAAGTTAAAATGATGTTTTACCTATTTGTTAAGACCCTATTTAAAACTCAATAAGAGGGCTAACAAAAACAATCATTGACATATGTGATCATCCAAAGGATGAAGTAGCTGAGTTTATCTTGATTACATCTGTTATATCAAACATCCACTCTTTTCCAAGATTTTCTGTATTTTCATAATGGCTTCTCTCAAATTCACATCTGTGAATACTGCTACTGCAAATACCATTGCTGCTATTCCTACTGGATCTTCATCCTCTCTGAGGATGACATCACCTACTCAGCGTCTTCAACGATGGGTATCAAATGCGCTGGTTAAGGAGTACCGTCAACACGGTACCATCCCAACTCTGGAGGTTGCCCGACAGGCCCTCCAAGTAAATAACTCACACAGGTCGTCCGGACAACGACGACCAGTGATTAAGAAGTAGGCGGTGCTGACTACCGTCTCCAACCGTTTCGGGTTGTTATCCCTGGAACGCAATTTCCATTCACTCCCTTACTCTGAGGAAGTGAATGAGCAGGTCCCGTAGGGCCTTAATTCAAAAAGACAGGAGTCCTTCCTGAGGGCTCCCATTAACAATCGCCGCCAGACTCGTGCGGTAGTGCGCCCTCAACATGATGAGGGTACCGACTCCAGGCATTCAGCTCAGGTTCCTCGAATCCGAGCAGGCAAGACGAACCGCCAGAGACGGAATCCGGTTGACAATGGGCAGATTTTCATCCCTGCCATCTCCGGAGAAGTCCACCAACCTAACTTAGTGGCAAATAACGAGCAGGCACACACACCTGCCCGTTTTAATTCCGATGTCCAGCAGACTCGTCTGGAAGCATCACGCCAATCCCACCAGGCAATTCCGGCGGAGTACTATAGGCAGGAACATACACCTGCTTATACATCACCAGTTAGTCAGCAGGCTCGTCTGACTACATATGATGGATCTCGTCAACCACCTTTGGAGAAGTGTAATCAGCAGGCACATACACCTGCTAGTACTAATCAAGCCTACCAATAGTCTTGCTTGGTAGCGCACGGAGAAGTCAGTCGGAAAGCTCCGACGACAAACAGGAGGCAGACTCAACTCTCTGCCCCCACACTTGAGTACTGTCAGGATTCACTGATAGGAAAAGGAGGACAAGAGCAGGCACATACACCTACTCAAAACCCGGAATGGACATATATTCTCGTTCCGGCGGCTGAAGTCACCAAGCATATTTTGTCAATGGTGAAAGAGAAGAAGCAAATTCCTGCTCATATTCTGGATGCTTGCCAGGATATCATAACTGCTTCAGCATCATCTCAGGGACAGACACATAAATCTATCCCTAGCAGTGGAGTGACACATCAACAATTCACTCCAGAACAGACACACACATCTATTCCAGTCCAAGAGGGTCATGGGGCATACTTCCCCACATCATACGGACAACCAAGTCAGGCACATACACCTGATTTGAGTGGAGATCGTCAGCCTAACCTGACCATATTTCCTGATTAGGCACATACATCTGCTCAGAGTAACCACTTTCGTCAACAAGTGGTTTCCAAAGTGAGTAAGAAGGCATCTAAGAAAAAGATCCGCCCAGCACAGTCAGGAGATCAAAGGCCAATCTGCAACAAGGCTTTGCTCGATGCTGGAGTTCTTGAAGCCCTTAGACATTTATCTATTGGAATTCAAGATTCTACTCCCTCAGTTCCCAATAACGGGAACATTAATTCCAAAATTCTTCAACAGACACTTTCTCATGAAGGCTTGCTTCGTGACAATTCGGTCAATCTTGAAGTTTCATCTTCAGATGAGAGCCACAGGAACCCTCTGTGTTGTCAGAAGACCAAGGAGCAAGAGATCTCATCTTTTGTTGTAACCCATTATGGTGGTCCTCCCCATGATGATGAACTTCACTGCGAAAGTCCTCTCCACAGTAGTGATTCACATTTCCTGGAAAATACTCTAGTGGACAATGTAGTGCCGAGAAAGCCCTCTTATCTTGAGGCACTTGCAAATGCGAAACCAGTCATGTCTGATGCTTTATCGCTAGCAAGTGAAATACTTTCTCAATCAGAAGATAGCCCAGGGTGTAGGTCATTCTCCGAACCACCCCTAAGTCATGCATCTTCTAGTTTGATCAATGATGTCTCTACCAATCTTGTTGAATCCGATGAAGCAACAAGGAAACACCAACTCTGGTCAAAACAGGTAGAAGAATCTTCATTTAATGATAAAGAGGAAATGCTGAACATGAGGAAGAAACTGGCAAAAGGTGAGGTACCAGTCATGTTTTGTCCTTTGGCTGACTCCCAGTACGACATTCCAAAGATGTTGACGGATGATGGAATCCATGATATTCGTCTCAACATATGGAAAACTCTTTTTCAATTAAAGAAGAAGGTATTACCTTATGATGAATATGAACATCATCTTAAGATAATAGAAGGGCTACAACGTCAGATTGATTTGGCATCTCTATCAGTCTCTCGGTATCTGAAGGCTGAAAAGCAACAGAGAACCCTTCAACGTTCATGCCTTGGCGCACTAAGAAAATTGCGTCAGTTAATTGCCAATGCTCCATCTGATGTTCATATCAGAGGATGGGGTGTTCATGGAGCACTACATTTCACAGTGCTTTCCAGTCAGCAAAGCCTGCCGAAAATGGTCTCATGCAATGTTATTGCCCATGGTCGTCCACATTCAATGGGCTTTGTTCATAATCAAAATCTTGTTCAAGAACAGGATTCAACTAGTTCCTCTCAAAATCAAGCATATAGAGAACAAGTTGTTGAATTGCTCCTACATCAAGCAGGCGAGAATATTGCACAAGCCTCTCGTATGGAGCAAACAAATCATCAAATGACAGAAGTATCGGAAATCATCCAACGGTCTGTTGAACCAGGTGATAAAAGTGGATACATGCTAATGCATCCAGCTAATTTCCGAACTAAGATTCGCAAGATCAAGAGATCTTTTAAGAAGATCTCAGATGTAGCATGTCAAGAGCCACCCCATCTTGTAAGACTGGGGACTCCTTTAACCCAACCCTCAGAGTCAACAAATGGGATTCGAGGAGTTGAGTGGAATCAGCAGGAACATCCCCAATTCACGAGACTGAGGACTCATTCAAATCATCAATCCCATTCTCAGAGAATATCGGTCTTTTCTCGATTGGGGAAGAAGCCCCAAGAGGAACGAAGAGCCAAATTATCAGGAGATTCCCTCCAAATTATAGCTCGTCAAGAAGTTCCTAAAGGATTGAATCAACAAAAGGCAATGTCTCATCAAATATATGAAAGAAGACAATATCACAGAAATGTTGATAGAAGGGATGAGATGCATTATGCATCAATCAATGTCACCAATGCCGTTGTTGCTAATCCCCTAGAGGAGACTCACTCAGGGGACTCAGATGAAGAGCGTCCTGCTCAAGAAAATGTATGCACCAATACAAATGAAGAAGGTGTGCGTACATGAAGTCAAAGGATTACTCAGAACTTATGTAATCCACTTCCTTCTCTCCAAAATGTATCCAACAAAAAGAGGGGAAAGAATCATGTTACATATCCTTCCTCTGGAGAAGGTCAATCGCTCTCATTAGAGCAAAGGTTTTCACAACAGGAGGAAGAAATGAAATAATTAAGAAGAATGAATGCAGAACTACTTCAGAGTAGTCTTCTTCTTAAGAATGTTGAAGTTTGACAGCCGAAGGAATTTGTTGCAGTTACTGAGATGGATCAAGAATATCCTCCTTTATTAGTACACCCTCAGAGGTCTAATCCCGTGGGTCAAGCGCAACAACGGTTGGAAGTACTACCATCAGTTGCAGCACCAACCACCACGTCTGTCCAAGCTCCATTCATTGCACCTACTCAAGACCAGATTCAACCGGATGTTTCTCAAAAGTTAATAACTACTATTGAGTCATTAACAACTCAGTTAGAAACTATGGAAGGGAAACGGGCACAATTTCAACCAGAAAAGAAGTTTACCCTGAATGGGTAGATTCAATTTCTCCTCCATCTAGTTTTGGAAACCCTATTTTCCCTACATTCAATGGATCAGGCGACCCTGAACAACATTTGACGCATTACGTATCTTGTTGTGATCCTATGATGGGAACTCCAGAGCAGCAAGAAGCAGTGAAACTCAGATGCTTCGTGCGAACCTTGCAAGGACCAGCTTTTGTCTGGTATACAAGCTTGCAATCCTGGTCAATCATCGGATGGGAGGATCTTCGTCAAAAATTCCTTCTTCAGTTCAGCTCAAATTTGCCAAAAATGACAGTTTTTGATCTTACAAACTGCAAGAAAAGGGAGAATGAAAGAGTCTCTGATTTCATTGCTCGCTGGAAGGGATTAACGTATTCCCTGAGTTTAGCACTCCCCCAGGAAGAGTTGTTTCCAATCTGTGTGTCAAATTTGCGTGACGAATTACGCACTCCATTGATCCCTGTGAAATACACATGAGGGTTTCGAGACCTTACTTCAATCGCTCAGCAGATTGAAGATTCCCTTATACAGGCTAAGGTTAAATCTCGTGTAATTCCATCAGCTCCAGGAAGGAGAATGCGTAAAGCAGAAACTGCTACAGTTATGCTTAAACAAGAACCTATACCTATTTCTACTTTAAAACCTTCATCTTCTTGAAGGGCTCCACCTCCTGAACGCCAACAACAAAGGTCGTTTCGTCCAAATGATCAAAGAGATCAACAACGAAAACAATTTGATGATTTGAAGAGTAAAACATACTCTTTCCGAAGTGAGCAAGTTCCTGGTTACTTCATTTCAGCTCTGGAAAATAATTTGGTTCAATTACCAGTGCCCAAGATGCCAAACAAGGAAGGAGATGAAGACCGTCCCAATTGTCCCTTTCATCAAATGTTGGGGCATCCCATCCAGGAGTGTTTTGTCTTTAAAGACCTCCTGCAAAAGATGGTCGACTTGGGAGAAGTCAAATTGAAGGGTTCTTCAGCTCATGTAGCGTGTGTTACCACTACAAGTCCAGAGGAAGGAGGCGAGTGGCAGGAAGTCAAAAGCAAAACTGCGCAAAAATATGATGATTGGATGGTCAGAAAGACAATCAATCGGACCCATGCCATTTTGCGAACACAATTGAAGAAGCCAATTGTGTCTCCTACAAAATCTGCAATGAAGCCTCCATCAAAAGACAAATCCTCAAAAGGGCAGCGCAATTCAAAGAAGAAAGAGGAATCAGAAGAAGATGAGTATGTATCGAGGCCTAAGTTGTCTTTGACTCTGGCAGATTTCATGCCATCTACTTCAAAGCCATGGGCACCACCCCATCAAATGGCACAGCCTAAACATGCTAGTCAGGCAGGGTCTTTATCAGACGAAGAGTTAATCTTTGGTTCTGTTAATATGATTCAATTAACAGATCCATATTCCAGTCTTGATGAGCCTGAATTCCCTGTATCAAATAAGGGAATCCGAGGAAGTTCTAGAGGTTCAGGATACAGGGGAAGACGTGGATCTTTCTGAATCCACTACTCCAATTCTACCCTTGCTAGCACTGTGTATGCAGCAGAAACTCATGGTAGAGCCCTTCAGCGAGCTCAAAAAGAACAAGCAAGTTCTTCTACCAATGGCCGACTCAGTTTTGGCACAGTTATTTTGGAAGACCGATTAAAGGTTCCATCTTCTTTATCTCAGCAAGTAAATGGATCTAATCAGTCTAATCTTCAAAAACCAAGGATGTTGCCAACTTCTATCCCAATACAAGATGCATCAGCTTCCAAAGAATCTTCTTCCAAGGTACCTACTAAACCACATATTCCTATTGGGAAACACAGACCTCTAGATCAAAAGTATGATATATTGAAACACTTGGCCCAAGTACCAGCCAAGTTATCAATTTTGGATGCTTTGAATCTGTCAAAAGATCTTCGGGAATCACTCATCGAAGATTTGTCAAGTCCTCAGGAGTTTGAAGCTGAAATTACTGCAGCTGAAGTCTATCACATAGAGAATAATCCTTCAGAATGCCATGCAGTGATATCTTTTACTAATAAAGATGAAGATGATGTTGTGCATGGGCACATAAAACATTTGTACTTATCTGGAAAAGTCAATGGTGTAGATATCCGAAGAGCTTTCATTGACAATGGTTCAAGAGTCAACCTCATGCCCATTCGTACACTTCGTCGATTGGGCCTCACGGAATCTGATTTATCTCCTTCTACCATGATGTTACAAGGATATGATAAAAATGAAAAAGAACCACTGGGAAAAGTTACACTCAGAACCCAGTTTGGAGATCTTCTATCCAATTCGGATTTCATGATTGTTGATCAAGACTCATCTTTCAACGTCTTGCTTGGAAGACCCTTGCTACATCACCATGCAGTTATTCCTTCATCATACCATCAATGTCTCAAATATTGTTTCAATGGTCAAGTTGGAACATTGTATGGTGATAAGGCCACATTCAAGACATGTGAGTCTCAATACATTGAGGCAGAATTTTATCACATGAAGGGAAGAGAAAAATCTACAATGAAGGAAATTACCAAAATTAATGCTCCATATGGTTTGGAGAAAATTCCAATAAACCCATTTACACATCTGAGTACAGATTATGTGTTACCTATCAGTAAAATTGACAAAATAAGCCCAAATCAAAATACTCTTATGGAAAGATCCATAATGTCAATTACGGAAATTGAGCCAGACAACATGGGAGAAATTGGTAACCTACCAAATAGTGATGAAAGCATAAGTGGTGACGTTTTCATTTCATCTGCTGAAGTCCAACAAGTCTATACTTCGCCAATCAGGCCAGAAGAATTTATAGCAACACCAGAGGTGAATAATGATGTCGATTCTCAATCCATCATCTCCTCTTTATTTCCCAAAGAAGGCCCTTTATCATCAATAGGGTCGGAAATGGAAGCTTCTTCTTCAAAATGTGAAAATTTTGACATCTCTTATGATCATGAGAATTTCGTTTTGTCATCTACTATGCAAGTAGAAACGGAAGAAATAGCACATAATGAAGAGGAAGAGGAAGGTCTTAGAGATGCTCCTCCAGCATTTGAAGAGGGTATCTCTACCACTGTGGATGAACTCAAAGAAATAAATCTGGGTACAGAGAAATATCCACGCCCCACTTTAATTAGTGCAGCCATGACCCTTGAAGAGCAAGAGATGTATATTTCTTTTCTAAATCAAAATAAAGATATTTTTGCATGGAACTATACAGAAATGCCTGGACTTGATCCTGATGTAGCTACTCATCATTTGGGTTTACCAAAAGAACATCGAGGATTTAAGCAAGCCGCGAGAAGAACACACCCAAGTTATGCTTCCAAAATTGAAGCTGAAGTGGATAAACTGATCAAAGCTAACTTCGTCAGAGAAGTTCAGTATCCCAAGTGGTTGGCTAATATTGTCCCTGTAAAGAAAAAGAACGGACAAATTAGGTTTTGCATTGATTTCATAGATCTTAATCGGTATTGTCCTAAAGATGATTTCCCAGTTCCGATTACAGAACTCTTAATTGATGCGACCGCTAGCTATGAAGTACTTTTCTTCATGGATGGATATTCCAGATATAATCAGATCCAAATGGCCCCAGAAGATGAGGAATCTACAGCTTTCAGAGCTCCTCAAGGTGTGTTTTGTTACCGGGTGATGCCCTTTGGTTTAAAGAATGCAGGTGCAACATATCAACGCGCCATGCATCGTATCTTCAAACCTTTCTTAGGGAAGTTTGTTGAATGCTATGTGGATGATTTGGTGGTTAAATCCAAACAATGTTCTAATCACTTGGCTGATTTGGAAGTCATATTCCACAAACTTCGATAACATAACTTGAAGATGAACCCCTTAAAATGTGCTTTTGGGGTAACCTCAGGAAAATTCCTCGGCTTTGTTGTACGCCATCGTGGTATTGAAGTCGATCCTGAGAAGACCAAATCAATCCTTGGTATGTCACCTCCTCATAATTTGAAAGAATTAAGAGGACTTTAAGGACACTTAGCCTATATTCGGCGTTTCATCACCAATTTGGCAGGCAAAAGTTTACCCTTTACCAAATTATTGAAAAAAGGAGTCACTTACCAGTGGACTGAAGAATGTCAAGAAGCATTTGATGTTCTCAAGAAATACCTCTTGAGTCCACCAGTACTCATGCCACCTGTTGAAGGTAGACTACTTATCCTCTATGTGATAGTTCTAGACCGATCATTGGGTGCCTTTATCGCTCAAAAGAATGATGCTGGGAATGAAAATAGCCTCTACTATCTCAGTAGAACTATGCTTGAAGCAGAAACCTGATATTCAAGTATTGAGAAGTGCTTCCTAGAATTAATCTTTGCAGTTCAGAAACTGAGACACTACCTGCAACATCACGAGGTCCAATTGGTATCTCGCAATAATCAGCTCAAATTCATCCTTAGTCGTCCAATGCTTACAGGACGTCTAGCAAGGTGGGCAGTTATCTTGCAGCAGTTCGACATTCAGTATGTGTCTCAAAAGGCAATAAAGGGCCAAGCTCTGGCTGATTTCCTGGCTGAACATCCTTCCATGGAAGACACGTCTTCAGATATTGAACTCCCTGATGAGGAAGTTTTCTCTATTCAAGAGAATCCTCAAACATGGGAAATGTATTTTGATGGTGCTTCCAGAAGTCCAACAGGGAAGAAAATGGAAAATCCTAAATTCAACAAAGTTGGTTTAGGAATTGTGCTCATTTCTCCAGATAGGGAAGTGTTACCTTATTCCTTTTTATTGTGGGAAGGTGGTACCAATAATGAATCTGAATACCAAACTCTTTTTACAGGCTTGGATTTAGCGCTCTAAGCACAAGTGAATCACTTAAAGGTGAAAGGTGATTCAGACCTGGTAATCAAACAAGTCAATGGGGATTATGCCATCAGAAAAGAAGAATTAATCCCTTTGTATGATTATGTCAGAGAGTTAATGGCGGAATTCCCTTTAGAACCGACATTTTCTTATGTCCCAAGATCACAAAATGCTCAAGCTGATGCACTGGCTAATATAGCCACAGCTCTAGCAGATCCAAATCGGGACGAGCCAACCATCAGTATTGCCCACCGTCGTGCAATTTCACCTTATGTTCAAGCCAAAACAGAGGAAATTAATGAAATTAGTCCCATTCCTGAACCATATGGTCATACTACAGGATGGATGTCACCTATCAGGGAATACCTTCAAAATGGAACACTTCCACATGATAGACCCGAGAAAGAACAAATCTGGCGACATGTGGTCAATTTTACTCTTTATGATAGCCCAAACCACCTAGAGAAAATTCTCTACAAATGTGGTTTTGATGGAGTTCTCTTCAGATGCATTGATGATGAAGAGACAATGGCTGTCATGAAAGAAGTGCATGCAGGAGTCTGTGGTGCCCACCAGTATGGACATAGATTGTCTGATCAAATTCGAAGGCTTGGATACTTTTGGCCTTCAATGATACAAGATTGTGTTAATTTCACAAAGAAGTTTCATTCATGCCAAGTATATTCCAACTTCATTCATCAACCTCCAGAGTTGCTTCATACAGCTAAATACTCGTGGCCATTTTCCACATGGGGAATGGATGTGGTGGGACCTTACCCTTCAGCTACGGCCAAGCAGTTTAAGTACATTCTTACTGCTACTGATTTCTTTTCCAAATGGGCAGAGGTAGTACCTCTCAAAGAAGTCAGTTCTAAATGCATTGTTAGCTTCATCAAGTCTAACATCATTACTAGATTTGGTGTCCCTCATACCATATTGATGGACAACGGCACCAACTTCTGTTCTTCTGAGGTGAAGAAATTGTATCAAGAATACAACATTAAATCCAACCATTCATCTCGGTATCATGCGGCGTCCAATGGCCAAATAGAAGCCTTTAACAAGACTCTTTCAAATATACTGCAAAAGATGGTGGATAAAGATAAGAGGTGATGGCCTGACAAACTCTTTCATGCTTTATGGGCTTATCGGACTACCACCCGCAATGCAACGCGGTCAACTCCATATTCGTTGGTATATGGAACAAAAGCAGTCTTGCCAATTGAAGTTCAATTTCCCTCACTCAGAGTATCCATTTGTGATCAGTTATCTACATATGAGCAATCCCAAAAGCGATTGAATGAATTGGAACAGTTAGATGAGAAAAGGTTGTGCACTTTGCACCACTTGGAAATCTATCAGAATCGAATAGCACGAGATTTTAACAAAAAAGTTCGTCTTCGTTCATTCATTCAGGGAGAATTGGTATTAGTTCTCAGAACACCAATGATACTAGGAAAGAAGCCTCCCAATCTTGAACCAAAATGGGAAGGACCTTATTCAATACATAAGGTCTACTCCAATGGAGCTTATTCATTAATCTCAATGGATGGAGAACACATCACGACTCCAACCAATGCAAGATTTCTGAAGAAATATTTTGTATAAACACAAAATATGGTCCCCAGAACCAAGACTCTTACAATTGGTTTATACAGCAATGGTCCAGTATGACCTTAAACTGCAACTTCGTCCAACATGACGTTAAAAATGTAGAAAAAAGAACTTGTCCCCGCAACATGACACTAAACTATGCAGCACCATTTCGTCCTTGCTATATGACGTTAAACTATACAGCAATGGTCCAGTATGACCTTAAACTGCAACTTCGTCCAACATGACGTTAAAACTGTAGAAAAAAGAACTTGTCCCCGCAACATGACACTAAACTGTGCAGCACCATTTCTTCCTTTCTATATGACGTTAAACTATACAGCAATGGTCCAGTATGACCTTAAACTGCAACTTCGTCCCACACGACGTTAAACCGTGAAAAAGTTCCCTAAACCGTCCATCATGACCTTAAACTGCATCATCCCTGGTCCATGCATATGACCATAAACTATTTGAAAATCCCTTATGTCCAGCAAGACGTTAAACTGTGACGTCCTAACTACATGACGCTAAACTGTATAAAATTCCCTTATGTCCGGAAAGACGTTAAACTATATAATCATCAAAGGTCCAGCATGACATTAAACTGCACCATCCACGGTCCATGCATATGACCTTAAACTATTTGCAATTTCGTCCAACATGACGTTAAACTGTGGAAAAAAAATCCCCAATGCGTCCAACATGACGTAAATGGTGTGTTATTTTGTCCTTACTGCATGACATTAAACTGCGCAGTCCCCCTTTCATCCAACATGACGTTAAACTCTATTTTCCTCATCGTCCTAACTACATGACGCTAAACTGTACAGAAAATTCATGATATGTCCTACATGACATTAAACTGTATTTTGTCCCTGC
This sequence comes from Viscum album, assembly GCA_963277665.1. Classification (NCBI taxonomy): domain Eukaryota; kingdom Viridiplantae; phylum Streptophyta; class Magnoliopsida; order Santalales; family Viscaceae; genus Viscum; species Viscum album. The sequence continues at coordinate 1,139,055,770 of OY728129.1, forward strand.
TACATGACACTAAACTGTGCAGCACCAATAGTCCTAACTGCAAGACTTTAAACTGCATAGTCCCTTTATATGTCCTACATGACATTAAACTATGCATCGTTAAAGTTGTTGTTACCTCTTGTTTCTCACACCGAGTATGACTCGCGTGAGCTTAGAGAAAACCTCAACTGTAACACTCTCTTTGGGCCGCTAACCATGTATAAGTCCCAACAACATTTTTTTTATTTTATTAGATCGTTGTCCCCAAGAACAACTTGATCATTAATTCATTCTTTAATTGAACTACACGGACTTTGATCCTTGCCCTCCAGGCTGGGTATGTAGGCAACCTCCCAGGGTTCAAGCCCAAAAACAATCTCTTCACATCGGTTCACCACCATCTTATATGATGTTGATTCGTGAAACTGCCCCTAGAATCAATATCTTTACATTGATTCACTTTCGTCCTTGTTATATGACGTTAAACTATGAAACACTTTTGTCCGGTATGACAATAAACTACAATACTCTTTGATTTCCTCATTTGAGAGAGAACTGTTATTGACATTGATTTTTTTCAATCATGTTTCATTTTCAAAAGACTGCGTGCATACATGGCAATGCCTAAACTTATTATCTTGGGTTAAACCATCATTGTGCTAAAGTCCCCTTTCACCCTTCACATATACGAACCAAATTTGTACAAAGGGTAGTTCTAGAACTACGTGGGATTGATTCCCATCCTTATGGGATACGTAGGAACGTTCGAGTATCCCTCGAATCCAGCCCTAAGTCTCTTGGGCCTAACCCCAAATTTCACTTTCAGTCCCTTGGCTGAAAAGTCCTCATGAAAACACACACTGTGTATTCATTATTATGGTCTGAATTCTATGACCCTAAACTAAGATCTCTAATACTTTCGTCCTGCACGACGTTAAAATGCATTTCAAGAACTACGTATGGCTTGATTCTCATTCTTATGAGATACGTAGTGAAGTCAAAAATTTCAATTCAGGACCCAGCCACAACATGATTACGGTTATCATTGACCCATGTATCTCTATATATATTGGACAATACCCATCTTTATGTGTTATAATCCTAACCTTAAATATTTTCAGATCTTCATAACCCTTTTCATGAATTCTAGTCACAAAAATGTCAAACTTATGAGAATTCTTTTTCTTGACTATGCAGCACGTGCCCATAGGTGGCCTTGCATAAACAGTCCACATAACAGACTTATCAGCCAAAAGATGCTATTTATTTGACCATGCAGCCAATGCCCTTAGGTGGCCCTGCATATTTCAACCCCCTAACGGGTTGGTTAAATAATGGTAACTTCATTCTTGGGAAGAATGCCTCTTTTGTCCTTATTTGTCTTAAACGACAGTATGTAGGGATCCGCAAAAAAATAGCCATCCTTAACATATTTGTCCCATATCCTTTTTCATGATCTGAAAGTATTCAAGTCTATGGTTTATTCTTCTTCCCTACGTTTGGGTCAGACCTTCGTAGGAGTGATTTTCATCCAGTTCTTTGATAATCTTGTCTGAAAATATCTTCTCCATATTCAAGTACCTCTTTCCATACAACAAACTCTATACTTTAGAAAATTTGAATCTCCATAAACTTTCACTGGCTTTTAGCACTAGGAAAGTAAATTTTTGAGAGTTCTTTCACCTGACTATGCAGCACGTGCCCATAGGTGGCCTTGCATAAACAGTCCACATAACAGACTTGTCAGTTGAAAGATACTATTTATTTGACCATGCAGCCAATGCCCTTAGGTGGCCCTGCATATTTCAACCCCCTAACGGGTTTTGTTAAATAATAGTAACTTCATTCTTGGAAACTACTTCTTCTAATGCCTTTTAGCTCTTTTTCATATCATTCCTCAGATTCAAATATTCTTAAGCCATAGTTTACATATTTTCTCTCATACTTGAGTATGGTAATATGTTTTCAGATAAATTGTCAAGGAATTGAATCAATTTTAATCCATTCTGGTCAAAGCTATTTCGACCTTAAACATTATCCCCTTTATGTCCGTCATGCATGACTTTAAACTGCCCACAAAAGACAAAGGAACTCTGAATAAAAGTCAAGTTCCAGCTCACTAAATATACATTTTTGTATGATTTAGGTAATATTGAGCAATTAAAAGATTCAAAGTTTGTAGGGTTATTTGTAATAATCCTAGTAAAAATCAAACTATGCTTACTAGGCCCATTGGATTAAGTAAATTTGAAGCAGGTAATGAAAGAATGCAGGTACAAATGATTGAAGACGAAAGTGTTTTTCATTGATACACAAGAGTTAGAAGGACATCCACAGACTGGAGTCTCTTCTCTTTTTCAAGAATTACAAGAGGCTTTCAACATAACACTTCATTTGATTTACGGCATCCCGAGCTTCATCAGCAACCACCTGGAATTAATTTATTCAACTGGATACAATAAGAGATGCAGTGATACCAGCTCTTCTTGGAACAATTTTAAAAGGATGTTCTTGAGTGTGGTTTGAGAAAAATTTTTGCTGATCAAATAGTGACTCTGTTTCTGTCCAAGAGACTTGGAAGATGGATACATGGATTTGAGAATGGAGCATTGGAAGTAAAGAGCCATTTGGAGAGAGTACTATTTTCAGATATTTCTCTAATACCATGTTTGTCTTCTCTCCACCAATCGGTAGTGGAAAACATTTCAGCCCATGGGTTTTCCATTTTCATATCTACAAGGAAATGACATGGAGGATGAATTTGAAAGTTCACACCATTGTTGTTGCTCTTAATGCACAGCATAACCGAAATGAAGGAGTAGCAGCGCAGCTGCATTTCAGGTGTATAGTTCTTTGAATATTTAACATTGACTCCTTGCAGGTGACTATGACCATATAGAGGCAAGTAGATGCTCTGTGGGAAATTAAGATGATATTTCTTCAAGTACTTATCCAAATCTGGGAGAGTTCTGTCGCAGATATCATAGTAATCGTGGCCAATGATGTTCATCATGTCATCAATCCGCTTGCTAGCCAGTTCATCAGACGTTTTAATTCCCTTAGGAGCCATTGAATCTGCACAAAAGTTGAATAAATTAAACTCTTAAATGGGTTTATTTTTCATAAAATTTGTGAAACAATTCGGGAAAATGGCTAAGGCATAAAGGCGCGCAAGTCTAAAAATGGCGCACAAGTATTCGTGTGTCGCGCTAGTTTTTGACGCGCAAGTATAAACCGCGCAAGTACAAATGCCTTTACAGTAGCGCGACATCAAGGAAAACACTAGAAAACAGAGCAACCTACGCGGCGAGAGCTCAAAGGTATGAAGTCCGGAAATCCGGATGCTTGTACGGAAGTTAGACCCTCTATTTATAGACGCGGTCGGGACCCTGTGCGCCATACCCTACGTGACCCAGCGCCGTATCCCTGCGCGATGCGCACTTGCGTGCCGCCCTCTGTGCCCTGAAGACTTGCACGCCCCCTTTTCCTTTGGATGGATTCGATTTCCTCAGAGTCAAATCCTCATTTCTCTCCAGATCCAACTCTGAGGGGGGACTTTTGTTGACGCTCCTTTCATCACAAGAATCTAAAAATCGGAAAAGGGGAATATCTGAGCTCAAAGTGATTCAACCTTTGAAGAAAATATCAAAAATCGACAAAGGGATGAACAAAGGATCAAAAGCAACTTCACTGCGCAAGTTATATCACTGTCGCGCAAGTAAACTTGCGCGACGCCCTTGGTCGTGCAAGTGACTTGAGCGACCTAAGTGATAATCTCCCGGTAACCGCCCGGGGTCTTCTCCTGCCTATAAATAGACCCTTTGGGCCCCCCATTCGAGAGGATCTTTTTTCAGAAACTCGGATTGAAGCTCCCAATGCCCAAGTCTCTTCTCAAAGCTTCCGGAACACTTCTAAGGTAATTTCTTACCTAGAACGGAAGATCTAAAGAGAGGGAGGAAGGCCTAAGTGTTGAAACTCATCAACACTTGTGCGCCTGAGTGGACATCCCTTAAGAGAAGTGGTCCCACTTGCGCGCCTCCTTATTCCTTCAATAGAACTTGCGCGTCCCTTTTTTGGAAGAACCTCAAGAGGATTCTAAAGGGATTAATAAAGAGTCGCTTAAGTATTCTAATGATGGTTGAAAATCGCGCAAGTACCCCACATGTCGCGCAGGTATACCTGCGCGACCAATACTTGCGCGCCCACGTAAGACTTGCGCGCCTTTCAAGACTTGCGCGCCCCTACCTTTTTGGGTGCCCATCTTTCCCATTTTACCCCTCTTAAGCCATTTCACCTTTCCTATTCAAGATTCAGTCTTCAAGATACTCTTCAAAGCCATTTATGGCATGATTTCTTGATTTGAATTCCTTATTTGAAAGGAATTCTGTAGAATATCTCTCAAAACATAGTGACTTATACATTTTTATGTCACCAAAGATTGAGAGTTCATTCATTCAACCTCATCCTTTAAGATGAGAGAATCCTTAACCTGGGTCTCCTTTTCTGGAATAAGTCCCAGTCATAATTTTGGGCATCCTTCTTAGGAGTAAGCCCCAAGTCCTCTAATTTTGGGCATCCTTCTTAGGAGTAAGCCCCAAGTCCCTTATTTTGGGCATCCTTCTTAGGAGTAAGCCCCAAGTCCCTTATTTTGGGAATCCTTCTTAGGAGTAAGCCCCAAGTCCCTTATTATGGGCATCCTCCTCAGGAGTAAGCCCCAATCTCAAATATGGGCATCCTCCTCAGGAGTAAGCCCCAAACCTTAATCCTTAACCTGGGCTTCCTTTTCAGGAATAAGTCCCAGTCATAAATCTTAGGCTTCCTTTTCAGGAGTAAGCCCCAAGTCCCTTAAATTCTCCTTAACCAATCCTAATTTACGTTTGATCTGGGATTCCTTCTCAGGAGTAAAACCCAATTATCAATCCTCTCCTAATTTGGGTTTCCTTTTCAGGAATAAAGTCCCAAGTTAGAGTGTTCAAATCTCTATAAAGCACATATACCTTTATGGACCCTGTTCCTTGATTTTATCTTTAAAGTAAATCCTAAACTTCATTCATCTGGGCAGTCATACATACATATGCCCCAAACCATTTCTTATGATTGCATCTTTCATGGCACAATTGTATAATTTTTTACCAATACCTCTTGTTTCTCACACCGAGCATGACTCACGTGAGCTTAGAGTGTAAAAGTAATTGTGACATCCTGCTTTGAGCCATCAATCATAAATATCATACCCTTACTCGAACTACATGGGTTCTGATTCCTTTTCCAAAACAAAGGATACGTAGGTAGCCCATCTATGGGTTCGATCCCAACTCTGAAATAATTCATTGTCCTTCTAAATGACAATAAAATTCAAGTTCCCCACTGAGTGGCTTTAAAACCAGCCTGGTCATCATAATGACCAAGAGACTTTTATCTGAATGTTTTGAAGGTTACCATTGACCAAGAATCTCTAAATAAATATAGATGATTCTCTATTGATGAAGAACCTCGAATACATATAAAAGATTCTCTAAATTTCTTACATATTTAATCATTGATTGTCAAAACTAAAGGAAAAGCTCATTTTATACTTGGTAATGTCATAAGGATTCACGAACATAACTTAAATCTATAAAGAGACTCTCGGAATAGAAAATAATTCCCCTCAAAAAGGTGTGATGAGTCCGACCTCCCATCCTCTCGAACAATGAAAATTCCTAAGTCTCATCAGTCCACAAGCTAATGAGTGCCTACCTTTGGAAATTAGGTCCAAATGGATGTGGAATCATTGGATGTTTCCGGTTCTACGAACAAACCCGCTAGAAACTGATCAGAACGTTTGAATCTCCCATCCAGGAGGTCATCCCCGGATTCCGAGGGAAACAGTGATTCAGACCTGGTAATCAAACAAGTCAATGGGGATTATGCCATCAGAAAAGAAGAGTTAATCCCTTTGTATAATTATCTCAAAGAGTTAATGGAAGAATTTCCATCGGAACCGACATTTTCTTATGTCCCGCGATCACAAAATTCCCAAGCAGATGCACTGGCTAATATATCCACAGCCCTGGCAGATCCAAATCATAACGAAACAATTATCATTATTGCCCACCATCGTACAATTTCACCTTATGTTCAAACTAGAACAGAGGAAATCAATGAAATTAATACCATTTCTAAACCATATGTTCATACTACAGGATGGATGACACATATTAAGGAATATCTTCAAAATAGAACACTTCCACTTGATAGAGCCGGGAAAGAACAAATCTGGCGACATGTGGTCAATTTTACTCTTTATTATAGCTCTGATCACCTAGAAAAAATTCTCTACAAAATAGGTTTTGATGGAGTTCTCTTCAGATGCATTGATGGTGAAGAGGCAATGGTTTTCATGAAAGAAGTACATGCAGGAGTCTGTGGTGCCCACCAGTCTGAACATAGACTGTCTGATCAAATTCTAAGGCTCGGATACTTTTGGTCATAAATTATAAAATATTGCGTTGATTTTATGAAGAAGTGTAATTCATGCCAATTATGTGCCAAATTAATTCATCAACCCCCAGAGTTGCTTCATATAACTAAATACCCATGGCCATTTTCCACATGGGGAATGGATGTAGTAGGACCATACCCTTCAGCTACATCCAAGCAGTTTAAGTATATTCATACTGATACTGACTTCTTTTACAAATGGTTTGAGGCAATACCTATCAAAGAAGTTAGTTCTAAAAGTATTATTATCTTCATCAAGTCTAACATCATTACCAGATTTGGTGTCCCTCATACCATATTGACGGACAATGGCACCAACTTCTGTTCATCTGTGGTAAGGAAGTTGTATCAAGAATACAACATAAAATCCAACCATTCATCTTAGTATCATGCAACGGCCAATGGAAAAATATAAGCCTTCAATAATACTCTTTTAAACATACTGCAAAAGATGGTGGATAAAGATAAGAAATCATGGACTGATAAACTCTTTCATACTTTATGGTCTTATCGGACCACTACCCACACTGCTACGCGGTCAACTCTATATTCATTGGTATATGGAACAAAAGCAGTCTTGCCCATTGAGGTTCAATTACCCTCGCTCATAGTATCCATTTGTGATCAGTCATCTAAATATGAACAATCTCAAAACCTATTGGATGAATTGGAACGATTAGATGAGAAAATATTGTGCACCCCGCACCACTTGGAAGTCTATCAGAATCGAATAGCATGAGATTTCAACAAAAAAGTTTGTCTTAGTTCATTCATTCAAGGAGAATTGGTATTGGTTCTCATAACTCCAATGATACCAGGAAAGAAGCCTCCCAATCTTGAGCCAAAGTGGTAAGGAACTTACTCAATACATAAGGTCTACTCCAATGGATCTTATTCTTTAATCTCAATGGATGGAGAACTCATCAGGACTCCAACCAATGCAAGATTTTTGAAGATGTATTTTGTGTAACACAAATACAATACATCCAGCAAGACTTTAAACTGCATAACCATTGTCCTAGCTATACGATATTAAATTGTGCACCTCTTCATCCCATATGACGTTAAATTATGAAAAAGTCCCTAATATGTCCTAGATGCATGATGTTAAACAGTACCGCACCATGTCGTCCAACATGATGTTAAACTCCATCATCCAACTTGACGTTAAACTATATTGTTCCCATTTTTATCCAGCATGATGTTAAACTATGTTTTCCTTACTACATGACATCAGACTGCACAGTCCCCCCTTAGTCCTTCCTGCAAGACTTTAAAATACACAATCCCTTATACGTCCAACATGACATTAAACTGTGCATCGTTAGGGTTGTTTCTACCTCTTGTTTCTCAAACCTAATATGACTCATGTGAGATTAGAATAAACTTCAACCATAACACCCTCTCTGGGCCGCTAACCATGCGTAAGTCCCAACACCATTTTTTAGGTCGTTGGCCTCAAGAACAACTTTATTACCAATTTATTCTTCAATTGAACTACACGAACTTTGATCCTTTCCTTCTATGTTGGGTACGTAGGCAACCTCTTGAGTTTCAAGACCAAAACCAATCTCTTCACATCAGTTTACCTCCATCTCATATGATGTTGATTCGTGAATCTGTCCCTAGAACCAATATTTTTTACATTGGTTCACCATCGTCCTTGCTATATGACGTTAAACTATTCGCACTTTTGTTCTGTATGACAATAAACTACAACATTCTTTGACACCCTCACCTGAGAGGGAATCATTATTTACATTGATCTCCAGTCATGTTATATTCCAAAGACTACGTGCATACATGGAAATTCCCGAACCTTTAATCTTGGGTCAAACCATCATTTCACTAAAGTCCCCTTTCACCCTTCATATGTACGAACCAAATCTGTACAGAGGGTATTTCAAGAAATAGGTGTGACTTGATTCCTGTACTTATGGGATACATATGAACATTCGAGCATCCCTCGAATATAGCCCCAAGTCTTTGGGCCTAAACCCAAATTCTACTTTTAGTCCCTTGGCTGAAAAATCCCCCTGTGAAAACATGAATGTGGTATGAAAACACTGGTCTTCATTCACATCAAGTTTATAAAACACACACTGTGTATTCATTATTATGGTCCGACCTCTATGACCCTAAACTAAGATCTCCTACATTCTCATCCCACATGACTTTAAACAGTATTTCAAGAACTATGTATGGCTTTATTTCAATCCTTATGGGATACGTAGTGAAGTCCAGCACCTCAATTCAGGACCCAGCCACAACATGATTATGGTTAGCATTGGTCTGTGTATCTCTACATGCATTGAATAATGCCCATTTTTATGTGGCATAATCCTAACCTTAAATACTTCCAAATCTCCATAACCCTTTTCTTGACTTCTGGTCACAAAATGTCTGATAAATAAGAGTTCTTTTTCCTGACTATGCAGTATGTGCCCTTAGGCGGCCTTGCATAAACAGTCTATATAACAGACCTGTCAGCCAAAAGATGTTATTATTTGACTATGCAGCCAATTCCCTTAGGTGGCCCTGCATAATTCAATCCCCTAACGGGTTTGTCAAATAGTGGTAACTTCATTCTTGGGAAGAAAACCTCTTTTGTCCTTATTTGTCTTAACGACAATATGTAGGGATCCGAAAAAATAGTCATCCTTAACATACTTTTCCCATACTATTTTTCATGATCTAAAAGTATTTAAGTCTATGGTTTATATTTCCCTTCCCTACGTTTGGGTCAAACCTTCGTAGGAGTGACATTAATCCAATTCTTTGACAATATTAATTGGAAATATCCTCTCCATATTCAAGTACCTCTCTACATACAGCAGACTCTATGCTTTGGAAGATTTGAATCTCTATAAACTTTCACTGGCTTTTTAGCAATAGAAAAGTAAAATTTCTGAGAGTTCTTTTTCCTGACTATGCAGCACGTACCCTTAGGCGGCCTTGCATAGGTAGTCTACATAACGGAACTATCAGCCGAAATATGCTATTATTTGACTATGCAGCCAATGCCCTTAGGTGGCCCTGCATAATTCAACCCCCTAACGGGTTTGTTAAATAATGGTAACTTCACTCTTATGAAATACTTATTCTAATGCCTCTTAGACCTTTTTTCCATATCATTCCTCAGATTCAAAATTTCTTAAGTCATAGTTTACATGTTTTCCCCTATAATTGAGTGTGGTAATATGTTTTCAGATAAATTATCAAGGAATTGAGTCAATTTTAATCCATTTGGTCAAAGCTATTTAACCTTAAACATTAGCCTTTTTATGTCCGACGTGCATGACTTTAAACTTCCCAAAAAAGATAAGGGAACTCTGAACAAAAGTCAAGTCCCATCTCACTAAACATACATTTTGTATGATTTAGGTAATATTGATCAATAAAAAGATTCAAAGTTTGTAGGGTTATTTATAATAATCCTAGAAAAAATCAAATTATGCTTACTAGGCCCATTGTCTTAGGTAAAAATTTTAAGCAGGTAGAAAAATAATGCAGGCACAAATGATTGAAGATAAAAGTGTTTTTCATTGATTCACAAGATTTAGAAGGCCATCCACAGACTGGAGTCTCTTCTCTTTTTCAAAGATTACAAGAGACTTTCAACATAACTCTTCATTTTATTTACGTCATCCAGAGCTTTATCAGCATCCACTTGAAGTTCATGCACTCGGCCAACTTCACTCTTTTCATCTTGATGGAGTGCTTTATTGGATTCAGTGATGGATTTAATACCATTTGTTTGAACTCCTTCCAATGAATTATTAATCTGTTCAAGTTCCCCAGTAATAGAATCTAACTGTTGCTGAAGGTGCATCTGCTGGACAACTTTCTCCTTGATCTTATGCTTCAGATCCTTCAACTTGGTAGTATGATCAGCCTCAGATCGGGACACCACATCCTCAAATTCATTGATATTGGCCAATAGCCTCACTCTGTTCAGGTCTTGATGGTACCTCTGCTCCTTCTCCCTCCTTAAAATGACTTGTTTTACTACGGCATGGATCTCTTGATATCCAAAACCTCCAAGTCCCAACATGACGAACAGGGATGACAGTTGCGAAATCTTCGAAGATATTTCTTCTAGAGGCACTTCAGATATGATCTTACATAGGTTCTGCCATTCTTAACTCGTGTTACTTCACTTTCTATTCCCATTGGGGCGGAGGCTGAGGCTTCATCTCCATATCTAGCCACTAAAATTGATGGTCCTTCATATTCAATTAAAAGTTTTGGTTAGTTTCAAATGATAACAAAAGTTGAATAAGTTGTCTTACAAATTAAGTTCAGCCAAAAATATTGTTATCTCTTACCCAACAGTTGATCAACAACATGAGAAGGCTCCTCCCCATCTTTCCTAGCTTCAACAAGATTTTCAGGATGAGTTTCAGGAAGCTCTATCGGGTTCAGCTCCACTTGAGCTAGTGTCTCTACAATAGTAGGGTTGTCCATACCCCCTTCAGGCATTGGCAGTTCAGTAGCTTGCTCAGATGGAACTGGACATTTCAACCAATCATGGTCAAAGATGTAATAAGAAATTATTTTAACAGGACTAGGGATAACACTCACATCCAAAATCTTCTAAATTACATGGTAATTTAACATGACCTAAAATGACTTCAAAAGATGCACCAAGTTTCATCAATTCATCCAAAGATATCTCATATTTCTGGTTAGTCTCACCAATGGGTGAATTCGATGTATCTTCTTGGCGACCCTCATCCTACAGCCTCTGACCCCGGACATTTTCTTCAGATAAAATTACGGCATCAGTTGCAGTGGCCTCCAAATGTTCTAGTGTATGTGTTGAACCTAAATTATCATAGACTAGAATTCAGTTGATGTTTTCATTCAATATTTTATGAATCATTGTTAAATTACTATAAGTAGGATCTTCTCTCCTTGTAGCAACAGCAAGATCAGTACTGGGAACAGACGCTGGCTCTTCTTCAGAAGCATCCAAGTCAGCATGAATTTGCGACTGTTCACCAGCACCCTCCGTCGTTCTCAGAGGAGGGTCAGTCCTCTCCCTCAAAGGGGAAATTAAAGAATCTCCAGCAATCCCAAGAAGTATGAGGAATCTTTTCATGGGTTAAGACTCATGACTATCCAAAAGACTTACAACTACTGAGGAATAGTTTAGCTTTGGACTTCTTCCTTCGATGCCTTTTCTTCTTCGGCTTTTTGGGAGTGATGACATCATCATCTCCAAATACAGGAATTGGAGAATGAAAAGACATGTCTAACTTCTCATCCATGGCTTGCTGGCCTGGAGATATTTCACTAGGCTCGTGAGGAGATTCATTAGCCCCGATGGCAGTACCACCAGGGCTATACTTTGGTGAAGAAACCTCGGCATTTCCTTTCTTTACAAGCTGAAGGATGAAGAAAGTAATTTCCTTGAGTAACAAAGCTTTAACTGAAATCAAGTTGCAAAGAAAATAAGAAAAGAGACTTAAATCTTCAGGAGCCATGTAATCATGCCACTTTTCATCTCCAGAAGCACCATTCCCCTTAGTGGTGTCATGATCTATCATTTCCTTCACCTGTTTGGTGATAGGAATGGAATCATCGGTGGCATATATGAGAATCTCCATCTATCTAATATAAGCCCGCACTTCATCGGGGTTATCCTCGAAACGGATATCGGTAGAGGCCCAAAGATTCCCTATTCCATGGATGTGTATCCCCTTGCACAGATCTATCTAGGTAGTTTCAGCACCGCAATATAAACTCTACCATGTCTGGACAGCCTCTAGTTGTAGATATTCAGCATGTGTACCAGAAGGATGTGAGGAGGGTCCTACAATCTTGGACTTCAGCTTCTTCCCAGCTCCTGCAATCACAGATAGAGAATAATAAAATGAAACTTTTTGCTCTATAAAGTAATGGTGATTAAATTGCCTCAATGAAGTAACTAACTAGGAGTCGATGGAGTGGGTCTCTTGATTTTAACAGGAGGATTATATATGGCACGAGGCCACTTTGACACATGTCATGCCTAATCATCCACATCCTGAGAATCCGATGAGTCAGCCCTGGGTGAGGAACCTGGTGAATCAGCTCCGGGTATAGAAGAGTCACCCTCCAGAAGAAGGGTTTCTTTCTTGACAGTTCTCTTCTTTTTTCCCCACCCAATGAACCGGATGATTTAGTACCCCTTCAGGATATGAAGCTACCCAGTTCTCGGCATACCATGTAGTCAAGTTACTTGTCACTTTAGCAACTAGTAGATCAAACACTTCTCCGGTCTTCTCCATAGATGTCAGCAACCATAGTTGTTGGGAAACCATCGGATGCTCCTCTGACCTAACATACACAGGAGGGGATACAACAGTCTGTTACAGACACTTGAATTGGCGTGCAAATCTGTATGGAGCATAGGTCTCGCATATAATCTATATGTCAATCCTGGTGGCCAATACACCATCTCTGCAAGCCAGCATGTATGACCTCATTTCCAGGCCTGTTGTTCCATCATCAACAAACCACCTGGTTTGCGGGTTTCCATAAGAAAAGAAATGGAATTACTTGAACATGCTCAGCCTCACCTTCGTATCATAGAAGTTGGGAGCTAATGGAGAAATCCCAGAAAATGTCTGCACTGATGTCCTGAAAGAACTTCCAGGAACCTGTACTCAGTTCTGTACAACATATGTCCTGAAATGAGTGGTGATCCATCCCCACAAAACTTGGAATGGTCCCACTATTCTCAAAGGAGACTTACCCATAAATACATGGAGTAAGCTCATGTGAATCTTTGCCAAAATGGGGGTGGACAACCCAACCATTTTCCTCTTAGCCAACTTGGATGTTACAAAAAAGGTCCCCGGCCTGACACCTCCCTTCGAATCCCAGACTGGCAGAAGACAAACACTGAGCCACAAGGATAAGAATCCCTCCATATGGGTCTTTTCTGGGATTCTTTGATCCACTTCATACCCCCACTTCTCAAATTCTCCCGCTTCTAGAGTCAGCCAGAATGTGCCAGAAGCACCCCTCTTCTCTGTTCTGGGGCAGGTAGTATGACGAGTACAGGTGGGACCCAACTCCTCTTTCCTAGTAAGAAACATATCCATCAACTCCTCTGGATGAATATCATTTCTAGAATGAGTTTTGGAGGTCTTGGAATTCTTGAGCTTGTATAAAATTTTCAATAATTCTCGAGCCAAAGTCGGAGTCTTCTTCGAATCATTCCAAGTCACCTTGGGAGGGATGAATTCATCATACATATCACCTAAAATTGGATCCCCCGAGATCTTATAGACATCCCACAAAATGATTCCTACTTCTCCATGAGTCAGATGGAAAGAATTGGTTTCTAGGCTCCAGTGGCTAATTAGCTTCGGAACAAATTTATCATTCCTGTAAACGTATGTCTGCCCAGCCCAGACGGCTTCATATATTGTAGCTCTTTTCAGATCCTCGACAAATTCTGCACAGGTTTGTTTCACCCAATATTAGCACATCCAAGTCGGCTTCACACCATCTCCAGGATAGAATTCCCAACTCTTCTTCCAGCCTTTGGATTGATCCATCTGAGAATTTCAGAAGATTGAAGGATAACAATGTGGATGCAGCTCAGGCTTGTGAGGTTTCAGATCTGGGGCACAAGGGCTATGATGCATTATGCAGGTCTTCTCCATTGTTCCAGTATTTACAAATGATCCTCCAATTGAGACATTTTCTGAAGAAAAATTTGTGTAAGTATGAAACCAAGAATGCTGGAGATAGTTCTTTGGCTCTGGAATGTTGACTTCTTGTAGATGACCATGACCATACAGAGGCAGGTAAATACTTTGTGGGAAATTAAGATGATACTTCTTCAAATACATGGCCATATCTGGGAGAGTGTTGTCACAGATATTATAGTAATCATGGCCAAGAACTTTCATCATATCATCAATCTGCTTGTTGGCCAGCTCATCTGTCGTTCCAATTCTTCTGGGAGCCATTTAATCTGCACAAAGATCGAATAATTAACTCTTAAGTAAGTTTATTTTTCATCAAATTTGTGAAGAAAAGTGAAAAAAAATGGCTAAGGTATTAAGGCGCACAAGTCCAATGTTGGCGTGCAAGTGTAATTGTGTCATGCAAGTTTGGTCACGCAGGTGTCACCGCGCAAGTCAAACTACCTCTGCAGAAGTGCGACATGAACAAAAGCAATGAACTGAGGAAAATCAAGACACTTGCGCGACGAGAGCAACCTGCGTGGCGAGAACGGGAAGGTTTGAAAGCCAATTGCTTTGCGCGAGAATGGCCACATATTTATAGGCCAAGGCTGTACCCAGCGCGCCGTACCCTGTGCGGCTCTCACCTGCGCACCTCCACTTGCACACTCAAAACTTGTGCGCCGTATTTCCTTGGTTTTCTCCATTACCTCATAGTCAAATCCTCCTTCCTTTCGGATCCAACTTTGAGGGGGGGATTTTGTTGATGCTCCTTTATGTCACAGAGTCTAACGACTGAAAAAGGGGAATACCTTAGCATAGAGAGATTCATACTTTAAAGAAACATCAAAAATTGAAAAAGGAATGAACAAGGATTTTTTTAAGAATGGGTCGTGTAAGTTTCATCATGGTTGCACAAGTATACTTACATGCCACATATTGGTTGCACAGGTTACTTGCGCACCCTATTTGATTTTCTCCCAAGGTATTTAGTAGCCGATAAATACCCTTTATGGGCCCCCCATTTTGGAGGATGGAAAATTCCAAAAGTCAGATTTAAGCTCTCGGCACCCTAGTCTCTACTTGAAGTATTCCGAACACTTCTAATGTAGTTTCTTACCTAGAATGGAAGATCTAAATAGGGGGAACAAGGCCTAAGTGTTGAAATTCACCAACACTTGCGTGCCTAAGTGTCTAACCCTTAAGGGAAATGAAGACACTTGCACGCCACCATATCCCTTCAACAAAACTTGCACGCCACACTTTTGGAAGCCTTTAGGGTTAATACTAAGGGATTGATCCATGTCTCACCCAAGTATTACCCTATGGGTTAACCATCGTGCAATTATACTTGCACGACCAGTACTTGCGCGCCCCAATAAGACTTGTGTGCCTACCTCTTTTTGGGTGCCCCTCCTGCTTATTTAACTCTTTTCTTCAAATCCACCTCTCCTATTCAAGATTTATCCTTCAAAACCCTCTTCAAAACCATTTTTTGCATGGTTCCTTTGTTGGATTCCTTATCTGAAAAGAATTCTATGGAACATATCTCAAAACCTAGTGATTTACATATCTTTATGTCACTAAGGTTAGAGAATTCATTCATTCAGCCTTATCCTTTAAGATGAGATGATATTTAATTTGGGCATCCTCCTTAGGAGTAATCCCCAAGTTCCCTAACATGGGCCTCCTTTTCAAGAGTAATCCCCAGTCCAAGTTCCCTTAATATGGGTATCCTCTTTAAGAGTAAGCCCTAATCATAAGTTTCCTTAAACTTGGGCATCCTCCTTAGGAGTAAGCCCCAATCTCAAATTCCCTTAATATGGGCATCCTCATTAGGAGTAATTCCCAAAGTATCAAGTCCTCTTAACCTGGGACTCTTTTTCAGGAGTAAACCCCAGTCATAATTCCCCTTAACCTGGGCCTCCTCTTCAGGAGTAAGCCCCAGTTTTAATTTCTCTTTATCTGGGCTTCCTTCTCAGGAATAAAACCCAATCATAAGTCCCCTCTAATTTGGGCATCCTCCTCAGGATTAAGTTCTAAGTTAAGTATCCAAATCTCCATAAATCACATATAACTTTATGGACCTTGTTCCCAAGCTTCTTCTTTGAAGTAAGTCTCGATCTTCATCTATATGGGCATTCATACATATATAAGCCCCACATCATTTCCTATAATTGTATCTTTCATGGAAAAATCATTAGGTTTTACTAATACCTCTTGTTTCTCACACTGAGCATGACTCATGTGAGCTTAGAGCGTAAAAGTAATTATGACATCTTTCTTTGAGCCATCAATCATGCATAAACCTCATACTTCTTTACTTGAACTATGTTGGTTCTGATTCCTTTTCTAAACAAGGATACGTAGGTAGCCCATTTGTGGGTACGATCCCAACTCTGAAATAATCCATGTCCTTTTGAATGAAAATAAACTTCAAGTGCCCCACTGAGTGGCTTTAAAACCAGTATGGTTATCATAATGACCAAGAGATTTCTATATAAATGTGTTGAAAAATACCAGCGAATAAGAATATCTAACAAATACAGATGATTCTATATCAATAAAGAACCTCAAATACATATAAAAGATTCTGTAAATATCATCCATATCAATCATTGATTTTCAGATCTAAAGGAATGCTCATTTTCATACTTGGTAATTTAATAAGGATTCAAGAACATAACTCAAATCTATAAAGAGAGACCCGAAGTAGACAATAATTCCCCTAAAAAAGGTGTGATGAGTCAGACCTCCAATCCTATCGACCAATGAAAATTCTTAAGTGTCATCGGTCCACAACTAATGAGCACATACCTTTGGAAAGTAGGTCCAAATGGATATTGAATCATTGGATGTTTCTGGTTCTACAAACAAACCCATTAGAAACCGATTGGAATGTTTGAACATTAAGGAAACAAGTTCATCCTCATTTCCAGAGGAAAAAACTATAAACCACATCCATGGCTAAATCAAGTGCATGAAGGACATCCACATTCCATCTCTAGAACTCAGTAGTTTGCGGACAAAGAAAATTGGCACGGTTCCACGAACCATGACTCGTGAACCACAACCTATGCAAACCTTAGTTGATCTAGTCTCTTGCGGGTCAAGATATATCTTCACATGCTTCCATAATTGGTATTTCATGACCATAGATATGATTTCCCAATTTATCTATAAAAGGATCACATAAGTAATTGATAAGAAACACCAAACGGAAAAAGAAAGCATGGAGGAGACCCTCTAGGTTAGAAGTAATAATTCAGAGGGGATTCTAGCTTCAGTCTATAATCATTGGAGAAGCCAAAATTGAAAACCATGTTTTTATAGGTATAAACATCCCTGATACATAAAATGAAGGAACTTAATAATAATGGGAGAACTGCACACCTATTTGGTGAAATTGTGAACCACATATTCTTCATAGATGAACTCCCCCTAAACGATAGTCCACGAGACCCTCATTCAATATGGTGTTCTGCATAGTGTATCACTATGTGGATTTAATATGGCATCACATACCACATCAGTATGCAGATGGAGCCTGAAGTAGTATGATGGACCACATTCAAGACTGTGTACCACTGTGGTGCACGGTGGTCCATGCCCAAGCCGACATATTGCTTCGTTATGCGAACAACCCCTCTACTAGCGTACCACTATGGTATGCAAAGTTCCCCATCCCACATAAGAAAACAGTATGTAGAATGTTGCATCTTTAGGTATTATTTTCTCTGGCTCCATTCTCACCTCTCCATTACCATCTAGTCCTCCATAGCCTCTCCGTGAACCAGTCCCCCGACATCAGGCCAAAGCCTCCTCCAAAGCCAGTGGATCTGTATGATCAGATCATCAGGCACATTAGTGCGCCCCTTTGAGTCTACATACCCATGGTAAGAGGAGTCATGAAGTCTCTCCTCACAATGGTTTGGACTCCAAGGATGTATATAAGTCTATATTCCCATGGTAACCCGGATTCCAACCTTGGTACACTGACGTGAACCTCCCCATTCTTGGGATAAATGGTGATCACTTGATTTTCCATTCAATGAGTAATGGTGATCTATCGAAGGAGTTCTGTTTTCTTTTCATTTTGATGATATTCAACATTCCTATCCTTTCCCAGAATTAATTCTGGGGTGCTCCCACTGAGGTAAGTCCCCAATCTTGTGAGGGTCGAGCTACATGACCTCCAATTTCATCCCACATTAAAAGGTTCATCGCTCTATGCCCTCGCCAATGGTCACCCCGACCTCTTCCACCGTAGGCCCACCCTCTCCCATCAATAGTAGAGGAGGTGTGTGGTTGGTTGGATCTCTCACAACATCTTATTTCTCACACTGATCATGACTCGCGTGGGCTTAGATATTTGTGACCATTACAACATCCACACAATTCTAAAATATGGGAACTCTTATACCTAATCAAACTAGGATATGTAGGATGCCTACTTGAAGGTCCAATCTCAAAAGGGTTCCCTTCCAAAAGGGCCCACCCAATCATGTCCCCTCAAATGGCTAACTTCAGTACAAAAGCCCCACCTCTTATTAACTGCTAGAAATGTGATTCCTGATTAAACCATGATACGTTGGATGCCTACTTGAAGGTCCGAGCTCACAAGGGTGCCCTTCCAAAAGGGTACACCCAATCAGGACCTCTCAAATAGGCAGATCTCATTCATAAGCCCCAATTTTCCTGAACTATGTGGGCTCTGATTCCTCTTCCGAGGCATGTAGGAAGGCCATCTTGTGGGTCTGATCCCAACATCATGTCACCATTCATCCCTCTCAGATGACGTCAAACTTCATAGTGCCTTATTGTATTTCTTAATTCAGCATTACCTCCATTGTATCAAATCCATGTATTCATATGATGATCCTGCAAACCAGGGGTAGCCTATGGACACACTCTTCAGGAATGAACCAAGGATTCCCAAACATATGAACATGACTTAAATATATAAGATGGTTCTGGAATAGGAAATAATCCTCCCAAGGGTGCGGTGAGCCCGACCTCCCATCCTCTCAAACAATAGAGTCCTTAAGTGTCGTTGGCCAAATCATCATCCAACGAGTGTCTTCCTTTGGAAATCAGGTCCACGAATCGTGGATATTAGGGTCTTTGGGTATTTTGGATCCATAAATAAACCTATTGAATACCATCCAAGGAAGTTGTGTTTTGAGAGGACAGATTGAAAAAATAATCGACCCCATGCAATTGTCCATTGGGACTATTTGACTGTAGCACCTCCTTCATAATACAGAAGGTATAATCTACCCAGTCCTCGTGGTGTTAATCCAATCCTCCTTTAAAGGATAATGATTTGTATTGGTTTGAAACAATGATTATTTCTGACGCCTTCGTTGGGGCGCGTGCGTCCGTTTGTGGGGGACGTCGGCACGACTTTTTTGTTGCCCCGCATTCCCGCTTTCCAAAGGCGGGTGGCATCTGTTCCTTATTCAGGGACGTCTTCTCCTTGATCAAAACAGGGATGATGGGATGTCAGTTCTTCCTTCCATGGATTCCTCCTCAGAACCCGTCACCTAGTCCAGGTCTCCCTCATAGATTTAATACGTTGTTTGTAAAACTCTTCCCAGTCATGTTTCCACGGACACCGGTTAATTACGCTGCTTCTGTCAAGACATTCCAAGGGGTTCCGTCAGGGCATCAACCTTTAGTTGGGGGAGTAGTCACGTTGAGGCATCATTAATGTGTCTGAATGCTGGGGAATTGGCGTGTCTGTCTTTTTTCCCTTATTATAGGGCTTCTCGAGGGTGTAGAAGCTCAAGGAATCCCACATCAAGCACAGGGAATCATATTCCATAGGCATGTATCTGAGGTTTTCCTTAGCTTCCCATGTTTAACATAGGGTATGCCGCAAGTTTAACATCCAGCGGAGATGGATCAGGCTAACCAAAACACTAGATAGAGTGGATCGGATTGAGGAACCCCTCTTGAGGGAACACCGATATCAGAGCCAGCCTGTGGGTGGCTTCCTGAATTCTATGGAGGGGAATGGGGTGGCATGATCTCATCGGGATGTGGCGGCCCAGATAAGAATCAGGATGGATGATGGAAAGCTATATGGAGTGGAGGGGTAATGAAATAGATCCATTGTGGAGATGACGGTGGTGATGGGATTGAGTCTCGAAGGGACTTCCTACGTATCCCCGTGGCAGGGAATCAAAGTCCGCGTAGTTCAGAATGGATGTGTGGGGATTACACTCTAGGATGCCCAATGTGGTGGGAGAACCGATGTGAATGAGGTCGGAACGACCAGGTGGTGGTCTTGAACCTCATGAGGATTCCTACGCACCATGCCTTAACATGGATCAAAGTCCACATAGTTCAAGTTGGACGTCGGAGAACTGGCGTTGAAGAAGAAACTTGGTCCAATGGGTGGTGGGCTTGAACCTCGTGAGGCTTCCTACGTACCATGCCTTGGAATGGATCAAAGTCCACGTAGTTTAGGAAAAGGGACTGTTGAACTGACACGAATGGGTGTCAGAACAATTGGATAATAGGGTCATAACGGCTTACCGCTAGATTGGGGTGCGGTTTAACGTCATGCGGGACGGGGGCATGTCTGAGAACCGACATGAAAAAGGACCTTGTTCTAGGTGGATGGTGGGCTTAAACCTCATGAAGGCTTCCTACGTACCATGGATTGACATGGATCAAAGACCACATAGTTTAGGTGAAAAGGGGGCTTGGCACACCGACACGGAGATGGTCGGGGCCAATGATTATTGGGCTTGAACCTCAGGGAGGCTTCCTACGTACCATGCCTTGACATGGATCAAAGTCCCTGTAGTTCGGGTATGGATGTGGGTGTCGGAAAACCGAAGTGAAGAAGGACCTTGGTCTGATGAGTGATGGGGCTTGAACCTTAGGGAGGCTTCCTACGTACCATGCCTTGACATGGATCAGATTCCTCGTAGTTCGGGAAGGGTTTTCATCTGCGAACTGACGTGAAGGTGAACCCGGGGGTCCACTGGTGGTGGTCTTGAACCTTGTGAGGCCTCCTACGTACCATGCCTTGACATGGATCAAAGTCCTTGTAGTTCGGATGTGCAGTTTAACATCATATTGGACGAGGGCATACAGTTTAATTTCATTCTGGATGAGGGCATACAGTTTAACATCATGCTGGACAAGGGCATACAGTTTAACGTCATGCTCGACGAGGGCATACAGTTTAACATCATGCTGGACGAGGGCGTACAGTTTAAAATCATGCTGGACGAGGGTGGTGTCATGGTCGATGCTTACTCTAATCCCACGTGAGTTGTGCTCGGTGTGAGAAACAAGAGGCAGTAAAGACCTGACGATCACGTCGTGAAGGGTGCGTCCGTGAGAAGAGAAGTGGGGCTTACGTGTTGGGTGGCCCATGGTGATGGCACTTACTCCAGGATGGAGGCCCAAAGTGCGACAACGCGCAGAGGGAGATGGATTTGGGACTGAAGGAATGAGGTGCCTCATTCCCTATCACGCCCTCCGCTGGCCCTGGTGGTGAGTAAATACGGAGGTGCATGGGTGCTACCTTCTGCAAGAGGGACTAGGGGGATTACACCAAGGTGGCTGCCCTTCCCTATGGACAAACTCCAATCCCAGAAGGATGATATCATCCCCTATGGGGACCAGGGGGCGTAAACAATGTCCGAGTTGCAGGGACCCTGTGTGCGAGGCATGGGGTCGGGTCACATTTTAACGTCATGTGTTGGGGAGGAGGTGCTTGGCCGTTTAATGTCCTGCAAATCAGACGAGGTGGGTCTACTCCGCACCCCAAGGGCTTACATGACTGGTACCTTTTTCCCCTTGGGGAAGGGAAGGAATCGGCAAGGCCGTGTAGAAGGGGGGTATCAAAGCGAACCATCGAGGGGTTCGCGTTAGCATGGCTATGTGAAGAAGTAATAACCATTAGCGTTCTTATGTGAAGAAGCATTAGGCGAAGCAACGCTATGGGTGGTATCATCCAGGGCACTTCGAAATCACATCGTGAAAACTTGGAGGGTCGCACGGGAAGAGGAATTTCCAAGTAGTGGGGTCCACAGGTAGGGGCCTTGCGGAGCTCGGTTGCTTTGCGTAGTGGAGTGAACTTGCAAAGGGGGGTGCTTCACGAAGTGGAGTTCCTTGGCCTTAGCATGGGGCAGAGTTGTGAGTGGGGGATGCTTCGTGAAGTGGAATGGTTTTCGCAGAGCACTGCCTCGCGAAGCATAGGTGCCTCACGAAGCAAGGGGTCGTGAAGCAGTGTGCTTCACAAAGTACAGTGACCCTGCCTTGGCATGTGGATCACATGTATGGGGTGGGTGTTTCGCAATGCATAAATCCTCCCTGACTGCTCGGGTCCCCTTGGGGATCCCCTTCCTTCGTGAATGCTCTTAGGAATTGAAAAGGGAATCCCTCTCGGAAGAGGGGCTCAAGACGAGACAAGGCGGAGGCCTCTCATGAAGCAAAAATACCTCATGGAGCTCATGATTCCCGGAGCGAAGAGTGCTTCGTGATTTGGGAGTTGAGAAGAAAAAAATGTCGGATTGTATGTTTGGAGAGATCAGGGGAAGATTGGTATTTATAGGAAAGAGGCACCGCGAATTAGAGCTCATGCGGCGCTAAGGGGGCTTCGGTTGCTTCACGGCGGGTCGCGAACGTCAATCGGATTCACGGAGAGGTACCGCCTCCTGTGCTTCGTGGCGGGTTTGCGAACGTCAGGGGCGTTCATGGAGAGCTACCGCCTCCTCTGATTGGCGGTGGGTTCACTAATGTCAGGGGAATTCACAGAGAGGTACCGCATCCTCGACTTCACGGCGGCCGCGTTGCTAGGGGGGACTCCGCGTCGGGGCTTCGCGAGGCAGGGCACACAGCCTCTTTTTCTTCTCTCCATTATTCAAATATTTTTGGCACCAAAAAATCCCCCCCCCCTCAGACTTAGAGCCGCGGAGGGATCAAGGGTCGAAGTATGAGGGAAATCGCCAAAATTATTGAAAGTTCATGGTGCTGACTCATGAAGAGGGTGCGCGAGGCGGACAGGGGTCGTGCGATTCGGACGCGCCGCAAAGCTCCGCGCAGGCTGGACGCAACGTGAAGCTCTGGGGGCTGCCGCCTATAAATAGGGGGCTGAACTAGCTTTTATTTTTCCTTATTTGTGACTTTTACCTTTTTCACTCTCGATTCGTGAAGCTCCGCATACTCTGCGTCTGCTCACCGCGAATCGAGCTTTGCGGCGAACCGCGAGTCTCTGACTCTGTGATTGTGACATGCAAACATCTACTTGCAAGCCGAGGCCAGGATCCACATCTTGGATTTGAAAATGAGCTCCGTGAACAGACTTCACGATCCTAGCTAAAAAAATTCAATGTCTTTAAAAGAAAATGGCCCACCAAGAAGCTACCTCGGGGGTGCTTGCGAACGCCGCCCAGAGGGATGAGATGGCCAACTGTCTGGGCCTGGGGGAGCTAGTACAAATCCACTTGGACAATAATTATTTGACATAACTCCTATCAAAGAGCCAAAATAACTATCTGATGTGCAAGAAGCTACCCTTGTATGGATTCGGGCTGAGGTGTGACGTCTTCATCCCTGAGGCGAGCAGGGACAAGCTAGTTTACTAGTTCAGGAGCACGTCGTGCTAGAGCCAATGGTTCAGGGCGGCCGATGGTCATGTGCGGGAGGACTTCACACCTGTCACTACCAACTGTCTATACAACCATCTAAAAAACATCGATGATAAGCAATTGAAACTAGAGACGTCCCCTCCCATTTACCACCGCATATCGAAGGCAGCTTTTCGGGATTCGAATAAGGGGTGGTCCAATGAGTGGGACCTGCGCCAGGGCGGCAACTTCACCAATGATTGGGCATGGGACTATGGGGTAGGTGCCTCATGTGAGGATTTTGGGGCCAAGATGAGGAGATTGGGCTTGTATGAGGCAGCACGGGCCTGATAATTCCACATTTATCAACTGAAACAGATGATGTCGGAGATGTTGAGCAGATGGTCGTCTAGGACCAACACTTTTCACCTGCACCATGGGGAGGTTGGCATCAGTCTGTGGGATGTCCATCAGATTTCGGGGGTCCCAATATTGGGGGCCATGTATGATGAGTTCCTCCCCATCATGAGCATGTGGGAGGATCTAGAGCAGATGTCACGGCTGGCGCTGGCATTGATGGGACTGGTCCCCGGAGAGGACAAGGAAGCGGTGAGATATGTCCACTTTAAGAAGTGATTCAAGCAGTTCATGAACTTCTCGGAGGATTGAGATTTCCCTATGAGGCCTCGAACTTGTCCAAAGGGGGATCAATGGTGCAAGGAGCACTCGTATTGGTGGATCTTGGAGGATAGCCAATGGAAGACCTGGGGTTTCAGTGTCAACACTGAACAGAAGCCGATAGTCAGGCTGGCGGCGTTTATCATGGCCCTTATCTACGGTTGGATCCTACCGATGAGGGATACCAACATGGGGGTTTGGCCTAGCTCATTCATCATGGAATCCATGATGGCCATGGGAAGGCGGTTCAATCTAGGGATTCTGATGCTCGCCAGATTGTATAGGATGCTACGGCACATTAGCGAGGGAAAGAAGCCACCGAGGATATGCGGGCCCTTATACATTCTGTATGGGTGGATTATGGTGCACGTCAGGGGGGTTTATGAATATCCAAACCCCATCTCGCCACCAGGTTCAAACTTCCGCCCCTCTATTCTGAATGCTGCCAGGAGCTTCCCAGTCAAATTAATCGTACCAATGTTGTTGAACCGGGTGTGGAAGGTGGACAAGTTTAACTTCCACCCATTTCCATTGCCGATGGGGGTACTCACCGATAATGGTCAGGGAACGGAAGAGAACTGGGATTATCTCTTGGCCTTTCTAGGTGGAGTTTTTGTGGCACGGGTGGACCATGATCCGCTCTGTGAGCCGTACACCCCACACCACTTCGCGAGGTGGTTCTGGTGCCTGCAGCAGCTAACCCTGCAGGTCTACTAGGAGGGGGCCATGAGGAGAACCCGTGTGTGATGAGGAATTTTTGGCTCATGTTCACACGGGAAGATGGGAAAATGCGAAATGCATTTCCATCGCCCACTAATGCCTTTGGATTGTTGAAGAAGTATGCCATCAGCTGGTAGGCAGCTTATCCGGGGGAAATGTTGAAGCAGCCAACCGTTCGAGATGGTGATGGTGGGACTCTTCTATCCCAAGGTTGGGGTCCGAGGGCGGAAAGGGCCTCTCGTGGTGGCAGAGCTGCCATGGCGGCGAGACCCGCACCAGCTGAGGGTGAGGTAGCAGCGACAGATCCAACAGCAGCGGTGGATCTGATGGTCCCAGGAGAGAAGAGCCATCTGGAGGGGAGGCCACCAAGGGGATTCCACAGGATATCCATTTAGGGTACATGGAAGTGGCTACGTCATATCGACATGCCAGAGGATGTCGTCTTCCTGGAGGCCTGAGAAATTTGGGATTTCAATCGGCAACACCTCAGTCCGCCCGAGATGTGGGAACACCTGAACCATCTCGGGATGGTTTTACCATATATAGGCCCTGTCCGGTCCGGTTTCACAGTGTCTTCGGTGGAGGTGGAGTAGTACCTGGATGAGCTGGAGGACTACACACATTCCAGTGGTGTCCCGTGTCCAATGATAGACCGGGTGAGGGTACTGCTAGATCGGACGGTTCCCCCGTAGCTGTTGGCCACCGAACTGAGAGAGCGCTTCCCCATATCGGAAGATTCATACGAATCCTCTCGAGGAGACGAGGCTAGTGGAGGGAGCCCATTGGAGGAAGGTGAAGTCAGCGATCAATACTCATATCTTGATGATTTCGCAGAGGCTCTCGAGGTAATATTCCAAGTTTCTTTCCTCGGGGTCTGTTCTCAAGACATTATGGACCTCTTATGAACATCTGAACCGTGCAGGAGGAAGTTGTACGCAGACTGCGCTCTCACCCCTCGATGGGTGATGATGTAGGACCGTCAGAACCCGCGCCTGTGGCTACGTCCAGTTCAGTGTCTGGTGGGGCTAGGGCACCTGAGGTGGCTCTTCCAAAATCTCCAGACCTTCCAACAATATACGGAGGGTCATGCTCTAGGGTCTCGTTAGCATCAAATCAAGAGAAACACCAGGAGTTTGATCTTTGTAAGACTTGTCCACTGAATTCATTGTGGTCATATGTATATCGTGCCATGTAATGTCTATGACCTTTTCTATTGCGTACAGTTCTACGACTGGCATGGGCTGTTGTGACAAGGTTGGTCGGGATGTCTAGTGACATCCCTCTTAGGGGCATGCCGATGATCATGGAGATCGTTACCCCACCTGCCCGAGCTGCAGCACTCCCTATCATTGGCCGGACCACTAGCAGGGTCGTGCCCGAGGTTATTGAGGTGGAGTCCGACGATGAGGATCGACCGGTCGACCCAAGTCCTTCCATGCCTGCTCCAGTGCCAGATGTCACGCCAGATTCAATGCCAGACGCAGATCCTGCTGAAGATTTCTTGCGGGTGTATCCCGCATACGATCCCGCTAATCGCGCAGACTGGGATGAGATGGCCTCCGATGAAGAGGACAGAAAAATAGTTCACCGCTGATCGTGGAAGCTGATCACGCGTTTCATCAATGACACCCCCCAAGCGCTGTGGTTGAATGATATAGACAGACTCCGCTCGTGACTGCGTGAACTATGCACTAGGGGAGTGGACGTCCAGTGCCCTCATATGCTCATCCGAGATCTCAAGGCAGAGAAGATCTAAGAGTATGATCGCGGGCTCAGCGTGGGCCAGTAGCGGAGGAAGGCGACAAACATCAAGAAGCTCCATGAGGCTGAAAAAGAATTCCAACACCTACAGATCTGGGAGGATGAGCACTCAGCCTCTCTCAAAGAACAATCTGAGCTGATCTTGTGATTGAAGGCCCAGCTGGCAGAGGCGGAAGAGTGTGTGAGGTAGGATACCAAAGAGATGGTCGTCATTCAGGCTGACATAGAGAGGGCCCGAGCTGAGGCTGATGAACTGCGCCCCATCACTGCTAAGGAGGAGAAGGAGTTGAGTCGGTGGCAGTAATTCTTGGACACCACAAGTCGAAGGGGGGAGGAGTTGCAACGCTCTTTTGAAGAAGTCAATCCATCTATGGGGGGAGTTGACTCCCGGGTACTGTAATGGTTACAAACCCTTAAATGTACTTTTGCGCTTTAATTTTTTTGAATGTCGTATCATGAATGAGTTCCGTTGTTTGCACTAGTTCATTTTGTATCCTTACAATTTTTTTGTAACGTCCAGCGACAATTCCCTAAGCCCACGTGGGTCGGGCCCGATTTGATCAACAAGAGATAGTCGCCTCATCGCCCCATCCAAACATAGGAGTGTAAACCAAGCTCCGGGCATCCAAGGTTTGGATAACTGGTCCAGATTTCTGGGATATGGGAGAGGCCTGAATGGAGAAGAAAGTTCTCAGAACAGTCGAATTACTAATTTTCCAGCGTGCTCTTGTGCACGAACAGTGCAACGCTAGGGGTGCTGAGATCGGTCTAAATTTATGGGAATGGGAAGTGTGAATCACGATACCTAAGATCCAGAACACTATGGGGTGGCATGAAAATGGAGGATAGTTATTGAACGTGGCGGAAAAGTAGCATCCATATTGTATTAGCCTGAAATGGGGACAACAAATGAGGGCTGACTACTGACCATGTTCGCAACACGGGGCCTAACTCAAATATAGTCGATCAGTATTTTGGGACGTTGTCCCAGGACAGTAGGTGGACCATATGTTGAGAATCCATACTATTAGGGGGTCCTTTTAGACTTGACCAGTCTTCCAGAACATTGGCCCAGGACAGCAGGCAGACCATAGGTCAGACATCCATACTATTAGGGGGTTCCTCCAAACATGGAAGGGGAAGAGAGTCCAAATAAGGGGAACGCGAAGCGTGGGATGTGGAGTGATGGTTTGTTCAAACAGAATCCAACACTCATGAAATTATGCCACCATGGTTGTATTATTCCAGATGGG
Source organism: Viscum album (assembly GCA_963277665.1). Lineage (NCBI taxonomy): Eukaryota > Viridiplantae > Streptophyta > Magnoliopsida > Santalales > Viscaceae > Viscum > Viscum album. The sequence goes on from OY728129.1 coordinate 1,139,083,922, forward strand.
TGCATCAGTTTGATCATGGATCATTCCTTCTTTCAGATAGGGCCTCTCTGGCGAGGGGTTCTGTCACTTCCCAATGTCATCTTGGGGCATCCTGAAATTTCTCAGGGCGGAGTTATAGTTGTACGGTTCCCTATGAGGGGTCCGCACAGGGGTCTGGAAAGGGGAAGAACAAGTTTTATAACTCCTGGGGGATAGACCCTAGGCAAAATACCAGGGTGTCCCTACGTATCCCATGAGGATGGGAATCAAGCCACACATAGTTCTGGAAGCACATTTTAATGTCATGTAGTACGAAGAGAAGCCTGGTTGCGCTGGTACACATCCTACCAAAACTACTAAGCCCACGTGATTCATGCTCGATGTGGGAAACAAGAAGTAATAGAGAACATTCCCTATACAAGAAGGGTCATGTTAGGGTGAAGGGACACTCAGTGAATACCGGCCCAATGATTCTAACACTTCCATGTGGTGCACCTAGATGCGCGAAGAGGTAGAGCCGAGTATGCTGGAATTCCACTTGAAAATGAGGAAGTGGAAATTTCTGAATCATGATGCTTGAGATTTGGATCATAATGATGGAGGTATGATGATAGAGGATAACAGTTGACTTTTTCGAAAATGTAGCATCCGTATCACATTAGCCTAGAATGGGGACCAACAAATGAGGGTCGACCGTTGACCATGTTCGAAACACGGGACCCGTCACAAATGTCGTCCGAGATCTTTAGGGATGTTAGCCCAAAACGATTGGAGATCCCTTAGGACCAGCATCCATGGAGATCCCTTATGCCTAGCATCCATGCCATCTGAGGATCCTTTTGGATGTGGAAGAGGATGAGGATCCAAATAGCAAGCACGCAAATCTTGGTCATGGAATGAGGGGATGTCTCCATGAAAATTCCACACTTCGGACTCTTTTTCAAAATTCATCTGAATACAACAATGATACGTATTAGATAGAGGGAGCCGAGTCCTTTCCCATAGGGAGATCTTAGATTAGGGTCGTAGAATTCGGACCATGGATGGGAGGAAACACAGGAGGCACGTGGTGGGTAATTATAAAAACCCGACATGGATGGGAACCGGGGATGCGTACGGCGCAGTGAACAACCTAATGTGGATGAGGACATAATCCCATACCACACCGCACAACCCCCTTGGGAGAGGTTTTAGGTCAAGGGAATGAAAATGAGAGTTGATCTGGGCCTGAGGAAAAATGCACAGGTGTTCCTACATACCCCCATAAAGATGGGGATCAAGCTACATGTAGTTATTGAGGGTGGCACAGCGCGGTAATGCACCAGTTCAAAGGATGAAGGGGGTGCATAGTTCTATCCCTCGCACCAAGAGAAGCGGTATTTGATAGATCATTTTTGTCCTTTAAGATGATTGGTTTTTTTTGTGAAGCAACAGGCCAAAGGTAGAAAGCCCTGGTGTCACCACAAGAATCAAGACGTAGTAGGCGTTGACAAATGGTATGGCGCATGACCAATACCCAACGTGATGCCCTCTATGATGAGGCCACCACAATGTAGTTCTGTTTTTCGTCGTGCGGCCAAGACGATAATGTCACAGTTTATGGTCATGTGATAGGACCAAGCATGCATTTTAACGTCATGCGGCGCAGACATAGCAGAGATGATGCTAGGTGGGGAACGTGTATGGTGCTATGAGACATAATCGACATGGATGGGGATATGATCCCACATCACACCGTACACAATTCTGAAAGGGGAACCTCGGGCCAAGGGGACCAAATAGAGGTAAGAGGGAAAGGGGCATGAATAACTAGTTCTCAGCTGAGCTGAACTCGAAAAAAAGACGTCCGAGTGACCCATTGTATCCCATAGGGATGAGGATCGATCCACACATATCCCTTAATTAAGATCTTAGTTTATGGTCTTAGAGCTCAGACCGTGGGAGCCCCGAAGGACGCCGTATTGTATCTTTGTCCCCCTGACATGCAGAAGTGCACTGAGGGATAGTGCCAAGAGTTTTGAGATTCCACCTGGACACAATGGGGTGGAACATAATGTGAATCATGAAACCAACATTCAAGTCCTGAAGGGGATGGCGTGACGACATGAGATTACTGCTGAACATGGCGGAAAATCAGCATCTATATCACATTGGACTGAAATGGGAACAAACAAATGAGCATCGACCACTGACCGCATTCGCAACGCGGGATTTGTATCATTTTTTTGTCCGAAACCCTCAAGGGCGTTGTCTCGTAATGGTTGGAGAGCCCTTGGGCGTAGTATCCAGGCCGTTATTGGGGGTCCCTATGAGTGTGGAAGATAATGGAAACCCGAATGAAGGGGAACAAAAAGCTTGACAAGTGGAAGGAACTGGACCAAGTTGAATCTGACACTCCTGGTCCTAGTCTAGAGTATTCTTAACACATAGGCGAACCACTACAAGGGGTCGAGGGACTCAACTTGAGGGTGACCAAGAGGTGGCGGATTCCCGGGAGAAGGGGGGTATGGTGCCAAAAACCCTGTATCATACCTATATATCCCCCTCTTGGAGAGGGACAGGCCAAGGGGCCTAGGTGACCGGGAGATCGGTAGATCTCTAAGGGGTGGGGCTGGACCCGAAGTCAGGGTATTCGGGTGGTCCTATATATCCCATAAATATGGGAATCAAGCCACATGTAGTTCTGGATGGTGTTTTTTAATGTCGTGTGGGACATGAAATAGGAGGGCTAATTCTTAGAACGGGGTGTGCATGGTGCGGCTATTGCAAACCCAATGTGAACGAGGACATAGTCCCATACCATGCCACGCAGTCCCGTAGTCAGGGTCCTGAAGGTGGGACAGAAGAGACAAATTAGCTGAACTCAAGCTGGACCCATAGATAGGAGGTCTGGGCATTCCTACGTATCCCATGAGGATGGGAATCAAGCCAGACGTGGTTCTTAGGAAATCTTAGTTTATGGTCTTAGAGCTCAGACCATGGATGGATGGAAACTTTCCAAGTAAGTGCAGACCTTGACCCGATCCCTAAGCCCACATGAGTTAAAATCGGTGTGGGAAACAAGGGAGGAAGATCCTTATCATAATACCTGGAACGTCCATCAAGGCGAAGTCGATGAAGAGCCCCGAAGGACACCTTTAACGCGGCTTTGTTCCCCTAACGTGTAGATGCGCACTGAGGAATAGTACCAAGAGTTTCGAAACTCCACTTGGACATGATGAGGATGGAGAAGGATTTGAATCATGTAACCGACATCTTGGTCTTAATGGGGTTGGTGTGGCGATGGAGGATAGTTGTTAACTGTGGCAAAAAAAATAGTCTCCATATCATGTTATCCTGAAGTGGTAACAATAAATGAGCATCGACTGCTGACTGTATTCACAACGCGGGATTTTTATTGATTTGTTGTATGAAACCCTCAGGGGTGTTGGCTCGTAACGGTAGGAGAGCCCTTAGGCGTGGTATCCAGGCCATTCATGGGGGTCCCTCCAGGTGTGAAAGGTGATGAAAGCCCTGATGAAGTGAAACACAAATCCTGAAAAGCGGGTGCGGACGTGTCTGAGTAGAGTCCAACATTCTAGTTAACTAAACCAGAGTACCCTTAGGCACATTGGTGAACCGCCAAAAAGGGTCGACAAAGTGGCTCGGGAGGGAAAGGTACATGGAGTGTTCATTACAAGCCTGGAGTGAATGAGGACATAATCCCACAACATGCTATATACTCCCCTCTCCGGGGAAGGGTAGGCCAAGGGGCCAAGGTGTGATGGAGATTTTCAGAAGATGGGGATGGACCTGAAGCCTAGACATTCGGGTGTTCCTATGTATCCCATAAGGATGGGAGTCAAGCCACACGTAGTTCTGGAAGATACCCAGAGGGAAGGATACCCTAAAGAGGACGTGTACGGTGCGGCGAGTAACCCAACGTGAATGAGGACGTAATCTCGCACCACACCGCATAGTTCTATAGGAAAGAAACTGGGCCAGGGGACCCGAAAAGGCCCAAGGGCCTGATAGTTGGGCTGTGGTCAGGAAGGCCCGGCCTACTCTCAGTTTAACGTCTTGCTGTGAGGATGAAGGTCGGGGAATAGGAATCCCTAGATAGAGGAGGTGTACAGAGCGATGAGTAATCCAACATGAATGAGGACATAATCCCACACCACACCGCACACTTCAGGTAAGGACTTGGGCTAAGGGGCCCGATAAGGATAAAGGGCCTGAGGCTGGGCCTCAGTCACGGAGGTCTGAACAGCTTACAGTTTAACGTCTTGCAGTGAGGAAGAGGGCCAGGGGCCTGAGGAGGCCAAGGGGCCTGAGGCTGGGCCTCGGTCAGGAAGGCCTGGCCAGCTTGCAGTTTAACATCCTATAGTAAGGACAAGGGTCAGGGGCCCGAAAAGGCCAAGGGGCCTGAGGCTGGGCCTCGGTCAGGAAGGCCTGACTAGCTTGCAGTTTAACATCTTGTATTAAGGATGAGGGTCGGGGGCCCGAAAAGGCCAAGGGACCTGAGGCTGGGCCTCGGTGAGGAAGTCCTGACCAGCTTGCAATTTAACGTCTTAGATTAAGGACGAAGGTTGGATGACGTGTCTCTTCCGGGGATGTGTACGGTATAGCGGGTAACCCGACGTGAATGAGGACTTAATCCCACACCACACCGCACAACCCCATCATAGAGTACTTGGGCCAGGGGCCTGAGAAGGCCAAGGGGCCTGAGGATGTGTCTCGGTCAGGGAATGTGTATGGAATGGCAAGTAACCATGCCGTACACTCCCATAAGAGAATCGGGGCCAAGGGCCCAACTATTGGCACCACCCGAAGGGAATTTTGTCTCTTCGGGATGGGGCAGAACGAACCACTGCACTCGATGTTTGTGACATCTTGGGGTGGACCCTAAGATCTAGGAAAACTGTTGACCATGTTTGAAACACATCATCCCTAAGGTGACCTGATATGGGAGAAACAAATTAGCATCAACTGCTGACCTCATTCGAAACGTGGGACTTGTATCGGCTTGTTGCTCGACATCCTCAAGGGCGTTGGCCCAAAGTGGTAAGAGGGCCCTTAGTCTGAGCATCCATACCATTCAGGGGCCCTTCCGGATGAGGAAAGTGATGGAATCCCAGTCAAAGAGTGGGTGAATCATAGCTGTACCCATCTATGAAAGAGGCGAACATCTCTATGGAGGGGGTGTGTACAGCTGGGTCGGGGCTTGCTCGATGTAAATTGGGGGAAAAGTGTGCACCCTTCCATATGTCTTGACCCGATGGGGAGATTTTGGCCTTTGGGGTGGGCCAACAGATGAAATTTTCGGGTGTTCCTACATATCCCATTAGGATGGGAATCAAGCCATATGTAGTTCTTGAAGGCCATGCAGTTTAACGTCGTGCGGTGAAGACATGGGAGGATAGAAGAACGGGATTGGGCACATGGTGTGACCATTATAATCCTCGTCTAAGTGGGGCTAAGGAATCCTACTCCTCATCATACGAGGACCCTCCAAGGAAAATATACCCAGGGGGATAGTCAAAGAGAAGAGCTCGGGGTTGGGCTCAAGACGAGACGTCTGAGCATTCCTACATATCCCATTAGGATGGGAATCAAGCCATATGTAGTTCTATAAGTGCAGTTTAACGTCATGCAAGACAAGATACAGTTTAACATCATGTGGGATGGGGGGATGCGTCTCATCTGGGGATATATATGGTATGGTGAGTAACCCAGTGTGAATGAGGACATAATCCCACACCACACCGTACAATCCCACAAGAGGGCCTGAGTCATGGAAGGCTGAGGGGCCTGAGGCTGGGACTCGGTCAGGAAGGCCTAACTAGCTTTAAGTTTAATGTCTTGCAGTGAGGACTAGGGAGATATTAGTTTAAGGTTTTAGAGCTCGCACCATTTTTTAGTTTATTGTCATGCAGGATGATACTGGGAAGTTTAACGTCATGATGGATGATGATGTAGTTTCATGTCGTGCAGGACGATGTTGTAGTTTAAAGTCATGCAGGACTGGGTGCAGTTTAAGGTCATGCAGGACCCAGGTGCAGTTTAGGGTCATGTGGGATCGTACAGTTTAAGGTAGTGCAGGACCATAATGTGTAGTTTAATGTCATGACAGATGAAGATGAGAAGTTTAATGTCATGTAGGATGGTGGTGCAGTTTAATGTCATGCAGGACCATAATGTGCAGTTTAGGGTCATGCGGGACCATACAGTTTAAGGTCATGCAGGACCATAATGTGCAGTTTAACGTCATGATGGATGAAGATGAGAAGTTTAATGTCATGAAGGATGGTGGTGCAGTTTAATGTCATGCAGTATTGGGTGCAGTTTAAGGTCATGCAGGACCCAAGTGCAGTTTAGGTTCATGCTGGACCGTATACTTTAAGGTCGTGTAGGACCATAATGTGTAGTTTAACATCATGACGGACGAAGATGAGCAGTTTAATGTCATGCAGGATGGTGGTGCAGTTTAATGTCATGCATGGCCATAATGTGCAGTTTAGGGTCATGCGGGACCGTACAGTTTAAGGTCATGCAGGACCATGGGGCTCAGGCAAAGTATTGCTTAAGGAACATGGCGTTGGTGGGAGGAGTTATGTGCTCACCATCCATGGTCACCAAGGAGTATTCTTTATTGGGGTAAAACTTATGAATGATGTAAGGTCCTTACCATTTGGGCTCTAGCTTAGGTGGTTTCCTACCAGGGATCATTGGCGCTCGGAGGGCCAACACCAAGTCACCTTGAAAAAAAGAGTGAAGGTGAACCTTCTTGTTTAAGACTCTAGCTATATTATTCTTATGCCTCTCCAGATTGTGTCGGGCACGGATCCTATTCTCGTCCAGTGCTTCCAATTCATCCAGACGGATTTTGACCACCTTATCTGGTGCCTACTAGTCATGGACTGCAGTGCGTAACGATGTCAGCTGGATCTCGATGGGCAGGACGGCCTCAGCCCAATACACTAGGGAATATGGAGTCACCTGGGTGGAATTGCGAGTCGTCGTCTAATACGCCCAGAGGGCATTGGGGAGCTTGTCTGGACAACTCTTCTTGTTTTGACCAACCATCTTTTGCAGAATGTTAGATAGGGTTTTGTTGAATGCCTCGATCTTCCCATTTCTCTGCGCATAATAGCGAGAGGTATGGTTCGAACGGATATTGTACTTAGCGTACAATTTCTTCATTTTGGCTGCTCGTAAGTTGGTGCCGTTATCGGTGAGGACAGTGTGAGGGACTCCAAACCGGTGGATGATATTGGAGCTCACAAAGTCAATGATGGAATGGGCCTTGACCTCTTTGAGTGGAACTGCCTCCGCCCACTTGGAGAAGAAATCTGTAGCAGTTAGGATGAACCTACACTGGCGAGTTTTCGCCGGTGGATATGGTCCCATGACATCGAGTTCCCACACCAAAAATGGAAAAGAGTACTTGGTGGAGTGGAGAGGCTCTGGCGGCCGTTGTAGAAAGTTAGCTTGAACTTGGAACGCATGGAATCTCTTGGAAAACTCAATAAAATCATGGATCATATAGGGCCAGAAGTACCCCAATATCTGGATCTTATGGGACAGCTTTGGCCCAGCTTGGTGGGCACCACAGGAACCATCGTGAACCTCTTGCATGACCTGATAAATCTCAACTCCTTGAATTCAACGGATGAGAACACCATCGAAACCCCACTTATAGAGGATTTGCTCAAGACTGGGACCACTCTGGAGGGTAAATTGTAGTGTGCGGCGTCAGGTTCGCTCGCACTCGGCCTGATCATCCGGGAGGAAACCATTTTGGAGATACTCGACAAAAGGTTCCCTCCAGTCGGGAGTGGCCTCAACCGCTGCATCTGAAGAACCTGGGGCTCCTGACGTAGAGGGTCTGGCGGTAAGGTGGCTTAACCACAGGTCGTCTTCATCCTCTGGGGTGATGGGGGTGATGACTCTCCAGTGTGCCACATGTATGATCAAATCATCCTGCTCGGGTTCTGCGAGTGACGCAGCTAAGCTGGCCAGAGCGTCTGCTCGACCATTCTATGACTGAGGGACGTGGGTAACCTCTGGTCGAGAAGCTAACTGGGCTATTAGATGGAGGGTGCACTCCAACAATGGAATGAGCTCCGGCTTCATGACAACATAGTCGCACATTGACCTACTTGATGACTAGTTCAGAATCCCCTTTTACGTGCAAATGGGGCACATCGATCTCAAGGGCCAGCTCGAGGTCGGTGATGAGAGCCTGATATTTTGCCTCATTGTTGGTGCACCCTTCTGACAACATGAATTAGTATGGCAGGACGGCTTGCATTGGGGTGATGAAGATGATACCCAGACCCACTCTGTTGAGCTTAGGATCGTTGAGCCTCCTACCGGTGGGGCTCTGGGAGGCACCGTCGAAGTGCATTTTCCAACATGAGACGACATGGTCAACTGAGAGGATTGCCTTATCAAGAAAATCTCGGTCAAGGGATTGATTCGTGGAAGTTGGATGGGTAGTTAGGAATTCTATAAATTTTTATCGCTTGATAGCCTTCTGAGGCAAAAACCTGATGTCGAACTACTGGAGGATCACCACCCACTGCGCTAGTCGGCCAGTCAAAATGGGAGTTTCAGAATGTACTTCAGTGGGTCTACCCGAGAGACCAACTGTACCACATGGTGCTGCAGGTAATGCCACAATTTCTGTACGGTGAACATGAGTGCAAGGCATCTCTTTTCGATGGTGGAGTATCTGGTCTTCGTATCTAGGAGCATGCGGCTAAGGTAGTAAAGGCTATTCTTTGTCCCCTCGTTGTTCTTCTAGTCGAGACGTACGTCGAGGGACCATTCCAGGGAGGTCACGTAAAGGACCAGCGGCTTCCCGGAGATAGGTGGCATCAAGACCGGAGGTTGGAGCAGATACTGCTTGATTTCCTCGAAGGCGGTCTAACACTCTTCATCCCATTCATAGGTGGATCCTTTCTTCATGATCCGGGAAAATGGATTACACTTTCTAGCCAGATTTGCAATGAATCGGCGTATGTAGGCTAAGTGGCCCTAGAGACCTCGAAGCTCCTGAATATTTCTCGGGGGAGGAATTTGGCTGATGGCCTTGATATTTTTTGGGTCGATCTCGATGCCTCGGTATCTGACAACAAAGCCAAGAAACTTTCTGGAGGTGACCCCGAAGGCACACTTCAGCGAGTTCATCTTCAGGTGGCGGGAACGGAGGAAGCTGAAAACTTTCTCAAGGTCCTTGAGATGGTCCTAGCGCTGGCGAGATTTGACCACCAGATCATGCACATAGCATTCCACCAGTGTCTCGAGAATCGTCTTGAATATGCGATGCATGTCCCTCTAATAGGTGGCACCCGTATTCTTCAGGCCGAAGGGCATAAGCTGGTAACAAAAAGTGCCTTGGGGAGCCCTGAAGGCAGTGGAATCCTCATTCTTGGGGGTCATCCAGATCTGGTTGTACCCGTAATACCCATCCATGAAGGAGAGGTCTTGGAACCCGGTCGTAGCATCAATCAACAACTCTGTCACTAGGAGGGGAAAATCATCCTTCAGACAGTGGCGGTTGAGATCGCGGAAGTCAATGCAGACTCAGATCTGTTCGTTCTTTTTCCTGAATGGAACAATGTTAGCTAGCCACTTGGGGTGCTAGACTTCCTTGACGAAGTTGGATTTGATAATATTGTCAACTTCAGCCTCAACCATGTAACCGTGAGAAGGGTGAATCTTTCTGGGAGGCTGCTTGAACCCACAATGGTTTTTCGGGAGACCAAGGCGGTGGACGGCTACCTGGGGATCTAGTCCTGGCATCTCATCATAACTCTAGGAAAACACGTCACGGTGCTATTTGAGAAAGTCCATGTACCGCTTCTGCTCCTCAAGGGACGTGGCGACACTGATCAATGTGGGTCTTAGATCTGCCTTGCTACCAAGGTTCACTTGTACCATTTCATCGACCATGGTATAAAATCCTTCTTCAAAGGTAGGGGGAGCATCCTCCAGATCCTCTTCTCTACCTGTGGGGGGATCTTCCGCAGGGGAAGTTGCTTCCGAGCCACCAGACTCTAATGGGGGTATGGTTCCGGCCTAATCGGCAGTGGTCATTACCTCAGGAGACTCATACACCACTGAGACCATAGCGATAAAGGTTTTTGGTCCAATCCCATCCGGCCTTCAGCCCAAGGGGCCACGCTTGATGACATCAAAGTAGTAGTGGTGCATTGGATTGAGCTGGTTGATTCCAGCCTGATGGAAGAGACACGTATGACGTACCATCGTTTCCATGAGCCTGACATCCTGATACCGTATAGGGGTAGGAGGTTCCAGGATCACCTAAGTCTGGTTGGTGTAGGAGTACGAGGTGATTTTCTGCCGTCGCTTGGACTTGGGAATATGCCTTCCTCTTGTACCTAAAACAACAAAACATTGTCCCATGTCAGGGTTCGTGGCCCCCAACCGATGGATTGGGAAGATTTAGGTGTCATCCAGACCTACCCAGGGATCACTTGTGACCGGGGCGGGTTCATCCTCGCTTTCCAGAATCTTCTTATCCTTTCTCTTGTAATAGTCGGTGTCCAGATAGCGGGCTTCACAAGAGGTAAAAGGAGACGCATATCCTTGGATCACACCTAATCAGCCATTAAGGGAGTATTTGAGGCATTGTTGATACGATGAAGGGATTGTTGTATGCAGATGGAGCCATGTCCTACCCATCAATGCATTGTATGCGGTGTCCTGGAAGACAACCATGAATTCGGTACTAGCAATTAGGCCACCGAACTGGGTCTTCAAGTGGATCTTGTCTACTGGGGTCTTCTCGGTCCTATCATATCCCTGGATTCTGAGGTAGGAGGGAGTTAGATCATCCTCAGACAAACCCATCTTCTCCAGTGTCCAAGTCGGGATTAGGTTAATCCCAGAACCCGTGTCAATAAGACAGCGGCGGACTTCCACGCCATTGAACTGACCAGTGATGTACAGTGGGAGAATGTTCCCCTGTATGGGAGGGTCTTCATCTTCATAGTAGAATGAGATAACTTCCTGGAATTTTGAATTCTCAATTGCCTCAGCATGGAAGGCTTCTACATGTGCTACCTCCGTCTCAAACTGGAGGGGGCTCCTTAGGGCCTCGGCAAGTGCCTCACGCATTTCAGACGATAGGAGAAGAGCCTTAAGGATAGAAAGCCTCGTTATAATGCCATAAAGGTGATTCATAACATCATACTTCCATGCCAAATGTGAACTTCTTCTTATAGGAGGTCGCACTGCAATTTGAGGCACAGCGGGCCCTGCCGGCTGGACTGGCGGCTGGCTGGTACTGGGTAAATCCCGCTGCCTATTAGTTGAGGCCTGAAGAGTAGCTTCTAGATGAGAACTGGACAACTGAGATTGGACTATAAGAGGGCAAGACTATCCGCGGTACGGACGAGGCATCTCTGCCTGATCTAGTAGCACAAATGGCAGTGCAGGTCGATCTGAGGGCACCAGATGAGGAGGTTGCGTGTGTTGAGCTTTGCGATGGGCATGCTATCTGGTTTTAGTAGTGTGCACGTCCTACCTGAAAGCACCCACTGACGTGCCTTGATGACCCATGTGGCCATGGTTTCGCTGACGTTGATGTCGTCTGGGGACTTTGGGGAGGCTCGCTTGGCATTCCCCCTCGTCAGGAGTCATATAGGGATTTACCAGCTCCACGATATTAACCGAAGTGTACCCCTGACTGTCACTTGAAGAATCATCCACCACTGGGTGGATTCTAGGAGGAATCCCCATCTCAGTGGTCATGAATTCACCGAGAGTGCGGGATGACGACAGCAGTGGTGGAGCGCGTTGCTTCTTCTTGCGTCGTCACTGCTTACCCTTCTGGGAAGAGGCCGGCTGAGATGACGATGTAGAGGTACCGATCACATATTATGAAACCTTCGGTTGATTAAGGTGTGCCCGAATGATACCATGGGAATGAGCGACGCTTTTACGGGTCATCCAGTCGTCGTACTTCTGGGACCCAAGACTGGGAACCTACTTCCACTCGCCTTCGTCGTCGCTACCGCTTTCTAACCTTACAAAGACACCCGCCACTTGTGTTGGGGCTGGGCCCAACCTGACTATGCTGTTGTCGACCTGGTCTTGGAGGCAGTCTTTAAACACATATCATTGTTTGATGGTGTTCCCCAGGATCTGATGATAGGGGAAGTAATTGGGGTGATCGGTGAGATTCGCCTCTATCGGCCTTCTGCACTCAGGTAAACGCACAATCCCCTGCTCTAGGGCACTACGGAAGTAACCGGGGACCTGATTCTCATTGGAAGAGTAATTCTGGTGCCTTATTTTTTGATAGGGGGCTATGGGAGCCTGGCCCTGACGAGGGGCCAGAGGGGCCTTCTGAGGAGGCGGAGCCTAATTGTCCCGCCTAGGTGGTGGTGGCGCATTGTGCGAGGGAACCTGTTGATTCTGAGGTTGTCGCTACTGGGCAGGAGGTTGTGCCTAAGGTGGAGGGCCTCTGTGGGGTTGCAGATCCAGTTCCACTAGCAGTAATTCTAGCTACCTAGGGGCTTCTATTTGGGCCACCGTGGCGGGCTCGACTCTGGCAGCCCTCCTTGTTGGGATCACAGGGGGCCGCAGACGCGCCTGACTAGCCTGTTGCAGAGCTTCCTCGAGGTGTTGGGCCTTATCTGAGAAGCCCTGGAACCCTTCGGGGTAGTTCTGAGTGATCAGGGAAGGAACCAGTTCTGTTTTGACATTCCCTATGCACATCATTAGTAATTGCTCCCAAGTCAGTGGCATGTCAAGGGAGTATGTAAGCCCCTTCCACCGAGCGATAAAGTCTTCAGCTCGCTCATCAGACCTTTATTTGCACTTGAAGAGGTCTATGATGCTGGTCTTTCAAGTGGTGGAGCTGAACTGGTATAGGAGTTGTCAGCGGAGATCCTCCCAGCTGGTCACCAATCCAATAGGGAGCTGGTTGTACCAGAAGAATGCAGGGCCCTCCAATGTCTACACGAAACATCGAAGCTTGGCGGCTTCCTGCTGTGCTGGGGTACCCAACATGGGGCCACACCTAGAGGAAAAGTGATCCAATTGCTACGGCAGGTCCCCTGTCCCGTTAAAGGGTGAGAAACTGGGATTCTCAAAACCCGAAGGTGCATTCATATCATCCAACCATGCGGGATATGGCTTGCCATCTGGTGGGACTGCCACCTGTCACATTTCCAATGCCTCGAGGTGGGAGATGAGTGCCACTATAGGATCATCCGGGTGGGGGTCCCTGTCATGACGGGGATCCCCAACCACGAGTGTATTTCCGAGATCTTCAACACAGTAAACGGCTTCAATGGCTCATGGAGCGACTGGCGAAACGGCCCGCGGGGTAGCTGGGGGAACCCGGGCTGGATTCCTCGGATTGCCTCACTGTTTAGGAGGGTTTGGAGAGACATATCACGCCCTATTGTCATGAGTTCCAGCTTCTTACCTGTCTGCGGGAGTAGCATGATCAGGGTTTCTCAGAGGCATCTCACCGGGGAGAATTTGTTCCTGCCCCTGCTGCCCTGGCTTGGGATCACCATAGTCGGGTCGCCTCTCTACAGCGCGCTCGACCAGAAGTTTGTCGACCAGCCTCTTCTGCTCAGCGAGGTATTGGCGCAATGCGGCCTTCTCGGGGTCTTCGTCCATCTTCTGCACTAAGGCGGACGGGTTAGAGTTCTTGACAGCTCTGATATTCTCTTTACCCTTACCGGAAATCCGACTGAGTACCAGCAACTCGTTGGGCGTAGGGAGGCCTAGAAGGTTCCTCTACTGACGATTAATCCTCCCTGATAGGTCCAGAAGTGGTGGTACACCCTCAGGGGGTAAGTCTCCATCGAGAAACTCAAGCTCGTCCTCCTTTTCCGCTATGTCATCCATGTGGACTGTAACCCTTCTTGGGGGAATGTCCACAATGTCACATAACGAATCGGGCTGCCACCGGATAGGACTGTAGAGGAGCCACAGACTTGCACATGGGGGGTAGCTTCCCTGATGATTCTTCGGAGTACCTTGAAACTCTTAACGCTTTTTTGTTTGAGGTCACTCAGGCGACCTAGGGACTCAGGGCGCTGGGCCACGGGGAGTGAGGCCAAATCGACCAGATGGCATTGCTCACCAATTTCCTCAAAGTGCACTTGGCTTCTGGGGTACACCACTCGATAATAGAGAAGAAGGAAGTGTGTCGCCCATAGGGTCTGACGGAAGAATTCTACTTCCTCCGGGGTGACGGATTCCAGCGCATGAAATTTCAATGCTTTCGTTGGCCAGAACTTCTCAGGGAAGTGATCTGCCGCAAGAATGTACCAGAAGCTCCTGGGATCGGATTCAGGGTCTGGCCCTGTATTTCCCCACTTGTCAACCGAAGGTGGATGAGGAACTAGTAGCGGTACTGAGGTGGATCGCTGGGATAGTAAACTGGGTGGCGGAGAATATGGGGAACGATCTGACTAACCGCCGAACTCCGGGCCATCCTCCGAAGAGTGCGGTGACCTGACCAAAATTTCGTGATACGATGGGATAATATCCCCAGCTTCTAGTGCAGGGATCGTGGTTACTGTTGATGGGTCACGTTGTTTCTCAACCGCTATCGATCCCCAAAATAGCTCTCTATGATCTCTGGTCAAGGTAGAGGGCACTTCTGGTGACGACGGTGGTGACTGTACGGTCGAAACCTGTGGGATTCCAAAAATTTCCTCCTCCTGGATGTACTTGTGAAGAGAGGTGGGAATCTGGTGGACTTCGCATTCTGGAAGGATGAGGCTGACATGCCTTGTTCCTGCCATGGTCCTTGATTTGGAGGAATGGGGGGAGGGTTCCATTGCTGAGTCGCATTCTGCTTCAGAATCCGAGAAGCGGGCCAGTTTGATCTTTGTCCGGGCCTTCCCAGTATTCTTTTTGTGGCGGTGACGACCCGCCCTCCTGCCCCTAGATGGCTCTTCGAGACAAGGCTGACTCTCGTCATGTAGTCTTGGTGCCACGCTGGTGCCAGGGCGGAGAGGAATTCCACTTGAGACAGCCAGGGTGCAAGGGGAACCAGGGAAAATGTTGAAGGGAACATGGGGAGGACCTCCATGAACAGCACCTGAGTGAGTGAAACCTCCGTTGGAACCGGCAGGAGCATGGGGAGGACCTCCATGCTTGGCGTGGGTTGAGTGAGGCTGACCTTCACCCCTCTGGTTTCCAGGGTGAGGAGGGCCTTCGCTGGCTGTGGAGAAGAAGTAGGGAGGATCCCCATGTTGAAGAGGGACCGGATGGGCAATGCCTTCACATCGACGGTCGGGGGTAGTAGGGACTCCATACCCGGTGTGGTGGGCACGAGAGAGGCTTCTGCGCCGAGTATCACTGCCCCGGGGCAGGTCTTCATTCGGGTTGGGGGTAGCATAGGGCATACCTCCGTGACGAGCTTCGGAGCAGGGAAGTCCCATGCTCTATGGAGTGGTGGTATGGGGAGGGCCTCTGTATGGGGTGACATCATTGCGGGTTGGTTCACGGCGATCACCACTCAAGCCTGCAACCCGGAGAGTCAACCCAGCCTGCTCGTGGGGTGGTTGGGGCCTTGATCTCGATCGGGAGTAGGAGCGCCCCTACTTAGTGTGAGCAGGGACTTCGTGATATACGTCGGTGGTGGCTCGGGACACAGTAGTTATCGACATTAATGCCCCTTGGCGGGCATCCTCAGCTTGGGCCCAACGCTGGCGTTGGGTCACGCGAGTTAGTGCAGGTGGTACAGGGGCATAGCCTACCTGCTCCTCTAGCAAGGTCGGACGGCGGCGCTGATGCGGCCGGGTGGGGGACCTTGCTTGGAGTCCGTGGATCGGGACTCTGACCGGGCTGAGCCGGACATCACCCACATCATCATCGTAAGGCAGGGAGTCGTCAAGGCGTTCTGGGGATAGGCTCCAGAAACGATTGAATGTTGGGTTGGGGATCAAGGGATCCCTGCGCAGCCCTTGAGGGTGGCATTGACGGTGGGTACCGGATGCCTCTAGGTCTAGGAGGGCCATATCCTGAGTTGGGAATATTCCCTCCTCCTCGTAACGGCGTACGAGGTTGTTAATCACCCTTTGTTGGATGACTTCCAATGGGGAGAGGGGGCGTGGGTGCCCCACGTTCATGGATGCAGACGCCATTGTGGCAGTAGTGGAGCCACGCAGAGCGGCTGTGCTGGTATTTCCCCTACCCCTGCGTTGGTGGGTGGGTGGCGATCGTGTCCCTATAGCAGCAACCAGATTCCTGAGAAGCAGGGAGATTAACTCATCGGCACTGAGAGGAAAAGAAATCGACAACCAGTGCCCCAACGCCATTCCGTCTTCCATGGCCAGTAAGAAGGATCCACGCTGACAACGTTGCAGAACGGAATGCCCCACGTTCTACTGCCCCAACTTCTGGTGAGTTTCACGCCAGGCCCGCTATTTTCTTGGAGGGACCCAGCGCCGAATATCTGGATCTGGTGACATGTCAATCTACTGATGTCTTGAGTGCTACTAATCTCCACATTGAGGAGAATAACTTCACTTTCGGTTCACCATTTCTGTTTCCAACGCTTTCGTCGGGGCGCACACGTCCGTCTGTGGGGGACAGTGGCGTGACTTTTTTGTTTCCCCACATTCCCACTTTCCAAAGGTGGGCGACATCTGTTCCTTATTTAGGTACGTCTACTCCTTGATTGAAACTGGGATGAAGGGATGTTGGTTCTTCCTTCTGTGGATTCCTCCTCAGAACTCGTCACCTAGTCCGGGTCTCCCTCATATATTTAATACATTGTTCGTGAAACTCTTCCTAGTGCCATGTTTCCATGGACGCCGGTTAATTACACTGCTTCTATGAGGACATTCCAAGGGTTCTGGTCAGGGAAGAAACCTTCAGTTGGGGGAGTAGTCACGTCGAGGCATCATTAACGTGTCTGAACGCTGGGGAATTGGCATGTCTGTCTTTTTACCCTTATTATAGGGATTCTTGAGGGCGTAGAAGCCCGAGGCATCCCACATCGAGCGCGGGGAATCATATACCATAGTCATGTATCTGATGTTTTCCTCAGCTTCTCATGTTTAACACAGGGTATGTTGCAAGTTTAATGTCCAGCAGAGATGGATCGGGCTAATTAGAACACTAGCTGGAGTGGATCAGATTGAGGAACCCCTTTTGAGGGAACACCGATATCGGATCCAGCCCGTGGGTGGCTTCCCGAATGCTATGGAGGGGAATGAGGTGGCATGATCTCAGCAGGATGTGGCGGCCCAGATAAGAATTAGGATGGATGATGGAAAGCTACAGAGAGTGGAGGGGGAATGAAATGGAGCCTTCATGGAGATGACGGTGGTGATGGGCTTGAGTCTCGAAGGGACTTCCTACATATCCCTGTGGTAGGGAATCAAAGTCCGCGTAGTTCAGAATGTATGTGTGGGGTCTACATTCAAGGCCTCCCAAGGTGGTGGGAGAACCGACGTGAATGAGGTCGGAATGACCAGGTGGTGGGCTTGAACCTCATGAGTCTTCCTACGTACCATGCCTTAACATGGATCAAAGTCCACGTAGTTCGGGTTGGACGCTGGAGAACCGACGTTGAAGAAGGACCTTGGTCCAATGGGTGGTGGGCTTGAACCTCATGAGGCTTCCTACGTACCATGTCTTGGCATGGATTAAAGTCCATGTAGTTCAGGAAAAAGGGATGTTGAACTGACACGAAGGGGTGTCAGAACAACTGGATGGCAGGGTCACAACGGCTTACCACTAGATTGGGTTGCGGTTTAATGTCATGAGGGATGGGGGAGTGTCGGAGAACCGACGTGAAAAAGGGCCTTGGTCGAGGTGGATGGTGGGCTTGAACCTTAGGAAGGCTTCCTACGTACCATTCCTTGACATGGATCAAAGACCACGTAGTTCAGGTGAAAAAGGGGGCTTGGCACACCGACACGGAGACGGTCGGGGCCAATGATTGTTGAGCTTGAACCTCAGGGAGGCTTCTTACGTACCATGCATTGACATAGATCAAAGTCCTCATAGTTCAGGTATGGATGTTAGTGTCGGAGAACCGACGTGAAGAAGGACCTTGGTCCGATGGGTGATGGGGCTTGTACCTCAAGGAGGCTTCCTACGTACCATGCCTTGACATGGATCAAAGTCCTCGTAGTTCAGGAAGGGTTTTCGTCGGCGAACCGATGTGAAGGTGAACCTGGGGGTCCACTGGTGGTGGGCTTGACCTCATGAGCCCTTATACGTACCATGCCTTGACATGGATCAAAGTCCTCATAGTTCGGGTGTGTAGTTTAACATCATGCTGGATGAGGGCATAGAGTTTAACGTCATGCTGGACAAGGGCGTATAGTTTAACATCATACTGGACGAGGGCATACAGTTTAACGTCATGCTCGATGAGGGCATACAGTTTAACGTCATGTTGGACGAGGGCATATAGTTTAACATCATACTGGATGAGGGCGTACAGTTTAACGTCATGCTGGACGAGGGTGTTATCATGGTCGATGCTTACTCTAAGCCCACATGGTTCATGCTCGGTGTAAGAAACAAGAGGTAGTAGAGACCTGACGATCACGTTGCGAAGGGTGCATCCATGAGAAGTGAAGAGGGGCTTACGCATTAGGTGATCCATGATGTTGGGACTTACTCTAGGATGGAGGCCTGAAGTGCGACAAAGCACAGAGGGAGAGGGATTTTGGACCGACGGAAGGAGGTGCCTCGTTCCCTATCATGCCCTCTGTTGGCCCTGGCAGTGAGGAAGTACGGAGGTTCATGGGTGCTACCTTCCGAAAGAGGGACTAGGGGGCTTACAACAAGGTGGATTCCCTTCCCCACAGACAAAAGCCACTCCCAGAAGGAGGATATCATCCCCTGTGGGGACCAGGGTGCGTAAAGAATGTCTGAGCTGGGGGACCCTGCATGCGAGGTACGGGGTCAGGTCACAATTTATCGTCATGTGTTGAGGATGAGGTGCTTGGAAATTTACCCTTCTGCAGCTCAGACAAGGTGGGTCTACTCTGCACCCCTAGGGCTTACATGACCGGTACCCTCTGCCCCTTGGGGAAGGGAAGGCATCGTCAAGGCCGTGTAGAAGGGGGGTCATAGAGCGAACCATCGAGGGGTCCACGTTAGCGTGGTTATGTGAAGAAGAAATATCCATTAGCGTGCCTATGCGAAGAAGAATTAGGAGAAGCAACGCTACAGGTGGTATCGTCCAGGGGACTTTGAAATCACATAGTGGTTGTGATGTGGGATTGTTATGGTGATATTCATGGGTTAGTGGTCTGATGCTGGTGTACATTACATTGTTGTAGGGGTTTATGTGATATGGGAAAGATGTTATTTCTAGTTTGGTTATGTTTATTTCATTATTATCCATGTATTAAATTGAAATAATTAAAGTAAAAAAATCATTGGTTGGTAAATTAATAAGAATGGGATGGAATTTATGTATGATAATTTGATTAAATTAATTGAATGATTAATAAAAGGTATGAGTAAATATGAATTAATGTATTAGTATATGGGATTCAATGTAACATCACTAAAATCTAGAAAAATGTGTAACATTTAATTTGAGGTTTAATTGAGTGGTTATGTGTGGTGGTTGTGTGGTGTAATTCATTTAGTGGGGGTAGAAGTTGTGGTAGATTTTGTGTGGTGAAATGGTGGTATTTTTGTATATTTTTGTTCAATTAATATGAACATATAGGTTAAATATATTTTTCAATCTATTAAAATTTTAATTTATATACTTTCTATACATTCCCCATATGAGATTTATAATATTCCCAAATTTCTAATGTTTTTTGTTTTGGGTGACTTTTCAAATATCCAGGTTAGTGGTGATATAGATGGATGGCTACCCCATTCTTAGATTATCCTTCAGTATTAGTGATGGTATGGGTTGGTGTTGTAGAATAAATAATGATGATACATGTTGGTGTTGGAGATTTCCCAATGATGATATGGGTTTGTGATAGAGATTACCCATCAATGATAAGGATATGATATATGGTTGGTTTTATACATGGTAGGAGGTGGTAAGATGGTTGATTTCCTTCACATTCATGATACCCTACAACCCTTATTGTGTGATGTGGTTGTTATGTGATGCGATGGTGAATTTATGTGTTGATAAATAGTGTTAGCGCCATATGATAGACCATATGAGGGTAGGTTAAGAAAGGATGCATATTAGGCCGCATTATATGTTATTACATATGTGATGTGATATTTATTACATTTGTGTGAGAATAAAACTTTTTGTATTTTGAATTGAGAGTGGAAAATAATTTGGTAAGATGATGTATTGAAACTTTTATTTATGTTCTTTATATTTTATTAATATTTTTTATGTGATTTGGTGTTTATTCCATGGTGAGGCTAGGATTGTATAGTTGAACTATTTAAGTACATGTTGATTTATTTTTTTGTTCGATGGGGAATTAGTATGAAAATTTCTCATGTGAACATGTGACCTTAGGTATGATCCTAACAAGTATACATGTTATTATAACACTATGTATATAAAAATGATTTGAGGTTTCTATGAGGACTTCAGTGAATGAGCTAGACATTATTAACTTTGATTTTTGTGTAGTTTTTAAGTTTATTCCATAGGGTAATCCTTTGGTATTTATTTGGAGAAATTTATTTTTATTAATTGAAATTCTTCATGAATCATGGGAAGGATTTCCTTAATAATTAAATATTTTACTAGTGTTTATTGGTAGTTGATTGTTCAATATCCTAGTCCTATATTATATAGAGTTTAATTCCTCTAATGTTTCAGATTTTATAACAACAGTTCTAGTTGAAATCCTAGGTTCAATGTGTAGTGGGACTCAGGGGTTATTATCTATCTTCCTTTATGATTATATTTTAGGGATTAACATTCATTACAACAATTTAATATGATTTTTTTAAAAGAAATATTTTTAATCCTACCATAGTGTTTACATGTATTATATGGTTTTATTTAAATAAAAAAATTTAAAAATTATAAATTTAATTAAATTAAAATGAATTAAATTTTTACATTATTATATCAATGATATATTAGGTTCAATTTTTTTTATTTTCTAAAAAAAATTGGGAAAATAGTGAAAATGCTGATTTTTATAAAAACTTTCATGTTTTGATCTATTTAAAATGACCTAAAATAATATTGATTTTTTAAAATTATCATTATTCACCAATGAAAAAAATAATTAATTTCATATGAATCATCCTGAATCTTGATCTTGGTATAAATTAACTTTTATGTTAAGAAACAATTTATCCAAAAAAAATTATTTTTTTCTGCGTTTTTAATTCCTATATTAAAATTTAATTATAAAATATATAAAAATTTCATATTTATAATTTGATTTTATATCTAGAAAAAATGAGGTTAAATTTTTTTAATGGTTTCAATTTCATTTTGGAATAAAATGAATAGTAACCATTGTAAAAACTTGTCACTGCGGTATAGGTTCAAATGTGATAATTAAGGTTAAAAATAATTGTGTGGCAATAAATCATCTAAAAATTAGTTTGAAAATAGGATTTATATCCCTAAAATAATAGAATAAAAAATTTATAGATTTATATCCACATTACCTTGAATAAGACTTTATATTATTTTAAAACATTTAAAATTAAAATCGTTCCACTCCTCTCATATATCAAAGTGCACCCCCTCTTAATTATTATTCCCAATTATTAAAAACATTAGTTTCACTAATATCTATCAATGTGTTATCCTAACATCCATATGAATATCCTATAATACATTATCTAACCCAAAGGCCAATATTTATGGTTTAAAAGGTAATCTAAAGGAATATTTCCAAATAAGAGGTTTAACACATAATGATTGTTTTCATGATTAATTTTTCTTAAAACACTATCATATCTTCTAAAATAGAAATTATATGATAATATAACTCTATTTAATATAATAAAATTTTATTATCATGATTTAAGAACCCTTTTTTCCTCTCCTTTTCCTTGTTATGGGAAATGAAAAAATTGCTTGTGCATAGGTATAGACTACCACCTCAATGAAAGGTTGTTTTTTTATCACCATATAACTAGGATTGTTATTTTGATGGATTTATGTACTATATTATATATTCATCATAGAATTGATATTTTTTAGTGATATTTTATTACATAACTTCCTACACTTATGTACACTAGATGATTATGACATTGGATGTGCATCTGTGTGGACTGCAACCTCCATGAAGCACTGTGATTCATTTATCTGGTCTGTATTTTGATGACCGGTTCAAAATTTTAGTTTAATTAAAATAAATTATTAAATTATTATGATATATTTTATATTTTCATCTTAATAATTACCCATATACATATGTTCAAATTACTAATGTTGATTTTGGGATTATTAACCAAACATCCTAAAAACGACTGAATGATCTTAGAATACTTAACAGTTATAAAAAGTACCATTATCGTTTGTATTGGGTTTATGGTAAATACAATCCAATTTTATTATAAATTAAAAAAAAATACAAAATATTAATTAACCCTATCTTTATTTTGGTATGAATTTATTTTTTGAATAAAAAACTCATTTTTCAAATTATATATTTTTTATTTCATTTTGATATTTTATTATAATTTTGATTTCTTCACTATATATAAATTAATTCATGATAAATTAGTTTATAATTTTTAATTAGGTGTTTCAATTTAATTTTTATGTTCATCTTCATTATTTCCTATAATAAATAGTGACCATGGTTAAAAAAATTACCATGGAAAAGTGTAAAACATGTTAATTATTGTTAGAACTACATGATAAGATCCCAAAATGACATCATAAATCATATTTTATAAGAGGATATAGACCCTTATTATCATATATTTCATGTGGGTTTTATTTTGGTCCATATTCCCATGAAAAATATTGTATATTATTTTAAAACGTTTTAAAAATACATGAGTTCTAATCCCCTAAATTATAAAAGATATCCCACAATCCACTATTATTCACATACATTTAGCTATATAGATGGATAATTATCAGGATAATTACCATCCCAATATCATTATCCACATCTAGTAGGTCATGGTATCTACTAAATTCCACCCTATAAGGCTTAAGGTCTAATCCAAAAGAGGTTTTCCAAATAAGAACTATAACACTTAACTGAGTGTTTTCATGTGTATTTAATCCTCAATATACTCCTAATAATTTATAAAAACTATAATATGGTAAAATATTTATCCAAAATAAAATTAAATGATGTTATATTGATGTAATAACCATTTTTTTATTTTTTTTTTGCCCATCCTTTGGGTAATAAAAACATTGCTCGTGTTCTTGTATGGACTACCACATCCATGAGGTGATGTGTATCATTTTTCAAAAGATCATCTCGTTAACTGTTATTATGATTGAATTAGTTAATAAATAATATATTCATGACCTAATTATGATTATTTTTTAATATGATATTACATTCCTTTATACACTTTAATTCACTATAAAATGATAATGTCACTCTTGAGTATGTGTCGACTAGAATCTGTAGGAATCGATGTGATCCATTTTTCATTTTTTTCTAACCATCAATGGTTATAAACATGAATATAATTTATAATATTTATAATTAATTCATGTCTATTATTCCTTAAATTATGGAAAAATTATCCATTCTACCACGGAAGTCCTATGGAAGTTGTTTTCCAGTAATGAATCGAACCTCCTCAATACATAAGGCATAAACTTAACTAATTTAATAACAATTTATGTCATGGTAATAATTTAAAAAGGGTAAATAATAATAAAATAAAACATAAAATGTTCTTATTCATTTCAAAAATTAGAATATTTTTTTTATTTAGTAATTGGTAAACATATGTGGTGTGCTGGACTCGATGTACGAGCCATTTTGATAAAACTTTACTTTAAATTATTTATTATTTTCTTATTATTTTTCCTTTGTATCCATGTTAAACTTTTATCTATGTATGTTAATAATATGTTGAAATTTATTTCTAAATTAATTTTAAACTATGTTTTACAATCATTATGTTGTTTCTAAAATAACTATTTTTTTCATTTTCTAGATGCATTATTTATTACAATTGTAAAAAAACATGAAAGAAATGTTTTCTAATGAATAAAACAAGTAAGAAAATTACCACTATCATGATAATTATTCTTTAATAATATTATATTATATGTTATCATCGAATTAATACAATTTTAGCTATTTATATTGATTTTTTTCAATTTTAATTCGAAAAAAATAATCCTTATTTTTAAGTAAACCTTGAAAGTAATTATTCATATGTGTCAAAAGATGTAATTTATAATATTTTAAGTTAAAAATTAAAGTAAATTTTTTTTTTATGTATGTTATAATTCTTTCATATTATTAATTGTAATGGGTGATCTCAGTATAACTCTTCAATGAATTGGGTAATGATTGTTTTCTCTATGAAATATATGTTGGAATTAACCGAATTGTTTATCCAATTTATATGAGTGATTATAAGAGTTATTGAAATTGTGATACAAATATGATAACCCAAATACATATATTAATATTATTTTCATAAAAATAATTTCTTGGTATTCATTTTATTTCATAAGGTGATATAATTTTTTTATTTTTAAAAGGTTTTTTATTCCCTATTTCAGGTTTAAATGTATGTTTTCTAAGAAAATATTTTCATGAGTAAATATGTTTTATATAAATCCTTAATGATTGTGAATTTTATAATATTTAATATTATATGTATCATTATTTTCCTTAGATGTGAAGATCATTTTATGTGTTAGTAATGGCTATTTGAGCTAAACTATTAATATAATAGAAGGAATAAATTAATTTTGACATTCCATGATTTACAAAATGGGCTGGAATGTTTCTTTCTTATTATATCACATAATTATCTTTTTATTCTCATCCAATGTTTTCAAATTTATTTCTTGGGACCTAATCCTATGATGGAACTATAGAATGGAATATATTTTGACTATGTGGTTCCTTCTTAAAAGAATAAAATGTGTTTAGAATAAAATAATAGTTATAATTTATGAATATGGATTTAGTGGTATAATGTTATATTTATTAGAAGTTTCCATATTTTATTTTCATGATTATATAATAAGATTTTTTTCTTAAATAATTATAAATATAAACCTAAATGATCCTATAACTGTATAAATATTAATTCTTGGTTATTAAAATCATATTTATGCGTAGATTATTTCACATGTTGTTATAAAAAATGTGGTTAGTGTGGATTTTATTTTGTTGGATTATTTTTCATTTTTTTATTTCATTTTATTTACTATAGTTGTATTTGTATATAATTGTTATAATTTATTATTAATTTTATTTTTAGGATAATTCTATATCATATAGTTGATTCAACTCATGCATCAGGGGAGGGTCGTACACATACGTCAACTGAGGATCCTCCTCGTTCTACTAAACAGGATCCTTCTACTTCCACTAGGGTTGAGAATAATTCCAGTGTTGTTAAATATAAAATAGAAAATTAAAACAATTCTCAGTTTCCAATATCTAGGACTAGTGGATATATATTTTATTTGATGATATTGATAAGTCTTGTTATATAAACCCACAAAAAATTAGTACTTTTTTAGAAATTAAGGCATGAGATAAATTTATTATTCTTATTTTTTATTATAAAATTTTCAATATGAGATAATATCTCTCTTATGGGAGACAATTTGGTAAGAAAATTTATTGTTAATTTACATATCATGACATATTTATACAATAATTTATTTCTCCCCATCATATCTGATGACATATAATATACCTAATAACAGAGAAGATATAATGAAGTGTTTATCATTATATTTATTTAGATCAAGGTATTGTAACCCAACCTTTATATCATATTTTATTTTTAGGTAAAAAATTAACACCCATATGATATATATTATTTTCATTATTATGTTACATGGAAGTGGTTTTTTTAATTTAAACATAAATATTCAATTTTGTGTGTGCATAATGTCATAATTTAGAAGTTATTTTTTGTATAATAGTGATCATATTAATTTTTTTTACTTATTTTTTTTTGTACCCTCATAGAACTAAATAGTAGTGGGTATAAATTCCTAGAATAAAAAATGATAGATAATTTTTTATAAAATATGAGTTTCAAGTGTTCATGATCCACAGAGGTTGAATATCCTTTCCCCTTTACAAATATGAAGAATGGTAGAGGGATAAAATGAAAAAAATAGGGACATATATTATAGAATAGTCTATGGTTGTAACTAGTATAATTATAGGATGGTATATATTATTTTTTATATTATATATTTTATTTCAAAAATATATATATCAGGATTCACTAATTAAATTTTAAAATATTTTATATATAAATCTATTTAGGAGTAGATCACACAAGGGACCTTCATAAATAAGGGTAGGAAGGATATTATAGCTACTCTAATGGGAATTTATGAATACATGGTTCATGAATGGGGATATCAGGTGGGTGTATCAGTAAAAAAATTTGGTAATTATAAAACATTGTTAATTAAGGATGATTATAAAGGAAAATTAGAAGGTATAGAAGATATAGTTCAGAATATGCGAGAAATTATATAAGATAGGATTAGAGAATCATTGAAATCAATGTTTAAGGACATGTAAAGATAGTTTTAGGCTGCATAGCCCAATCATCTATGTTCTTATACATATCCCACTTCTCCCTAACCTCCAACATATCCAAATCCTATACCTCTTCCACCAGATCACCCCATATAAATTGATTTATTTTTTGAGGATCCAATGTATCATATTATTTCATATGTAATTATATATTATATTGGGGATACCATTTATCATTAAAATATAAAATTATATTTGACTAGTTTTATTGTGATGCAAACCTTAAAAAAATATTATTTATTAATTTTCAAAATAATTTAAAATAGATTAAAGATAAAGATCTAGGGACTAAAATCATTATAATATTAGACACATAAATACAACATCATAAAACATAACATAATTTTCAATATTTAAAATCATTAGAGTGAACCTAACTCCAATATGTCATCCTAAAATATAATAGGATAACATGGGGAAATATATATATGAAAAATGATTAGATAGAAAGGCTGGTATTAGAATAAACAAGATAATGGGGCATAACATTGGAGGAATAACAATATATCATAATGTTTATTATCATAAATATGGATAAATTGCATAAGGAAATTATAACATAAGAGAAGATATTAAACATGATCTTATCATAATTTCATGGAATAATATGATTGTAGAAACAATATAAACATGAAATCGAATGCATAATTCAAACATCCCTACCTCATTAACATAACATAGTTCGCTAGGAAAACTGCCCAGGCACCATAGTTGGCTGGGATCTCTAAAAATTCACCATGGTATCTCAAGAGATGAAGAAATTACCCAATGAATAGGACAAATATATAATTATATGTCTAGAAAAAAATAATTAAAATTAAAACTATGAGTGAAAAATGAGTAAAATAAACCACACAAAATTCATAAACATTATATAAACTCTTGAGAAAGAACTAGGATTATTTATTTTATCTTAACAAATATCTGAAAGATAAAACATATGATTTCCCAAGAGAAGAAGAAATTAAATTTATTTGGAAATTAATATCTGGATGGAATTCAAGAACTGTTCATGGAGTCCCACTGTAGAAAAATCATTGATATGGTATGGGGATGTTTGAATAAAAAAGAACCACTTTGATTATGTTTCTTGAAACTGGAAATTGATCATTTAGAGAAAAGGGATAATAAATTTTTACTAAAAAATTGAACTTGATAATATATATAAAATAAAAATTTAAATATTAAAATAATTACATAGATTAAAACATCATATGGGGTCATAGATGACATTAAATAATAATTTTAAAAATCTAATTAAAATAGGTTTCTTTAAAAGTGGGTGTTTTTAACAAACAATAAAACATGTATAACCACATAATTGGATGGTATATTAAAATAGTTATAAATTTAACTATCATATAATCAAAATTATAATAAAAATTGAGAATATTTTTCAATAAAATGGATAAAAATAAAGATAAAACATTACCAAAATGCAACATTAAGGTGAAAAACATTTCTTACTTTTATGTCTAGAAGCATCATGCACATGTACATAACATCCTAAATAATTCAATTACATTTAATAAAATCATAAATAAGAAAATTATTTATCTATAATTAGTTTTCTATGGTATACATAATGTTATAATTTATTGACCTATCAAGCCTTTTCCACTTCAATCGATTGCTTCAGGTGATTCAGTTGATTCTTATATTAATTACATGGAATGATGACTATTGTATAGTTTATTTTAAAAATATATTCAAAACATATAATTATAAATACAATGGTTAATAACATTTTTATACATAAAACTTATTTTTATAGTAATTCATGATTTGAGGTATTGAGAAGAAAACATTTTGTTGCGTTGAGGTTATAATAAGCATGTGCACGCAGTTGGTAATTTTATTTTCCATGAACCTAAAGGGTTAAAGAAATGTAAAATGATATATCATTTCAAAATAATAATAATTTAATAAATACAATATTTATTCATTAAAACCCATTTTGAACCATACATTAAATTTGGTGATAAAATGTAAGAAATTTAGTGCATGGATACAGTAGTCCGTATATACCCATGATGACGCATTTATTTATAAAATGATTTAGGTATAAATAAAAGAAATATTCAATTAGTGTAATAAAATTACAATATATAAATAACACTGGTTATATCATAATATTATATATTAAATATATTATTTTTTATAATAAAAAATAATAAGAATGAAATTTTAAGAAAGATTTGATACCTTCCTCGATAAATTTCACTTTCTTTTAGTTATCTTATTGAAAATGGATAAGTTAGTATATATAATGGGGACCATAGGATTGTGTTCAGGTAATGGAATTCTAGGTGATTTTATTATGGAATATCATCAATATTAATTCAAAAGGGAGGATAATTATGGAAGTAGTGGAGGTGGTATCATTTTATAAGAGGAGAAAAAGAGGAATTCAATGGAAAAGAACATTATATAAGGGCTTAGAATGGATATGCATGAATTCTATGTGAAATATGAGGGGTATGGTTAGTGAGTTATCTGGTTAAGACATTAAAAACTAATAGTGCGTTTCTAGAAGTTCTAATGGACATGTGAACTTAGGAAAATTTGTGCCGCATAGGATTTCTCTCTTAAACATAATTTTTTCTTAATTAAATATTAATCATTTTATTGATTAATTACAATAAATACAAGAGGTCCCTTCCCATAAAAATTAGATGTGATGAATTCATATTCCACTTCAATTTAATCTATTTCAATTTCTGAATAATAAAAATATACTTTTATATTATAATATGTTATATTTTGAAAGACAACTTTTATAATAAAATACCACTTGCGTTAAAAAATGTTAATCATGGGTTTTTAAAAATGATATATTAAATATATTAAATAAATATTTAAAATATTATATATAATGTATTTGATAAAAATAGATCTCATTCTAAACATAAAATAATATATCAATTAGCAATAAAAATATATGAAACTAGTATCTTCCCACTTCACCAAAAAATTATTATTTCATAAAAATATGAAAAATTCATACTAAAATGATTTTGGTATTCTAAATTCTAATATGAAGTAAATATTATCCTATTAAAATTCATAAATATATATATATATATATATATTAATAGAAAAATAATATATATAAAATATTATAATTTCGAGAAATTGACATGCTTAAAAACTTTGTGTTTGTAATATTATTTCATTAAAATTATCTAATTTTAATAATATTAATATTTTATATCATACATATTTTATATGTTATCATAATGGAATTTTAAATATGATTTATGTAAATTACTGAGTTATCACAACCATCGTTTTAGAGAGTGTGAAGAAATATATAGAACTTTGAATAATTTAATGGAATATATATATTCTAAAATTTAAGTGTTTTACATTCATCCCCTTATGAAAACTCCCCATTGAAATTTCATTACATATATTAAGGTAAAAATAGATGAGGGAGATTTTGTTTTTTGTTCTCTTTAGGTTCTAATGTTACCTTTTCAAACACATGTTTTCTCAAAATTACATTAACAATATGAGTTGTATTATTATGTAGAACAATGTCTCTATTGTTTGACATATTGATCGACTATTCCTCAAAAGATACACCATCCTATATTTATAATCCATGGGATGGTTTGTTGTACATTCTCATGATTAATGTCATGAACCCTCCCATAAAACATAAACATACAAGTATAGTAATGAGTGAATGGAGATGGTGACAACATGAATCCCACCTATCTCACACCACAGTTCAGCAACAAGAACTGATGGTATAATAAAAATTCCACATTCCCTCTAAAAGAACACGAGGAAATAGAGATAAAATAATTAGAGAAATAAACTCCTGCTTAAATATTAATGATTATCCACTAAAATAGGATAATATTCATTGTTAATATTTATAATATTCATGAGATTAATTATTCAAAAACACTAGTTTAGTGAATTTTACACTTTGAACGTTATTTCACATTATGATTGTAATTCTTTGTTAAAGTGCACTATTACTTGGTACATATTTGAACACATCCTAAAATAAAAAATGGTCTTGATTTTATTTTTATATTTAATTTTAATGTCTCCCATTATATAAGGAACAATTCTTTCTTTTTGAGTACTTGAATATTCACATTGCAAGATAACCAAAATGGGATTTCATGACAACACATTCTGGGAAAAGTAAACTAGACAATATCCCAATAAATAGTGTTTATCAGCCATGATCTAAGCTCAATGATTCTCAAAATTTATATGAAGATAGAGGAAATCATGGGTAATATTTCATCCAACAGTTAAAAGAGATAATTCTTATATTTTAATGGAGTTCCAGGCGACCCAAGTTGGAGATAAAATTCTGGGCCAGATTCTACGGCCCAGAAAAACAGTCCACCATTTCAATAATATCTCACAAACCAAAATTCCATTTGGGGTGAAATTTTACACTCAGTTAGGAGAAATCCGAGGATCTATTTTATTCTTCTATAGACCACTATAATTCTTCCACTTATAAGGTAATCTTGACGCATCTATTTGGTGGATGCAAGATGGATTCCACTTCGGGTAAAGATTTCAAACGTCTAAGTTCCACAAGATTTCTACCACCCTAATCCTACCATACTAAAGTGGGATGACTTTAACTATTGTAGTATCAAACCAAGGCTTAAAAAATACTATTTAAGGAATTATTGGTGTAGGATTGGATCATCTTTAGTGCCTTGTTTCATTTAAAAGTTATGTTTCCCAATTGATGTTGTATTGTTCTTCTTCATTTGTAAGTTGTTCGAATCACCTTAGTTTTTAATAAAAATTCTTCATATTCTATTATTATATTATTATTATTGTCACATTGATACTTTTACTTCACAATGTGAATTTATGCACACCAAACCTTGTGAAATTATTCACACAATGGTGGAGTGATTTTTTTCTTTTTAATGTTTTTTTTCTTCATCAATTCCTCCCTCATGAGTCTACTTCCCACTTCCATTGAAACCATAGCATCAATGGATGGATAAACCTCTTATGGGTTGATCCAAGGGAGTATAAAGGGGTTTTATTGGATGTTATTTATCACTCTATTAATATCTAAACAATTATTTTAATTGATAATTTCATTTAATGATTTTAAAACTTCTCCATCCTTTTTGAATTTTAAGGTCACACACTTCAAGTGATAATACGAACCTTTACCTTAGATTACTCAAAACTTTGATCCTCCAAGTGTATAGGTGATTAGTATTAAGGTGTGGGGGTACTAAACGAGGAAGTTATGATGTTTTTTGATCTTATTAAATGAACCCATCTCAAATATAAGAAATTGAAATAGTTAAAAAAGGAATGTATCCATTCCACCCCAAGTGATAACCTAGGATCAACTCATTCTTTTAAATTGAATTCACTTAAGTCTCTTGTAATTCCCTTAAATCCATATAAAATAAACCCATGTTGGTCAATTCATATCCAAAAACAATCCATATAATTTACGTGTCTGTAGGTTACTTCTTAGGTCTCTGAGGATTCGACAACCCAAGCTAAGCTACAAGCGACCACTTAACCCTAAAATCTTGGGTAAATTTGGGCGAGACCAAATTTTGGAACTGTTTATGGGGACCCAATTAATTAATAAAAACACCAATTATATTATCCCTCATTTCTCTTTTCTCACCTCAAATTATTTTATCTTTTCCCTTTTCTTTTGTTTTTCACTTTTCTTAGTGCATGTTCGCCTATACCCATGATCAATAAAACCATCTAGTTAGGGTGGATAGTACTAGAGTTGGGGAGTCAAGTACACCAAGTTAAATCTTTATATTATATATTAATAT